>WAHA01000017.1:619726-1239452 GCA_008973685.1 Trametes sanguinea
GAACAAAGATGCGAAACTACTCCGAGCACCTACAACCGCATTGTGAGTCCAGGTTCCGCCGCCGCGGGCCCGTTCCCCCCGTCGTGCTTCTGCACAGTCTGATGCCCGCCATCACCAGCTTCATACTGTTGCGGTACTCCGGGATTCTCGCCACGCTTCCATCTCTATTCTTCACGTCGGTGCAGAGCCAGCACTGTCAGGTCGCCGTCATCCTGAGCCAGATCGGCGCGGTGCTCGCCGTCTTCTCGTCCGGCGCGCTCTTCTCATTCCGAGTGTACGCCATGTGGTACGGGAGTAAGGCGATTACCGCACTTGTCGCTCTCGTCTATGCTACCATGATTGCTTGTTGGGTATGTGTTCCGACGAGCCTTGGTGTATTCGTCCACTGACGGGCTTGTGCAGATTGCTGTCGCTACCCAGTATAATGCCACTACGGGCCCGCCGACCCCCTTCGGCTCAAACTGTGTCATGCACCCCATCGCGCGGTGGGCGCCAATAAGCTACGGCTCATCCGTGCTGTTCGACACGACCATTCTGCTTCTGACGCTCGGGAAGCTGCCCCGCAAGCTCACGCACAAGTCGACTGTCGGCCGGCAGATCTTCCGGGACACGCTCATGTACTTCGCGATCACGACGGTGACAAACATTGTCGTCCTGAGCATCCAGTCGCTCGGGGACGCGCACGCCACGCTTAAGCCGACCGCGGTCCCGTTCTCGACGGTCATGACGGTCACGATGGGCTCGCGCGTGTATCTCAACCTCAAGCTCCTCCACCAGCGCAACATGAAGCGCGGCGTCGGCGGCGAGAAGATCCCGCTCTCGATCTCCAGCACGGAGCGCAGCCGGCAGTCGACGAACCCATCGGACACCATCAACCTCACCACGGGGGACGCGCGTCAGCAGCACCACCACCCGCACAGCGTCGTCTACTCGCCGCCCAGTTCGTACGGCGCACCGCCCAGTGTGTATGGTGCACCGCCCACAGTTCTACGGTCCCGCAGGCGGTTGCCTACTCTGACCAGAAGTCTGACACCGCGAACTCGAGCAAGCTCCGGCATGGCCTGTTCCCGGATGACGTGTAGTTTCTTCTCGTGTTGTCGCTGTTGTACAGTACGCTGCGATTTGGGGCTCCGCACGACCTTTGACACGGTGCGTCTTTCTGCCCATCTGCCCTCTCCGTCTGTCCAGAGATTGACGCGAATGATCTCGACAGCTCGCTCTATCACGCCCTGTATGATGTGTATACCCGAACGGCTGGTACTGTATCTCGGACTGGTGCTCCTGAAGTCTAATTGTGATAGTTACTATGTTGCTTTGATGTCCTAATTTAACCCGGGCGAGCGACAGCTGCCTTTTGATGCTGAAAACTGCGAGTGGTGGAGTTCGGTCGGTGACAGACTGCGTATCGTTCAGAGGCGGGGTGCGTAGCTTCGGAGGGCGGATGATGCGTCATAGAGACACCCATGCGGTACCGGTAGGTCCAATCATTGCCGACGTGCGTGGTGCGGGTACGTGCCGCACTAGTCTGTACCGCTAACTCAGGCGCGCGCCCCATTGGACCACTCCTACCGACCCTGCGATGATCATGTATCTTTTACTGGGTTAGTGAGTCAACGAATACCACAATCCTACCGGTGCGACAGAGTTCCGGAAGCACCGCCGAAGTTCTGCGCTTCAGAAGTTCAGCCTCACCTGCGCTGAGCACGTTCATTACATATACTAGTTGAAATCCCCACAGATCACCTCCGAGGGCAGCGGTGAACATGACCAAAACATATCCCTTTCAAAAGCACACCTCCGGCCCTCGCGCGGTGCATGTGTCTGAGCGGTCGCCTCAGACACGCTCGGCGAGTTACAGGACACCGGTGTGTACGTACAAACATAGTTGGTACGAGTTATGGAATAGTTTCCGAGGGCGGACGTACCGCCGCCCGACCTCGTCCTGATGCGCACGTCCGGGGCCTGCGGGTGACGTGAGCGAGGAGCGCGGCATCACCGCCACCTCGCACCGCGATCGCACCTCTCGCTAGCAGGAGCACAAGCGAGATAGATTCTGTCGACGGCAGGGTCGAGGGAGGTGCTAGTGGCGGCGGCCAATGCCACTGCGGCAGTTTGGAAATGCGGTCATCTCGCGCAGGGACCAGTACCGCAAGACGGACGAGGAGGTGCGTGGTTGATTTGCTAGAGGGTGGTTTTGGAAGAACGCGCCTCATCTGATGCATGGCGCTGGAGACCGCACCGCGGTATGTTGCCGGTGTTCACTTCACAGCTAGCAAGCACGGATGTATACAATACCCTCGAGGCGGCGGCCTGCAGCTGACCTGGGGATATCAAGGCGCGAGCGGTTGCTGAAGGGTTCCTCTACTTACTGAAACCCCCGGGGGTGCATGGCTTGAGCCTTGAGCAGATCCCAGTCGTTGCAGTGTCGCGCCAAATGCGGACTAGTTCAGGCGTACTATCTATCGCGGACTCACCGTGGGTCATGATCGGCGGCAGTCTGTTCGAGGACTTGACAGACAGACAGACAGATCGATGTTCTGTGGCAGACGTCAACGCAGGCGCAGGCGTTGTCGACTCGTCCTGGCACACTCAGCTGCCTGCGTATGCAGCTGTCCAAGTCGAATGGCATTGGCAGCGCAGAGGGAGAGAGAAGCGCCCCGTGCCGATGGCTTTTGCCGGTGCCATGGACCATGGTGGCGTGGGTGTACTCACCTTTGGTCCTTCGCTGGCCGTTCGTACAGGGAAGGCGTCGAGCTATTTCTTCCCGTCGATGCATCAACTTCTTGCCCTGAATCACCCAGTTGTCGTGATGTCGTCCTGAGCCGGAGCCGAGCACCGCCCTGGTCGAAGAGCAAGGCGCATCGAACGGCGGCGGCGTTAAGTGAGCCTTCGTCCCGTCCATCGATTTTCGTCGTTTAACTGCTGACGAACAAAGATCTGGCATGTCGGACGTTGGAGAAGAGCGAGAGGGTGAGATATCCATGTCGCACGCGTATCACCCGCACAAGGGCCCTGGTCAGTCAGGTATCAATTGTTCATCAACAGAAGGGAGAGTTACGACGACAGAGATGCACGCGGGTCCGATCATGCCTAGGTGACAAGGAGAAGACCTATCATGAGCGTCGAGTCCAGTCCCTCCAGAGTCCGCAGCCAGCCCTGTTCGTTCCTCTCCTGGCCCCCATCCATCACGCCGCCCCCCTCTCTCCGTCCGTCTGCATGCATCCAGCCGCGCTCCATTACTTTCCATACCGCCGACGAAGTTCCCAAGGTTCGCGCCCAGATCAAGTGATCATGATCCCAGTCTCCCTCCTCCTGGCACCCGCGTCCGAGTCTCCGCCCCCTTCTCCAACTTCCGCCGGGGCCCAGTGCCAACCGCATGCGCGCGATTTGGTAATCGCACTGCGGCGTCTGGTGGGAAGCCCCGGAGTCCACGGCCGCATCCAGAATGGGCCGCGTTGATGTCTTCGTGCACTCGGCGCTCGTCCCCGCATAGGGGCCAGCGATGTGTACGGGAGAAACGTGTCGACCCTTCACCGGCACTGTGCCTATGAGTGCTTCCTGTTAGACATCTATCTATAAGGAACTGCCTCGCCCTTCCCCGCGGTCTCAGCCACGAGCCAGGCCTGCCCGTGTATACCGTGAGCCTTTGTCCTGCACAGCTTTCGCCATAAGAGCGTTTAACGTTCGTCCTACTCCCGCCTCCCGTCCATTGCGCTCTCCGTGAAACGTAGTCTCCTACCACCACCATGTCCATCGCCACGTCCGTCCCCAAAGACCCTTATGAGCTCCTCCAATGGAACATGAAGCTTGGTGAGCGACGCGAGTCAACAAACTCAACTCCAGTGCTTAACTGTACTTGTAGCGCATCTGACGTATGAGAAGGGATACGATATCATCCTCCCTCTCCTCGACAACCCACCCAAGGACGACCTTGCCAACTTCCTCGGCTACTGCGAAGCATGGGCGCACTCAATTGTCCACCACCACGATACTGAGGTGCATACTACGTCTCGCGCGGTATCTATGCGTATGATACTCACCATCCGGACAGGAAGCAGTAGTATTCCCCATCTTGAACAAGAAGATGGATTTCTCGCACGAGCAGGACCAGCACAAGGCGGTGCACCACTTCCTCGACGAGTTCCTCGCGGCCATCAAGACCGCTCAGAAGGACAAGTCCAAGTTCGACGCCGCAAAGCTGAAGGAGATGATGGTCAACGCGAAGGACGACATCGTACGAATCTCTCGCGTCCCCTTACGAGGACCATGCTGACGTAGAGTACTGCTTTGTCGTATTAGTTCGTGCACTTCAGCGAGGAGGTCGTGCACATCGGCGCGTCGAAGCTCAAGGAGGCGGGCTTCACCGAGGACGAGTGCAAGGAGATCGTGGCCGCACTCGAGAAGCACGCCAAGAGCGTGGGCGACCCCTTCCTCGTGGTGCCCTACATGCGGAGGTAAGCGCGCTGCCTCGCCTCGGTGCACGATCGGTCGCTTACTGCGTTTCCAGTCATACGCCGCCCGAGTACAAGGACATCTGGCCGCCGATGCCCTGGATTCCTGCGCAAGGTCGCTGTCCCGTACATGCTAGCCAAGAAGCACGGAGGGTGAGCTCGTGTTCCCCCGGTTGTCCTCGATACGCACTGCTGACGCATTGGCCCTGTGCAGGTACTGGAAGTGGGCGCCATACGGCATGTCTTAGACCGCTCCACACCCGCTTCTTGTCTTGTCTTCTTCCGGTTCACTCGGTCTTGTCGCCTCAGAGTATATACCAGTGTTTAATGCACACATCGTCCATGTTTCCGGTGTAACACGGCTTGCGCTCGAAATGCGGCGCCGCCCATTGGCTGCCCCGACGACGTGGCACGCCTTCTGAGGTTGCCGAAGGCGAGGTGCTCGATCTCTTACGTACGGCAACTCTATCTGCGCTGGAATGTCCCGGCGGAACGTGCGTCAGGAACTCGTGGTGGCTCCGAAGTGCGCGCTGCGGCCTGCGCTGCGACGGGCATTGTGCAGGGCCCTGACCGTGTGCTGGGCACTGTTGGCCCATACGGATTTGCGTTCAATATAGCGGAGCAGGTCTGCAGCATCACGGATGGGTCTTGAGCACGAGGTGCGAGGTTCGCATTCCGTAGTCATGAGTTGCAAGGTGGACCACTGCTCGCGGTGTGCCCACGCCCAGGAGTTTCGGGTTGAGAGGTACGGAATTCACGAGAGTGCGTTCAGGCAAGTCGCTGAAGGTAAAAGGGAACGAGTGTGCATTAGTACGGATGATATATAGTACATCTAGGGAGAGTACGCCGGCGTATGCCACGAGCGTGATGCCTGTCCTCTACAGCGCCTTTGCCATCGAGTAGGCCGACCTATGAACATGACTAGTGAGGATGGGAGCTGGCATGCATCGCGAACACAGACTCACTTGAGGTCCTCGTTATCACTACCCGACTCATCGACCCTCGTCTGCACCACACTCTGGATCGGGATGTTGAGCTGTCCCACGAGAGTGGTTGGTATCAGTCAGTCACCGGTGCTAAGACGGCAGAGGAGGAGATGTGTGACGGCGCGGAAGGAGGGACGATAGCTTACCTGCTGAGCGCCGTGTGGGCCTGTCCCGGTAGAGCTCCCCGGGAAGCGCTGCGGAGATACGGTGCTGAGGTTGACGGAGAGGACGCGGTCGCCGGGCTTGCCCAACGTGCGCGAGTTAAGCCTGGCGGATGCATCAGTGTCAGTGTCGCGTCGGGGCGTAGACGGTATGCCATTCGGGGGTGGTGGGGTAGATCGACACTTACGATGCGAAGAGGGCGTTGGTGTAGACTTGATAATGTTGAGATGCACGAAAGAAGAGTGCGTTAGCAAACTATGAATCCGCGGAGATGAGAGGTAACAGGACATACAGTGGCTGAGGACCATGAAAGGCGTGAGGAAAACGAAGTTGTTCGGCATAGCCGCGTACTGTGTAGAAAGACAGCGCGGTCAGAACAGTATAGCAACAATTGCGGAGAAGCATGCATTGCGGTGACAAAACGGTACATACCGTGATGAGGGCAACGGCGGCATCAGCGCTGTATAGCAGGACGACATGAGCATGGGCACCAAAGGAAGCGTCTATCACACCAGGATGCAATGACACTCACGCTGTCAACAGACCTGGTGCACACGGAACGTCAGCAAGATAAGCAGAGATTCGGGGATGCACCTCGGCGTTACGCACCAGTGTTTACAGCGAAGAGCATGAGCCGACCCCCGAAGCTGTCAGTCCTGCGCGCACGCGATCAGTCGGACGTATGGTGTAAGCTGAGGACACGAATACATGCCTGGGGTTGCCTGTCTTCGTCCCGCGCAGAAGGTACACGAGGGTACCCGCAACTGAAGCATCCGCGAGGATTGCGGAGACGAACTCGAGGTAGAGATAGACCTGTCATGCAGAGGTCAGCTGAAAGGGGCCTGGAACGCAAGATCAGGGCATACCATACCTTGAGGGTACTGATCTCACCCGCCTTGGTACGGTATCTGAAGGATGGCCATTCAATATCATACTGAGAGTAGCTACACAAGACGATTAGGCTTACCCCTTGAAGGATAGCACTGTGGGGACTAATCAGAACAACACCGATAGGATGGAAGCTGAAGTTGTACTTACGAATGCCGCAGACTTGATGAGATTAGACTGATGTCAGTACGTCACTTCCCCACACCGAACGCCCTACGCACCGAAGTCAAATACAGAGAGTATTGACTGTAGATAGGGTCATCCAACAAAGTGTGTCGATGGAATACAAATAGTATTGGAAGACCTACCAGAGCTCCGGTGATAATAGGATGCTCATGGCTCACTGCGCCTGAACTGAGATTATGTCAAGCGCAACTAATTGGGGAGAGCTTACGATGCCAAATGCCCTTGATGTACAATCTAGGATGCGGACGTGAGTCTATGGTCACTGGATCACTCCAGCCCGGCAACTCACCCCCGTACCATGAAGCTTACAATCGACTACAGATGTTCATAATCAGCAACAAGTCCTGATCGCTTGGAGACTGAATCTTACAGTGAATAGAACGAGCGTCTTGAAACACAGCGTTCAGCTAGAAAGATCGCGAGAAAATGTGGTATCGAGATTACCACAAGACTCCTGGGAAAGCAGACAGGACTGTGATTAGTCGTGCTACCATCGAAGAGCAAGAGACGTATACCATAGGGGTTTGTCGAAAATTGTTGGGTCGCCGTAGTGTGTGATGAACGAGTCGTACAAGAGGTGTCCCATCAGAAGGACATTAGTCGAGTCCACGAGCCTGTTCACAGTCGCTTTAGCATAGCTGCCTCGGGGGACCAGTGGAAAAGCGTGTACCATAGTACAAGGACCTACGTCGGGCATGAAATCAGTACCGCACCCACATTACACGCCTAAGCAACTCACATAGGTACGCATTAAGAACGAGTCCTTCTGGCCACGGTTATAGTACATGAACCCTTGTGAACATGTCAGGCCGTAGAGCCTATGGCGAGACGCATTTTAGCATTCGCTGCGATCCTTGAGAAGTCCGGACTATACTCACGACGCCCCCACAATGCCTCCAATAAGCATCGCACCAACCGTCGGACCGGGTAAAGCCGCCACTTCGGACATCTTGGACTACAGCACGGTTCGTGCACGGAAAAGAGAGCTGCACGAGAGAAAGTCCAAAACGAAGAGGCGTCTTCCAGCCTGCCGGGGATGCACCTTATGTTGTCGACGACGGGGAGCGGCTCAGCGGCAGGTGGAGGGGACAAGCGACAACGACAACATGTTACATATCAAAGACTGTCGCGGGGAGAAAGTGGTCTGGCCGCTACGCGAGCAGTGCCCAAGCAATCGATCTTGCTCTGGAAGGCACGGGCATGAGTCGGTGACCCCGCTGCAGGACGCTAAGATCTGGAAAGCCGGTTCATCCGGAAGATAAGTTTGAGACCCTTGCTTCATTTCAACATATTTCAATCCGCGTGAGGCCTTTCGGCCGCTTTTGTTTGCAATGCCATGTTTGCCGGTTCTGTCGCAACAAGAGACCGACCGGTATGGATACAAGTCGGCCCGGCGTCCAAGAGATCGGCGCCGAGCTTTACTCTGAGACTTGGCTGGAAGGCTGAGATTGATTGCCATTTGCCTAATAGTAGTCACATAGGAGTGCCTGCACCTCATGTCTTGCAAAGCTTGGCCAGAGAAGCTCTCTGGCAATCGCTGCACATGTAGACTGATGAGTGTCAAATTGGCGCAGCTCACAGTCGGCCAGTCTACTGGACGAATATGTGATGGGAGAGGCTCATGCAGCCGAAGATCGCCAAAGCACATAAGTACTGTACTTCGAGCACTGCAACCTGTGTCAGTTCGCCACTCCATCAATCAGATTGCCCCCATCATCTTACGTCTGTCCGCGCGTTAATCCTTTAACCTAGCTGTGGTTTGTATGACCGGGAAAATCAGGACTGCACTGCTGGAGTACAAGATCGGACCTGGACCCATCTACTCCGTGGATCCTCCGAACACTGAGGCCTGCGTCAGGGGAACTCACATTTTCTACGCTGCAGAGCAATTGCGGAAGGGCGAACTCGAGGACAAGACGTTGTGGAGAGACAACGCAAGGGGACGCCACAACGATCGACGAGCCACCAAGATCATGGGCGTCTAATCCACGTGCAGGTAGGCCTTAGCCCGGCGCTCCGGAACCTCTCTCCGTACTGCAGTGGGTTGCGTCAGTGCCATCAACAACCCGCCTCAGCTGGGAGGGGCATGGCTTCATTTGCAGTAGCAGCCAGCTCGTCGAGGCCTGGTGGTGCACCAAGACCGCCTGTGGTGGTACCGGGCTCCGGGAACAACATCATAGTCAATCCTTGCCAGGTCAGCTCGCTCGTGCAAGTCCCCGCGGCATCTGTTGATCATCGAATTGGCAGAGAGGCAACCCGGTGCTTGAATGCATCAGGAATGTCGGCAAGGAATTTGGCGAAATAGTGGCAGACTATCAGGTCGGTCGCACGACCGGTGTATTATTCCTGAGGTATGTGGTCCGAGTCTGCGACCGACATTGCTTCGATGAAAGCCAACATTTGTCTAGTTTGCGCTACCATAGGCTTCATCCAGAGTATATTCATCAACGTATAGAGAAACTGGGACATTCATATAACTTGCGCGTTCTGCTACTAATGTGTGATGTGGTATGTTTTTCCGCCATCGCTCGTTGAGGTGGTACTTAGTCGACGGTATCCGTACAGAGCGAGCATCAAGACCCCATCCGTGAGCTTACGAAGGTACTGCATACTCTTAAAAGGATGCGGACATCCTCCTGACGAGGTTTCTTAGATATGCTTGATCAACGAGATCACCATCATGGTAGCATGGAAGTAAGTTCGGGCATTGGTCACGTTGCCTCGCCTGGACTCACCGTTTACAGTGCTGAAGAAGCGGGCTACTACCTCTCGACATATAAACAGTTCGAACACAAGCCGCCAGACTTGATCAAGGAGCGCGTGGACAAAGACTATCATTCTTTGTTGCGCACAGCTCTAACATCCATCAGCAAGGTCAACAAGACCGATGTGGAAACCCTACGGACTTCCTTTGGGGTATGTTGTACCGCTGTTCAAGCGAACCATTTCGATGACACATCTGGGCTGGGAAATGCAGAGCTTCGCTGCAATCGCCAAAGCGTCGTCCGAGCAGCTGCAGAATCTGCCTGGGTTCGGTCAAGTCAAGGCTAAACGCATACAAGATGCGTTCAACAAGCCGTTTCGCAACAAGAGCACCAGCACGATCCCTATCAGTAGCCAGCTCCAGATGCACGCCAGCCAAACCCAAAGCTCAGATAAGGGCAAAGGGCGTGCAATCGACAATGAGACTGATAACCCTGCGGACCAAGTTGTTCAGCAAGCAGAGGGCTCCGGAAGTCAGGTACCTCCAGCAACGCCCAGTGCTCCGCGACCACCATCGGCGCCGAGGCCCCGGCCACCGCGAGAGCCGAGCCCTGAATGGGACATTGAGCTTGATCTGAACGACTCTCCGGAACCCACGCCAGAGTCAGGTCCATCACCTGTCAGCAATGCCTCTTCAACCGCTCGTAAACGACCTCCAAGCCCTACATGGGATATCGAACTCGACCTTAACGCAAGCGAGGTAGAGGAGGAGTCAGATGGCGTAGAGGATGAGTCCAAAGGGCGAAAGCGACCGAGAGAAGGGTCGGGTGAGTTTGGCGAGCCTTCGATATTGACAGGTACATGAAGCACGTTGCTACGTACGTATCCACAACCTGGTTTCGCAATGTGCATGCGCAATGCTGATACATTCTGCTTCTGTAGCTTTCCTCGTTCTGGGATCATGGAAGTAATTCGCCCCACCTGGCCAATTAGGGCTGTGGTCTATTCTAACATGCGTTATGTGGCTACCACGTACAGGACGCGTCCCACAGTGCGTCGCCCGTACACCCTGGATGCTGCGCCGAATATGCTAGAGGCTCTGCGGTATCCATCATGTGAGGTATGCTGTTTGATCGATTACCTTCGGTATACAATCCGTTGGCCTTATGGACAACGCAACATCGCGAATCTAACCCTCAATTGCACTGCAATACTAAGCGAGGCAGCGTAGAACAACGTGGATCCGGTCATCTAGAATGGGCACAGTCGTGATTGCTCAGAGGGAATGAGCTTCCCTGTCACCCTCGTGTCCGCCGTGGTAGCAAATCTTCTATTCGCAGTGCTGACATGCATATGCTCATTAGTTGCCGTCGGATGTCGCACCACTTGGAGGGTAAATGAAGAGTTATTTGGTTCCGGCTATCTCTTACCTGTGCGTTGCACAGTTGGCGCAGGTACTAGGGGCGATTACACCTTACCTTTATCTCCGGCGAGCACCAAGCGTCTCCGTGGCACATCGGCCTGCTGATCGGTGCTTCAAGTGCGCTGAAGTCTCGCGGTCGTGCGCCGAATCTTCTCGCGAGCGCCGAGCGCCCTTTATGGCTTCATGGAGCGATATCGATGTTTAAGGACATTCAACAAGACGCGCAAGCGTTTGAGCTCTCAAACTTTCGTCCTTCGATTGACCTTCTTGAAAACGTCCTGGAACCAAAATGCAAGCGGTGGTCAGCTCGGCTTGCGTGGGAGTGATCCTGAGCCACAATCTTACCGATGAGCCTATGCTACGCCGTCGACCGCGCTTCTTGTGACAGCTGCGAGATTAGTGAATGGTTTGACCATCTCGCGTTGGTTTTGCTGCGTCTCCGCAACTCACCGCGCCCGTGCGCCGCAACCACTCATCGCAGCGAAGGCGTAAACGCATTTGCGATGCACTCGGGTTTCGAAGAACATGGCAGCCGAGGTCTGTCACGGCCAGCGAAAGCTATTCAGCAAGCTCGGAGTCTATTGCTCATCTTTAGTCAGCGCCCACAGAAGCACCACTCGAGACGCCGTTCGCGTTACGAGGACGCCATCGCAAAATGGCGGCCTTCAGGGTAGGAGCGTCTCCTTACGAGCTGCTATATATGAAGGGATGAGGCCACGTCGCGTCCGACCTTGCAGTAGCTCAACCCATGCCAGATCTGGCCACTGACTTGACCGAGTCCTTGTCCCATCTCGCGTATCTGAATGTGCTGAAGGTGAGTGTCCCCATGAGTCAAGATTGAATCTACCCACTAATCAACGCGACATAGTATGGAAGCGGTGCGCATGCCCATTGTATTGTTATCAATGGTCTTGGCATCGATACTCACGCATTCTTCTGCTTGGCTTTGTCCGGCAGTGGCTGCGCTAACGTACATCGTAAGTTCGCGACTGTCACCTGCATGCCATACACTCACGCCCTGCTTCAGGCCATGGATGTGGTGGAGACCTTCAGTGACGAAGTGAGTGAATAATAGCCTCGGCAGCGGGAACTATCGCCAGGACCGCGACTGAAGTAACCACACTAGGTCGCTTTCATATGGCCTTCCCGTTTGAGCCCGATGAAAATCATCTTCTTCGCCAATCGCTATACCCCGTTCGTCGATGTCACAGTGGGCGTGATCAGTGAGCATGTCGAACAGAGATCGCCTGCATGTCCAAGACACCTGACTTGCCTTCGTCTGCTACAGTGCATCTGGCAGCGTCCACATCAGAGGTACGTCAATTATGTCACTGCAGGGAGTGCCGCTACTGACCGACTGCCAGACGTGTTCAAGGTTATGGCCCGTTCTGGTGGGTAAGTGCGATGGCGCTATACCGCAATGAACGTAAGGTCTCATCAGTCGCATCACAGTATTCTACGCACTTGGATCTTCTCTCTCTGAAAGTATGTCGTTGACTCTATGCGACGTCGAGCACGACCGCTCACTCGAGCGCAGCTATCCTTATGGTTCGGACGATGGCCCTCTGGAACTTCAACAAAGTCGTAATCGCTATTATGATAGTGAACTGCCTCCTCATCCTGGTCAGCTTCCTTGGCTTGGATTGTAAGGAGGAGTGTGACTCATGGCGGCTTTGCAATATGTTTACAGGTGCCGTTCTGCGTCGTAGCTCAGCGCTATATGAGGGATATCAACTGTGCGCCCTTCAGCCTCCACGACCACACATCCAAACTTCCACTGACCTTGCGATGACTTGTACATCACGTGCAGATCCTCCGCAATACGTCCTGGAGATCACAAAGTGCGTCGTGAGCATATCTGACGGTCCTCTCTGGGTGTTCTACGCCGGGGTCGTATTCTCTGAGACCAGTACGCGGCTTGTCGTCCATTCTCCTTTCAAGTGGTCGTCTGATCGGCCGCCCGTAGCTATCGTTGGTTTAACACTGCTGCAGCAGTACCGCTCAAGGAGTGCGTCTCAATCCATCTGCTCTGCTCGATCGCGAACACGATATCTGACCAATGTGCATGTCAGTACGCGGAGCAGCTCTACCGCTCGTGGTCCGTACGATGTACCGGGACGGTGAGGCTACTCACATGCGATCCCCGCTCGCTAAACCAATGTCGAAACATCAAATATAGGGACAGTCTTCTACACCGTGCTGCTGTTCGTATCAGTTTTCAACCTCGTCTGCATGATGGTCGCACCGGTATGACACACTCTCCGACTTTACTCGAGGCTCACGGCTGATCTGTGCGCGCCTCGCAGGTCGAGATGTCGTCGGCATTGCAGCTGTAGGCCTTTCTCCCGGCATTCCTGCTATCGGCCATGTACTCATGGGTGCTCTAGACCGCTCCGAGCCCTCCACAGCACGCTCTGCTCCCGCGTCCTCCTCAACCTCCGCGCAGCGGCAGCCCGCGCGTCCGGAGGAGGCATCGAGAACTGGACATTCAAGAGCACGGGGCTCGTCTTCGACTCGCCGAGCACCTCCGCCTCTGACAGCACGCTGTCGGACGAGTACACGGACGAGTACACGGACGAGTACCAGTTGACGACGCTTCCGACGATGCATGAACCCGTTTAGTGTCACATGCCACACCCCCGACGCACAGAAGCTAGGGAGGTTCACACCGGTCCTCATCCAATACTAGCCCTACCTGGACCGACAGGAGCTCTCGCTGCGAACGCGAGCATTTACCAGCCACAATGCGAGCCAGACGCACCGAACCGTGAAGGCGGTCTTCGTACGAGACGGCCGAAGCACTCCGGGCGTTCGCGCATGGGGTACTGTGCCTGTAACATGCTCATATATCAGCGATGCACTCGACACCGACCGCCGCGGAATTCGATACCCGGACGCGACACGGATACACGGATACTGCATGTACACGAGGGCCACTAGAGTATTTCCCATAGACCCACACGTTGCGCCTCGTCCATCAGTTGCAGAGCGGCCTTCAATGACGCCTGCCTACCACTATTCGAAGGCCCGGGTGCGCAACGCCCGTGGCGTGTGCACTCAGCTAGGCCTATCCAGAGCACCAGAGCGTCGGAGGCACCGGCCTGAGCCAAGTCGATACCCGGGACGCTCGCAACTCAATACCCGGGTGCTTCAAGGCCTCGCAAATGACATGCCGCAAGCGCCGTCCAAGCAGTCCATCGACGCTGAGGCTGAGCGAGACACGCAGACTAGCCTGATACATCCCCGAGGACGAGCAAGCCCGATCAATGCGGCGTGTGGACTCGGCGGAGTAGCGTATGCTGCGCCACCACGCACCATGCGCACCTGCCAGTGATCCTGCGCGCGCGCGCTGGCACCCGACGGATCGTCGCAGAGACGCCTGGCGGTGGCTCTAGCGTCGAGTATCGACGGCACGTCGACAGAGGGACCATGTTCGGCGAGCGCGGCACGCTCGTGAGCGTGCACGCCGCCGCCACCCATGCTTGCGCATGAGACCTACTGAATGCCATGGGAGCGTCAGATGGGTGCTTGGACGACGCTCGCGCATGAGATGATGAGATCCTGAGACTTGGAGCGTAGCTTGAGACGAGGTACGGGGCGCCAGCGGGTGACGGCTTGACTGCCGCGCGCGATGTGCAGCGGTGTGTAAGGGTCGCCCGCTTACCATCGTACTCCAGATTTATCCAACAGCGAACGCGCGTACGTGCGGGCCCGGCCGCCTACAATTTGGTTGAGTGGCCAGCAGCGCCGCTCTGCGCAGTGTCAGACAGCATTTTGATCGTCGGTGTTTCGAGAAGTTATAAGCGTACACAGCACCGGCCGGGTGCATAGGGCCGTAGGTATCTCATGCCATTCCTGACAGCGGGGAGGTCATTTCGTGAACCTTGTCGAGCGATTGGCCGTACAAATGACGCACCACCCCTCGTAGAGCTTCATTTACGCGTGCAATACAGCAACCCCCATCCGTCCTTTGGGGCCGCAAGCCCGTCCGCGCAACCGGCCGCCCGGCCGCCTGTAAGCCCGGATGGGGACCTCAAGCGCGTCAAGCGGCCCTCTGGAAGAGCGCGATCTGCTCCTCTTTTTCGAGGCCCATGCGACCCCGCCAGAACGGCGGGCACAAGGGCGGCATGTCCTGCACTTGCCCACCCGATTGCGCCGCTCGCTCTTGATAGCTGGCGCGCCATGCAAGAATCTCGTCGAGTATCATGGGCACGTCGACCTCTTGCACGTTGCCTAGCCTGTGAACATAGACCAACGCGACGCATGAGCGTGTATGTCATGCGGATGCGATACCGGTTCATGGCTGCGCACCGCACCACGCCACATCCCGCACTAGAAGGCGTCGGAAGCAGCAGGGCGCGATACACAGCGGCATATTCGAGTATCGAAGATCGCACTCACCACTCCCCGTGCGGATATACGAGCACATTCGCAGCGTATCTACAGGAAGGGACGGAGATACGGACGTCAGTGAATGCAGAACCGCGAAGCAAGGCCGTTCGTGAAGTCCGCCCACGCACTTGTGACCGCCAACGTGAGCGACTTCGCCCAGGACGACGTCCTTCGCGCTGATCCCGCGCTTGTCGAGCTCCCGGCGAAATGCGCGCGCGACCTCGCCGCCGCCCTCACCACATCTGCAGTCGCGTGAGCCGTGCGTGCAGACGAAGAGGAACAGTCGCTTGTCAAGCTGCTCATTGACCGTCCGGTCCATCTCTGAGGGCTTTCTGTCGATGTCCCCAGCGGATGCCACGAGCTGCTGTAGTTTATCGCTGGTTTCTTGGACATTAGCCAGACTGAGCTCTGGGATCTCCAATCGGCCATGTGGAGTTGCGACCGAGAATACAGATGCAGTATACACCTCTGGGCTCGTGTCGGGTGTAGGACGCTCCTCACCGAGGCCCTTATACTCTGGGTGCGTACGCAGGTCGGGAGACCAAGCGAAGTTGATTGTACCGCGCCACCGCTGCATGTAAGCTGTCGCGAGTCTCCAAACGCGGGAGGAGGAACGGGGAGGATATGCAGCAGGCGGGAGATGCGTGTGCAACAGCACATACGCGGTATGAAACGGTGCGGTGCCCGCGAGTGAGGCTGGGCCGGAGGCAGCGCCTGACGAATTATCCAGGGATGGAGAGGACGCAATGTGACGGACGGCGGTGTAATAGCAGTCGCGAATCAAACGCGAGTGCGCGCGACGGCACGCGAAGGTCGGGGCGAGGGTGAGCATGAGCGAGTGCGGCAAGGCCATCCGGGTGCGGGATCGGGGCGCGTTTCAGCGGAGGACAGGCGACGTGAGACGGTCTCTGTGCTGTCTGAGTCGAGCAGTCAGAATGCGCCTTGAAGCTGCAGCGTCGTCGAGGGCGGTTGCGAGGGCGTCGGTGAGGATGTCGGGATGCGCGCGACGTTGGACAGAAAGAGTGCGAGAAGGACGAGGTTATGAGGAAGCTCATCGTCGCAGACGGCGGCAAAGACGGCTAGCTGACGTCGTGCACCGGCTGCCCGTGGCCGCTGACAACACGCCGTCCGACGCTCGCCCGCCCGACGACCAGCGTCCGGAAAGTGCGGCCACGGCGGGGCCGGCCGGGGACTCAAAGTCAGGGCCGTCATTCCGGCAAGAAACAGTGGCGGCAAGCCAATTAAAGCTGCTGCAAAATGAGCATGTATTCGATCAGAACACGGGGGAACGGAGGCAGTACGGCAATTTCCCTGTATGTCCTGGTATGGTAAGAAGGTACGAGGGAGTGGGGGGACGCGTCCTTTGCGCTTCCCCGCGCGTGCAGCTGGCCTCAGGCTATTCCCTTTCCATCCATGCTTTCTACTCCCTCTTTCGCGCCCTCGTCGTTGCTACGACCCCCCTGGCCGTTGCCAACATCGACCACAGTCTCGTACGTGTGAGGCAGTGGGCCTGCTCAGGTCGAATACGCGGCCGTACGCGCCAGACGCGCCACCTACTAATGGACCCGTCGAAGGCGGCGGCGAGGCCATGTTATCCGTGCAGAACTCCCATCGCTTATGGGATAGCGGACGCGAAGCAGGCGGATCGCATCATATGCCCCCAGGTCCGTCTCCCAGCGGAATACAAGAACGCCCGCGTTTGCCAATTAAAGTTTGTCAGACCTGCCTGCGTGCATATATGCGCGACCCTGGCGCGACTCTGTGGCCCATCTCTCCTCCTCTGACTCTCCTCCTCGCCGCTGTCGCCCACTGTACGCGTCGTCGTACTCTGTCGCTCTCTACCCCTTGTCTTATAGCCTGCGCTTGCGCACCTTGGATCCGTGACTGCTCTCCGGAATGTCTGCCATAGTCTGGGCGTGGGCCGTCGTCGCGGTCACCTTTGTCTGGCTGGGTCTCCAGCAGAAGAAGAAGCACCTTTCGCTTCCTCCCGGACCCAAGGTCTCCCCGTGATTGGGAACCTTCGCGACCTCACTCTCACCGGACTGTGGCTTGAAGCCCGCAAATGGGCTCAACAGTATGGTGAGCATCGACGGCGTGCACTCGCAGGCTGGGGGTTGCTGACACGCTGGACAGGCGAGGTTGTCTACCTGCATGTCTTCGGACAAGGCCTGCTGTTTGTAAATAGCTACGAGGCGGCAGTGGACCTGCTCGAGAAGCGGGGCGCGATCTACTCGGACAAGCCCAAGATGGTCATGGCCGGAGAACTGTGCGCGTCTTCTCTCTTGTCTTCCCGCACTTCGGGCCTGTCTGATAAAGTGCTCATTCTATTTTGTGACACAGATGCGGGTGCGAGAACATGGTACGCCACACCATGTCCCGAGTAGCGTCGCGATGCGATCTCTGACATGACCCTTCGTGCATGTGACGTAGATTGGTCTTACTCCGTACGGCGATCGCCTCCGCCGCCAGCGCAAGCTGATGCTCCAGGCACTCGGCCAGAACAGAGTGCACGAGTATCACCCGCTTCTGGAAATCCAAACGCAAAACCTTCTCCAAGGCATGCTCAACTCCCCGGACGAGTCCCAGGGCATCATCCGCAGGTACACCGGTGGTCTCAGTCTCCTCATCGTCTATGGATACCGCGTCGTGTCCAACAACGACAGGATTCTCGAGATGGCCGATGAGAGCCTCGAGCTTCTCTCCAACCACATTGCCGCTGCAGGCAAGGTCTGGCTCGTCGACCTCTTCCCACCCCGTATGTATTCCGTGAGCATAATGGCCGTCATTAGTCGCTCATGCTTGGCGCCATTCAATTACAGTGAAGTACGTTCCGTCTTGGTTCCCCGGTGCAGGCTTCAAGCGCAACGCGGCTATCTGGAAGCAGAAGATGGAGGATTTCGTCAACGTGCCATATGACTACACCAAGGCCGAGATGGTCAGTGACCGAGCTAGACCCTGTTACCGCGCGCTGACCTGACGATTCCGCGCCTGTAGCGCAAAGGGACTGCCGTACCTTGCTATGTTTCCATGCTTCTGGACGACGCGGCGCTCGAGAACAAGGAGCAGACCGTTGACAACCAGCGTGACTTCGACATCAGGTGGACGGCGAACTCGCTCTACGCTGGTAAGTCGCCCTTAGAATTTGTGACTTCCCGCATGCTTGATGTCTGATGCACTTCTCCAAAACTTTCAGCGAGCTTCGATACTGTGAGTGAACACTGCTTGCCGCACGCGGTACTCCTTGAGCTTATTCTAACATGCGCCTTCCAGACCATCTCCGCAATTTCCCACTTCTTCCTCGCTATGATTCAGCACCCCGAAATCCTCCACAGGGCCCAGAAGGAAATCGATGCAGTCGTTGGGAACAACCGCCTGCCTGACTTCAGTGATCGCCCTAACCTCCCATACGTAAACGCGATCGTCAACGAGGTCCTCCGCATTGCTTCGCCCGTCCCCCTTGGTAAGATTGTCTTGTCCATGGCCTTGTCCGCAGTGCTTAGTGAACCGCCGCAGGTCTGCCCCGCCGTATAACCGAGGACAACGTGTACAAGAACATGTACATCCCCAAGGGTACCCTCGTGTTCGGAAACAACTAGTACGTCCCACGCACCG
Source organism: Trametes sanguinea (assembly GCA_008973685.1). Lineage (NCBI taxonomy): Eukaryota > Fungi > Basidiomycota > Agaricomycetes > Polyporales > Polyporaceae > Trametes > Trametes sanguinea. Next base: position 638,530 of record WAHA01000017.1, read on the forward strand.
TCCTCCGTGAACCCCCATCTCAACAACCCAAACTGACAAACCTTCCTCGCGCGCAGCAACATGGCCCGGAATCCCGCCGTGTACCCCAACCCCGATGCGTTCGACCCGGAGCGGTACCTCGAGGAAGGCGTGGACGAGGCGACGATGAAGGCGCGCGACCCGCGCAACTACGTGTTTGGCTTCGGGCGCCGGCGCTGCCCGGGCGCATGGATGATCGACTCGTCACTCTGGATCGCGATCGCGTCGATGCTTGCGAGCTTCGACATCCGCAAGGCTGTCGACGACTTCGGGAACGCCATCGAGCCGGAGGTCGTCTACGACAACTCGGTCTTCACGTGAGTGTCATACGAATCTCCTTGCTGGACGCTTGCGCCAGGCCATCGAGCGGCCATGCCCTCGCTCGCTACTCGCTACTCGCATATTCTGCGGGAGCCCGAGCTCGAGCGTGTCCGATGCGTTCGCACAACGTGTCGGATTGTGTGGCTTGCGGCGCAACCGAGTGTTTCTGTCGGGACCGACCTTTTGCGAGATACTAATGCCTTTCGCCTCCTCATAGGACCCTCAAACCCTTCAAGTACGACATCCGCCCGCGCTCAGCGCAAGCCGTCAAGGTCATCCGGGAAGCGAAGGGTCTCTCAGACTGAGCGCGAGCGAACATCGACCGTTCGCATCCGCCCGACGCCGTCCCCTACTCACTCCGATCAACCATCATCCATCCATACACCCACCCTCACCCCCTCCCAATACTCGTAGATGCACCTACACACGGACTGCTTACCGTACATGCCATAGTGCCACTGAATGGCCTACCGAGCCGCCGCCACGCGCGTTCTGAGCTCCGGGGCCGCCTCACATTCATTCGTTCTTCCCTCTCCTCGTTCCTCGTTCTGCTCCCCGGTGCCCTCGCAGGTCCCTTGCTATCTCGCGAGCGTCCCCGTCGGATAGGACCAGTGTAGCGTCCGAATTTCTCCCCATTTCTTCCGCGTTCCGACGTCTCGAGCAAGCATACTCCGCGCTGGTGCTAGTGTACATTCTTCCATCGTGTAATATAGATCCTGGGTCCGACGCTGCCGCCGCTGCACTCACATTGCTACGACGCAATCGAACTGCTTTCGTCTTCGCTCGCCGTCTTCGGCCGGTGGCCGACGTCGTACCCGACTTCCGTCCCTGCAGAGCCAGCGCTTGACAGTCGCTGGCTCTTGTTCTGTTATGGCAAGATGCTGGCTTCGCTCGTATGTATTGGCTGGTGGATGCAGGATCGCGACCCTAGATGTGCAGACTGGAACGGTCGTCATCCTCAGCCCTGCTCGGGGCCGTTGACTAGCAGAGGTCGCAGATACGTGCCTACGCGACATCGCGCGGATCTGGCGGACATCGTTGTGCGACAAGTTCGCCTGATCGCAGCGCAAGCGTGTAACGCAATCTCTTCTGTGTCTCGTTGGCGCGAAGACGCTTGGAACGCTGCGGCGCTGCACACGAGCAATGCGGAGGATCTCGTGCTTGTGGGCTGCACTGTGTGTCCATGCCGGCAGGCCATGATGTACATAGGTGAATGTATCTATAGCGTTAAATTGCCCGCGAGGACTTGGTTTGGACCATACCTGGACATAGCGTTCATGTCGACATCGCCGCTAGAAAGTGCACCAAAGCGCGCTGGACGGTCAGACGGACATGCACCATTCCGCTTCGTGACGCCGACGCACCCTGCGCGATGTTGCGGTCATGCGAATGCCTTGACGAGCGGTGCGCGCCTAGAGCGCCAGAGTCTGTCTCTCGCCCGCGCCCCGGGTGAAGCCTGGAAGATTGTCAACGATGACGTGACGACATGCACGGAGCGTGACACTGGGGCGGATCGCTTTCCTGGGGTCGCTGACCGACCGTGAAGCTCAGGCTGACCGATCCGATTCGCCTCTGCAGCAGGTGCGGAGGTGCCGCGCATGACACAGCGCGTCAGAGTCATTGGCACGAGCGCGGCGGCCGTCTTGAAGTTGGTCGGGCCGCTGCCTGACGATGTCCAGGTCAGCATGAGGCGAAACAAGGAACCAGACGCGCGCTGCGACTCACCGGTCGTCGAGCAGGGTGCCTTTGCACAGAAGGCTGTCTAGCGTAGTGGAACCAGGGCCAGACGCCCGCGACGGAGCGCGTCCAAACCGGGCTCGGCGATGTTGCGACTAGTACTATCCATCTCGATGCGTCCTTCCGTGTAGGGGCGACTATCCGGGCGGAAAGCCTGGATGAGAGCTCTTGCCCGCCCCCGTTCACCCGGCGACGCCAATCTATCCAGAAACGAGCGGGTCGAGTAAGCTGTGAGACCGGGTTCTGCAGTTGCTACTGAGCTACCGACCTTCTCGTCGGAGTTCACATGTGAGCTGACATGTTTGAGAATAAGCGATGAATAGGCCGATATGACATCTCGACGTCCGCGGATCCAATCTGACTCTTGCATTTGGCCGGTGCTGCAACTAAGAGAATCATTGGGTACGCCAGCGTTGACATCTCAAGCATAGATAGGATCCGCCTCTCTGCGACGAACTTCTCTTCGTCCGAGATAACTGTCGCGGAGTGCAGATGTCAGCCACTTTCTTCGGCTCCAACGGTCAAGTATTGGATGTGTGCATATCTAGCATATAAAGCACAACGTCAGCTCGGAGTCTATCATGTACAACGCGGTTGAGTCACTTACTACTTGAAGGTATAGATCCTAATGTCGGTTCGGGCTCACTCTGCTCCCGAGCCTACTGGTAGCATCGAAGCCTGCAGGTTGCAAGCCACGATGTGAATGATCCTCCCAGTGTCAAGAGCATTACTTCCAACCAAGCCGTTTGGGTATCAACCCCGTTCGATTGATTGAGACATCCCTCACAAGCTGGCGAAGTCCTGCGTGGATCCCTTGGATATTGATCAACTGGTACGAAACAAAGCCTGACAGTAGACGCTCACCTGTGAATTGAGTGGTATGCAGAGTGCTCATTGAGGCCGGAATACTATAGTGTACGGCGTCCAAGCCGCTGCGGAAGTGGTTTCATTATCGCCCCTCGGAGATGTTCCAACCTGAAAGGGGATGAGTCGTATACATCGTAGCGTAGCAACTAGTCAGACCGTCTCATCTCCACACATCTGGGGGTAGAATCAGATAGCAATGGTGGAGTAGCTGAATTGCGATCTTCTCTGAGCAAAGTCAGAGGATCCCTCTGATTTCATGATTGGAGCAAGCAGCCGCTGTGGAGAACTTCAGTAGCGATGAGTCATACCTCGGTCGCTGTCACCATGGAATCTCTTCAGCGATAAGCGAATGCCTGAGAGAATCTGTCTTTCCACTCAGCATGACTCTCTGTTGAATTTCGACGCTTCTGCTCACTGAGTGCTCTTCGTTGCTGTGTCCCTAGTGGCTGGCGAGAGAAGTAGGTCCGTTCTTCAGGAAAAGCAGTCTATCGTACGCCAATCACTTCGCATTCTCTATCTGCGGATGTCTTTACCAGCGCTAGGTCAGCCATGGACTCTCGTACACTTCAGTGTGGTACAAAGACCACGCACCTCCTATCGCGGCTGCAAGAACGTTAGACCTGCCAAGTCGAGATGGTTTGGCCAGCGGTCTGCCGACGCTAGCATGGCGAGATCCCCCGTCAGCATTCGTATTACAATGCACAACGTTGACTTCCTGGTTGCCGTAGCCACTGACCAAGTCTTTTGCAGAATGTGCGGGACTGCGTCCTACATACCTTTCTGGGTTTCTCGAACCTTTCAAAGGTCAGATGCAGCCTACCCTCTTGGAGTCGATGGTTGACAGTAAACACGAGCTCGCTCTAACCTCGGTTGAAAGCCGAACACACTGGACCTCCCAGGGCCAGGACAAATGGTGGTGTGTGCGTTAATCTCATAGTCGTGATTACACACTGAAGGTAGATTGATTGCTAAAGGTTGAGTGTTTGATATAGGTAGTGCTCGGAAAGCCTGAACCACCGAATTGGGCTTGAAAGTGTGGCCATGGTTGCGCTCACTGTCAAGTGCAGATAGATCAACAGATCCCGGCGGGGCACGCGCTCGTACCATGAGACACCCACCGTAACTTCCGAACGCTTAATGTACGCAATCTCTTCGTCATCAAACTTTGGTAGCCTCCGTCGAATTATTGCATCGAACGCAGGCTCGACGACGACGTTGATGGCAAGACGAGGGCAGAGGGAGTGCGGGGCGAGGGCGGGGACCTCGCCACCGGACCGCTGCCGAGTTCCGGGATCCGGGGCAGGATGGGAGGCCGACAAGTCGCCGGCCGTGAGAGGACCGGCCCGCCGTAGGCGGCGGGGGAATGCCCAAAGAGGCAATGCTTTGAATTTGGGCGGACTTTGAAAGGGCGAGTCGACGGGCTGAGTCGCTCTTGTCTGGCCAGCTCTTCGCGCTCGCTCTCCTTGCATTCCTCCACCATGGCCTCCTGCTGACTGCCCTATGTGATACCGTCCTAGCTCATACATCGCATGTTCAATTATTTCATCCCTCCTCTCTCTGACTCTCATCGTCGAACCGTGCACTCCCACACCGCAACATTCTCGGGCGCCTCATACTAGTCAGAAATGAGTGACAGACTGGATCGGACTCCCTCGGTGCGTCTTGCGAAGCATTGTGTCCCGATGCGCTTTCTTAGGCAACGTTGGCAGGCGGGCGAGGACGGGCAAGGTCTCTTCTCCCTCGTAGAGGCTGCTACAATTGCCCGGCCTATCACCACACCCAGGGAATCCTCTGCCGACAGCGCTTTCTCACCGGGTAGTTTCAATGGCCCTAGCAGTCTCACAGCTGGTGGCGGCAGCAGCTACAGCGGCACAAGCAAGGCTCACACGGCCATGAAACATCGTCGTCTTTCATCGACTGGTCAGGCCAGGCGCAGGCTGAGCGATGCACGGGAGGCCACCAGCCGTCCTTCGTGCGTAATTCGTGTACTATGAATGTCTCTGAGAGTCAAATCGTTTGCTCCCAGGCCTGTTATGCTCCAGACTGCTGCGGCAGCGCTGTCCTCTTTGGCGACCCTTTCCCTCTCCGGTTCGCCTCCGCCACAGACTGCCCCTCAGACCGCCACGTCGTTCGCGTCTGCCGCTGGTCAGATTGTCTCCGGCGCGACTGCGAAAGTACCGAAGCAGGAGGTCGCGGACGAGGACATTGTCCCGGATGATGCTTCCTCGGAACGTTCCGCCAAGACAGAGCTCAATGGCGCTGGTATTAGCATCACTAAGACAGGCAAGAAGAGAGGAACGATTTTCAAGTGCGAAAGCTTGTTCCAAGGTGTGTAACTTTCTCTCTCAGGTCCTTGACGTGGCAGAATGGGCCTAGATTGTTTGAATGGCCCCTATTTGACGGGACGGGTCCGGATTTGTTCGGCCGCGTGGTCCCTTGGGCCGAGGGCCGCCCTCGTCTCGTCGCGTTAGACCATATCTTTGCAGGATTGCTGACAACATGAATACTAGGTCTACCGACACCCGTCGTGCCTCATCAAGCACCGTTGGGAGCACTCGCCGCACTGGCGCGAGGCTTCGAAATTCATGCTCAGCAAGCATCAGCAGGTGCAACTGCTTGAGGTGGGCTTGATCGTGTCACCTTGACGAATCTTAGACGCTCATGCCTAATCCAGGCTGCGGCGATCCTGTCTCATTTGGCGCCCTCGGCCGCAGGCGGGCGCTCGTTACCTGAGGACCGTTCCCTGTGGCCCTCATACATGTCGGGAGGGCTTTTGCCTCCTCCGGGTACAGCGAACGGCGTTCAACAGGAGAATGCGAAGCCCGTCTTCAAAGGTCGCGAGTCATCGACCTCGGCATCGCTGGACCAGCCAGCCATGCATCCGACCTCGAGTTCCGTTCCGGCACCTTCGCTCTTAGTCTGCTAGTGTAAATGCTGGGAGGGGCCCGACGCGTTCTCCTTCCGCAGGTCCACGAATGCACTGACTACGCATTACCGAGCTTCAAGCGGTGTAACCCAAGTCCGCCCCGGCGTCGTCGGAGTGCCCACCTCCGCTACGGACGCTGCGCACTGCGCACGCACTTGGCTCTTCCAATGGACATTCAACCACCCAGCAGTCTGCGCCTATGCCTGTACCCGTGCCCGGTCGGGATATATACCGCGAGCCGCGCGATGGTGGCGGTTACAGTTTCGTCAGTGCAAGCGCAGCTTCCGCTTCTGAGGCGTGGAGTTCACCTGTCTCGGTCGGCTTCGCTCAGTCCTCCTTCCGTTCGTCTTCGGCCGCTTCCTATCCAGCATCATACTCAGCGCCTGGCCTCGAGCGCTCTTTCTCATCCGAGGGCGCAGGTGCGTGGAGCCTTCCGCGTTCCTCGGTGCGATCCAGCTCGCGTAGCAGGAGTGGTAGCGTCGATGAAGGCGAATTCGTCGATGTTGATGGTGTCGCCGATGACGCCGAGAACGCCGCGGTCGGTGTTGGTCGATTTGGCTTCACATCACGCAGCTGGAAGATGGACATGGCTCGGAACGGGAACGGCAAGATCGAAGAGGAGGAGTGGGACTGGGATGGAGATGGAGATGGAGATGTGAGCGCGCGCGTTAGGCACGCGGCACATCGAGAGCCGGGCGTGTTGGAAGGAAATGGATGAGGAGGAAACTCAATATCATGGTATGGTCGGACATTCACGGTGTATGTATCTTCGTGCCCTTGAGCACTTGTTTTTGGTCTTTGTATGAAGGGGAGTCGCGGTTTAGCGGAGGGCGGAAGGGGTTGTGGGGCGTGCACGGCTGGTTCTAGTCACCTACTATTTACTTACATCTTCTCGTGTACATGATTACTTGTCGCCGCCTCGTCCTGTTGTGCAACTAGTACTACGTGTATCCGTCTGTATTTGTCTCGTTATATATTCCGTCATTCTATGCATGCAAGGGGCGGGGTAGTAGGCGTTGGTCCCGGTCATCCACTCGACTACCACTCACCCGACAGTAAGCACATGATGACGCTATACGTCTATTCCTTCGCAGTCACAGCTTCGCGGATCAGCTCTAACGCACGGTCAGACCTTGGCCGTATATCGCACTGGAACGCAGTCGGCATTCTAGGCCAAACCACGGTACATATCAGGTCACTTGTCCAAAGGTTCGCATGCTCTAAGGTCAAACTCACCTGAGCGTCACGTCCCGATACTCAATATGCGGTTCGATGGGCTCCCCGGACGAGTCCGTAGCTTTGTGAAAGTCCATTGTTGCAAGCATGCAGGCCATGAGAGCCCAAAGCGAGGACTCCACAAGCGTTGCTCCAGGACATCTCCTGCGATGTCCAGCATCAACTCATCTTGTTCCCGTACCAAGCAAGAGGCGGACGAGGCGTACCTTCGTCCGAAACCGAATACAGTGTTGCGCGGGTCCCGCTGTTTCGCCTCTGGATCATCGGCGGGTAAATTGAGATACCGCTCGGGCATGAATTCGTCGGGATGCGGGAACAGCTCAGGGTCGCGGGTCATTCTCCTGTTAGTGATTGAAGAGAGGTCAGATTGGTACCGTTTAATCAACAAGATCTTGTGTCGAGAAGAGGACGCACCAAACATTCGCGAAGACGAGAGTGTTCTTTGGTATCCTCATTCCCCGGTAGGTGTCATCTTTCGTCAAACGATGTGGCAGAGCTGAGCAAGTGAGTCATGCTTTTCACTTTGTGCAGTAAATCACTGCTTCGACATGTCAACTCACCCAATGGTATAGGAGGCCCCCATCGCAGGCACTCGTTCAAGATCGCTTCAATGTAGGGAAGGGCAGGACGGTCATCCAAGGTGGGCAGACGCTCATGTCCCACCACCTGGTCGATCTCTGCTTGAGCTTTTTGCACAACCTGCGGGTATAGAACCATGGCAAGAGCGAAATGCATGAGAACTATGAGAGTCTATAGCGGATCGAGCCATCATTGAATACCATGGATACGATGAATCACTAGGGATTCCTTACTGTATCAAGCGATGCTGCCGTTTGCAAGAGATGTGTGAGCGTCCATTGCGCACTTTATTTTCTAGAGAGGATTTGTACTTACCGACGTACATAGTGCCCGCTGTCCATTGAATATCAGATTCGTACTGGGCACGGCTAATCCCAATGTCTTCCGCTGGTCTGTTGTAAAGAACTCCACAATATGACGCTAGCGTTCTGGCATCGCTGCTCATCTACAACACGAGGTTAGCTGTTTCTTTCGTTTGGGGACTGGGTCCACTGACGTCCTCTCTCACTCGCTCGAAAGGCAGGCGGACACAGTCCTCGATTACAGTCCTCCAAATGGATGCCTTGCGCTTGAAAGCGGCCCCAGGAAACCATGATGGCAGATATTTTACTGCCAAGAGGCCACTACTGCGTAAGCCTAATTCTCTTCGGAGAGGTCTATATGCTCACAAAAAGGGAATATGTCGACTATCCATACGCCTGCGCCTAAAGATGCAATATGATTCGAGAGGAGGTCGAGGACGTTCTCGGCTCGCTTGAGGTACGGATCCTTCTCGTCGACAATCCTATGTCCGTATACGATTGCGAACATCTGACCGCCTATGTACCTGAGGATCCATGAGCCATTTCGTCAAACCGTGCTAGTCACAGTTGCCTGGACGTGCTAAGACTGCAATGAATCACCTTCGCATATGGCTTACGAAGTCTTGCCCAGATTCTGCCATACGTTGTAAGAAGAAATGCGTCTCCTCCATGATGAGAGGCCTGTATCCTTGAATATTTCCTGCGCCGAGTGCATGCTGCATCAATCGACGGTGTCGTCGAAACTCTGGCCCGTATTGAGCAAACGCGGTCTGCATGTCGAGTGCGGTCAGGAATTATGCCACCACCATCAGGAAAATCTGCAGTTACTATGCTTTCGCAGCCGCATCTAAGCGGAAGCATCAATATGCGGTGAAGCAATTGACGACGGAGTCCTCACTCACAATTTCCCACACATGACGGTAAGGGGTCTTCCTGCATAAGCCGCTCCACTTTTGTCCAGCAGGTCAACGGCGGCTTCAAACGAGTTCAAGAAGAGGATTCCTTGTCCAAATACACGCAGGTAGACTAAATCTCCTGAGATGAGGGGCAACTTCGAAATCAATCATGACATCTTGTCCTTATGCGCGTGATGTCTAACTCACCGTACATATCAGCCCACTTAGACACCCTCAACCAAAATTGGTCAAAGCTTAGGTCAAGTAGGTTGCCAATGACGGGAAGCGGCATCGGCCCTGGCGGAAGGACACCCTTCTTCGCATAATGGTTCGATGATCCGTACTTTTGCCAGAGGAGGATTAGACCCCCGGCGACGACGAGGCTTGCAACGACCGGGCTGAACAGCGATTCGGATGGCACAGACATCACCGAATGGACAGGAGGAAGAGGAGATGGACATATCACACCCAGTAAGTAGGCTCCATATATCGTCATCTGTACGAGCGTTAACCTGCTCAGTCGGCGATGAACTTTGTTTGAGCTTCTCAGTGCTGTCAAAGAGAGGAGCATCACTCCGAGTCTCAGGCTGCGGCTCGGATCCCGGAAGCTATAATGGAGGGATGTAAGTCATTGGTCAGTGGGCCCAGCGAGTAGGCGCACTGACCGTCTAGTGCAGAGCAATCCCGTCTTCGAAACGCCAACATGCACCTTCAACAACCGGGCAGGCTGTCATCCACTAGCAGTCGTTCGAGAAGTTGAAGTAAAGACCTTCCTTCAAGTTGAGGACGTGGTCAGGGCGCGCACCGCCGCCATGATAGGAACCATCCAGAGTTCTTGACCTCGTGCCGCTGCGGCGCCTTGTAAAAGACGGAAAGTGCGCGGTGTGGCCAGTAATCGGGAAATGTTGCAGCCTGGCTGGAGCAGTATCGCATCAGAATCCGAAAACCTGACAAGACGAGAGATGGAGCTGCATGATGGGGGAGCACAAAGTCGTGGTATTACACTTCGACCATACATCGTGATCCGCGGGCATTGGCAATAGTTTACAAAGTCACAACTTCCTCTCGATTGTTGCTACCGCCGCGAACCTGCAAACCCGGGTCATTAAGAGGAAGGGTTGTGCAGGGACTATGCTAACCGCTGAACTTGAATGCTTCTATCTACAGATGCGCGTCCGTGATGTGGACGGAGTTGACATCTACACCGTCCTTGAACCAACGATCCGCATCTGAAATGGGAACGTCGTTCCCGCTCATGTGGCGTTTGCGCATGAGCCCATCGCTGTTGAATGTCCAGTCCTAATCACCGACAATCAGCACCAATCATTCTCCCGACACGCTCTTCTCATATACATACCTCTAGGCCGTAGGTGCGGTACCATTGACGTGAGCCATCAGCCTTCTCTTCAAACCACTCGTAGAAAAACTGTAATGTTCGTGATCAGCAGCAGTTGAAGATTACTCTGATGGTATACGGCGTACCTGGACCGCAATCTTGTTGTCGGTGAACGCGAAAAGGTCCTTGCGAAGTCTGTAACCGTTCTCCTTCCCCCACTTTTTGGTCAAGAAGGAGATGACCTGATCACGTCCCTGGAGGAACGTGTCGCGATTACGCCAAATCGTGTCGGGCTAGGTCAAACGGAAAGGGCGTAAGCATCCGATCATTAACGGAGCGGGTAAGTCGCACCGTGTAGGCCAAAGCGACCTTGGCGGGATCCCTGGTATTCCATAGGTCCTGAGCGACCTTGACCTTCTGCAAGGCAGTCTCGGCGGTAAACGGGGGAACGATGGGAGCCATATGGACGATTGTGGATGGGAACAGGTGGCGGTGGGATGATCGGACGGTGAATGGAGGATCATCAAGCTCTACTCAGTCTCGCTATATAACTGCCTCGAGGAATACGATGAGTAAGTTGGCTTCATTACTCAGACCATCGTGCTGCATCACGAGGTGGTTTGAGTGAAGAGTCGTGCAAAGTCAACGTTGGATCCCCCGCGGGATTATGAGATCCCTGTGGTTGATCGAAGGTTTCCGAGCGGTTGATCCCGCCACAGTACACGTACAGGGGCCGGGCGGCGGACTTTGGATCCATGCTAGACGCCCCTTACCGGTGGAAGCAATTAGTATGCAGAGTCTATCCAACGCCGTGCTGAACCCGGGTTCTATCCCATGGTATCTAAACTAGGAGCACGTGGAGTCTTGCGAAATCCTTCTCACCCCAATTCGTCCTTTCAACGTGGAGAGTGCAAGATATGTGCGCGGGAAAGTCTATAAGCCGAACGTCCGCGAGGTGTAAAGCGCTCCGTGGACCAGAGGTTCTTCTAACATTGACTCTCCCGTCCCGCGCCGAGTTGTAGTTGCGAATTTTGGGATGAACGCGGTGTTTCATGAGGGCTCACTTTGTCCCGCACGTCGGAAGGTCGCGAATGAGCGTCTTGGTAAGGGTTAGCAGATGGCGAGAAGGGGTAGAGACCGGTCTCCTATGGCAAACAATCACGCCACCCGTAACGTACCGGAGTATGGGGCGAGAGCTTTGAATGGGAGCATTCTGGGGACACTCCCTCCTTTCGCGATTGACCGCAGTCCGGGATTCAAGACCGGCGACTGTGAGAAATATGCATACCGCTGCACTGGCCTCACGTAGCCGATCTTGATATTCCCAACAGTGTGGACGACTGAGGTGCGATGCTCGTGCAAGCGCACGAACGAACCGCCACTCGTACTCTATCTACAGCCAAGAACTCATGGGCCATAGGCGTATGATACCTAAACCGCTTGAGACCGAGATGTGATGGGTAGATGCACGTACGTGTATCTGAGGGAGGGACGTAGTGCCAGAGTGCACGCTCGTCACCCTGCTAGGCAGGCCTTGCTACGTTAGTGTGCATGCGGACTCGGAACCGACATCGACAGTGATCGCTTGTCAGCGTGCGCTGAAAGCTGCACTTGCCTACTGTTGGTAAGTCATAGAAAAGTGTGAGGCGATAAAGCTCGAGAACACAGGCCTACGCGGTCGTCTGCGCTTGTAAGCAATTGAAATCCTTCGAGCGATATGTCCATGACCGCCTTCAATAGCCGTAGTTGATCCGCCAAAAATGTACCATGTCTATCGAAAGTGATAAAGTACCAGTCAATCCCACTCGGACCATGAAGCTTATGAAGCTCAAGGCTTACCATCACCGACATCTGCTACAGAACATGACGCGGGCAACCATCCACAAAAGATACCTAGATATAGAAGCCCTGAGCAGTTGTGTCTTCTGTAGGGGAGTATCGCTACAACAACAGTCTCGGCTAGCCACGGTAGGCCGACCCTGGTAGTTCAGCATGATGTCTGATGGCGCTCACTGGCACTCCGTGGCTCCGGCTTCTCCTTCCCGGCTCAGACATATTGCTGCAACGATATGCTTTTCCAGCCCACACTGTGGTAGGAGAACTAGTAGACACTCGTCCAACGGCGGCGCGCATATCCAAGAAACTCTCGAGGTTGAGTAGAAGTCACGCTCTGATGATATCTAATCAGCTTCACAAGCCCGAGCTGAGATGACACAGGCATCGTACCGTTGGTTTCCAGCAGTATGTTGCGAACATTGTGGACTCTTGCCAACATAAGCTGAGTCTAAGCACGTTACCAGATGAATAAGGAGATGACTTGGTGGCCATGCTGAGTGTCGCCGTGCGAGGGCAAAGGCCACATGGGCATCCGGACTCCGAGTGAGTCGGCCTTCACGCGCTTGGGGATGCCGGCACAACCCGAACGGCATCGGGCTTGCCGTGAATGGTACTTCAACACACACGCTCAGTCTCTTCATTTCCTCTGCAACTGACCTCTTCAGAAAGCCATGGCGACCGTACGCCGCAAACTCCGGAGGCTTGACAGGTTTTTGAAAGGACGGACCGGGAGTAATCCTATGAATGGTGGTGAGGTCCCGGGCCCTGTTTCGAATTGACGGCGTCGGCCAACTGTACATCCAGTCTCCCTGCGAGTCGCAACACATTGGATTCAACGTTCATTGGGTGCTATGTGACAGGCATTCTACATAAGCGTCGGGCACTCCGGACTGAGGTCAAACAGCAAGATACCGCTTGCGACGCAATCGGGCTGGAGCGAGCGTCCGTCGGACGACCCGATGCTCAGTGAACACGGACAGCGCGAACCACCGCCAGGTAGCAGATGGTCGACCTGATCTCGATGGCAAAGGAAGCCCTGCTTGCCATGGCCAGTGATGCCTTCATCTCCTTCGAGTGAGATATTGATGAAGGAACTTCAAGGAAGTGACGCACGCATGGGCGCTAACGGTGTTGGTGCACAACGCGGGTCGCATCGGGTCGATGGCGGTATTGCCCCCGAGCTCGGATCGAGAGGTCAGTGCACGATCTCGTCTCGCTCGGCAAACGCTAGAGCGTTCTGACTGTGCTAGTGTCTATTACAGATGGCTGTGTAGTGCCCACTCCTCTTCTCGTCCGGATCTGTAGGGTGGCCATGCATGTCTTACGGATCCAACGGCACCCGCAAGCGTGCCTGACAAATCAAGGTCGAGCTCTCGTTGTCCTCGCCGCTGCCCATGCACGCGAAGTGAGATCTCGGAGCCGCGATTGTTCGACCGTGTGCTATCCCGACGCAGCCTCGTCATCCTCACCGTTACTGGCTTCTGGCGCCCTTGCGCCTACCCGAGTCACGGCACCTAACGTTTCATACTTTCGAGGCAAATCTGCAACTATGACGCGGTCGCCGGTGGCTGGGGCATTGTGAAGATGATTAATCTTCAAGCATGTCGAGTTGTGTGCGTGCGTGGGGGTGTATATATACCGCGCCGTAGTTCATGTTGGGGCATTCGCGCACTCGTAAATTCCACCGAACATGGCTTCCTCCTCAAGACCACTCACTAGGGGCGCCGCGTGCCTTCCTTGTCGAAAGCTGAAAGCGGTAAGTCCTCTAGTTCACCTTCGACCTCAATTTGAAATGCTCACATTGCTCAGAAATGCGACGGCAATAAGCCTGCTTGTGGCCGCTGCCTGGCAAACAACAGGCCAGACGACTGCGAATATGCAGTCGGCGGCGAAGTGACCCGATCTCGCCTCCTCGAGGAGAATATCGCACTGCTGGAGTCGAGAATCAAAGAGCTAGAAAATCCATCTGACGCCCCATCTGTCAGGCTTCACGACCCTCGCCGCCAGTCTAGCACAGCCGCAGGTTCAGCCCGGCATGCGTTACCAGAAACGCAAAGCCTGCAGCTGTACCCGCCGGTTCCAACTTCATCGAACAGTGGGTTGGTTTTCCATCACTCAGACGCGGTTTACCCACATCTCCATCTAGGTGCAGGTGCTGTTTCAGCGCCTTCCCCGCAAGAGATTCAAATTCTGTACGTGTCACGCTGATCCTACCTTCACGTTAATGTTGACAGCCATTCTCGATCAGACTGCAGACATTCATCGCACATGCATCTCAGCTCCGGTTCTTCCTGAATCCCACGCGGTTCGTGCAGGCCATCAATCTCCCGCATGGGGACCGTGGACCCACCTGTGAAGGTCTCATCAACACCGTCTACCTATGGGGCAGTCGCCTGTCAGGATCGAGCGCCCTCCGAGCGAGGGAGGCCGATTTCTGCGCGAAGGCTGTGCAGACATCATCAGGAACATCCCTCCTTGCGCAGTCAGTGGCGCCCGATAGCGGCGTCCTGTACAGGATCCAATCGGAAGTACTCCTCGCTCTCTATTTCATGTCCTCCGGGCGTGCCCTTGAAGCGAAATATCACAGCGTCGCAGCTGTCGCTCTCGCGATGGGGAGCAAATACCATCAACTAGACGCGCTAGGTCTCGCCAGGGTTGGGGTGGACCCGGTTTCCATAGGCGAAAAAATCCACGCGTTCTGGACGGTCTTCGCTATGGACAAGGGTTGTGCTTCGATGATGAATACCTCGCCTTCCATCTGCCAGCGGGGCCGCGCCCGGGTTGTGATAACGACTCCGTGGCCACTCCCTATTGAGGCGTATGAGCAGGTGAGTTTCAGGTGTTCTGCGCCTAATATCCCGGTGTTCATGGCCACGGTGCAGGGAGCCGTGGTTCCACGTCGCGGGTACAACTACTCCGCCGAGGATTTTGTAGACGGCCGCGTTGACGACTCGACTGAAGAGTTCTCCCGCCTTGCCCTTCACGTGAAGGCTGCCTCGTTATGCGAGCGTGTTACGTACCTCTCACTGGCTTATAGACCAGGTATGTGCTATATCGTTGCGACGAATCTCGCATACTGACACAGTAGCGCACGTAGACTCTCCGAACGCGGCGGAGTTCCTCTCCCAATTCGCCACCCTCGACAACGTGATAGAGCGCTTCCATCGTCAAATTGCCGCAATTCAGAACAGAAGCCCCGACGATATGCGCGAGGTGCTCGTCTGCCGCACTCACGCATGCGTCGCTGCCATCCGATTGCACTCGCTGTTCGCGCCTCATCAGTCTGCGTCCAGACAGAAGTGCCTGACGGTGGCGATTGCGTCGGCGAGAGCGCTTGACGTGATCGACCTCAATCAATACCGGCATCTAGATCCGATAGTAGCTGTGAGTAGTATATCGGCTTCTTTGGCTGATTTGTTGTGCCGAGACTTGATATTGATCCGGCACGTAGGAGATGTGGTCCACGATATGCAAGGTGCTCATTGAGGAGGTCAGACGGCTGAGAGCCGGTGCTATACCTGTGAGACAGGAAGATATGGCCAGGATTGTCAACAGTTTGGATCGGATCATGGGGGCTATGGTCATTCTTTCGCCTACTAATCCTTTGATGGGTGAGTAGCCCGATAATGGCTCTATCAATCGGAAGTCACTCACATATCCACCCACAGCTTCGAACCTCTCTCAGCTGCAGCAACTCAAAGCGTCTATCAGCCTCTAGAGAATTATTACTTTGATATCCCCCTTCTTCGTATAGATTTTCTTGAGCAGCATACCCCTCCACTCCTCCCATTTCTTGAACGACTCTACGATTATCGATCCCCCCACTCCGAACACAGAAATAGATGTGCGATATCCGTGATATGTAATAGATGAACAGAAGAAAATAGCTATGTCATATTTATTGTAACTTTTGGCCCTGCCCTAGGACAGTCAAAAGCGAGATGCGCCTCCTTGATGGACGGAAATCAACATGTTCTACGACACCTTCCAAATCAGGCACTGCCCCACGCGTGATCGTAAGTAGTTACTCGCGCAGGTTCCTCGGGCGTCTAATGGTACTTCCACCCTCCACCTGTGCTCTTTCTGAACCGTTGCACCGCTGATTGGTTTCGGAACGTCTCAAACACATCTATCACTCGGCTTGTTGGGATCTGAATGGCTACTCTTGCCAAGCTAACATCTCTGTCGACGCAGACGCTCTCGCTGCTTTTGGAGCGCCAGCGGCTGCAAAACCTGGATTCGACATCACTCCATACACCGCAGATAGCCAAGAACCTGGAGCAACTCCGTGCTGGCATTTTAGACATGGAGTCCAGGGAGGGTGTGTCTGAGGCGTCTAGACTGCTGCGGTCCCAGCACGAACGAATGCGTGGTATGTTAGGTGCGGAGGCGGATGCTGTTGGAATACAGAGGTTCGTCAGACCATCCGGTGTTATCACTTCACCGCTGACTTGCGACTCAGGTGTGAAGAGGCTCAACCTCCTATGGATGTTTCTGCCTCGAGTTCATCATCACCCGCACCGGACTCGCCAGCCGCTTCTTCTCCGCCTCTCCCGCTAGTACCGCCGACGGCACCCACCAACGCCGAATTTGCACCGTATACCGACGACCCTGAAGCGGGGTATTCGTCCGACGAGGTGTTGCTGCAACAGAGGCGAATTATGGATGACCAGGACGTACATCTGGATGAGCTCTCCCGATCTATCACGCGGCAGCGGGATATCTCGCTGCAAATCAACGACGAGTTGGACGTGCATACGGGTCTTTTGGAGGGATTGGATCACGATCTGGACAGGACGGACAGCAGGCTCACACACGCGAGACGGAAGCTCGACAGAGTCGCAAGAGGTGCCAAGGAGAACGGTAAGCCTACACGCCGCAGTCAGCCACGCCACGACCGAATTCTGACCTCGATCAATTACAGGCTCAACCCTCATGATCGGCCTATTAATTCTCGTTTTGCTTATTTTGATAATTGTCTTCAAGACGTAACGTTTCGATACGCCACCATTGATACCCTGGACTATGTTGAACTTTGCACATCTGGAGTTATGTACACCATCTCTACGTTACATTGATGTCACGTAATTCTCTCGACTTCCACGGATAGAAAGACAGAAAGGCGTCTCGCGCAAGGTTAGGTACCGTCGGGCTCAGTCCCGACCTTCTTCGGAGAAAGGAATGTGCTATAGAGGAGCCCCCGGCCGTCAATCCCCCGCACGGTCATCGCACGGCGTTCGAATATACAATTCAGGCACGATAGCCGACACGGTTGCATGCAAGCCAGAATTCGGAGCCTCCTTCTTCACACCATCCCAGCGGTCCGAGATCGCATTCGGCACATGCCAAGAGCTTCAACTTCCTGACCGTTAGGACCTGTGCAAATTGTTATTGGCGACACGGAGATCCTGTGTATGGCACGGGCATACCTGTCGCCTGTATGGCGCGAGAGAAACCAATATTCTCGAAAGCCATGGCATTAGGTTTGACGAGCCACCATTGCGCAGTGGCTGGCGGGGCTGGCAGCGCTCCCAGATACTCCGGCAGCGTCTGACCCGCAGGATCGAGCTGAACGCTCTCACGTTCCACCCAAGTCGCGACACCGCTCTTCAGAATGATACTGCCGCAGCCGGGGCGCGGACAGAGTAGGTCATACTTGTTCGTAAGCGACCCACCCGCGCCTTCCTTGCTATTATCCGTTACAACGTCCTGTACAGCGTCCGGGAAGGAGGTGAGCAGACGCGACGCCGGTCGCGGCCGCGTGGAGGAACGCTGCAAGGCTTCCCACAAACCAGGAGGGAGGCTCTGGGGCTCGGGCAGGCCTTGGACCGCCTGTAGCTGCTGAGCGACTGGAGTTGAGGTGGAAGCCGCATTTTCGGTATGGTGAGCTCCGAGGTCCCTCCGCATCTCGTACCAGGGGACGTGAGCCGTGCTCGACAGCACTCCGTCCAACCCACTCGAAGCCGGCTTTCTCGTAAAAGCCCCTCAGCTCCTCATGGGCAATAAGCAAGATGCGTTCATAGCCCGCGCCTTCACGCGTCGCGTGCTCCGCTCGAGATACGAATTCTTTGACGAGGTTGAGCCCGAAGTGTTTTCGGCGGTAGTCCGGGTCGACGCAAACGGAATGGATGCATATGCTCGATGATCCCGGAACGTGTGTCGACATCGACGCGTGCGTGAGCGTGCTCTCTGGCGACAGCGTCGCACAAACATATCCGATGAGTTTGCGTCCTCCGGTCTCGGTTTGAGGGACATATGCTCCAAGAAAGAGCTCGGGAGCTTGAGACTGCCGGTATCTGTTCTAACATCAGACAGTGATCGGCAACAACGTTTCCGGTCTTCACAACACCTGAACGTCTTTAAGCTGCCCGCTTCGTCTTCAGGGTATCCTGAGTTCAGAGATGATTACATAAATGACCGAAATCGGATGGGGACGGGAATCAACGCACCACGAGCTTCTATCTTGTGAGCATCTTCCAACTCTTGCTCAGATACGAGATCGTAGAAAACGGACATAGCGAATGCCCTTGGAGACGCTTGTCCTGCGTGACTCGATCGTCTGGAAGGTTGTGGTACAATAAGTATGTGTACTGAGCTCGCTTGCACGTTGAAGTTGTGGATCCAGCGTCTTCGGCGGTCACGGCCATTGCGCCACAATCTGCGTGGGGCAGGCGCCCGTACGGTACTGCTACCATCTTTCGAACGCCCGCGATGCTAACAAGTTATCCCGAGGACCCCATTCCGTGTCAATCTCAAAGGCCATGGTATATCATGGCTGGTATAACGAATATTGTATCTGTAGTGCAGAAAATGTGTCGTCCGATATCCAACGGATTTGATGGGCCAGTACAAAGGTGCGACGGTCGTGCACATGGTTCATCCGAGTCGCTAGTGACGTACTGCCGGCTTTCCAAGAGGAGATAGTTGGCAGTCTTGCTGACAATGCCTATAGCTGAACCTTGGGAGTACGTTGATACTTTCTGATCCCATCGCTGCCAATTTTGCCAACAGGCCGCCGTACGACGCGGTCACGCAGCGGCCAGCCCGTCATTGCACGTTGGACACTTGACGGCAACCGTGACTGCGCAAGCACTGCGGAAAGTGAAATTCCCTGGCTCTCCCCGCCATCTTACGGGCTAACAATTCCTTAGGGCCGATGTGTATTGAATGCAAAGCGAGCCCTGTTCGTGATAAAGTACACAGAAACCCGTACGATCCCGCCGAATCTCTGCGAGACGGTGCGTGCTCGGTGGCTGACCAGCTGCGCTGCTTGAGGACCTCCGGACCCACTCCGGGCACGATGGTTCAGATCCTGCAGGTCGGGTCCTGATCGACATGGGATTTCCACCTCGTGCACCGCGAAGTGTAGGCCTCGGTGAGGCGGTGGACAACACAGCCTGGTCGGTAACAGCGGTAACCGCGCCTCCACATCTCTTGCCTCCGAGATCAAATCAAATACTATCCCCGAGAGTAACCGTGCTGTGGCAGACTGGCGGTTGTCAATTGCCTCCGAACTGCTTGCGCTTCACGCTTCAACTGGCCAGCACGAGCGCACAGAGTTGTTTCGCGTCCGGTTGCCTATGTCACCACGGTCGCCTCGACATATCCCACTGTGACTAATGGACCACGGCCACCTGAACCTATCCCACTAGGAAACAGCCCCACTGCAGTTTGCCATCTCCCCCGTTGCCTCATCCCAAGGCCCGTCTGGGCATACACCTGACGATGCGTCAAAGACGACTCTCACCAATGCGCACAGTCCCGCTTGCTTCGAGCAACTTTCGAGAACCTGACCAAGTAAGACGAAAGAACGAACGAACGAGCGACGAGGCACATATCCGGAGAACTACCAACGATACAATTCAGCGGCGAGGCGACAGAAGTAGCGTCCATGTCAATACCGATATATATATATCTCTGTGCGTATCTGATTCAGAGCTCGACGATCGGAGGTGCGTGTGCGAGAGAGGGTGTGTGAGGCGTATGATATATGGGCACGGCTGCGCGCGAACGCGCGCTCCGCGAGAGCCGTAGTGGACACAACAGACAACAAGAGGGGAGGAAGGAAGAGCGACGGAGGAAGAAGAGAACGAAGGACTCGTAGTAGCTAACGGAGCACGGTGCATCGAATTGGAAGGAGGGTGCGGGGTCGAGATCAACAGAGCGGTAGGAAGGCGACATATCAACTAATGTCAAGTGATGACCTAATTCGGAAGATGGTGCACACTGAGACGAGGATCCAGTGGCGCAGGGTAGGTAAAGAGAGCGGAATAGAAACAACGCTTAGCCCATAACGCTCGGGTAGCTGCTGACACTCTCGCTGAGGTACTCGTTGCCGGGGTTGTACGTGAACCCGCGGAACTGGTCCTGGACGGTCTCGGAGAGCGGCGTGTCGTCGACGTGCGAGTCCTGCGGCTTCTCGCCCGTGAACTCTGCGTCGAAGTTGGCCACGTCCAGAACCGACTCCACGGTGGGCTTGAACGGCGGTTGTATTTTCTTCGCGATCAATCTGCATCCCCATGAGGCGGACGATGACGCAGACGTAGCGTCAGTAACAGCATCCATGAGAACGGAGTCGCGGGACGCACCGGTTCCAGTCGATGTGCTTCGAGAAGAAGGGGTGGCGCTTGATTTCCTCCGCACCGTTGGCTCCTAGGCGCTTCGATGGGTCGCGTTGCAGGAGGCCGGTGATGACACTCATGGCGTCGGGAGGCATGTCTGGCGGGAACAGAAGAGGGTCGGACAGGATTCGCTGGTACATGATGTTGACGTCTTCGTCGTAAAATGGTGGCAGCCCAGTCTAGAGATAAAAGCGCCGCGCAGCAAGCGGAGTCACAGTCAGTAAGCAATTGAAGACCGGATGCAAACGTCCGGTGTGGAATCCGCCTGCGCAAGACGAGTCAACAAAAATTGACGTACCATCATCTCATACAGCAGAACACCGAGCGTCCACCAGTCCACAGTCTTCGTGTAACCCTGGTTCATAAGCAGCTCCGGTGCAATATACTCCGGAGTGCCGCAGAACGCTGTATATGACCAAGCACGATGGCAACATTCAGCGAAGGTTCACGGATGAAGTAAGGGCGGGTTGTAAACGCACTGTTCGTCTTTTCCGTCTCCGACATGTTCAGCTTACACAGGCCGAAGTCGCAGAGCGCGATATGGCCAGTGTAGTCAAGCAGGATGTTCTCCGGCTTCAAGTCACTGGGCGCGTCGATTTCGCATGTTAGCTAATCGCACAGTATGACTTGGGATCGACGCAATTGCCGGACGTACCGATAGACGACATTGAAGCCATGCAAGTGCTCAAGCGCACAAAGAAGCTCGGCTGCATAGAACCGACTCCGGTTCTCGTCGAACTTGCCCTCACGCTGCAGATGATAGAATAGCTCGCCACCGTTGACTAGCGGCGCACAACCCGGATCAGTCAGTAATGTTGTCCGCCACTGATAAATCCGGACGTCTAATATAAGCAACGTACCAAAAGACATCACGAGGTAAAGCTTGTCCGGCGTTTGGAAGGAGAATTTGAGAGGTACGATGAAAGGGTTGTTGACAAGGGCGAGCACGGTACGCTCCGCGAGGATGTGCGTGATCTCACCCGGGCGGGACGCGATGTTCGCCTTGCGGATCGTCTTGAGCGCGTATATCCGCTGCGTGTCCTTCTTCCGGACCTGCATCACCTTGCCGAACGAACCCTTACCGATGACTTTGAGCAGCTCGAATTGTTCGATCGTGAGCGACTCGTGGCGCGCCGGCTTGAAGTCGATCTTGAGATGGAACGCGCCCGAACCCGCAGTCGCGTTGTACCATTGATCTGAAGCGTGCTATATCCGCAACCAGAGCACAAAGCCAATAGAGTCGTGACATCAGAGGTGGCGGCGGCCATTCGAGGGGAGAAGGGGAGCATGCACGGTCACTACGGGTATATAAGAGGGTGAGGCCAAAGATAAGCATACTCACATGTCCGTCCAAAACAGGCGTGAGGTCCACACGCGCCATGAGGATGTCATTGCCCATGTCCTCCTTGCCGCGGACGGACTGGTTGGTGCGCAGATACGCGGACACCGAGATATTGGATGTACGCGAGACATCGCTGTGGGAGTGCAGAAGATTGATGAATGGACATGTCACTCTCTGAGAGCAGATGAACTTACAAATCTGCCCGGTAATTCCATTCTGGTTTGGAGAGGTCACCACCGAGGGCCTCTACGAGGATTTCATTTTTGTCGAACTCGAGAACGACGTAGGGGAGCCACCAGTACTGCTTGCGCTGCAGGCTATCGCGGTTGCTGGTCGACTTGCGAGCGGGGGGTGAGGTCTCGAGGGCCTTCTGGATGACCTCAGGCACGGGGACCCCAGGCGGGAGAGACAAGCCGCGTCCTAAACGGCAAGTGAGTAAGAGGGGTGAGACGCGTCGATTGAGGAATTGTCTACGGACCAGAGAAGATGCGAATGGTCAGCGTTCCAGAGCGGAAGTTGTTCTCTGGCGCATCGGAGGGCCTAGGAGTGACCGAGCGGGAGGGGATGGGGGTGACTGAGCGGGAGGTGGAGAGGGTGCCATTCTCCTTTGTGTCCTTTGACTCTGTGCGTGGGGATGTCAGCTTGCACATGTAGTGGAGGAGGCGGGGTGCGCACTCTTGGAGCCTAGCTTTCCAGGACATGGTGGTAGGAGTGAGGGAGGAGATGAGGAAGAGACCGGGCGGGTGAGGAGGAGAGTGTGGACAGGCGCCGGAGCGCGATGATGGCGGTCAGGACGAGAGATGGGTTACTGCGTTCTCTCCTTCGACGCTCTCCTTCTCCCCAACCTTCTACTATACTACTGTATCACTACGGTCTCACTTCTCCTCCTCCTCCCTGCCCTCCTTGTCCAATCCTTCGCCCCAGCCTCCATCTTCCGCGCCATCCGCTCTCACCGTCGACGTCCAACTCGTTCGCGCTCTTCCTACATTCCTCTCCTGGCTTTCCCGTCGATGGCTCCTATCTGCCTCCATCATCGCCCACGAGTGCTCGTATTCTCCGACCCGCATCGGCACGCTCGCAGCGGCTCGTTCCTCCGAATCTCGCGTGCATATCCCCCTGCACTTGCCTTTCTATCCCACTAGCCCTCTTCTGCTCTCCAGCGCTGCGCTATGGCTCGCGATCGTGCACTCTATCACGTCTCGAGGCAACGCGGTCTAACGCAAACTGAAACGCCGCCACGTATAGGCCGCGCTGCGGGAATTTTATGGGTCCAACATCTCGACGTCTACCGCTACTACCACTGTCAGCTTGGAGCCGCCTCATAATCCCGTAAGTTCTCTCACAGCCGAAGCCTCCACATCAGCCATCCAGGGTCCCGAGTGCTGTATGTCCGGCCGTAACAATTTCCGTCTTACATAGCCTACACTGCGATCTGCTTCTTCTCTCTCGACGCGCGCAAGATCTCCCACAGCGTCTTCCCCACCACTCCGGGCCCATCATTGCGCCAGTCCGCTCTTCTCGCGTAATCCTCCACGATGTCCTTGTTCAGCACGCCCGTCGCGTGGCGCGCCTTCACAATCTCCTCTGTGATCGCCTTGTGGAACTCGGGGTGGCCCTGTACTGTGAAGATGTGCACGTCCGCGGGCGAGGGCGACTCGGTCGACGCGTCTGGGTAGAGCTCAACCATGCCCTGATTGGGTGCCACCGCCGTCGAGCCAAGTAAATGGAAGTTGGGCGGGACGCTGGGTACGTGGTCGCGATGCATCTGTTCAAGGTTCTGTACCGCACCAAGTCGCAGCGTCGAACCGTCAGTCAGACTGCAACCTAATCCACGCGTCGATGGACGTCGAAGGGTGGTTGCGGATGGATAGATGGACACGGGGAACGCAATCTCACCAGTTTCGGTACGCCGAGCAGCTTCTTCCCAAGGTCGGTCAGGTCGATCTCGGTCACGCCCACTTCCCACTTCCCGTCGTTGGGCACGCACTCGCCGCCAAGGGCGCGTGCGATGATCTGGTGCCCGAAGCAGATGCCTGTGCGGTTTGTTGGTACCACAGCCGACGGGACGCATACCAAGGGTGCGGTACTGACCGATCAAGCGGATTTGGGGCTTCTCCTTTGCCAGGAATCTTACATAGTCGACCTAACTTGTTGATCCACTCCAAATTCTCGTACGCGGACGCAGCTTTGCCCCACGTTTAGCGATTCGTTCATCTTTCCGCTCGAGGGACCTACCTGATCCCGTCAATAGCACTGCGTCGTACTGATCGACATCTTGCGGATATACTTGATCATTGCGCACGTCGTACGCGTCGACTTGGAATGGTACATTCGGGTCGCCGACCGCCTGAAGGGAATTGCGGAAGAGCTTCTCGAAGATCGCGCCGTAGTCGCCTTGCGAAGCGAGTATTGGCGGTAGAGGCGTATCGCAGAGGAGCACGGCGATCTTGTATGGGGTGGAAGTTGTTGATGGTGACATTGAGAGTCTCTCTAATCTAGTTGGTAAAGCGTAGATGAGTTCAGCGGTCTCGGACTGTCAGAGAGAAGACAGTAAAGTGTGAAGTGAGCGGTACGAGCACTTGCAAGCAGCGAGTCAAAGTGGCGGACGGGTGCTCGAGGGTACTCGAGTCGGATTCCGGGAAGCCGCGCCGAGCGGAAATCCCACCGACTCGCGGGAGTCACGGCAGGCGGTGTCATGTACTATGGGGAGTGGCAATCCCTGCGAGGCCTTTGGGCTGCTTAGTCATCAAGCGCCCGAGGAGAAACCTGGTCAGCGTCTATTTTGCTTTCGATAGGCGCGCGGACGCGCGACGGGCGCGACGGGCGCTACATACTAGAGGTGGCTGATCACAACTTTGGGCACAGCAGCTATGTCTCGTTAGATACCAACTGTAAAGAAAAGTACTATAGATGGCATTGAGAGCATGGAAGTACTGGGTGGCCTATTGGGTGGGGCATCTTCGTTCTTTGCCCTTCTCGCACACTGAACGGCCGTCCATCATGCATCACGCGTGGGGTCGCGAGACGCAGTCAAGCACGGAAAGTGGCAGCCGCGCACGGCGCGCGCGTCTCAGTTCGCACCTGCGCGCTGGGAGCCATCATCCGCGCAATATTGTGGCTGCCACTGTTCGCGCGCGCACACAAAAACCATCGCGATCAACACACAAGTTTACTCTTCAGGGATTGAGTAGAATGAATTCATGTACTACGACGATGACGAGATGATAGCATTCGCCATACTGACACAGTCAACATCGACCTTTCTACGGGGGTTGTGGACCATGCAGTTGTAGGAGCACATGGTTCGGTGTACTTGCAAGTAATTGGAAAAGCATAGAGAATCCTGCGTAGTAGGTGCGGACCAGTACATGCACATACACCGTGACTCTGCCGTCCCGATGTCCTACACCGACGTCATCGAAGAAAACTAATATACCAGACGAGAGATCCGACAGGAATGGCTACTAGTTGAACAGCAGCGTCGTAATGCTGAGCCCAGGCAACGACACCGACGAAGAAGCCCCAAACGTCTGCCAATCCGTGCTCGGGCTCGTCACCGCCCCGCCCACAAAGTTCCCGAGCGCCGCCTGCGACGGCTGGACGGACACCGCGCTGCTCCCCATGTTCATCAGGACCAGCGACGCGCGCGCGGCGCCGACGGGCGTCGACTGCTGCGCAGAGCTCTTGAAGGCCATGCCGAACACGTTCGACGGAAGCCCGCTCACGGCGAAGCGCGTCGAGCCGAGCCAGATGAAGTTCGCGAAGTGCTTCATGAGGAAGAGGCGCTTCGTCTGGTAGACGGCGGTGTTGTGGTTCGACGCGTAGTCGGGGTCGTAGTAAATCTGCAGATGTGCGAACGGGGTGAGTATCGCTGGGTTGGGCTTGGCGATGCAGGAGGACTCGGACGAACCAAGCCATCGTTCCAGCCGTTTGAGTTGGCAGTGGTCACACACGAGGGGTTGTTGAGAGGAGCGCACCCGATGCCGTTAGACAGAGCCGTCCAGAAGTCAAAGTGCGCGTCTTGGCTATGTAAACCATTGAGCATCCGGGCACGACCATCGCATAGCATATGCAAACTCACGCTTGTGTGAAGCTTTGGTACACAAGTTGACCGAGCTGCAACGCGCCAATCATCGTCGGCCTGTAAGATCCAGCCGGTAAGAGACGTCTCTTGGTACGTACTACCCACTCACTCATATGTCGAGCCATACGTGAGTGCCGCAGCAGGGTTGCTCTGCTGGGCCGAGTTCGCCGCCTTGAAGCAGCAGATCTCTGTGAACCAGGTGTCGACGCCGCTCAAATCCCTGCCAACGGTGCCCATCTGGGCCACCGTCGCGTCATTGTTGAATCCGTACTGGTGGTGGCTGACGGCCGCGAGCGCGCCCTTCTGCACTTGTGGGATCCATTGAGACGCCTCGGGAAGGAAATTGCCTGTGCTGCTCGACTCATCCGCCATGATGCCGACGGACTGCAAGCCTTGTGCGTCAAGGGCGCTGCGGAGGGTGTTGACTACGTTGGCGCGCTGCTGAGGTGTCACTTGCATACCCTCTTGACCGCAAGTGCCGAACGTCTACACCCAAGCAATTCCGAGTCAGTCATCAGCATGCGTGATCAAACTTCAGTATCGTCATATACGCACGTCGTCCGGCTCATTCATGGGAGAAACGTGCGTGAAGTGGATGCCTTGGTCTCTGAAGTGGGCGATGACATCCGCGAGGTACTTCGCATACGCCGGGATCTGCGCATCAACGAGGTTCCCGCCGCACGACCG
This sequence comes from Trametes sanguinea, assembly GCA_008973685.1. Lineage (NCBI taxonomy): Eukaryota > Fungi > Basidiomycota > Agaricomycetes > Polyporales > Polyporaceae > Trametes > Trametes sanguinea. The sequence continues at coordinate 665,318 of WAHA01000017.1, forward strand.
GCCGTTGGAGGTCATAGTCGTAGGTGCAGAATTCACGAACGCCGTCAGTTGCGGGACATTGTACTGCGCGGCCTTCTGCAGGAAGAATACGCCAGCGGGATCTGCGCTCCAGTTGTAGACACCCGGCGAGACGTAGAACGTCTGCGGCGCGCGACTACAACGTTTGATTGTCAGTCAACCCCATGTCCCAGCAAGTTACTGAGTGCATACGTTGGGTTATTCACTCCTACGCCACCTCCGCCAACATTGAAGCGGTATGACGTCAATCCTGCGCCAGATGGACTGAAGAGCAGCTCTGCGACCTGCTCGCGGACGTTATCCGGGAAACTGAATACATCGTTCGGCCACCAAGCGCCGCTTGCACCAATACCGCTGATCTTCTGGCCTGGCGTAGTCGAAACAGAGAACGCTGAGTAGCAAACGGGGCCTCAGCACGACGATGGAATCACTAGCGTGAGGGCTTGAGAGCGTACCGGACGTTAGGGCACAGTGAATGCCAAGGACCACAGTTGCAAGGGTTACGCGCGCCATCCTCTGTGCCGTAGGGTGACGCAGATCGAGCTGTAGACTCGTTTGAAGGCTTGTGAGCCTTTATATATACCGGAGTTGGAGCAGATGCCTGAACCTCGGTACCAACCTTCTGCCGCCGAGTCTTCTGAAAGATCAGCACATGGCCCGCAGTCTAGTACAGGCGGCGGTGACCCCAAGACTGCACTCTGCTTCTCGATGACATCCAGAATATTCACCGAATATCCGAAGAAGACTGCAGGCTTGTCCGACAATCCAAACGGCCCGCTCCTCGTGGGATCCCCGGTACAAGATGCACTGTGATGCAATGCTTGCAGCATCACATGTATATGTACTGTGATGGGTAGTCAGGCAACTGCTCACAAGCAGATAGTAGCACATACCGACTTCACTCTTCTTTACTCAGCAGACCTTCATTTCGCGAAGAACTAGCATACCGTAGATGATGTATACCGGTTGCCGCCTTGCTCTGGTCAAATGCCAGTGGTCATAGCCACCTGCTGGTGCATGATTTGAGCGCGTGCGTGTCCGGTGAATCTGAATGGTATATGAAGGGATTCTAAGGGGCCTATATGACCTTATGCGCTACCACAGACAGCTGAAGCATATGTAGTCGGAGTGCTTTGACACGCCTGTTCGCGGCCGTGGAAGCCTGCACGTACATACGTATACATCATGGCGAGAAACATGCATAGCAAGTGCAATGGGCGCCTCGATGGCACGTAGTGACACTGTAGTGACGTACTGTATCATTAGGCTACAGCGCTTCTCTACCGGCGTCCATGTTGCATGGGTTCAGCTGGCACCAGGTTCACCCTAAGACAACATTGGCCTGTCTACGAGACAGGCAAGCACGCTCGGTATGTTTGTTATTCCTTATCTCTACCATTGGATGTTCCTGAACATGTTGGATAAACAGTCATTGTAGGAAATCACACCGCCATTCGCGACTGACGCCAGCGGGCCTCCGTACTAGTACGAGCCTAAAGGAATGGCATAGCTCAAAATGAGATGTAGTCCCTCGCAGTCTTATCTTCGCGAGCGTATGTACGTTACAGACGCACGGCCATAGATAAGTGGTCGCTTCCGACGGACGTCCTCTTCGCTTTGCCTATCGCATTTCGCCGCACAAAGCCACTGATAAGCCCGCGCCTGCAGGCTCCCGCTGCTGCACAACTCTGATATCGAGAAGCGAGCCTGGCTCTGATGCAGACGTGCGCGGGGCGCGGGAAGGACGTGGGGCGTACCAAGGCCCCCGGCTTCTCGCTTTATAAACGTCAGGGCTTGGGAAAGCGGAAAGAAGTCGTGCTCTCCCCGCGCACTTCGAGACCACCGTCCTCCTACTCGACTTCTTTGCTGAAGTAGACGGTTTTCTGGACGGTCTCCCATTTGACTCATTGAGAATCTCCGATCTATCTTAGCGCGCTCTTCCTCAGACGATCATCATGTCTAGCAACGAGCCAGTCTTGCCGCAGGGTGCGGGGTATGGTGTCGGTAAGTCGATCGATCGCCCTGTCCACCAGCATCTCTGGAACTGATGTCCGTACGTGCGCAGTCGTCGGTATGTATATGCATCACACATCGCGCACTCACGGGGGCTCATGCCAGAGTTGTGTGCCATGTCTAGGCATCGGCCTGTTCTTCAGCGCGTTCATGCTCTGTTTGACTGCGATCCAGTCGCGTTACACGGGCTTCTCGCCCAAGAACTCGGAGGAGTTCAATAGTGCGTCGCGTAGCGTGAAACCAGGTCTTATAGCGTCTGGTATCGTTTCAGCATGGACGTGGGCTGCCACACTGGTGCGTACCGCACATGGCATTCAGATTGGAGAATTCTGAGCTATATTCCTTTCCAGTTACAATCCAGTGCAGTGGCATACAGGGATGGCATTTCTGGACCATGGTGGTACGGCTCGGGTGCGACCGTGCAGGTTTTGCTATTTGCACAGGTTCGTGGGACAAGTCCGCAGGGTTTATGTGGTACTGACATGACAACCGCGATGTGCAGCTAGCTGCCAAGCTGAAGCTGAATGCTCCTCACGCGCACACATGGCTCGAGATCGTCGCTGCGCGTTGGGGCACACTCGCCCATCTGGTTTTCATGTTCTTTGGTCTAGCGACGAACATCATTGTCTCTTCTATGCTCATTCTGGGCGGATCTGCCACGGTGAACGCTTTGACGGGTATGAACACGATCGCGGTATGTGTGAACCCTCGAAGCACTGCGCTGCAGTTCAAAATCTCTGACCCGATCGCTAAGGCGTGTTTCCTGATCCCTCTGGGAGTCGCCATCTACGTCGTTGTAGGCGGGATGCGTGCAACGCTTCTATGCGACTAGTGAGCAATACACTAAACCATGAGCATGATTCAGTCACTGATCACCTTGCCTATCAAAGCACTCACACTGCAGTACTCTTCGCTATCATTTTCGTATTCGTGTACACGGTATATGCCACAAGCGACAAGATCGGCAGCTTCCGTGCCATGCACGACCTCCTGCAAAAGGCCTCCGAGGCAGCACCCGTAGCCGGCAATGCGCACGGCTCCTACCTCACCATGCGTTCAAAGAATGGCCTCATCTTTGGCGTCATCAACGTCATTGGCAACTTCGCCACTGTGTTCCAGGACCAAGCAGTAAGTGCACTGGCTCGTTCCGTATCGAGCCACGAGGCATGCTCATGCATTGCTCGTCCTGTCAGTACTGGCAGCGCGCTATTGCGAGTCGTCCGGCGACCTGCGTGAAGGCATACCTTCTCGGCGGCATCGCGTGGTTCGCCATCCCCTTCATGTTCTCTACGACGCTTGGGTTGTCAGCCGTCGCCTTGAGAGGGGACCCCGCAATGCGCACCCTCACACCTGCGGACGTGTCGGCAGGCCTCCCTGCGCCTGCTGCGGCGGCTGCGCTGCTCGGAAAGTCCGGTGCTGCAGCTCTGCTCATCGTGCTTTTCCTTGCTGTCACGTCGGCCACTTCTGCGGAGCTCATCGCTGTATCGTCGATCTTGACGTATGATGTATACAAGGTGAGATGCGCATCTACCCTGTGTGTGAGTACCACGCTTAACGTTGAGCTGTAGAAATACTTCAACCCCAAAGCCACGGAGGCACAGATCCTGAAGGTGTCGCACGCGATGGTCGCAGTCTTCGCCATCGCCATGGGCATCCTCGGTCTCATTTTCTTCTACATCGGGATCTCGATGGGCTGGCTCTATGTGAGATTTCTAATGCCCGGCCATCTCACTCACTGAGTGAACACTGACGCGAAGAATCGTAGGAATTATGGGCGTCGTGCTTGGCTCGGCGGTCGTCCCCATTGCCATGTGCATCACCTGGAAGAAGGCGAACAAGTGGGGTAGCCTTGCTGGCGCGATCATCGGTTTCTGCACGGGTGTCATTGCGTGGCTCGTCACTACATCCTCGCTCAACGGCGGGGTACTAAGTGTCACCGTATGTTCATTCCTTGCACTATGCTCAGCGTGCAGGTTGACTTACTATTGTCATGCAGACCACTGGGGGAGACCTGGAGATGCTCGCAGGAAACCTCGCCTCGATCGGCGTTGGCGGTATCGTGACCGTCGTGACATCCCTCATCGTAAGTCTACCACCGCCGCGCCCGACACTGAGTCTGACAGTGATTGCATCCAGTGGCCAGAAAACTTCGACTTCGAAGCCACTCGCGCGATCAATCGTCCCGCGCACGAGACAGACCCCACGGACGCATCGCCCCGGTCCGCGTCCCTCGACGACGCCTCGAGCGAGAAGAAGCAGGCACCAGCGGACGTCAGCCTCGAGCCGTCATCTCTGCGCGCGCGGCAGCGGAAGAGGAGGAACGCGAGCTCGACCCCGCCGCGCTCAAGAAGTCCTTCAGCATCGCCGCCTGGGCATCCGTCATACTCGTACGTCCCAAGTCTCACCCGCTACCCGTCCTCTTCTCCGCGGAGAATGCTCACAGGGCTCGTGACGTGCACAGACACTAGTGATGCTCATCATCATCCCTCTCCCGCTGTTCTTCGCGCAAACGGTGTACGGGGTCGGCGGACTCACCGCGTGGGTCGTCATCGGCATGATATGGGCGTTCTGCTCCGCGATCGCGGTCGTGCTGTACCCGCTGTGGGAGAGCCGTGCTGCCCTCGGCCTCATCAGTCGTGGGATCATAAAAGTAAGTCGCGTGCCTCTCACTCAACTCGTCGCGTTACCGTAGTTGCTGACGCGGGTCTCCCAGGATATCTTCGCGCGGGGCAGCGGGAAGTTCGTCGAAAAGCAGGCGCACCACCCTAGCGCATGAGGCAGTCACTTAATCACTTCACACGTCTGTACATAGACATGAACCTGTGCAGATCGAGGTGCCATGTATGTTGTAATGTTAATGTCTGGATGCAGTCACGACGGCTCTCGAGAAATGATGATGGGCCTGAGCACATACGGCCGATCGCGCAAGCCAGCATCCAACGGCGACGATGAGAATCATACAGCAGCTGCATGTACAGATTTGGCGTAAGGATACACGACAGCGTACTCTAGCGAGAAGAAACAGACAAATCGAAGCACCGCTCTCCCTCCCTCCCTCCCTCCCTTTCCTACACGTCTCAGGGACAGATCGCGTCAACACGCCTGGAGCTCACGCCGCCTTCGCGCTGCCCCATGCGACCTGCTTGCCGCCAGTCCGGGCGGGAGCCTGGGCAGAAGGAGCGGTGGACTCGGCCTTGCTGGCCTTGTTGGCCTCGGTGGGCTTGGTGGGGATGGGCAGCGGGGCGTTGCGGAGGGTGTCCAGGACGCGCTGGGCGTGCTCGGTGTTGCGGATGAACCAGCCCGCGTAGCGGCGGCCGACGGTCGACTCCGCGATGTGGACCATGTTCTGCAAAAGCGCACGATTCGCATGAGCACCCACGCGTCCATCTCAGCACCACTGCAGGAGCGTGCGCGGCGTACCTGGTTGATCACAAAGTCCAAGTCGCTCGTGGAGATCCACTGCCCGTCGAGCAAGCTCTTCTCGTCGACCCGGCTGATGCTCCGGCTCGCCTGCTTCATCACCATCAGCTGCTGCACCATGTCCTCCTCGTCCGCGTCGAGGAAGTTCGCGAGCTTCGACGCGTCGAGGCTCGTGTACAGCTTCAGGAAGCTGCGCAGCGTCGGCACCGGCGCCTGCGCGCGCACCTCCGCGAGGAAGAGCTGCAGGTGCCGCTGCGCGGGCTCGACAGGGCGGCTCGTCGATGTAGCCCTGGAGCGCCTCCGGGTCCTCGTACGGCGGCGGGTTTGCGGTGATGAACTTCGGGCAGGCGTACAGGAACAGCTCCTCGAATGCAGGGATGCCCTCCTCTCTGCGGACGACACGAACACATGACGTCAACATCGTCCACACACAACTCGACTGCGACACGAGGGCGTGCCGCCCATGTCACACTCACCCCCTAGACATCTTCGCAAACTGCTCGCCGTAGCGCTCCTTGACGATGTTGGAGATGTTGTCGTCCACGCGCGTGGGGGACAGCGCGTTACAGATCGCAAAGAGCGCGTACATACGGTCGGCAGTCTTGTTGATCTATGGAATGGCCAGTCAACACGATGGCACGTCACGGGAAGCGCGCGAGGGTACACACCTGGTCGTACTGGTAACTCCGAGTGTGGTACTGCCGCATCCGGAGAATAAAGTTGAGGATGGAGACAAACTGTCCGGATCGCGTCCGGATATCTTCGCAGCATGATGTAGCAAAAGCCGACGTAGTAGTAGGTGGTGACATGGCAGGCGGTAACGCGGGTGAAGGGCGACTGAGCAGCAAAGTATCAGCACTCATTGCGGTGGCATCAAAATCGCGCAAACGTACCTTTTGGTTCAGCTCAACGTTCTCCATAACTTTGAGCGCAAGGGTGAAGTCGCCAAGCAGACTGTGCACCCGGAGGAGGCCGATGATACTGAAGTAGCCGAGCAACTTGTAAAGTGGGCGGGTGCCATACTCTCCAACGATCTCACTGCGTTGCATACTCAGCATGATAGAAGCGTGGAAAGCCATCACTGTGACATACGCAATCTCCTCGGGGCTCTTGCCCTCTTGAAGCGCAACAAGGTGCTCGTTGATCTTCGACTTTTGGATCAGGGAGTACAGTACATTCAGGACACTGTACGAGCTCCATACCTGCAAACGCTCGCATCAGGAGACTATGTGTGATATAACGGACAGGATACTCACTTGGCTACCCTCCGCAAGCATGGCAATCTCCTCATCGGTCTTGGACTTGACTTTGGAGCGCCATACACAGAATGACTGGAACTGGTAGATGAACTCGTCGATGATGTCCCACAGCCACTGCTCGGGCAACTCAAGAGGAACGGGGCCATCGGAGTCTGCATGCGTAAGGTTAGGTAACGACCTGCGGAGAGGATAGAGAAGCAAGACTTGCTCAGCAAGTAGTTGAACAACTCGCAGCTGTTCTCGTAGGAGTGAAAACGGTCGTCGATGTCGGGGGTGAGCCTTGAATAGACGTGACGGTAGTAGAGTTCACGGTAGAGGATCAAGAAAATCTGGTCTGTGCGATGGTGAGTATATTGGGGTACGCAGGGGCGCGGCAATTGACTGACCGTCGTTGACGAGGGGGGCGATGACTTCGGCCTCGGGCCATTCCGTCTTTGCGTAGAACTTTTCGGTCAACCTGTTCCAGCCACTCTCGTAGGCTACTGTGATCTCCGCGAGGTTGTTGTCCAATACAGCTTGATGGAAGTGCGCGATGAACTGGGGATTGGATATGGTGAATATGATGGCACTGGCGTTGCGAAGACGTCAGGTACGCACGCGTTTTACGACGTCGGGAATCTGGGCAAAGGCGGCTTGCTGGGCCATCTGCTGCTGGAGGGCTAGCAAGGTAGCCTCATCGACCCTGGACTGCGCTAAAAGCTTGCTGGATGAATAACAACACTGACGGGAGAGGCGTCTGGAGGTGCGCACCGTCATCGTAGAGGCCGTTCTGACCGTAGGTGCCGATGGCGAGATTGAGGTCAACGTCCTGGAAATCCTCGTCCAGGTCGGCCTCCCAGACTTTGCGCTGCTGGGCCATTTTGAGAGACAAGGAATAGAGAGGGGTCGAATCGCAGCGAGGCTTTGCGCAGAGAGTGGGAAGGAGATCCGCCTTGGGGAGGAGTAGCAAGTACTAGGAGCGGTAACTCGGTGAATCCGACCCTCTCTGCAAAAATTCGGAGGAGCGCACAGCAGCGCCGGGCGCCTGACCTCGGGTGCAAGCGCCCATATTGCTGTTTGCACGCGCGGTGTCGCGGGCGCCTATAGAGGTTTTTTTCCGCCACTCACGATCCTGACCGCTTCTCTCGCCCTGCTCGACCTTCAGACCAACGTATCTCGCTCAGTTCTCTCTCTCTCCGCCTGATTTTTCCTGCAATCGATTTGTTGCATCTCCCTCTACATATCCATACTGTTCATCCTCCTGTCCTCCCGTAATTCGGCTCGCGTCTGTGCTCTCGCCTACTGGAGATTGTCGGTCTCGGACCCAAGTCCAGGTGATTGGCAGCAGTTATCCTTAACGACGACATTCTTGACTGGTATGTTCCAATATTTTTGTCTGTCCAGTATGTTTGTGGTTGGTGTTGTAGAAGTATGTGGGAACTACGGAGGGTAGGAGTGCACAAGACTAGAGTAGTTGCGAATGTCTGTCGTCGTCTCCGAGTTCCTATACCTCTCAATGAAGGCCTGCCCTGTGATCACTGCTACTACTAGTGCAAATGTGTATCGTGCTGCAGCACAGAGAAAGGTGAGGGTGAAGTGAGCGGGCGCACATCGTAGCGGAGTTCATCTCACTTGGATGTCGATGCCTCATGAACCACTCACTCTCGTAGATCAGCATTCTCATGATGAATAGCTCTGGATTGGATTGCTTGACCATATGTACGACATGGCTGCACATCGTGAAAATAAAGGCAAATGCTCAAATTCGACAGTGGAGGAGGCTCAGCTAGCCAACTAGGCAACTAACGAAAAGAGGCCCAAGGCATTGAAGGCAAGAGATGGACATTGTGGAAAGGAATTGGCAATTGAGCTTTGTCGCAAGAGGGTCAAGAGAAGGGGAGATTGCGAAGGCCCAGACCTCGTCCGATTGGAGTTTGCAAGATGGCAACTGCAGAGTATGCCACCGTCGATTCAACGCCTCCCGTACATATTCCTGACGCCGCCGAAGATGCCACTGCAGTGCTTGAACAAGAAGCTGCAAATCATGCCAACCCCGCTGCTACCCGTATGGCCAACGGCTAATTGGTATGCAAGAGTGACAGACAGCACCGGCCAATGGCCGTATTCGGGGCTGCACGACCATCTACTCTCTCGGATTACTCATAAGGATGCTTACCTTGTCCAAACTAACTCCTATCTCACGGTTACTACTCCGGTTCTGTTCAAAACGTGAGACTTGCGCACCGAGGCGCTATGTTGACGACGAGGTTGATAGCCTGGAAGGCGCAAGGTAGATCGACCGACGAGAACATAATACAGTTATATAGGGGAAGACGAGACAAATCGATTGCAGAAAGAATTAGGCGGAGAGAGAGAGAACTGAGCGAGATACGTTGGTCTGAAGGTCGAGCAGGGCGAGAGAAGCGGTCAGGATCGTGAGTGGCGGAAAAAAACCTCTATAGGCGCCCGCGACACCGCGCGTGCAAACAGCAATAACTTGACTTTTGCGCCTCGGCCCTCGAGCTCTCGACTCAGCTGTCACGGTCCTCTCCCCGACGTCCGACTCGTCCCTCTTCTCCACCGGCTGGCCTATGGGTTCCGGTTAGTCCTCACCACCGCCTTTCTTCGTCCTTGCGTGGAACACTCCGCCAGACTCCTTTGTCCCTCACGCCGAGTCCCACTGGATTTCATCCTCATACCACCTGCTGTCACCCATCTCTCGTCCGTGCTGCACTACCTAGACCATGCATTCCAGCGCATCAGCACGCTCTGCAACATTACAGTGCAATCGTGCTGCCATGGCTCGCGCTCGCCATGCTCCACCTCGCAGAGCGATGGCGACCCCGGTATATCCTCCGTATCGTCCCTTCCTGGCACCGCTCTGACCTCGCTTGCACTGTCACAGGCAGCCCAGATATTACCGCAGACATCGGAACCACTAGATGCCAGACTGCTGATCCATACCGTCATGGACAAAACAGCTCCCGGCGCCGGCAAGCGACCGCTCCCCGACTTTCCCCACATCGCCGAGGCGAGGCAGCAGCCTATGGATCTCGAGTCTGTCACACCCCGCGCAACGGCCTCGGACGGGCCCCATGGTGAGTCCCATCTCGACCTCTTACTGCTTCAGCCTATGCAACCCGCCTATTCTCAATAGACAGGGGGAGAGATGGCGCTTCTCCGCAAAAAGACCCTTCGAAGACTATCAACCTTGTTGACGAAGAAATTCGGCCGTGGATACCGGGTCGAGCTTTTCGGCAGCACATTGTATGCACGCAGCCTCGAAAGCGACATGGATGTCATCATACTTGTGCGTAACTCCACGCGTCGCAGAATATGGGCAATTCACGACGATGCCAATAGGATGACGCACGGCCTCACGGGTTCGAGCCTGGCGTCCAAGATACACCCCCTCGTATGTACACCCACGTCACACGGTCTATGCCAATGGCAATTCATTGACATTGTAATTGTAGCCATATACTCCGTAGAGTGAGTATGCATGTTCTGATGTACAAGTGTCACACAGTCAGTTCTCATCCTACCGGAAGAAAGCTAGCCAATTTGCTCAAACGACATGGTTATCAAAACATTACCACTATCCCAAACGCCAGCGTACCCATAGGCAAGTTACAACCAGGCCACGTCCCTCCTAATGTCACTAACATTTCGCACGTCATCATCCGTTGTACAGTGAAACTGACCGATCCAGAAACGGGCATGTCGTGCGACATGAACGTCAATTCGCGGCTTGGCTTGTACAACTCATGGCTGCTTCGCCACTATTGCATGTTTAAATATCCCTTCGTGCCTAACCTGATACGTGGAGTGAAGACCTGGGCGAAATCGAAGAATTTGAACAATCCGTCCGCGACAGGTCTCACGGTTTCCTTCAGCAGTTACTCTCTTGCTCTTATGACGATCGCGTACCTACAGGTATGACTTGACGATCCTCTAACGCGCTGACTGACGCTCATTTGCATGATTCGTCGCTCACTACTCAACAAACGCTTCCGCTCATGTAGCATTTGGGCGCATTACCGAACTGTCAAGCGGATCCTGACACGATCTTCCGAACACACTTTTGGGAGGGACGTGGTTCGAACAGCCGCAATATCACCGTTCGCTATGGAGCGTGCAAGGGTTGGAAACCCAGCGGGCGTGTCCCAAGCGTGGGTGAATGGCTCAAGTGAGTGGTGCTTCTCCTGCCCGCCCGCCCGTTATTCCTCCGATCCGTGGGTGGGCGCGTTTGTGGTCTCACAATCCCGACATGCGTCGTGTTGTTTCGTAGGTTCTACGGGGAGAGGTTTGATTATACAACGCAGATGATCAGCATCCGTCACGGCGGGATCATCCGCAGGCCCCAACATTTGCCTCCAGATCCGGAGTACTCGCACTTCCGGGGCAGCATCGTCGTCTTGGATCCCTTCCTGAACAAGGTGCGTACCGCACGCCCACTCTCGCTGAGAGCGATACAGAGCTGACCTATTGAGCAGAACTGCACGCGCTTCATTAAAGAGGAAACGCTCCAGGAATTCCGGGCAAAATGCTCCGTCGGAGCAGCGGATTCGATTCGCAAATGGGAATCGCTGAAGGCTCGGCATCAGACTCAGGTCCGCAGCCAGTCGGACGACGAGGAAGAACCGGATCCATGGACGGACCTCATGGCTTCCCGTTGAGCGGTTACATTCGTCTGCACCAGAGACCTCCCGCAGGCCGAGCATTTAGCATTTATACTAGCATTTCACCACACACCTCCACCAGTACACTCCTACGGCACATTGATATGAGCATAGTATAGACACGGTTGTGTATCTAATTCCGCCGCGACTTCTTCATCTTCCGCTCCTTGCGCTTCCGCCCGATGAGGGAGCCGACCTTGTTGCCCGTCTTGTCCTGGTCCTTGCCATCAACCTTCGCCTTCGCCTTACCAGGAGAGGCCGTCGACGAGGGCTTGGGCGGGTCAGACACGCGACGTTTCTTTTTGGCCGGACGTTCGTCCGTCTCCTCGCTCTTAACACTGGGTAGGGACTGTCTCCGCTGCAGCTTCTTGTCACTGCGTGCCTGCCGTGGATACATGGTCAGTACCGTATAGCATACCACGTCGGATCATAACACGGACCGCTTTGTGGCCTTTCTCTCCCTTGGCAGGTTCTCCCTTGGCGCCTTTGGCACCCTCCGCGGGCTTGCCACCGACGAGACCCTGCTGCTTCGCCGAGCGCCGCTGGACGACCTGGACGTTCTCGATCGAGAACTCGACGATGAGCGTGCCCCTGCTCTTCGGCGGCACGCCCTTCTCGAGCTCCTCCCGGATGCGCTTGATGCGCTGCTCGTCGCGCTTGCTCTGCTCCTTGCGCTTCTCCGCCTCGATGAGCGCCTCGAGCTCCGCGCGCCACCACGTCTCGAACAGGCGGCCGACGGCGGGGTTGTTGTTCGCCCAGCGCAGGACGCGCAGCGCGTCCGCGTGCGTCGTCAGCTCGAGGAAGCCGTAGCCCCTGCTCCGGCCCTTGCCCGTCACCGGGTCGACGCGGTCCTGCTGCCGCACGATCTTCGCCTGCTTCACGCCCGTCGGGCGGCCCGTCTTCTTGCCGAACTTCCCGCCCTTGCCCTTGGTCTTCTTCGAGGACGCGTCTTCGTCGTCGCTGCCTTCCATCTTGACGTCTCCGTCTCCGTCGGCGTCGGGTTCGGCCGGGCGTTCGGTGAGCTCGTCCTCGGTGAGCGGCTCGCGCTTGCCCTCCTTGACTTCGGCTTCGAAGGCGCGCATGGCGTGGATGCCGAGACGCTTGAGCATGCGTTCGGTGACGAAGAGCGGGAGCTGGCGGACGCTGAGACGGGTTCGGGAGACGAACAGCGAGGGGTTCGAGCGGAGGAGGGCCCGGCGAGCGTTGAAGGACTGCGTCCGCTTCTCGACTTCGGTCGGGGGCAGCAGCTCTGCGGCGGGTGTGTTGGGAAGGATGACTGCGAAGCATTGTGAGCATCCGGAGGACGATTGTGTGGAGATGAGCGAGATCACGTACTGCCTTCGCGTAGGAGGTAGAGGTTGCGCTTGTCCGCCTTCTCCCGCTGCCGTTCGCCGATCTCCTTCAGCCTCGTAGCCTCGTCTCGCGTGACCGCACGGCTGACATCCAACGTCCGTCCGTGCAGGACGAGGTTCTGGGCTATCGAAGCGGACGGATCGGGAGTGAGCAGCGAGGGCATCTTGAACGGGTTCTTCTTGACCTGCGCCGCACTGTCAAGTCGCGTGTCGCAAACTGAAGGGAAGATATACTCACGATAGCGGGTGTATCGCCGACGGTTTCGGCGCGCAGGATGTTGCTCTGCTCGATGGCTTTGTCGGCGTCTTCCTTGTTCCAGAAGCAGACGAAGCCTGTCCCTCTCGAACGACCGGTGGCCGCGTCCATGGTAATGCGAGCATAGCGCAGAGGCCCAAATGCGCGGAACCTTTCACAAGATCAATATACAGAAGCAATGCAGATCGATTTCTTTCTCCACTCACAAACTACGCAGCTCGTCCTCGGTCGCTTCGAATGGAACGTTGCGAACGAATACCGTGGTGCCGACCTCTGGGGGCGGGAGTGTGGGCTTTGCGGGCTTCTGGTCGTCCTCATCGGACTCCTCGTCAGACTCGTCTTCATCAGAATCCTCATCGCTGCCATGGGAGTCGCTCTCGTCCGAGTCGTCTTCATGCACCCCAAGCTGCTCGTCATCCGAAGCACTCTCGCTATCGTCGCTTCCCTCGCTCGAATCATCGCTGTCGTCGCTCGAATCACTCTCGTCTTCCTCTTCCTGGAGTGCTTCTTCCAGTTTCGCCTTCTCCGCTTCCCACTTGTCCTTGCTCAGGGCCCAGTCGACCGCAATCACCCGCTTCCCGCCGCGCTCCTCTTTCTCATCGTCGTCGCTGTCACCTTCGCTCTCCTCCGCGCCCTTCTCAGCCGCCTTGCGCTTCTTCTCTTCTCTCCGCTGTTTCTTCTTTTTCTGCTTGTCCGAGATCAGCGCCTGAGCGACGCCAGCCTCGACGGTCATGCCGTTGCAGTTCTCCAGAGCCTTCTCCGCGTCTTTCCTGCTGAGGAACCAAACGAACGCGAAGCCTTTTGTGCGGGGCCGCGGCTTGCTCGTTCCCTCCTCCTGCTTCACCTCCTCTTCCTGCTTGACATCCTCACTCTTCGTCTCCGTCGCAAGAGGTATATGTACGGAGTAAATGGGACCGTATGGCAGGAAGATGGCACGCAGGTCTTGCTCGGTGATGTCGAAGGGAAGGTTGCGGACAATGAGACGGCTGTTGCGGTTCGGTGCAGGACCAAGCTTCGCCTTGGCGGAAGGCTTGACTTTGGCCGCCTTTGCAAGGCCATCTAACCGCTTCTTCAAAGTAGCGGATAGGAGGGAGCCCTTGAAGACGTGAGCATGCAGCTTGTTCACCGCCTCGTTAGCATTAGCGGGGGTATCGAACAGAGCGTGCGCTAGTGCCAAATGAATGAGCTTCTACTGGAGCACAATATACCCACTCGGACACGTACCAGAATTGCGGTCTTCCTCTCCCGCCTCATTTTTGACGGGCCATTCAACCTTTTCCGCGCCTTTGAGTTTCCGCACCTTCTTCCACAGCGGTTTTGAATCCACGCTGTCTGGCAAGCCTGAGATGACCACCGTGCGGATTGCCAGAGGGTCGGAGGGTCCCGCAGGTTTTGATGGGCGAGGCGCAGCCGGTTTCGTGGCCTGCTTCTTCTCCTCCTTCTTGGCATCTCCGCCGTGTTCATGGTCCTTGTTCTAAGAGAGGCCGGTCAACCGACTGTTGGTAGCGTACACCGATCAATGCACACCTTGCTCCCTGCCCACTGGACTCGCAAGCTACGGCCGTCCAACGTGATTCCCTCCTTGCTGATCTTGTCAATGGCCATCGCCGCATCTTCACGAATGGCGAACGAGACATAGCCGACACCCTTGGAGTTTCCAGTTTCGTGGTCGAGAACGACGAACGCCGTGCGCACGGGGGCGATGTCAGAGAAGAGCGTCTTCAGGTCCGTCGACGTCGCCGTGTACGGCAAATTTGACACGAACAAGGTCGACCTATATCCTGTCGTTCAGATAGAGAGGACATGAAAGTTGGGCATGTTACGAACCCATGCGGCTTCTCCTGGCCCTCCTCCTGATGATCCCGCTCTTTCCTCTTCCCAAGGGATGACATCTTGGCCAGTTAGCTTCTTAAGCACTGGTACTGATTTTGGTTGGCCGAGCTGGAAGATCCAAGTAAACAAGCAGACAAGAGGCCGATTCAAACAGAGCTACCCGTCACGGAGTAGTCTGCGCTGCGAATTCAGCAGGTCGATCAAAAAATGGCACCTATTCTTAAGCGCCCATTTGTCGCATTGACCCTAACCTTAAATTAGCACTTACGCGACACCCACGCGAGACAAGCGCCCATAATTACCCCAGACTGCCGCAGCTTTGTGGCGTGCTACCAGACACCACCGTCTTGGATGCGTGGACCGAGCCCTTGCCACCGTTCTGCTCCTTGTGCGACATCAGACCTACCTCACTGTTATCTCGTGGCTCTAGCTTGGCTTGTGGACCGTCTTTAGCAGTTGAAGTCTAGGACATGAGTACTGCTCAGTCCGGCATTCAACTAGTGGCCATAAGGTACGAACGACTTGTAGTATTTCTGACGTGTCTATTCTGCGACAAGAGCAGAAGTGAAGTGTGGCACACGTATGCCTCATTACTTCAACTTTGTGGCTACCTATGGACTAGGGCTGAACAACTCGGGCAACCTTGACATGGTACGTCCAAGTACTGTGTCATCTAACCTTCAAGCTCGAATCTCCGGGATTGAGCAAACGCGGCGCTCAAAGAATCATCCTCGTATCTAACCGCACATTTGATCGCCACCATCTTGGATTGGGAGGGTCTCCGAGTCTTCTCGGCGTTATGATGCCTACTTGTGCATTTGCTCTTCCTCCTTGCATGGCTTATCTGTCTCCGCTGTACCCTCTCGTAAGTGCACACTTCTCTTGCCTTGAGCGTTCGCAGCCATTGAGACATACCAGCGTCCGGTGAGCGGTTCAGGTATTCTTGTTTCCAAAGTAGGCACGATGGAACTACATTGGCACCTCTACGCTTCGAACACGCGTCGAGCATCCTGGTCAGCCTTGCTCGGCGTCCGCTGGATGGGGGCGGCTTGTCGGTCGCTCAATCCACCGAAGCTGGCCTGGTTCATCCCTATCGCGCAATGTCGTAAAGCCTGACATGATGAGTCGTGGAAGAATCCCCCTCTGACATGCACTCTGCTCAGGTAGGGGTCAAGTATGGATTGGAACTCGCCGCGCTCGTTCTTCGACCTGATAGATTGGACCCGCCTACGTGCCTCATGTCTGCAGCGCTGCGCGGCTACCCTTCGCGCAGATAACGACTGGCCGCAGAAGGACATTCGTCCGCACCACACAGAGGTGAGTGGCAAAGAAGGTCAGTCCCTATGTCGTACAACGCCCTTCTGCGCACACCATTCTCGCCGAGTATCACCGCGTGGCTGCCCGCCGCGCCTCGCAATCGCCACACAACGCGCATCCCGCGTGTCCGTCGGCTAGGGAAGTCGCTTGCTGGCTTTGGACTACGCAGCACCGACGCTCTGGAGACCCCTGGGGCAACGTTAATGTGTCTCTCTTGTGCGCGGACGCCGCTGCTCCTCGTTGCTCGCTAGTCCCTCGCTGCACCACTTCGGTCTTGACGATATCGGCCACGTTCCGACCCATCCGTTCCGAACTGTGCTGATCATCGATATCGCGCTGTCGCTCGCGGCTCAACTCGGTCGTGCGCCAGCCCCCTCCGTCCGCATATCTCGCACGCTGCTCTGGGAAGTGTGCCTTGGTCGACTGTCTGTGCGCTCGTTGTGGCACTCGAGTTCGCCCGGTTCGCTCAGGGTCTCCCACAGACTATCAACGTAACGTCACTCGCTTCCCGCACCCGTCTGGCCTACCCGCTCAGCGCCCCGGCGCCGGAAGAATGCTCGCCACCTCCATCTGATTCTCTGCCATCCGGAGACGGCCGGTCGGTAGCCTCGCAGACGGTAGCTGCCAGCTGCACCAGCGCGCTTGGCCAGTATTCTGGGAAGGGGCTTTCCCTCGGAAGGAAGCCCTCGCTCCCCGGGACCGAGCTCCGTGCTACGGTGGGTACGCGGTACATCGCCCTGTCCCTTGCCGATGTTTTTATCGCACCTCTATACGTTACGCCTTCCCCGCCGCGCAGCCTCTCGCGGCGAGCAGGCATACACGTGCGGGCTTATCGTGGGGCCCGTCTCCTCGTCGACGGTGCTGCCGTTGGCGGCTCCAGCGCGTCCTGGCTGCGTGCGCTGGGTGCTGGTGCTCGAAATGGGGGCGTAGATTGGGGAGTTTCCACAGCCCTGCTTTCACGCGAGCGGCCGCGTTTGTATGCCCGTGCGGGAACACGTAACGGAATCAATCGTGGGCCTAGCGGTGCGTCGTCCCAGACGATTCTACAGGCGACTCCAGCCGAAGGCCCGAAGGGAAGTCGCGCATTCAGTAGGCAGCGGACGCGGCAACCTCTGGCAGCTCGGACTTCGCGGCTTCGAGCGTGGGTTTAGCGACAAAAACACCTCGCTGGGGATGACATGAGAAGCCATTCTTCATTGAGCTCCGCAACCACGAATACTACGCATACCGTCCATTTCGCCAGCCGTTCGCGGGGCCACCCACACCGAGAGCGTTCCGAGACACGGCCGCTCGGGACGGAGGAAGACTTTCGATCGGCCGTGCCTTGGATCCTGCTCCGAGGGCGCACTGCGCGAGGTCATCCGGCTCCGCAACGTGCCCGCGTCATACATACTGTGCATATCGTCCACGAGAGCGTGCGCGCCATCCAGGGGAACGCCCCGGTCATCATCCTCAGGGTCTGCTCCGCCTCTATGAAGGCCCCGCACCGGTCATAGAAAGCCTATAGCTACAACAGGCTCAAGGTACTCCATAGCGAACTCGACCTCTCCCACACCCATCGATCCAGCGGCGAGCTGCACGAGGGCGCGGAAAGGTCGAGATCCTCCCGGGAGTGTATAGGAATGGCCAGGACACACGCCACTCTGACGAAGCGCACTCCCGTCGAGAACCTGAGCTGGAGAGGCGAATAAGGCAGTGATCGTCGATGGCCGGGCTGATAACTCAAATGCGCGGGGAGCTTATGCCTCAGCCCATGGCCACGCTGCTTGCTGCCTTGCCTTGTCTCAGAGCCACCCAATGCTGAGCACGGATGCCGAGAACGTGCATGACGATTCGCGGGACCTCGATTCCTAGGTCCCCGGCGGGCAAGTCACGGACGGAAAGCGATATAGAAAGCGAGATAGCCAGACGAACGTTGGTTCATCGCACAAGACCGCGATGTGCCACTGCGAGAGCCGGGGCCTAGACCGAGCTTGAGAGTACGCCTACGGGGAATTCAGTGCGGCCGAGCAGAAGACAATCGCAGCGCGGCGAGTGGGCAAGCCGCGAAGGGAGTATAATGAAAGGTGATGGCCGGATGTAGAGGATCGAGGTGGCGACAGACTCTGCATCGGCAGCTCGAGATGAGCAACGAGGGTCGATTATCTCGACATCGACGTCGAGGCGTGTGTACGATCAGGATGGCGATTGATCAACGAGGCTATTCGCTGAGCGCGGATGAACTATGCAGGTGAGTGGCAACAGAGGAGAATGCGCGTATAATTGTCAGGTGGGCGGGGTGGCGGGGTTGGATAATGAATGAGCAGCGCATAAGGCTGGTGGGAGCAGCCGGGGGATGACAGAGCACCGGAGTGAATTGGGCCTGGCGGGCACCCAGAGGTTGTGGGTGAACAATACAGTAAGCACAAATGAACGGGCCTGCCCAGTCACTGATAGTCGATTGCAGAAAGCCGGGGGAGCAAGTGCAGAGAGGCGCAACGAAGCGCGAACACAGATCTCGATTGCGCGCGAGTCCGAGGAGTACATTCAAGTGCTCAAACATCGATGGGTCGATCGGCTGCGGGGGTCCCTGTCCAATATGCCGTTGGCCAGAGAGGAGCCTGAGCGTGAATGAGGGCACCGTGACAAGCGCAGCGAGATATGCCCAGATGTCGATCATTCATGAGCGCGAAGCAGGTGAATGGCGCGGACACGCCGTTTCAATAAGAAGGCCATGCCCTAGAACGGAGAGAAAGCGACCATTCGTTGTCAGATCAATTTCGCGGTGGAACCCAGGGAAGCGAAGGGTTCAGACCAGTACTGACGACAAATGCACGGATACGCTGCGTACGTCAATACCGTCCGTAGGGTTTCCACGGACGGTCAGGCGGGGTGCACGGGTCCTGGAAATGGGTGTGTCAGCTGAAAGCGACTGGACGTATTTACGCAAGGAGAGTGTCAGCAAAGCGGGACTGGTCGTCGCGAGTGCGGATGGTGAGTGAATAATGCTGAGCTGCTCTGGTTGGATGCGCACAAGTTGCGCGACGACCGCGCGGTCAGCGAGTTGTCATCCAAGTCGGGTCGGCGTCGGTGGTGCACTGGTTGCTAGAAACGGCGGGTTGTCGGGCAGAGGGACCGAGCGTGGGAAGAAACAACCCTAACCCAAAGCGCGCGTATCAGGGCGGCGATAAAAGCAAGAGAGGGCAGATTTCCAACTCCGTCGGTCACTTTTTCATGTTTTGCCTCCGTTAAAGCTGCTTCCTCGAACTCGGCCGTCCTCGCTGCTTTTTTTCTGCAAGCTGTGAGTGAACAACCAGGCGTCTCGAACCAGGTGCGCACGCTCTGCTCGATCTAGGGGTCGCTCGCTGAAGGTTGTGACTTTTGTGCGTAGACCCAAATTTTATGGTTTTGCCGCCGATCCGCCGCCGAGCAACGAGTCGAAGCAAGGGCAGCTGCGTCGTCTGAGGTGGACAGGGAGCGGACCAGCGTCCGCGGAGGAGAGAAAACCCAAAAACACATTGCAGGTGAGTTGTTGTTGTGGCCATATATGCGCACGCGAGAGCTCCAGTGGAGGCGCGGCGAGTTGGGCACGGCGGCTGGGTGTGACTGGCCTGCGACTGCGACTGCGACTGCGAGGGCCTGCGAGGGCAGGTTGAGAGCCAAAGCCGCTTCCCAATCGCGCGCGCCTACGAGGGTTGAGGGGAAATTTGGGCGCCCGCTGCACGAGGGCTGTGCCGTTGATGGCCCTTCCTTTTTCGGAACCCAGGCACTCTCGCGTCTCGTATTTATTACCTGACTCATTGTTTCCCGCTCTGACCTCAATGATCATCCTTTCCCCCCTTCAGTTCTGTCGTCCTAGAGAGGGTCTTCCTTATGATTACCCTTAGTCCCGGCTCCCTCTGCGACGTCTGCGCAGAGGAGTACGGTCCGCACAACTTGCCCCATTCCATTCCTTGCGGTAAGCACCTCCACCTCCCTCTCTCTCGCTGAATCTCCGCTCATTGTTCACTCCACAGGACATGTGCTATGTCTGAGCTGCTGCAATAACATTCTCGAAAAAACTCCATCTCGACTATCGCCTGCCTGTCCTTTCTGTCGCGTTCAGTTTACGAGCGATGCCGTCCGCCTCATCCGTATCGACTTCGGCGGCAGCGGTTACTCTACCCCCCGTACTCCTCGCTCTCCACGCAAGCCTATCTTGGAGGCCCACGATGCTGATATCGGTGATGACGACGTCCTGTTGTTCAACCCAGGTACCTTCAAGACACGCGCCGAGGCTCGGAGGCTCGAATCCAAGGTCGCGAAAGTCGCTGCCAAGAAGTGCTCCGTGGAGGAGGTGACCACTCTGCACAAGGAACTGCAGGACTGGCTGAACTCGGACAAGCTTGACGAGCAGGTACGTTGAATTGTCCATGCCGACGTTCCTCGAGCTTCCATTGCTCACCTCGCGCAGACCTCTTCCCTGCAGCTTAGCGCCGCACTTCTGCGCGCCATCCTGGTCAACCATGTCGCTCACTCGGAAGCTACCCGCATAGCCAAGAATGTCGAGGCCAACCTCCGAGAGCGACTCGAGGAAGGTCCAAAACGAAAAGGAGAAACTCGAGGCCGAGCTGCGCAGTCTCGTGAGTCATTGTTCCCATTCCTCGGAAATCCGTCGCATTAACGGAAGCATGCAGAGGTCCCAGTACTCGCAGAAGGCCCAGGAGTGCCAGACTCTCCGCGCCGAACTCAACCGTGCCAAGATCAAGTCCGTCGCTCCCTCGTTGGGCGTCCCGGCTACGCCGCCTCCGACCACCACGCCTTCCGGCTTGACCTCGCCGCCGCGTCCCTCAACTACGACCGGATCTCGCTCAGGTGCCACCTCTCCGACGTCGCCGACTCGCACGTCCTACGCGCCGTCATTCACATCGCCGCTCGCTCGGCCCGCACATCCGGTACACTCTCGCACGACTTCTCTCCACGTCTCCAACCACCGGTCGATGACGCCTTCAGTTCGGTCGGGTACGCCTGCTGTCAGCGGTGCTGACATCGCGCGTCCCGCCACGATACCCCCCAAGCCGCGGAGGATGTCGATGTCGACTCCGACGCCCACCAAAATGACCCGGTCCAGCTCTAGCTCGGACGAAAAAGAAAAGGAGAGGCAGCGGAGCGACGACAAGCAGCGTGAGAAGGACGAGCGCCGTGTCCAGCTAATTCAGCGCTGGATTCCCTCCATCGACGCTCTCTCGCGCAGCCCACCCACGGGCCGCCCCGAGAAGTTCGAGTCTTCTCTGTCTACCCCTGCCATGTCGCGTGCGATCCACCCCTCCATGGTGCCGTCGCGGTACAAGACGCCCCTCTCCACGCACTCGCCGTGATAGGCCGTCGGACTCGGTTTGCTTTCCCCGCTATTTATCAATTCACCGGATCACTTATTTCCTCATTGTGCTCTCGCCGTTGGATATAGTACACGATATACATAGTTGCCGCCCCCGTTTCTCGCTCTCGCCTCTTCCGCCTCCCGTTCCCGCTCGCCTCCTCCTTTCTCTCTTCTTTCGGTTGCTGTCCGTCATGGATTGACTTTGGATGCACATACCTTTACGTTCTCCCCGTATATACTTACCCTCCTTTTATTTCGCTGTACATGTTTCGGGATCATCAGGCCATGCACACCGCGCTACCCCTCCGCATTCCTGACATCCTATTCCCCCTTTTCCCGATACCATTTCTCTCGTTTCCCTGCTCTCATCTGATCACATTTTCCTTCTCTTCTTTTCTCTTCTCTCCCGTGCTCCGTTTCCGTCCTGCTTCCCCTCTACCTCGCTCTCGTCTCCCCTGATCCCGCACGTCGGGATCACACACATCGTCTCTCTGGTCTCTGCGGAGCTCGACTTCGCTAATCTCTCTCGTCCTCGGACGCTCGCTCGATCTTACAGCTGACCTACTCCCACCCGTGTAGCAAATGTTGTTTATCTCTTTCCCCATCTAGTCTCCTCTCTTACGTACCCTTGCTTTTACGACTCGCCACGGATAGATACGCTCTTCACGATACCACAATACGATATCACGATTTTTAGATTATTGGACCCTTGGAGTGCCAAGCTGCGAAGGTTTGGAGTCGTCTCCTCAGAGTTCAAACCAACGTTCATGGATGTTCCTCGAAGGCTCGAAGCACAACGCTTCTGAGCCGTCAACGTTGAAGATTTGAAGACGTAGCCTCGGATCTTCTTGCGTTCTGCAGTAGACATGTGCTTCGCTGGCGTAGGTTCCCTGCAGCCTGAGACGAGTCGGAATACGAAGCCATGCACGGCCTCTTGCAGCCACTTGCTCAGATTGAGGTGCCATGCAGCGAACGCCGCGCCTGCCACTGGCACAGAAGCGGAAGTGCTGCATGATACCTGCCACAACCACTTAGTTCGGTACTAGGGTGCAATAGTCTCTGAAGCCCTCAGAATAGCAAACGCAGCAACATGCCAGCAGGTCCAGCTCCATGGCCAGACCAGTGGAGCGACAAAGTATGTACTGCATGATGGGGGCCTCCGACAATGGCCACAGAAGGGCCCGTTCGTAGCGCAGCGGTCCCGCAGCCGCCGTGCAGAGAAGAAGTGGGCTGCGATCGGTGTGAAGCGGCGTACTGCACGAGGAGAAGACACGGGGATGGCGTGGTGGGACTGCGTGGAGGTGAGTTTGCTTGAAGGTGGCTGACTGCCAGAGCGCAGGATCGGATCTCGCGTCACGGGTTGCAGAAGCAAGGGCGTACTGTATGGTCGACTGCACTGGTGTGGAGGGCGGGCCACATCCATACCGCACCAGCTACGCGGCGTTGCAGGCGATCGCAGCGAGAACAGCAGCGCGGTGGACACTGAACGCGAATTTGTCGCGCACAGCACCGCAGGCCCGGCTCACGTACAGCCTGGAGTACGCACTGGCGGTGGTGTATGTATCACAACGGGTTCAGCCCGATGAGGTCACGGCGCCGGTCAGGCAAGTAGGAAAGTCGCCTGCCACACGCCAGCCGGGTCGAGATGGATCGGATCTTGAGATACCCTGTCGTAAGGCGTTCCACGCATCTCAGGGCTTCTGCGGTGCAGTGCGTCAGCCGACGAGGCGACATGTGAATCGCGGAAGGGGATCGAAGCGCGGTCGCCTGCATGGCCTGCAGGAGCGTTCGTATATGTTGATGACGGCCGCATTTGCGGATGCAGCAAGTCCCGTGCGGTCTCGCTGCAGTATGGAGGTACCACCGGGTGCATCTCGACGTGCCGCTTTGACTTAGGAGTTGTTTAGTCTCCCCTAGGCAGACGTTCTGATGTGCCCTATGAGTGGGAGGATGGACGGGCAGGAGTTGTTTGACTGCGCCGGTTCTTGGAACGACTGTGACGGATTGTCGGCGTCTCCTATGTTCGCCTACAGTGTACTGAAGCGTTTGGCGCGGTGAAGACGTGCATGTTTTCAGGGTCATATCAGGATCGCAGCAGTGTCCACTGCACTTAGAAGCCGTGATATTTGGTCACGGTGCATAGAAAGCACCTCCGTGGAGGTGCCATGGATGCGAGCGCGCGACTGAGGGCTGATGTGAACTTGGTACGTCCGGGAACGTCCGCAGAGAAAGGAAAGGCGATGGAAGGGCGTACTTACCTGTCACCCTTGGGTATGTCATGCCGAGACCACATAACACAGATAGACCGGTTGATGCAGGATGACAGGCATTGTCATACAATGATAGATCCGCAAGTCATGCCCTTGTCAGCAATGCGGTCTGTTTTCCAAATGTCAACCGAGCAAGGTAACGGGTGTCTGTTAAATGTCATTCATCGATGCGAATATATCAATGATGTAGATGTTATGCGACTTGTCCGTTGCGACGCTCAGGGACACCTCAGTGGTTTCACACCGCAATGGCGATCGACTCTTGCGGCCTTGCGCAGATGTCTCCCCAAGACTTCCCCCTAATCTGTAGACAAGAATGGATGGCCTTCGATGAGATGAACGCTGGGACCGTGGAAGGGAGACGCTACCTCGTCCTCTGCCATATGCGGCTCGGGGTCAGTCTTGGACTCCGTCGTTCTATGGACTTGGATTTGCAGGCCCGACTACATCATGCGAGTTCAGTCGCACACTGAGGGAGGCTCGACGGAAGGAGCTAACCTGTTCGTAATGATTGCTGCGGCTGTACTGCGTGGCACCTGAAGGTGATCCGCGAGAAATGGAAGTCGTAGTGAGGGGTATCGAGAGCATGGGGCCGGAACCCGCTTCTCGCAGCGGCCGCCGGGCATTAAGCGTGGCGAGCAGCGAGTTGAGGAAGACTAATCAGGCAGTGAGAAACGTGAGATACACGGGGGCAATCTGACTTACGCTTGGGAAGGACAAAGTACACGCCAATGAAGACGAAGTTGTCAGGCATAGTCGCGTACTGGAGAGTAACGGTGCTTCAGCATGGTTCATACGGTCAGATGGGGAGAAGTTGCTCACGGTGATAAGGCATAGCAAGGCGCAAAGGCTACAGACACTCCAAGTTAGCACAGAAGCACGTACTGTGATCACCGGCCAATCGGGCGACATACCTCGTGAGAGCGCCGGTGTTGACACTGTACAAGATGAGGACGCGGACCATAGAGTCCGTCCTGCCAGTTGCGCTACTTATCAGGAACTGGTCTGCTGTATCTCCCAATTTCACTTACCTCGCAAAGCCTGTTTGACGTTTGGCGAGTAAGACGCACATCGACGCAGCGATGAGTATATCTGCTACAACGCCTGCTCCCAGGCTTGTGTAGAGGATACCCTAGAGGAAACATCTGAGTTTCATAAAACGTGGTTGCTCAGAAGTACGCACGGAGATCTCGGAGAGAGCGAAGAAGTTTGGTATGCCAAATCTGACGGATGCGTGAGTGAACAGTCACACAGGAGGACGTCAGTACGTCGAAAAGGACGTACCCTCTTACGGCAAATGCTGGTCATGTCTGGATCAGCATATCCAGCATCGTCCTAACCGAGTTGACTCACCGATACTGCCTCCTGTGGGTCGGAAGTGATAGATATCAATGTTCAGGAACGTGACAGTATGAGGCTCACCGAAGACGACCAAAGACGTCGTAACCTGAAAGACATGAGCAATGCGTCCATCAAGTTTCTTTCGTGCACTTGAAACTCACGATCGTAACGAGAAGGGTCCAATTTCTCTTGCTTACTATGAGGATTTGTCTCAGCATCGGGGTACGTGCCAAAAGGGAAAACGGTCGTACGTTTCCACACCCGTTCACAAAAGATCCTTGAAAAGCGTTCGTCAGATATGGGTGGAAGATACCAATGCTGCGGCTCGTACCCTCTAACGATCAGATCGCTGACTCCCTAAGCCCCAGTTCATTACATGAGGCTACTGGGCGAACTTATGGTGTGTTGCTTACCGTTACAATGACCTGAGCCTGGACAGGGGGGGGGGATCAACTGATCAGATTATGGAGTGTCAATGCAGCGTGACGTACCAGGATACTCCTTCGGGGACAGGGATGGTTCAGGTGAGCGACGGCGTAAAGCTAGACAAGCGAGAGGTATCATACCAGACGGGGACTTCGAGAGCCAGAAAGTTGGCAAAGTCCGTTACAGCGTATAGATACACAGAGTGCGTGATCAGTGCTAGATGAACACTGTCCAGAGCCCTGAGACACCGGTATCAATGACGGGTTGTAGCGTTTGGGTACACGAAGTACCGTACCATAATACAAAAACCTAGCGTGGATGAGTGACTTTATACTCCGTCGTCCTCTGTGGCGACTCACCAGACACTTGAGATACAGTCGATCCGAGCCATTACGTCCATAGTAAATGTATGTCTGCAGAAGAGTGATTCCGTAGAAGCTGCGCTGCATGAGAAACCTCCCTTCTTGAAGGTGCAGAACTCACCAAGCCGCCGCTATGTTGCCTTCACGACCAACTGTAAACACACGCACCCAGCGCTGAGAGAGACAGCCAAGGATACGTACCTAGGAATGCAGCACCGAGCGTGTTGTTGATAGTGATGGAGGACATAGCGGGGGAGGGTCTGAGATAACTACATTCGCCTTTCGCGACATGCGCAGTGGATCCTACTTATGTCCTTCCGGGAGTGTCCCGGCGAATCCCAACATGCGAAACGATGACCACCGGATCCGCGGATAGCGCATGATGGGATGCCCCAAAGGACGCGGGACCTCAAGGCCCTGAGAACCTAGGTGTCGGCCGTGGACTTTGCGTGGGACTCCGCCTGGGCCATCCACCCAAACCAAGGATATCCCACGTATGGGAACCGCTCATGAAAAGGTGCGAGAGGAAGCGGCATGGACATGCGGTGTTGGCTTCCTCTGCCATTTCTGGACGTTGGGCCCGCAGAAGTCAGCATGTGCACTGGAGCATGGTTATCGAGAAGCAATGGCGTACCGGGACAGTCGGATGGCGAGGGGATGCTGCCTTTGAACTCGCCGTTGCCCAAGCATATCAGATACAGCCTGTGAATGGTTGTTCCACCCCTGATGTTACGAGCAAAGGGAAGATCCCACACAATCTTTTATTCACGCGTCCTGCGCCCTACATGCTCAGGCGGCGGCTTGTTTTCATCGTTCGCCCATGCCGACTTCGGGGCCTATGCCCCTGCGGTGTCTATGAAAGTACCGAAAGAGGTCCACTTACAGTTCGCAGATACCCGCATGCCTGGGCCTTGTAGTCGTACCTCCAGGTAGAAGTTAGGATTGCACCCTTGAGGACCACTGGCGGGCGTACGGGTCCAGTGCCTTTGGCACAACTTACTCCGAGTCGTAAGTTATCGCCGGCCTGTCCTGGCGAGCTCGGCGTTCCTAGGTCCAGAACGCCGAACAAGCACGAAATTGTGTTCACCGATCTTCGCAGAACAACGCTCGGAGGAAGACATCAAAGGCACTTCATTATGACAGGCACTGTTCCTGGCGGACGCTTTCTGACTCGACAAGATTGGCGCTGCCGGGACAGGACGCTCAGATTTCACCAAGGCCTGCTGCTTCACCAGGTCGATGTGAAAAGCGAGAGGGGCTCTTCAGCCGAGACCTGCCTCGTATATTGTCCCACTGTGATGGAGCTTACCAGTCATTTCGAAGGCAACATAGCACCTGTTTGAAAGTCGCAATGTATCAGTGTCTCCCTGCATTAGGCCACTTGCTCTACGACGTGAGTCAGTTACCGAGGTTTGTCGACGTTCGTCAAGCTGAATGGCATTGCCGCAGCGACGCTGTGAACACAGAGAAAATGAGCATCCTTGATCCCATTATTGTTACACAGATACAATGAGCATCCAACGTCAAGCCAATACGATAACCTCACCACCTCACTCCTCTTGCGCTTCTCGCTCCCGAATCTCACGTTCGAGGCGTTCACGCTCGGCTTGACGCATGCGCAACAGGGTCAGTGACTCGTAGTCAAGCCCAGGCACTTCTGTAGTTGCGGTGGGAGCCTGCGGTTTCGTGTCAAGATCAGGCTGCAAAGGCCAAGTGGTGTCAGCGTCGGCGACAGATCCGCGGACTAAAGAGATCACACTCACAAAGGTGGACGGGAATGACGAAAAGGCATCCGAAGTGGGTGTCTGTGACTTCGGCGCGGCAGAGCTGTAATCTGCAGATAGATGAGTCTGTTGGGCGGGGGTTGCTGTGGGCTTGCTCTCGCCCGTGGCCTTCGCGCCATCCGCCGTCCGTCCGAGCTTGCCCATCTTCTTCAGCCAACCTATCAGCTCCGGCTCCTTGCCCTCCGCCCAGTCGACCTCGATGTCTGCGAGCTCGTTCTGCTCGAGCCCGCTCGCGCAAACCGCTCCGAACGCGCCCACGATCTGCTTGAACGGCACCAGCGCGGTCCCGCGCTTCGGTTTCTTCGGTGGGGAGGGTTTCAGGGAGAGCACGATCGAGGAGTCGTCGACGGCCCCAAACCGGGAGAGGAGCGCGCCGATGCTCGCCGCAGAGGTGAGCTCCGGATGCGCGGAAAGGGTATACTTGACGCGGACGGTCGTGTCCAGCGCGCCCACCGTCGGGGGCTCCAGATCGTTCCCAGCCCCCTGCGCCCTCCTCTCCAACGCCTCGCGCTCCTGCTCCCTCCTCAGTAGCTCCCGCTCGCGTTCCTCCCTTAACCGCCGGCCCTCGTCCATAATGCGCTCGTTCTCGCGCCACCGCTCGCGTTTCTGCGTCTCGCTGTCGGTGCGCGCCTTCTTGAACGCGCGCTCGCGCTCCTCGAGCTCCTCGACGAGGTTCTTCCGCTTCGCGTCGTACTGCGAAAAGCGCGCTTTGCGCGCCTCTTTCATGCGCAGCTTCGCGTCGAGGGCCATGCGTCGCAAGGGGTCGAGCAGGAGCTCTTGCGCTTGGTGCAGTTCATGGAACTTGCGGGCTGGAGGAGGCGTCGTATCAGTATCGAGGCGGCCTAACTGTAAGAGGTGCGCTTCAGAGACTTGCCTGCATCTGGGTTACCGCGGTTCTTCACAAGGGAACTTGTTAGATAGACGTGTTCAAAGCTGCACGCCAGCAAGAAAGCAATAGACAAGACACTCACTCTGTCGGGGTGAACCTTCAGCGACCTTTGTCGATAGGCCGTCCTGATCTCCTGTTCGGAGGCCTCGATGGTAATGCCCAAGAGCTCGTACGGGTTGACTTCTTCTTCCGTCGCAGACATGCTGAAAGAGAGATATCGAGGTTTTCTAAAGGACGTAAGACTCGCCGGTGGGTTGGATGGCAAGCCAGAGAGATTGTGGCTGCGACTTAAGAGGTACGCGCGATGTCCTGGAGGCCTCATACTCGTGATGCCCACGTGACATGGCGTCACATTCTACCGCCGCCCATGTTAGTCAAGACTCAAGGTGGCTCGGCCTAGCTAGGGAGCTAGGCCTATGATTTGAAGTCACAGTTGAGATGTAACTCTCGCAGTATTCATGGTTGGGTACCAGCTGACTCGATAACCTCGTTGATATGAGTGTGCAATGCGATTCTAGAGGTTCGTCGAGAAGTTACCAATCCTGTTCATTCGAACGCATTCACTGGTCGTCCTGACCATTCAAACTCGGGCCGGATTCAGAGCATCGTCTGCGCGGCGTCAAGCACAGTCAAGACACTTTTGCAAGTCATTATGGCGAATGATTTCACAGCCTGCGTAGACGCCATACAGTAGACTTGCAAGACCATGACCGTGCAGCACATATCGAGTCAACAGCGCAGTCTATGCAGCCAAACGCAGCTACTGTTACGAACACGCCACGAATGCGGCGTCGGCTTGATTGCTCCTCTCGACATCAAAGAGGAGCGGTAACCAACGCCCACCCGCGCTGATGTCGAACACGATGCCCTGGACGGAAAGCTGAGGGCAGGTGCTGTCGGACAGATCATCAACGCTGACTTTGCGAATATCTGTGATGAACTTCTGTGCAGCGGTGCTCAGGTCTACAAACAGTCATGCCCCTATTTTGGTCAATCATGTGCTCAGACTCATGTCGTACCACGCTGCTGAGAGATAGGGAGAGGGAGAGAGAAACAGCTAGGATAGTCCGCTCGAGCCGTACCAACACAGGGAAATCCGCACCAAAGACTGCATATACCGACTGAGAATTAGGACTGCGCACATAGATATAACACAACAATGGCCCCCGCCACGGCAATGGAAGATGTACGCGTCGGTTCGGAGCGGGGGCCACGAAAACGGTAAACGAAGAATGGGAGCTCAGTGGTGTGTCGCCTTGACCACTGAAACGACAATGATGATGACGATGATGGCAATGGCGACACCAATGATAATCCTCATCTGTGAAGCATTTGGTTAGAACCCTGCCCCAAAACTATGTTTCATCAGCCTTACCTTCATATCTTTCCACCTGGGACACCAAACAATTCAGTCTCGGATGAGTTGGAACATGATACTTATACACATACCACATGTTCTACACAGGGGGGGAGGGGGGGAGCTTGGTCAGTTATCACACGCGCGACAGACGAGCAGAAGCTACATACCTTGCGCACACGGTTCGCGCCGCGACGGAAGCCTTGTGCGGACACGGCGAGGTTGTCTATGAGAAGACGAAGGTGAGCAAGAATCACCCCTCGCATGCAATGTACTGCGCAGCACCAAGCACACAGCAGCTCAGGGCGGGCAGCGATTACGAGCAGCACTCACCTGTCTTGTCCTGCAATTGGTCAAGCCTCTCTCCTCGCTCTGCGACCTTGGTGATGTTCTCTCTCATGATGCCAACGGTGTCGTCAATCTGCTGCTGGATGGCCGCCGTCTTCGAGTTTCCTGCCGCGGGACCAGCCGGGTTCGAGGAGGAGCCCCCACGGGGGAGGTACGGGTCGTAAGGTTCGGACCTAGAGCGCACACGCCACAGCACGACACATCATCGAGGCGGCGCGGGCGGCGTGAGCGAATGGGGGAAAGAAGAAAGGGAGACTGGTTCAGAGTGCGAAATGCAGAGCGATAGGGAGAGAATGGCCACTGACATGGCTGTTGCGTGTGATTTTGAGGGTTGCGGGACGTCGAGGGTGAGCTGGGGGACGTCGAGGGAGGCAGCGAGCGCGGACTGACCGGATTAGAGGGAAGCAGGTAGGGTGCGAGCGTCGGTGGTCGTGAGGGGAGGTGGTGGTCGTGAGCTCAGAACGCAGCGCGGCTGGTGACGAGCGTAGGCGGAGCGGTTCAGGCCAAACACGCGCAAGCATCCCCGAGTCCCCGCACTGCCTGCCAGCTGCCAGTGCCCCTTAGACTGGCCTCTCTCTAGACGCCGACCCGGCTCGAACCTTCTGCCCCCGGCCGCAGTCGCACCCATCCGTCATCCCAGCTGACTGGTGCACGAGTACTATCATGCAAAACACAAAGCATTTTCCGTAAAGCGATTCATACACGGGACAGGGTATCTAGTCAAAAGAAAACCAGCGAGCGAGCAGGCCTCGAGTGTTCCTAGAATGTGATATCGCAGCTAGCACCCAATGTACTGGCAGTGAACATAGCGACAAGCCTCGGAAGAGCGAACGAGTACTCTGCAGGGATATACAATCGAACGAGACGAAGGGATAAGGATAGGAATCGTAAGAGGGACGACGAGCCCGCAACCGCGACAGCCTGTCCCTACGCACACATCAAAACAACACAAGGGTATGCATGTACATCTGAACTGTCCCAGCGCAAGCACCGAAGTCACAAATCAGCAAAACCCACCGACAAGCTGCTCAGGAGCGGTCACTCCTCCTCGCCCTCGTCCTCTTCCTGGATGCCGCGGAAGGCCGGTCCAGCCCGCCCGGTTGGCAACTGTCGTCGACCACCGCGCGGTTCCGCGTTGCTCTCGAATACGTTCTCCGTCGGAAGAGGGGAGCTACGCCCTGCGGGCGACCTGTTCGCCTTGCCCCGTCCAGTCCGCGCTGACGACGTCGTCCCAACCGAGAGGCTGGGCATGGCAGCTGCAGCGGCGCGCTTGCTCGCCGCAGAACGCGGCGTGACGCTGCGAGGGGCGGGTTGCAGCATCGGCGACTCGGCCTGGGCAAACGTCGAGATGGTACTGCTCGCGGACGACGGCATCTGTCCCAGGCCGCCCACATACGCAGGGCTCTCGTCTTCCTCGTCGACCCAGTCGGACTCATCGCCCATGCTGAGGCTCTGCCTCCCCGAGAACACGTCGCGTATCCCAGCAGGCATCTCCGCAGGATAGACCGCGAGGACTTCAATGGCAGGATGTGCAGCGCGGGTCTGCCAACCGGGAGGCTCGAGGCCCCACGACTTCTTCCAGCTCGAGCGGCCCAGCGAGTTCAGATAGCCGCTTCCAGTCGGGTTGGCGAACGGAGTCTGCCGCTTGTGTGCCACGAACGTCGCCGCGGCGTGTGCCCGGCGAGGTGTCTCTTCCAACGAGCGCCGCAGCGCAGCCTTGTGCGGCGAACTGTTCCGTCGGCTGTCGGTCTCCGAGAGGTCATACAGAGACCCGGGGCGGGAAGAGGCGCGCGAGTGCGCAGACGAGGCAGAGTTGGATCGCAGGTGCGGCGGGCGACTCGGCGTCATCTGGATTTGGCGCACCACCCGCGTCGACCCACCGGAGCCGCCACGCCGATGGT
Organism: Trametes sanguinea; assembly: GCA_008973685.1. Lineage (NCBI taxonomy): Eukaryota > Fungi > Basidiomycota > Agaricomycetes > Polyporales > Polyporaceae > Trametes > Trametes sanguinea. Next base: position 697,463 of record WAHA01000017.1, read on the forward strand.
GGCCTTTCGGCAGGGGCGACGACGTGCGGCCGAGGTACATCGACCCGGCCGAGCTGGCGGAGGGCGACTTGCGGTGCCGGGGGTGGTTGACGAAGCTGTGGATCGAGCTGGGGCGCGACATGAACTCCTCGCGCTCCGAGTTGGGTGTATGGCTGCCGAAGGACCGCCGGCTCGGATCGCTGCGCTGCCGAGAAACTGATGCTGAATACGAGGGCGATTCGACGACTGCGAATTGCATGGACGTCGACGAACGCCGTGAGTTGACGCTGCTTGACCGACGTGATGATACGGACGCTCGTTTGGCACGCGTGGATGTCTTGCCACGCCCGCCCGCGACCTTGCCACGACCACGGCCCTTGATGGTACCCCGTCTCTGTGAAACCGGACTTGAGCCAGGGCTGCCCAGCGAGTTGCTATGCGTGAGGGCGGGTGCCATAGCAGGATCCTCTTTCCGCTTGCCCTTCGGATCCTCTCTGAACCATCGCTGGAACGTCGAGAGCAGGCTCGCGCGGTTACGGTGCCCAGCAGCGACTTTGCTTCCGCGAGGAGGAATTTGAGGGAGAGAGGTGAGTGTATCCGCAGGTGAACCTGTATCGGGAGGAGGGGACTGCTTGCCCGCGATGATCCAAGGCGAGCCTATTTGGCCGCTTTGAGGGGGGTTGAGCTCTGAAGGCGGAGGAGTGGAGGATAGCGCCGTGTCCTTCACCGCACGCATAGGAGGCGTCTTGACGAGCTTGCTCGAGCCACTGCCATGCGACACACGGGGCTCCTCCGAGCTCCCGTTCTTCTTCTCCCTCTCTCGCTCCTTTTGCTGCTCGCGTTCCTTCTCCTCGCGCTCGCGACGCTCTCGTTCCTCACGCACAGCCTCGGCAGACTTCTTCCGCACCAGTCCGGCGGCCTCGAGAGCCGTCGTTGCGCGCTGCATGATACTCACGCTTCCCGCCCGGTTCTTGCGCCCTTTCGAGCCCTGATCTTTCTCCTTGTCTTTCTCCTTCTCCTTCACGCTCCCGCTCGGGGTCGACGGATGGGACTTCGCGAGAGACTCCGCGATAGACGGAGACGGAGAGAGGAGCGGGTTCGACGGAGACCCAGCGCGCGGGGGAGTCGCCGGCCGTTTCGTCACAGGCGCTGTCGGCGTCGCGGGCGTGAGCTGCACCTCGGGAGCAGACGTCGCAGGCGCCAGCGAAGGCGGGATCGGCATGCGGGGTTCCCTGTGGCGGCCGAGAGAAGAGGCCTTGGCATCCTCGCGTCCCTCGTCCGCGCGGATCCTGCGCTGGGAGTAGCTATGCGATCTATCACGCCGTGCCTCGGGACGCTTCTCCTCTTTGACGGCAGTGTCGGCCGGAGGGCGCTCCAGCACTTCTGGTGCCTCGGCAGCGGTGGGCTCTTCTGATACCTGCTTGGTCGCTTCCTCGGCTGCCTTGCGCTCGGCTTTGCGCTTGAGCATCCACCACAGCGCACCTGTGGCATCGCAGGCGTCGTTGAGGACCGAGTGCACGATCTGGCCAGTGTCGAGCCCGAGATTGCTCATCGAGTTGAGCAAGTCGCGCTCGAGCGGGGTGGAGAAGATGAGGGGCGCGGGCGTATGGAGGAGGGACGAGAAGTCTTGCGGAGGAAGAGGGACGGCAGATTTCTCGAATGTATTGGGTTCGCGCTCGGAGAGCGTCGATGATACTGATCTTCGCTTCGTGCGCGCAGGGGTTCGAGTAGGATAAGCTGGAGGGACCTTGGGATTGCTATCGGTGCGAGGCAGGGACTGGCGCCGAGGGGTTGTGTCCGGTCCCGGGCTGGACGTATCAGCCTCTTCTGGAACAGTACTGGGTTTGGAACCACCGTTTGGAACGGGTTGCTTCCCAATGAGCTTCTTGAGGGTGGCGTCACTGGCATGTCGGTGAAGGGCCTGCGGGTCGGAGGATAAAGAATCAGGGCCACTTTCGTCTGGGGTAGTAGGAGCGGAGGAATAGAACTCGGAGGACGCAGAATGGAACGTAGTGTCGGAGGCAGAAGATGCGGAGGGAGGTTGGGGATAAAGAGAGGTCGTCGTCTGCAGTTGGGTGGGCGATGCCGGTCTAGAAGCAATAGGTAGGATACTCTGAGACGAGTTCCGTTGCGCCAATTTGTTACCGACGGTGAACCATGGATGTGTGAGGATTTGCGGGATCGTGAGTCGTTTAGTGGGATCTACTTGTAGGATGTTGGCAATGAGATCCCGAGCCTCTGTCGATACCAATAAGCTCTGGAATCAATGGAGCGCGCAGCAATGATCTCACCGTCCGTGAGCCACTCTGGGTCATCATATTCGCCCTTGATGACTTTCTCCCGCATTACGCGTTCGTCGTCATCGTCGAAGGGGAGCGTCCCCGTCAAGAGAGTGTATAGTATGATCCCCAGAGACCAGACATCAACCTCTGCGATATGAGATGTTCCTTTGAGCAAACCTCCCCGGAAACTACGGCGCGAACATACCTGGACCAAGATACCTCTTGGCCATGAGCATCTCCGGTGCTGCATACCCAGTAGTTCCGCAGAAAGTCTCCAGCAAAGATCCCTTCTCGAACTCCCGAGTGAATCCGAAGTCGCCTAGCTTGACCCGGCACCGCTCGTCCAACAACACGTTCTCCAGTTTCAGATCCCGGTGAACGATGCCTTTCCCGTGCACATAGGCAACAGCAAGGCAGAGCTGCCCGAACAACACGCGCGTCTCCTCCTCATTAAGGCGACCTTTCTCCGCGAGGTAATCAAACAGCTCGCCCCCGGAGCAGAGTTCCGTGACGAGCCAGATGTTCGTCTCGGTCGCGATGACCTCGTACAGTTGCGTAACGTGCGGGTGGTGCAGCTGGCGATGGTGATGAATCTCGCGAGTGAGCGCAGCGGACATGGCTTTCGGGATCTGTTTGATTGCGACACGGGTCCCGGTCAGGCGATGGACACCCATTCTGACCTTCCCATAGGTACCTTCGCGCATGCCACGGTGAGCCTGAGACAGGACTGAAGGACGAAGTGGTGTTGGTGGTGCACACCTTCTCCTATGACCTTCCCAAGAGTGTAGTTCCCGACAACCCTTATTTTCTGGGAGGAAAGCTCCTTCCCAAGTTCATTATATGCCGTGGCGAGCTGCGCCTTGTGGTTCTGGGCCTGGGATACCGAGCCCGACGGCTTGTGTCCGTTGAGAGCCATAGCAGAGAGTCATGTACAAAGATGAAAGCAGAGCGAAAGGAACGGCTGAGGCTGATGTCGCCTACAATGGACGTAGTTTACAGAGTATTCCTGGGACGCTGAAGCGGAGGGGTAATTGAACGCGAGATGCAATGGGCGGAGGAAAGATGCGGACGGTCGGAAGGCGCGTGCTCTCGCCCCCTCGCGGTCTGCTGTAGCCACGTGACGCATCCTGATTGTAACTTGCATCTTTACCTCGACGGACCGCAGCGGCGCAGCGCATTCCGCTCTTCGCGTTGCATCGTCACAAGTCAGATAAACTCTACATGCGCAGACAGACTCGTAGCATTACAACGGAAGCATCCGTATCATCATCAACCAAGCATAACGTCCGTGTGGTGTCGTCATCCCTAGGACGCGCCCATGATGCGTTCAATCTCGAGTTGCACCCGGACACGCGCAGCGATGCCCTCAGGAGATTGTCCCCCAATGAGGCGGCCTTCCAGGCCGTGGTACCCGACCGTGACACCCTCGTATAGGAGAGCAAGCAAACGGACCCACTGCTGGCCCCACACCTCCCGCGCAAGAACACCTCCAACGTCCAACGCAGCTGCCAAACAAGTCAGTTCCGAACCACGTCCATCGGCGGAAAGCACTCACTATACAGCACCTGCGGCGCTACGGAGCTGTCCAGCAACTGCGGCTCCTTCAGCATCCGCGAGAAGAAAGTCCAGTATCTCGGCAGCCGCACAATCGGGTCCAGCGGCTGGTTCACAGGCGCCACCAGGATTTGGAAGTAGACTCGCATCATGCCAGACACCCTGGCTGTGTACTCTGCAAGACTTTCATCTTCGGCACGGTAACCTAGTGCCTTCCGCCGGGTCTCTTCGGTGAAGGGTGTACCATCGGCATCCTTGCTGGGGACAACAATCGGTACTGGCCAGCCACCTGAGCGTTGGCACAGTTTTGCCCAGAACACGTCCGCGAAGCCTTCAAGGGTACCGAGGAGGTTGGTAGCTACCCGCGCGAGAGGAATGGCACTGCGCTTTTCGGCGGTCACCTCCGTCTCCGCCTGAAGCAATATGGCTTTGGCGAGTGAGGATAACAGAGCGATGTAGACAGGCTGAGGATGGGGTTGCAATGGGCGGATGATCTCGACTATTTGCTGGGACTATGAAGCCATAGACAGTTAATCTCGGGCATGATCGTCATGAGTGCCTGACGTACTATTCTCATGACAGCCTCAGAATCATTCGTGAGCTGCCCAATCTTGGGCGTGATGGCACGGCGGCCTGCACTCCAAATGGACTTCAATGTCTTGTCGCCCTTGACGATCTTCATCGGGCCAGTCTTGATGGCCTTCGAGAGATGTGAGCAACTACTGCTGCCACCGTGACCCAAACATGCTCACCTTCAACGTATCCCTAGCACGCTTCCAGTCCTCGAACGCCGTTGTAAAGCCCAGTGCCTTGCGTTCTTGCTCTTCAGCACGATCTCTCTCGGCTCTGAGTCGCTCGGCCTCGGCCTGCCTTCGTTGCTCCTCCTCCTCCCTCTCTTTCTTCTGCCTCTTCTCCTCTTCCTCCTTGCGTTTACGTTCCTCCTCCTGTCGCTTCTTCTCTTCCGCTTCGCGTCGAATCCTCTCCTCCTCCTCACGCTTCTTCCGCTCTGCCTCCATCTGTGCTCGAGCCTTCTCCTCCTCTTTCTTGATCACCGCGTCAATACGCTGCCACAGCTTGCGATCGCGCTCCTTCCATTGCGATAGTAGCTCGTCCTCCTCTTGTTTCTTCTGCAGGTTCATTGCAGCAAGATGCATCTGGACCTCACGAAGTTGCTCTTCATGCAAGGTTGCCCGCTGTTGTGCTGCCCGAGCATGAGCCTGGTTCCGCTCTTTGCGCTGCTGGACGCGGTCTTGCGCATGATGTTGTCGGGCAACGCGCTGTAATGGTGTCATTTCTAAGAAGACAGAACGAGCTCAGATTGACATACGAAGGCTTCCTGACGCGTCTCCTTCTCCCACTCCTCGTACGGGTCATGGTGGTTTACATGCAGGCGTATAGATGCCACCGCGTCCTCCATCTTGTACTGCTCCGACAAGGGTCTGTCGCGCTTTGGCTTCCTAGACTCACACGTCTGACGTGAGTATGTCGCTCATGCAACGGCACGCGCGAGATGACCTTACGGTGGTGGTGGAGGCACTTCCGACTCGGACGCATAGCAGAAAGAATCTGACGACGCGTCGCTGACGGCGTCTACCTCATCATCATAGTCTTCCTCAGAGGAGGTATCTGGGAGGCCGAATGTCGAACGCGACCTGAAGCGTCTGCGAGATACATCTCAGAGCATGCGAGCCACCTGCCGGCTAGCCACACTTACCTTCTTGGGGAACGCTCTGGCGACGGCGACGGCTGAACGCGGTACCGCAAACCTCATCTCTGAGTCTTCTCAGATATAGTACGTTTCGGTCACTCGTAGAAGACACCAGGTCGTTCGGCGAGGGATGTGGTAGTGAGGGTGAGCGGACGACCTGCAGCCAGTGGACTGCAGTAGAGGATAAGGCAGCGGCTGCAGCAAGGCAGCCAATTCCCCGCCACAACGTCAGGCACGTGGAAAGCACGTGGGTTCCTGAGATCGTGAACGCCGGGAGACGGTCGGGAGACGGCCCGGCGGGTGCTGCTGGTGTGGAGCGCGAGTTATGCGGATTCGACGCGGAGGCTGCTTGTTGTCCTCGTCCTCCAGGTATCCTCCGCCTTGCGTCCCCGGCACCTCTGCATTACTGCGCGACTTGGAATCTACGACGCCTAACTACCGGACAAGTTTCCATGACAGAAATCAATCGAGCGCGACGACCCCAGCTGCCTACGGAGCTCCTACGAGAGATTGTATCGCACTATACCCAAACTTTGCCGTCGCGCGGCCCCGAGAAGGGGAGAGAGAGCTACAAGCCTGCATGGTCAGATTTTGAGCCCCTCACCCTTGCTTCCAAAGTCCTGCGGCAGCTCGCGTTGGAGGCTTGGTTCAAAGTGTACTTCGCCCGGTCTCCGGACGACCTACTGAACGTCTGGCCAGAATTCGAATTGTGGACCAAGTGAGTACCTCACCAACGTGGCGCTGACTGTATTGTAATACCTTCTTACAATGCGCGAACTGCTGTAGGGAGCTACACTGCATTGAGCTCGACACAGACCTCCAGATTCGTCCCGTGCAGTGGAACCTCCGCGCGTTCCGCCGCCTACGCAAACTCCGCGTCGACTTCGATCCCGCACAGTCGAACGCAATGCTTCTCATGCGCTTCGACCACCCGCGGAACATCGCTTCGCAGCTGCAAGAACTGGATGTGCACGACGTCTCGTGGCCGTCACCTATGGTCCTCCGCCTCATTAGTCAAGCATTCCCCGGGTTACGCGTCTTGAAGCTCGCACAAGACCTCATATGGTGTAACTTGTGCAATATATGCCGATTCGCGACTTTCAAGAATCATCCTCCGGAAGAGATCGTATATGACAAAGTCGTAGGCCTTCCGGTGAGCGTACTCATATGCATCATCTGCACTTGTTACAAACCCATGTGACGTGACGCAGAAACACTACGCCATGTACCTCATGCCACTGGTCAACTTGCAGACAGTACAGTTCACCATCAGCTACGGATTAGGCGGTTCGACTTCGCTCTGGCATAACGACGACACAATGTGGTCAGGCGAATGCGACGCCTGTATGGACATGATGTTCGCCAGCGGCGACTTTAGAAAGGACTGGGTCGAGAGGAAGAAGTTGATCGAGAAGCCGCCTTCACTCCAGTGCGTGCGCTGGCGCTTCCGACATAAGAACGTAGAAGACTGTGGTCGTCGACCTTGAAGACGAACCGGAAGGTGGCGCTGACCAAGAAGAAGACGAAGAGGACACATAGTCCGCATGTAGGCCACCTATTCGCACACATTGTTTGCATGTCTTCCACTCACACTTCATCAACCTCAGTGCTACGTTTACCTTCGAATGTCCAGCCGACCTTCAGCGGCGCGGCATAGCACGAGCGCGGCTATGAGCTATTGCCGCACGCGCTGTACCACGCGTGCTATCATTGCTACCTACGTGGTCGAGTGGCCCACTGCAGGCCCGTTTGATGAAAAGAGCATAGCGCGTTCTGTTCCTGAGTCTCAGAGTCCCAGATTGATGGTGCGCCGATTGTACTCATGCGACGAGGTTGGACAATTGACTGAAGCTCTGCTTGCGAAAAGATCAATCGTGACCGACACACACTCAAGAACCTGTATTTGGGTTACATGTATACGGTCCTATCAGGGACCTGACTCCCCCATGTCTCTCAAAGATACTCCCAATTCTCATGCGGAGTCACCTCATCAGTCAAAAATACCTTCTACCATTGGCTACTCTCACGCCGCTTTCCAAGCTATTCGTCGCAATCACGCGTTGCTATACAGTGGAGAGAATGTTGTACAACTCCGATGTTCCCTCCGATATGATATACAGGTGCGGTACTTCATGTTCCCAGATGACATCCTATGTGAATCATCACTCAAGCAGCCTTGGTGACGTGCGCGGCATCATGCGGAGGCTATACCATGGAGCATATCAGCATGCATGCCCTAATACGACATTGAAGACCACAGGACGCACCGCAGAGGTGATCCCAAGGACGCGGGCAAGGGCGTTGAACTCATCCGTAGTCGGTGTCGCAGCACCGGTGCAGACTGTGATGACAGTCAGCCATGCGCATGAGTGAGCTAAGACGACGTACTGTCAATAACATGCTGCTCAGGCTTGCCGATCTGCTGAGCGATCTGCGCGTAGGACATTCCTACAAGGGGCGATCAGCATGTCCGAGCTACCGGCCTGCTTCAGACGATCGGTGCTTACCCTTCTTGTCCTTCGCAGCAGCGAGAGCAGCGCATTGCGGGTTAGGAGCCATGGTAACGATGGTGGTCGGTGGTAGACGAGGAGTCGGCTAGATGTTACGCGAGCTGAAGGTTGTTGGAACAGTGTACGTGGGTACCGCTGCGACTCCCGCCGCGTCCCGTCTTATATAGCTGCCTCAGGCTTCATGGGAGCCAGCCCGTCCATGTTTGGGCCCCGCGAAGCAGGATGAGGATCAGATGAGCGATTGTTATCGAACATTAATCTTATCTCAATGCGGCGCGGAGGCGTTGTTTCTTGCTCGAAGTGATGGTGTCTGGAGTCTGCCTTCCGCCCGTGGGTCGCTCGTGGAGACGGATAGGAGGAGCCGTACCGGAGTGGCCTGCATATTATGCACACGGTGGGTACGCGGAAGCTCGCGGGGCTGTTTGGCCCGAACCGAGGGAAGGTCAGAAGCGTTGTGCTTGTGTTGAGAGGGGCCTGGAATTCCTACGGTACAGTATACGCACCGGACAGACAGTGTTGTATATAAAGGAGCTCAATCAAAGGGACGGAATCTGTTGCTGTCCTAGCCTATCACGACCGATGGATTTGGGCTCATAGATGTCGATGGCCTTGCGACGGGTCTTCTGGACGCCGATACTTGGCAAGTATTCATAGTTGATGTGAGGTTGGAGGATGCTGCTATGGCCAGAGGCCCAGAGTGGCATCAGCATGCTCGGCCTCGATGCACACACTATCACAGTGATCATGTCGCTTTACAAATTGCCGTCAGTCTCAACTTGCAAACGTTGGCAATGTATTCATTCACGTCGCTGAACGAGTCTAAAGTACAGTAAGTAGCACATAGCCTGCCGGACAGAGCTCAGCGCCTAGACGCGCGACGCGATCGGAAAGAGCGCCCGCTCACGTGGCGCGTGTCTAGCGCCCAGTCCGAAGTATCGAAATCTTCGTTGACCTGGTCGTCCTCCTCCTCACCGTCCTCAAGCACTCCCCCTCAAGACACCCGACGAGCTCAACATCATGGTGAGTGCTCGTTCATGCCGTCCGAACGCACTGGACATCGTCTCGTGCGAAGAAACGGGTGGTTTGAAGGTGGATGGATGGTCTGACACTCGGATGTAGCCCCCCAAGAAGGTCAAGGCGCCCAAGGACGAGAACACCGTCTCTCTCGGCCCCCAGGTTGCGGAGGGCGAGCTCGTATTCGGTGTTGCGCACATCTTTGCGTCCTTCAACGACACCTTCGTCCATGTCACCGATCTCTCCGGCAAGGAGACTATCTCCCGTGTCACTGGTGCGTCCATACTTCTCGACTAGCTCAAGAGACAGCAGGGGACTCAATCTTAGCAAAATAGGTGGTATGAAGGTCAAGGCCGACCGTGACGAGTCCTCCCCCTACGCGGCCATGCTTGCTGCCCAGGACGTCGCTGCCCGCTGCCGTGAGGTCGGCATCACTGCTCTCCACATCAAGCTCCGTGCTACCGGTGGTACTGGAACCAAGACCCCCGGTCCCGGTGCCCAGTCTGCTCTCCGTGCGCTTGCCCGCTTCCGGCATGCGTATTGGCCGCATTGAGGACGTGACCCCCATCCCCACCGACTCTACCCGTCGCAAGGTCAGTACAGGCTCAATGTGGCAGTTTGACGCATTTACTCATACACGTCCTGTACACAGGGTGGTCGCCGTGGTCGTCGTCTGTGATCTGTCAAATCACAGCGCGTACAAAACATCATCTCCCGGATCGCTGCGTTTGTGTACTGTCGCATATGGTAGTTGTCCGTGTGGAATGATCAATGGTCGCCGCTCGACGCGCAACAGGTTCTTTGGCCTGCGCAAAGACCTGCCCCGTGGTCGATGCCCGTGTTTCTCAGATACTTTGTTGGACTGCTTAGAGTGTGCTGCTATATGGTGTATGTGTATCGATTATGTTGCTCGTATTCCCAAACCCGCGTGGGAGTGACGTAGGCTGCGCAGTTGCCGAGATGTGAACATCGCTTGCCAGAACGCTACCACCGTCCGCGTTCGTCTCTCGTATTCTGTCTACACCATGGAAGTGAAACTCGTATACCGCGGCTTGCGTCAGATATCCGACTGGGCACTACGATTCTACTCCGAAGTACACGTCGATGGCACCGAGAACGTCCCGCCGGATGGCCCGCTCATCATGTGCGTCTCCTGTTGAAATGCACTCCCCGGTCGGCTCATGCGTAGAACTTGTGCGGAACGAGTATCCTGATGACTTGCCTTGTGATTACAGCGCATCTTCCCACCACAATGAGATCTTGGACATTGCCACACTCTGTGAGTGTCTACTTACTATAGAACGCGTCGAGTTCTCGTAGACGAACCATACATCTCGAAAGCCGTAACGATCCCCCATGGACGACCAGTATGTTTCTGGGCCAAGTCGACCATGTTCAAGAATGCGCTGGTTCGCGCCATACTCCTCTCTTCGGGCAGCATCCCCGTTGCAAGGAACCCGAACATCACACCCACCGTCGGCGAACAGCCTACCCATCCCCAATCAACTGCGAACGAGGCGCTCTTCCGGGAGACGTTCAAAGCTCTCGATAGGGAAGAGGCCATCGGAGTGTTCCCAGAAGGCACGAGCTACACCGAGTGCGAGATTGCGCAGGTCAAGGATGGTGCGAGCCGCGCCGCGCTCGAATACGTCAAGTGGGCGAAGGAGACCCGTGGTGGGCTGACCAAGAAGCTACTGCTCGTTCCGGTCGGGATCGTGTACACAGACAAATCCCAGTATCAAAGCAGAGTGAGTATACCCTTGATTACCCGGGATGTGTTGGTCGCTAAAATGATTTATATGTCAGGTCTGCGTGAGGTACGAGAACGAATGTATCGCTACCCAGGGCTCGCCGTGCCGTGTCTGACGTGCTCGCTAGATGGGGGAAGCCCATAGACGTCGAGGCCTTCGCGCAGGACAGCATCGCAAAGGATGCCGCATCATCGCTCGAACTGGACTCTAGGCCGCTGGTAAAGGCTCTGTCGGCAGAGATAGAGAAGCGGTTAAAAGACATCACCATTAATGCCCCAGACTGGTATGCTCGATCCGTGCATATGCATCTACGCGGGACTGAATTGCGATGATTCGCAACAGGGATACTCTCTACGTGATGGAAGCCGCTCGCGACATCCTATGGGACGATAAGGAGAACATCCCTGCTCCCTTATTTGTGTGGATCTCGCAGAAGTAGGCCCCTACTACAGCACGTCGTCGACTGCTTCTGACGCGGCTTCACCCTCTTTAGCCTAATCAGCCTCTTCGCCGACCCGCATGCGGCTCCGTCCGTAGAAAAGGCGAAGCAGTCTCTCCTGAAGTACCACTCCCTGCTGTCCTACGCCAACATTTCCCACAGCTCGCTGTGGAGCGTCCTCCCGGACCACTCGCTGCGCCCGAGCGGATCTCGCGCGGTGGGTATCTTCATTCGCCAACTGTTCACCACGGTACTGCATCCCCGTTTCGTCCTTTTCCTCCCTACCTTTATCTTGCACCTACCTGGGTACGCAACCGCGCTACTCGCCCACCGTCTTCTCGCGAAGACGGACGAGGAAGAGACCCATGCGCAGTTCAAAGCCGTCTTTGGCGGATTGGGCGCAACCGCCGTATACGGTGGAGTCACTCGCCTCGTCGTTCGTAGACTGGTTGCGAACACCCCAGGCGTACTAGCTAACCTGAAGGCACCTGCCTTCCTCGTTCCCGCTGCGAGCTCCGTATGGGCTGCTGGTCGGTGGCTCTTTGCGGGTGGATCGGACCTGTCCGGCAGGGCTAGGGCTGCGTTGGGGGTCTTTGGTATATTCTATGCCACAAGCTTCATCCTCTCCCACTGGCACAACTACTGGGTAGCCTGTGAGTCATCCAGAGCCTTATGCTGCAGTCATGACCTAGTGCTGATCATCCCCGCATACAGCCAACTACAAGCAGTGCGTGGAAGCTCCGATGATGTGCATTCTTCCCAGTGCTGACCCTCGATCTCTAGGTTGAAGCGTCTCATCGCGTCGTGGAAAGTGATGATCGGCATTTTGTCGCCGCCCACAAGCGATCTGCACGGGAAACAGCTCGAGCCATACACCAAGCCCTATGTGCCGCCTCCGAACCCCTACATCAAGCCTCGCGAGGGCTCAAAGGACGCAAGTCACGTCAGGTTCCACGTACCCAGAGCGAAGCTAGTCCCGTCGCGCAAGCTGATTCGCCCGCTCCTTGAAGCTCGAGAGGAGGCCACCAAGTCGCTCTGGTCGTTCCTCGTGGACTCGAAATACCTGCGGGGACTTGTGAGCGGAAAGATGAAGGGCGAGCCCTGGATGCAGGTCGGGCCGGCGACGTAGCTGGATAACGTAGGCTCATGATTTTGCACGGCTTGCGTGCACGCCGTAGTTGACATGGATATGATATGGACAAAGCGGGTAATATATCAGATAATGAAAAGTGCGTGAACGGGGGGTCGTGAAGTAACGTATGGGAGGAAGCAGGTACGACTCGTACATGGGCGTGATTTTGTGAAGCTACTCCAGTGCCCGAGGAAATTATACAACAGTCATCTAAAGCAACGTCAAGCATTACAGAGAAACAGAGGAGCAGAGCAAGAACAGCGAGATGGATCATCAGAGAGAAAGCAGGGTATGGGATACAGTCAATGAGGAGAAAGGGGTAGGGTGCGGATAGACATGTATGAGTACAGCTATGTGAAATACCTTATTCGAGATGAGAGAAGATGCTGGAGAAGATAGATCACCGGTCGCTGCTGCGATTGAACGTCACCCTGAAGAAGCTAGAGGAACGACGGCTGTTGACCGGCCGCGGTGCATGGATCCCCGCTGCCTCCCGTCCTTCCCTGTCCACCGCAGCAGAGGTGCTCGGGGCTTCGAACGAGAGCATGAGGGAGCCAGAGATGCCCCCAATCCCTTCGACGGCAGCAAGGGATCTCGGGATGGAGTCTTGGCTCGTCCGTGGATGAGATTCGGCATATGGTCCACGCGAACCGGAAGGCTGAGTATCCGATGGATTCACGGACCATGAAGCAGGAGACAAGTTAACAGGAGGTGCAGCCGCCGTTGTCGCAGTACGCGGAGGTCTCTCGCTGATTGAACGGTGCAGGCTCAAGCTAGATGCGCTGCGCCCGTGAGTCCTCGAGCTCTCGACGCGCTCACGCGTCGAGGCTCGGCTCTCTGAGCGAGCCTGAGCGAGAGGCGAGGGTATCATAGGGGATGGACCACTGCTGGAGTGCTGCGTCGCAGGCCTGGAGCTATACAGCGCAAGACCGGTCCTGGGCCCAATGATGGAACCAGGCTCAGGCCCCGAGAGGGAAGAATGCCTAGAGTGCCTAGACGACGCAGAGGATCGTGAGCTACGCCTGTCGGGCTGAGAAGGTTGGGCGATGTCTGAGAGGGAACGGTTGATTGCCTCGAGATCCTGCAGTCCGGTTACAACCTGCCGGGTGCTGCCGCCTCTTGAGTGAACACTGGACGAAGCGACAGAGGGTCGTCGGCTGTGCGAGATGGAGGAGAGCGGGCTGTCACGGGCCCCTACAAAGCCGAAACCGATAGGTTCGTCGCTGAAGTTCGCGAGACCCAGCTGCTCCATCGAATCAGCCGGCTGAGGGTTGTTTGAGAAGTTCGCGATCCCGAGTGACAGACTGCTGGGTTCACTAGTGTTGACCGTGCCCCAAGACGGCGCGGGGGACAGGTCAGGTAGCGATTCGGCCGCAAGATGGCCGTTAACTGCGGGATGAGCAGATGTAGACGGTCCCGGGTCCAGACCAAGCTGAGTGGCCGGCATATCACTGGTGCTCCTGCGCATTGTACCATACAGACCCGACGGTCCAGGGTGGGAGCTGTTAGAGAAGTGAGAGACAGTCACCGATGGCAGTCCCGACAGCGGGGCGAGCAGTCGTCTCCGGATGGCCGTTGAGTAAAGCGGACCCCTCACCAGCAGCGGAGAGCAAGGCATTCTCCTCTTGAGGAGGAATGACCCTTGAGCTCGGACCTGCGCTTGCATTGATAGGAAGACCCGTCAACTGCAGCGGATTCGGCCCTGGGCTCCTGCGAGGTTGGCCCGGCTCCCTATCGATAGCGTCCGGCTCCGTGACCACGACATACGGATAGTTGCTCTCCGTACCCATGAGCCTACGGGGGAGATGGTGCACCTTCTCCTTTGGTATCCACCTATTGCCGAGCTCCGGGTGGTGTACCAACACGCATCGGCCGCCCTCGGGACCATTCCCTGATCTCCAGTCCATAGTGGAACGCCCTACGATAGGCTTAGCAGCCGAGTCTATAGGCATCCGAGCAGAGCTCGACATATGGGGGATACTCGCGGTTGGTATCGGGGGAGGGCCAGTGGGTTGACCACCGGTCATTGATGGTCCGGCGGCTTCTGGAGCGGGGTTGCCAGTAACGGGCGCGACGGTGGTTCCTGCGTCTCGAGCACTCGGAGGGTGGTACGTGACTACGTTGGGTATGCCGGGCGGGATCAGGTTAGGGTCTGTGGGGAACCAGATTGGCCCACCTCGCACAGGGCGAGGATCAGGATAGTCGTATGGCCAGTCATCTCCCGCATACATGCCCAGTAGACGTGGTGTGCCTCCTGCGGCGGCACGAGGAGTCATATCTATATCCTCTGGGAGCACTTTCTGGGCCGCTGTGGCACCAGGGATGATCAGATGCGGCCGTCGTCTGTTCTCCCGACGGAGAGTCTCAGGAGGGCTCGTAACACTGTCCCCGGGGCGTTCTCCTTCTGATGCGGCGGAGTCTGCGAACCTCAGCGACGTCGACCCATGAGTCCTCGTCGCATCTCGGGGTGACGTCCTATCGGCGAGCCCCGTGGGGGCTGCGGCAGATGGGGCTGCACCCAATGGAGGAGGCAAAATGGCAAGGGTTTGGCGGATTACGGGGTTGACTTCCGGCGGGCGCGGCAAAGGATTGCTTGGATGCGTGTAGCGTTTGAGCTGTGCCGTTAAGCGTTCAACTTCTCTACGGAGTCGTTCCGCCTCCTCCTCTGCCTGGGTCTTTGCTCTGACCAGGTTTTGCTCGATCAACGCGGACATCTCCGAGTCCTTGTTCTTGACGGTGACGTGCCGCTCGTGTGCCAGGCGGAGCCTTTGTATCTCTTCCTTGACCTGGGTTTTCTCTCGTTGCAGATTGATATAGCTAAGGAGTCCCGTTACCGCAGAACTCAGCGGATGGGACTATAGACTCGCACACAATCAATATATATGTAGCAGTCCACAGGGACGAGGAGAGGATAATTTGTACCGGTGCGATCACTCACCTCGGATGCATCGCCTGAAAGCCTGGGGTGCGCCTGGACCCAATTATTCACTTCCTCTATGACTGCACGGATGTCCTCGTTATCAGGTGTGTCGTTGAAGAGGGCCGCTATGCGCCTGAAGAGCTCAATTTCCACTTTCACCGGCCCTGCAGGTCCTGAGCCGTCTCCGTCGACCTTGTCGACGACAAGTCTTTTGATGCGCTCCTTGTTGTAGGGCTTGCGGCACAGCGGGCACACGATGCGCGGACCCACCGTAATCAAACACCTGTGAGGTTGCAGAGCACTCAGTGATTATCGCCCACATGCATCTCGTGGGGTACGCCTACCGTAGACAAAATATATGGCCGCATTGGATCGCATGTGGCGCCTTGTCCGAGTCGGGTGTCGTCCAGGAATACGGATCGAGGCAGACGTCGCATTGCGACGAAGGGTGGACGAGCAACGGCATCGCCCCCGACGGTCGACGCTAACGTCTGCGTCGTCGACTATGTTTCGCAAGAGACTCCAGAGGGTAGATGAGGGAGAGAAAGAGCAGGGGAGAGCGGTGTTATGGGCCAAGGGAACATCAGCACGACTGCCTGCCGCATGCGGAAATAACAGCCTCCCAACTCCGCCTCACGCCTCGAGGTAGATGGAGGCGCTGCCAGGATCCGCTACTACGGTACCTTCGCCTGGATCGATACAAGCAGTACTGGTGCGAGAAGTCGCAGCGATACACAATCAATGGATCCAGGCGAAAGGAGATCCGCAGCGCCACGACCATAGAGCACGAACAGACCTGTGCCGCAGTGCGACATCTAGACATCAGGTGTGGCATAGATAGAAGCAAATGTACGTCCAAGGTAACAATTGACTATAATACATGGATCCGCGGAAGTGACTATAGCTAACGGGTAACATACACACGGTAGAGCCTGCTGTATAGTACTCAAGACTTTGCGCCGCACTGATTCAGGCCCGCGCCGCAGAACTGTGCCAGGAGAACCCACAGAAGCACCTGATGCAATTGGGTTCTAATTAGCAGAGAAGCACCGTAAGCGGCAGACGCACATACCAAGGCCACAACCACACTAAGCGCAAGGATGCGGGTATTCTTCCACCACATGCTGCGGCGGACAGTCCTGGCGCCTCGTCTGAAGGCGGTGGCTTGAGTTGCCATGTTATCCGTCTTATCGACGAGCAGCTCGATCCGCTCTCCTCTCGACAGTATCTGTTCGACATTCTGCACCATGATGTCCTTGACTTGCGCCAACTCAGCCTGGGCACGAGTGAGCTCGTCCGTGGGAGGGTTGGTGTTGTACTGCGTCATGAGCTGAGCAATCACGGGCCCAAACGTGCCCTGCATGGAATACGCAGGTGGGTCCGACAGTGAAGAGGACGACGCCAAGGGTTGCGAGGTGAACTTCTGCTGCATCTCAGCCAAGAAGGTGAAGGGCATGCGCCTCGTCGTCGAACCGTGTCAGGGCAATGGTAAAAAGCTCGAAGCCGGGAATCGCTTACCTGCCCGCAGCATCGTCCGCCATTACCAAGTATGTGAACCCGCCTTCCGAGATGTAGTGAAACAGGTATTGCTCCCAAACATATGTCAGCTTGCTATTGTTTGGAGGTATCTTGGACAGTATCGTCTGGGTCGCTGGAAACCTCATAAGTCGGAGAATCCGCTCACGAGTAGAAAGCTGCTCACCTTGAGAGAAATCACGTTGGCCGGCCTGGTGCTCGGCCAGAATGGTAGACCCCTTGGCAACCAGGGCGTGTATCTTTCATAGATTTAGTACAGTTGGATCGCAAGACCTCTGATGCACAGACATACCAACGACATGGTGATGGCAAAAGGGAACACTGAGGGCGGTATTGTAACTGGGAGCGACCGGATGAGCTCTAGCAGCGGCACCGCTAGACGCCATGGGTCACCGTCACAGTAGTAACGACCCCAGTCACGCTGCTGTAACGGGCCACGGCAGCAGTCCACGTGGTCTGGAGGTGGCAAGTGCTCTCAGGCTGAGCTGGAGGAGCTGCAAGTTGCCAGCACACCTCCACCTCCATCCTCTCCCGCCGCCATGGTATGTTGTCCGACATACAGTAGAAAGACATGACAATGAGCTGACGAATGATTGAATGATTAGTCTGATTCTGATTCCGCTCGCTCTAACGGCCGCCCTGCGACTGGTGTCGCAAGGCCTCCCGGTGCTCAGATTCGGTACGTACTCATTGCTGAGCTTGTCTTGCGCTGAACTAACGACTGTGCGGTCTCTGTGTGCACTTGAATAACTGTAGTCGGCGTGCGGCTGGCTCGCAGGTCTCGAAGCCCAACTCAACACGCGCTGCAGGTGCCGGAGGCTCTTCGAACACCATGCTGAAGTTGTACACGGACGACTCACCGGGCCTCCGAGTGTGAGTCTTACTTGTCCCATCGAGGAGTCTGAAATACTTGAACATGACTGAAATCAACCGCTACGATTGCAGTGACCCCTTCATTGTCCTCGTCCTGTCGCTCTCCTTCATTGCTTCCATATTCTTCCTCCACATCTCAGCGAAGATCATCCGTGCCTTCACCAAGTGAGCGCGGGATGTCCGGGCTGCGCAGCTGCCATTACCTCGGGGTCGACTGTCGTGCGGGTTTCTTTGGGAGTGTTTTACGGACTGGAGGGACGGTCCTCGCCTTCGGCTGTATTATACCGGCCAGAAATTGCGAGGGCAACATCCGGTACGACGTGTCCGTTGTATCAAAACTGATGCTCGCAGGGGCTTCGCATACTACCTATTTTATTCACGTTCATTTCAAACCTTACTCGCTCGAATCACAAAGCACCCGGATCCGCCCTCCTTCGACTTCGACCACCTGCCCGTCGTCTACGCCAGGATGCCAGGTTGTGAATGCGAACGGTGCCGCTGTAGCACGGTCGGAAGTGGCCCTCTCGCTTAAACCCCGGAGGTTTTGCGTGTCCGCCGCGACGCCCGACCAGGCAAGAATTTAGCCAACAGCCGCAGCTACATCACACACGGACTTGTCGCCTCTGCTCCCCGGAGTGCCGTTCTCTCGCAACACGTTGGAGGTCATGCAGCGGTACCTCGCCCTGCGGCATCTCCGCGAGGGGCTCGGGTCCAGTCGTGGTCATTAAATCCTCATGGTATTACACGAGTTTTCGGCGGTGCGGTTCCCAGCGCCAGACACCTCCGCTCCGTTGGTTGGTGTTGTCTTGGGCCCGACCCGACGATTTGGCATCCGGTGCGAAGCCTGATAGGTCGTTCGACTGCAGGACTCCGAGCGAAGGTGATCCAGTCCGGTTTCTTCTGCATGCAAAGTTCAGGGATGTGCTGATAGAAAATGTCCCATAGCGCGCACTAGCGCTAGGTGGAACCATTCGCAAGCCTCGGGATGAGAGGTGCCTGGGTAGTAGCGAGCTTATCTGACGCGCACACTGGCGGAATGCGCACACGGGAAGCGTGGAAGGTTCAATATAGATGTTCAGGAAGACCTGCTCGACGTTCAGAACCCCTCGGAACGCACTCACCTGGCGAGAGAACGAGGACGGGAAGCGAGTATAGTGCAGAACGTCTGTGATATTGACTACTAGTACAGGAGGGACCTAGCCCATTAATGATGCAGATGCGAACGGGGATGAGGGGGCGGTAAGTCCAGACGCCTGCGGAACACGATGATCAGAACGCTCCGAGGGGCCTCGAAGCGCAGAATTGAATGCGGGATTATGAGTGAGACGACGAGTGGAGTGGGACGAAGGAGGGGTGCATATGCGCATAAATAGGAATATTAACCTCGCGGGGTCCGTCCAGGGGACCCGCTCTCTGTATGTGAGCTATTGCTGGGACATCGAGACATCGAGAAAACGGAAAAGAAAACTGCACCGAACCCGTCGACGCTTGGTTTCCGGGGTGGGGAGGACGCGTACCTAGGATAACTTATGACGGGGCACGGAGATGCGAGAACCGTGGCGCACGTCCGTGGGCGATGCACACGCATGGGCATGCCGCGTTACGGAGCACGACTGGGCTCACACCGCTATGGCCGTTCCAAAAGCAAGAAGCAGTGAAGGATAGAAGGAGCATGTCCGGGGCGCAAAATAACGACCGACTAGGAGACGCGAGGGGCGTCCTGCATCGCGCGCATGCTCCGCGTGAGGCCTGACGGATAGGTCCCGTTAGAAGCGAGGCCCATCGCGGAGGCCTTGCCCTTGGAAATGGAAATGGGATCAGTCGTTTGCCTCCGTGGCTGGGAGGGCCTCGAGGGAGAGGGCGCCGGGTGAGGCGCGGGTGCGTAGATGGCATGGACTGGGGGCGCCCATCGCGGTCACGCGCCGTGCTACCGGGGAGGTACGGAGAAACGATGGGCACAGCGGTTGTAGACGCAGTGGAGGAGGCACGAGTGCGCTGCTGGTGCTCCATGGCCGCCCTGCTGGCGACCGAAACAGCCGACTGCGACTGAGGCTGTGGCGGGGGCGGGGGCGGAGGCTGGAGGTACTGCTGCTTCTGAGTCGGTCCTGGGTACTCCTTGTCGACGGACGACGAAGAGAACGATCGCGACGTGCTAGAGGTGGGAGAAGGTGTAGCGCGTAGATGACATGCCCCTGGGTATGGAGGGGCGAGAGCGATCCGAGCCTGCATCCAGGAGAGTAGGTTTGCGCGACAAGCTAGTGGAAGGAGACACTGTATGGTCGGAGAGGACCTGCCTGAGCTGTGCCCGCCTCTGTTGCTCCAGCAACTCATGGTCGACTGCAGAGGGCGATATCTCGGAGGGCGAGGCTGCGCGGAGGCCCAGAGCATTCTCGGGTACACGGCCAAGCGAACTTGAGATGAACTCTGCAGGACGCGAAGAATACTGGACGGTAGAGACCATAGGCGAGGAAGAGACACTCGCCATGTGAACGTCCAGAGTGTTCCGCGGAAGAGAGATGGCCATCGCGTCGGGATCGGCGGCGGCGAGCATCGATGAGTGGCTCCGCGAACGAGGTGCCTCAGCGTTAGAGGGCTGAATCGGGATCGCACGGGATGCGGAGACGTTGCTGTCCCTGTAACGACGGTCATCATATTCGGGCTCGTCGAGGTCATCGGTGAGTGGCTCGAAAGTCAGCAGAGTAGATGGGAGGTCAGGGAATGGGCTCAGTAGGGGGGACCGGGGATAGTTGGTACACGTTGTCTTTGCAGACGATTGTGACCTTCGTCGCGTCCCTATGGTCCGGGCTGTCTTTGAGGATTGCGACAGGCTCATCCTTCGCGCCGCTGAGCTCGTGGAGGTAGAATTGCCGAGACTCGAGGGCGCGCAGAGCCTGGTTATTCTTGATTCTCTCAAGCTCCTCGGAGAGCTGACGACATTCTGCCGAGCACTCATCATACTGCAGAGAGATATGTTAGCTCAGCTGAAGTGGTGGTAAACAATAAAAGCATGATAGCGCACTTTGCTGCAAGGCAAGGGTATCAGTGCATGCTCACAGCATATGCGGAGAGACACCTTACTCTCTCCATTCGTTCCGCTCTCTGCGGAGACGGTCGTTCACCTGCTCGATGGCAAGCACTTTTTCCTGCTCTGCAGCGATCTTCTTCTCGAGCTCAGCCTTCCAGATGGACCGACTCTTGACGCTCCTTCTTGAGCTGAGCGTCCAGATCTGCGCACTGTCGCTCGACATCCGCCAGCTGCTGCTTGCCCACGAAATGTCTATACACAAGCGTATAGGTTGCTCGAAGATCTGCATGCTGTAAGGCGTCAGAAGGCAATGTGCGAACCAATAGCAACAGAGCGTACTGCGCCTGGATCTTGGGTAGCAAGCCACGATTTAAGCTCCGCATGCATCTCATGCCAATCGGACGCAGTTGCGCCTTCCCTGATGAGGCGACTAATCTGCGTTTGGAACTGACGAGCACGGTCTGCAGAGTCCAATTCGGCAGGAGGGCTTTGTGGCGTGGTCAGAGGCAGATTCGTCTTATCGACGTGCAGCCGCCTAAGGTCGACTCCGCGGATAGGCGCACGACAAAGAGGGCAGTATGGTCGTTCCAACGAGTTCATACAGCTGTACCATTCGATGCTGAATATCAATGATGGCGATGGCGGGGGAAAGACAAAGGGTACAGACCTCAGACAGAACACATGCCCACAGGCAATAGCGTACGGTTCCCTCTCAACGGTGTAAGAGTCGAGACAAACATCGCATATGGAATCCTTGTAGAGGGTGAGCATGCCGGACAAGCGGGACTGGGTATGACAAGGGCACGGGAGGCAGGGGAGGAAAGCAGCAGACAGGTGAGGGTAAATAAGGTGGAAGCCTCCGGTCGCCTAACGCACATCGCGTGCCGGCTAGGCCATGTACAAACACGACTGAAAAGACATGCTCGCCTGTTGCAGCAAGCAGGCGCCCGAAAGATCGGACTGCAATCTCAGCCGCATCCGTTCCATCGACATGGGGGTGACGATCCGAGTGCAGGAGATTGTTACCGAGGGACTGGGGCGCTATCGGAACGAACAAAGCCGGGAATGTCGAGAGAGGGTAGCGACCTTTCGATAAGAGACGGAACTTGAATGAAAGGCTTCCCAGACGCTATTCACCCACAGGAACCATCGGAGCAGCCCATCCAGACGCGCTTCAGTTTCCCAGGAACAAGAAAAGTCTCGGTGGAGAGCGTTCGTGAAGCAGGTGATCGGCTGCCGGATCGAGGTTCCTTAGTCTTGTGAACCTCGTGCAGCGCGGCGTGCGCCGGAGGTGAAAGTCTGTGAAAGCCGAAAGAATGACGAGATCAGCCAGCACGGTCACCACGTCAGAGGCCGCCCACAGCCCACAACAGTATTGACGTGAAGAAAAGGTCAAATCGCACAAGATGCGGCAACAACACGTAGTGAGTGGATCAGACCTGATCACATCTCTAGCGCGCCCAAAGCGCTTCACATGGCGTGGCGGCATGGATGTGGCGAACGCGTCTACCAATGGACAGCCCATTTGAACCCGGAACCGCTATATGGGTTATATACAGCCAGTGGAGCGGAAATGGACCACGTAGACAGGTATCTTCTCTCGCCAAATACTACTGCCGGTCCGTGAGCTTGACACTGCCGTTGAATGGTGGGACTCGGACGTCACCTCCGGACTTGCACGAGTTCAAAAGTCTTCTGGCAAAGGAGTGGGCCCGGACAGAAGGCAGAAACAAGTATGAAAATTGAATCCAGGAATTCCTTCGTAGTGGCTGGGTGCGATGCATGGCCTGAAGGGAAAGCCCGAAGAAGGACCAGAGACTTTGTCGCGCAGTTCTTGGGATTGAAAGCACTCCGGTCAGGCAACATCCCTGCATAGTTACGACCGAGGGAAACGGACAGAACAAGTGGCAAGACCGTACAGAATAGTCGGAGGTTGATGCCGTCACCAAACTGTGCAGGAGCAGCGCGACAGCATGGACGATGAGACCCCTGAACAAAATCAGAACCTCGAGACACCACGTTGCTTTTGTGGGAAGGCATGTTGGGCCACAGATGAATATTGTCGACTTGGAGCATAGTCTTCCTGCGTGGCACAGATGAGCCAACCATGATGAAGCAATCGGATACGGGCGCAGCAGTACTCGCCATACACCACCATCGTACATGTACTGTAAATCAGCTAGCAGGATTGCCGCAGCGGGACCTAGAGATCGAAGAGTATATGTCCATGTTCGCCTAGATAGTGTTTTACAGTCTCTTTGATGCCTGTTGCAGGCTGCAAACACATCTAGATGCACAGGCCGACGGCAGAGTAGATGGTCGATGAGTACAAACGTCGCTCCTCCGAGTCGACTCGCAAGTCAGTGGGTAGAGTGTGACAAAGGTCACATGACATTGATCACAATGCTCTATTCGGGACCCTGAGTGCGTTGAAGCTCTTTCCGGGACGGCTTGGATGTGCCAGTGTCCAGTTCACCATCCATAGCAGTATATTTCCAATGACTCCTACTACAATCTGACACTGACAAATTGTGCGTGTACTCCAATCAATGAAAACTCAACGAATGAGTTACTCACCACTGATGCTTCCAGGTGCTTTGCTGGTAGGAAGAGTGACTCCAGTTCATTCATATTGCGAATCCGTTACACATGCTAATCAAACTGGCACCAGTGGCGTGGTGTGAGCACCCCGAGCGAAATAAAATGTCTGCTGGGCCTCTCAATGCCAACGATTATTCAACTTGCATCATTCTTCAGGAGTGAGCGGGGTTCCCTCCATCGTTGCTCACCTCAAGAGGGCTCACCTTTCCTAAAACGTTGGTCAATAGAGCACGCCGCTCAGGCGATCGAAGGCACGGATAGGTGACTGTGCACGCATAATGGACATGCTGATAATGTTACACGGCCAGGCTTCTTCAGAGATGTGTCGCGGAGCTTTGAGACTGCTATCTCATCATCCTCCCGATCCGATAAGGCATCATGTTTCTTCTATGGATGCACCTGCGCAATCATCGATGACGCCGTCGCAAGGTCACGATTAAGACATTTGACCGGGACGGTACTGCGGACCGGTCATTGTTCTAACACTACGCACTACGGCTGGCGGCGGTCGACCTCGACCCTGAAACCTCAGTAGCCCACCAACTTGAACGTCACGGCAGCAATGTGGCTACTCTTGATAACGGACTGGCAACCCCCTCAATATCACGCTACGGCCCAATGCCGTCAGTACACGGTCGTGGACTACCTTCGCTCGATCGCAAACTGCGCGTCGATGGTCGTTCTCAGGCCCTCGATTGCCCTTCGCACTCCAAGAACACCACAGAAGCGCACCGTCAATGGCGGCGCAGCGACTACCCTAGGGTATGGTAGGTCACGGGAGAAAGACTGGCCCGTCCTCCGATGCCGTCTGAGACTGGAACGGCACGATCTGACCCGCGGCTTGGGTCAAGGAGTACTGTTCGCCGGTATTTGCCAAGGTGGCAAGCCATGCGCGACCTAGGGGGTATACTCCGAGGCCCGTGTCTATGCCTGCGGAGCCTCACCTGTACAGCATGTTTGTAGCCATGATGGACGCCAAATTTGCAGGTTTGGAGACCTCTGCTTGCCACACCGTGTATCTTGGACGGCCTCGTCTCCGCCGAATCCCCTCAAGTCACATTTCTCTGCATCTCCAGTCCTCTTCGAAGGGCGTCGATGTTCTCACTCCAGTTCTTCATATATCTCGGACACCGAGGTACGGTCAGCAGTGCCACTCCTGCGAAGACATTCCATACGACTGTCGCCGAAGAGAAGCGGTCCAGGTCCCCGAGCCTAACCACATCCACGCTCGCTCTGATGTCCGGTCCGCGAGTCGCTCGGCGTCCAGGACCTCCTCCCCAGGCCCTGCGCCATCCCGATGAACTGCAGCCCCTTCCGCCAACTTCTTTGCCTCACGCCCCGCACTTCGCAGGCATCGTCACAAGGGCGCTGCGCCGCCCAAACGTCTTCGAAGGTTCACCGGCCTGTTCGTGCTCTGCGAGGGGCGCATCGTTGTGTGTGGGCCTGAGAACCAGGTAATGAGCGTCATATGAAAAGGGATCGACGGTCGCACAAAGCAGGCCTTCTTCACGGATAGGGCAGGAGGCCTTCAGGCTCGGGTGCAGACACCCAATGCTCTCGCAGACGGGAACATCGATGAGGATTGTCGACGCATGCCGCTTGCATCAAGCCGTTTCTCACGGGCGAGGTCGAGGATCGGACCTCGGGCCATGCTCGGCGACTCCGCACTCAGCACACCACAAGAACAGAACGCTATGTCCATCTCGCCGCTGCGAACAGCTGAAGTCGCGCTCCCAGTGCCACTCGGGGAGAAGCCCTCGTAGTGACGCATGTGATCATGAGCTCTGGGGACTCGCCTTGACTCAATAGGAACGGCTGGAGCTCCTCTGCTTCTCCAGCCCAGTAAGTCGAGCCGCTACGCACATCGCAGCGAGAGCTGCCGCGCCACCCATGTGAGTGAGATTGCGAGTTCGGGGGCGCACGGTGACGCAGCCCGAGTCCCGGAGAGACCTCGACGACATACACAGGCACCTGACCGTGCTTCTGGGCCGCGCTCGTCTTCGGCCACCACAGCTGAGCAGTGTGATCAGGGACGCGCGCAGTAACCAAGCCCAAATGCAGCGCCAGCGCAGAGATCCGGGCTGGCGTGTGTTGCGAGCAAGTCGGAACGACGGCGCCAGAGAGGACCGAAACGACGACATCCACGGAACGCGCGAACCAGCGCAACGGATTGTGGAGAGGAACACCGCAGTATGTACATCGGCTTCGACAACAAGACGGATGACAGACTGCTACTTTGTCCGAGGGATAGTTCTGCGAGATAGATGCGATAGCTCATTACAACGACGACGGACTGTACGGACAACACCTGGAAAGACAACCGCTGGGGCTTGAGGATGGGCAAAGACTGAAAGCCTGAGAGAACGATCGCTACTGATGATACACGAGCAGGAGGGATGGTACACCGAGACAAGACATGAAGCGAGCAAGGGTATGCGGAGGATCAACGCTGAAGGCGTGAGTCGGAAACAGAATGAAGGACAGCACGGGCAGAGCGCGCCTCAGACAACGCCAAACCCGATAAAGATGATGGAAGGGGCTGAAACGCTCTCTGCAACATCACAGATTCTGTATCTGCACTATCAGGAATTGCTTTTCGTCCTACGGGGGTAAATGCGTCAGTCATCATCCTCTACAGCTGACCGGGGCGATTCGCCCAACGCACCATGAATTGCTCATCTTGGGTTTAGGAGGGACACATGAGTACCGTGAAGACGCACAAAGCACAAATAGTCGCCCACCTTCCTTGTCGTTGTGGAAGTCTTTCAGGAACTTCAACAACTTGTCCTTGTTGCGACGAAGGATGCCCTCGATCTGTGGTGGCTTCTTGGGATTGGCCACAAATACCTATGGAGGAATAATTGATAACGTATTGAGAGAGCATATAGGTATACCGCACCTTGAACACGTGGAACGCCTCAAATTGAATGTTCTTGCTCTTGTCGCGGAGCATGTTCATCATCATCTTCAGATTGGCTTCGTTCGCGATGTAGCGGGTCATCACATTGAAGTTCGCACGATCTAGCAAGATCTCTCCGAGCAACTTCAAAGACTGCCGCTTCGTGACGTAATTGTTCGAGAGGATGAGCGTGGTGAATGACGAGAAGAACTGCGTGCGATAGGTGAGCATCAAATGTGATGGGCATAGGCCAACGGGAGAACATACGCGATCGTAGTTTTTGTCCAGGTATTCAGCCACCATCGCTTTGTGTCGTGTAAGCGTCTCCTTGAGGTTCGTGTACGCATCACACGAGATACCAAAGGTGGTGCTCTCGATGTAATGAGGAAACTTGTAGAACCTGGGAGGAAGCGTTAAACGACGTGTGGGATTCGTGAAAGGACCACCCTACTGTTCAGAGTATAGCAGCATCTTGGCTAGTGGCTCGTGCCGCAGCATCTCCCGAAGGATCATGCCAGTGTTGAGCGCGATTTCCTCATTGCTGTACCCATCAAATGCAGCAAAGAGGATCTCGGGTTTCGAGGATAGGTACTCCACGGTTGGGAAACGAGAGCCAATCTGTCTTCGGAGGAGGTTGTTGAATATCTGAACCACATCCTTGCGGGACTCAAACTCGAGCTTGTGGATGTTCTGGACCAAATAAAGTAGAAGGTCTGTGTTGTAGGTCTCTTGGGCAAGTTGTGCGACCAATTCAGGTGTCGGATCTGCGGGCGTATCTGTGTGAGAAAGCGCGTCATAGGGGACCCTCTACACTTGAGCGTACCGCCATCCCCAAGCAAGATCGCCTTGATCTGCTGAAGATTCTTGGCGACGTCGTCGTTCGCCTGCATCCAGCTATGAGCAACAGATCTGCGACGATTGAGAAGAACGCACCTTCCGCCTTACTTCCCCTCCTGGCGGTCCGGCCTCCAGTCTCGGGAGGGCGTCTCGGAGACCTCTGACCAGGTCTGGAGGCGTGCGCTGCTTCGTCTTGAAGAAGTTCATCGTTCGTGAGCTGAAGATGCGGCAGTCGTGAAGGGCGTCGGTGGTCGGGGAGGATGGAGGTCAGGGAAGAATGGCGGTATCTGTACGTCACTGTGGCCTGCAGGCTGCAGCAGAACTCGGAGAATGTTGTATTAGGAATGGCAGGCGTGATATGCGTCAGCACGGTGAGTGAGGCGCTGCACTAGCTATGCTAGTAGACCGCGTGTCAGCCCAAGAGAGATAGATGGCAGACAAAGGCGTATGTCGTCGCTGGTGGCTGCCGTCGTCGTCGTCGTCGTCGATGGCTAACAACTCTGGTTCATCCCGAGCCGCCAGGGCCGCCACCGGCACAGGCACGTGATCACGCGCGATAGGCACCCGCGCGCACCGCGTCTCCGAGTCTCTCTCAGTCGCACCTCATTCTTGAAGGTCTGTCCCTCGTTTCGCTTTGCTCATCAAGCTTCAAGCTTCGAGGGCTATCTTGTCATGTTCTCCGTGTCTTGCACTATGAGCACTTTTGAACCTCTCAGATAGTGCGGACTGTCCCTGTCCAATCATTTCGGTTGAACCACAGTGCAGGCTCGCCGTTCGTAGTAACAAGATCACAAACTGACAACCCACCCATCCCTATAGCTACCCATTGATCTGTACAGATTCTGGAGTGAAAACTTGCATAGGCTGTCACAGCCCCAAGCCCCCAGCCGCTATGGTGGGGAGCTCATTGTATCGGAATACTTGTAGGATACTAGGGGCACATGGAGTCCGTGCAGTAGATTGTACTCGCCTATATCTCTGAGGATGCACGGATAGCGCATTGTCACTAGATGGCTCTCACTAGTCACTTGCAGAAACTCATACCGTATTAGAGCACAAATAGCACTAGTGGCCCCAGGCATTCCGAGCACAACATTGTACTATAGACATTGCAACGTTAACGGACCGGGGCGACGGGCGCTCCGTCAAATGCGCGGCTTTGGAATTGGATGCACGATCGACGTGTCCGACGCATAGCTCACTCTGTTCTCTACCGCCAACTCATTCCTCCGCCTCTCGCAACTTGTGTTCTAAGTAGTCTCATTCTGTCGTTCTCTTAGTCTTCTGTACTTGCATATCCCGCCAAACTCGGGCTGCTCGACGACTCACTCAGAATCCCGCCTCTGTCTCATCTCTACGTAACGCCGCAATCCGAGGCAAAACCAATGTCTGCTATCAACTACTCCGTCATCGTCCCCGCGTTCCGGGAGAACGGCAACATCCGTCCCCTTGTCACTCGTATCTTCGGCGCGCTCTCCCAAGTCAACTCACCGGTGAACCCAAATGAGGTGGAGGTCATCATTGTCGATGACAACTCGCGCGACGGCTCCGTCGAGACCGTCGAAGCTCTCCGTCGGGAAGGCTACAACGTTCGTATCATAGTCAGGACAACGGAGCGCGGGCTCAGCAGCGCTGTCGTACGCGGCTTCCGGGAGGCGCAAGGCGACAACATGCTGTGCATGGACGCGGATCTCCAGGTGAGCACCTGCATAACCCGCAGCCTGATTGTGGACCCCTTCCGTTGGGATATAGCGGTGGGGGTACTGCGTAGAGACGCTATAACTGACTGGAATGCCTCCAGCATCCTCCAGAATACGTGCCCGCTATGCTGGCGGCACTCTCGCCCAACAAACAATTCGTCCTTGGTACTCGGTACGCCAAGGGTGTTGAAATCGACGAGGGCTGGCCGCTCTACCGTCGTGTCATCTCCTCCGGCGCGCGCATGCTTGCACTTCCCCTCACATCCGCGAGTGATCCCATGTCTGGCTTCTTCGGCATACGCAGGGAGACGGTGGGTTACGCTCGCTATATCTGAATGTGAGACCTTGTGCTGACGATTCTGCACTTAGTTCCTCAAAGCGCGACAACTCAACTCGGACGGGTTTAAGATCGCTCTCGACCTCCTCGTGAAGTGCAACATCCCAGGCGAGGCGATTGCGGAGGTGCCTTTCTCGTTTGGCGTGCGCGCCGAGGGCGAGTCGAAGCTCACGGGCAAGGTCATGCTCCGCTACCTCGAGCAGCTCGCAGAGCTGTACTGGTACCGCTTCAGCGGGCTCATCGTATTTGCCTCGTTGCTGCTGCTTGTCCTCTTCGTTCTCATGGCGCGTGCGTTGTTGAGCTCGTACGGTGGTTTGGATGGCAAGGCGCAGAGCAAGTACTGAGCGTCATGTGATGCAGAAGATATACCTTGGGTGATCGGCCTTCTGTGCGGGTGGAAGAAAAGGAGGATGTGCGTGTACAAGTATTGCGTAACGTTATTCTTGTCTCGCTATTCGTAACCCGGACTATGTTGATACCTCGGAGATGCAGACTTTCCTGGCCCTATTCGTCCTTAGTTCCGACAGCTTCCAATAGCCTTTGACCCCAAATTCGAGAACGAATGAGAGAAGCAGTACGCCGTAAGAGTCGCTACCGAGTACGAAATGTGTACTCACGGTGGACGGCCGCCCGTCGACGAGGCTCCCTTGGAAGTGACCAACATGGTCTTGAGCATTCTGTGTCGACACCTTCCATATCCCTTGCGCAACCTCTAGCGCGCCCTTCTCGGCTAGCAGCTCGACGATCCTGCTAGGCTCGTACCTATTCTACGTACGGCAACATGGCGCTGCCAGCAACCCACGGTATGAGGTGAGTGCCGTAGTCAATTCGGAGAGCTCCTCGGATCAAGGCGCTGTAGCGTTCACAGCACATAGCTCGCCGCGTGTGGTTCTCCAGCAAACCCGACAATGAACACTCCGAATCCACTCCTGCAACACCGCAGCACTGCACTTCGAGTGTCTTAGACTTTCGGTGTTGAGACCACTCGGAGGCTCGGAGTGGGTCCATGCGTCCGGACGTCTGCTCGATGTGTCCAGACCAGCGGCGACCGTCCACCCAGGTCGTAACGCGAAGGACGGCCCTGCCTGGTGACTCACCGCGACACGCCGTCGGCCAAAGTACGGACTGACTCACCGAGCCAAGTCGTGCGGTGACAGCAGCAGGTGGACTCACAGCGTCTGCGCTGTCTCAGCAATACAGTACCTCGCACCTGGGGCCGCGCCGCTGCGTTCTTGTCGCGTGAAACCGATGCTTTGCCCCCGCAACTCAGCTCAGCACGTCCGACCCGATGCCATTTTGAACTCTGAGCCTCTCCGAACGCGCGCGGACGTCCAGCCTGGGTCTGATCGCCGCGTCCCTCGACCGACCGACCGACCGCTCTCTCGACGACGGGACGGGTCGCGGTCTATCGGGAGCTTGCGCGACTGGACTCTGTTTTGCCGCTGCTGAAGAGACTCGCGGCGTCCCACACGAGCCGGTGCGTCATACCGGCCATCGACCTGTCCACCTGTGGTCGCCTGCTCGGACAGGCCGAAGCTCACAGCGCGCGCATTCTGGCAGCGCCAGGCGGGTGGTTACGCTCGGACGCCCGAGAAACAGCCTCGTCTGGGTCGAGCGTGCATGATGCTCGCCGAACGCCAGACACGCGCGATGGCGAGCGGAGGCATGGAGGCCCTGGACGAGACCGCGCTCTCCACAGCCAGCCTGACGACTCGGCCCAAGGGATGGAGTCGCTCGTACGTATTGCACATCCGTATACGTACAGTATGTACGGTACGTGCCTGCGGCGCTCGACGGAGCCCCCAAGCCCAAGCCCGAACCTGAAACGGTGCCCTGGCAGTAAAATGAATGCCGTTGCTAGGTTCTCGCGTCTCGCGTCCGCCCGCCCGTCCGTCGTCGTCCTCGTGAGCCGAATACGTGCGCTGCTCGCGTCCTCCCCGCCGCGCTATGTACGACGCTCGGTCGGTCCGATTCTGAGGCATTCATTAATGAACGCCAGGCACGGGCGTCCGCAGCGGTCGCGACGTCGGACGTCGGTGTCGTCCTGGTGAGCGAATTGGCTGGAGGAGTCGACGGTATCGGTTGTTGCGCGGACCCCGGGGTTCCGTTCTTTGAGCCCTGGAGCAGCGAGCAGAGGTCGAGCGAGCAGACACCGCGGTGGTGAAACTCGTCGCGGCCTCACCTTCCTTTCCATCACAGCACCAGCTCTGTCATCGAAGGACGGGAAATTTTTGCGACGTCCTCACTCGATGCGTACAACGTGGCGGGTTAGAAGACGCGCCAGCACATCCTTGAGTGACCACAGGAAGATAGCTGCTGCGTACCTGTGAGAACGAGAACGACGGTCCCCCGCGCGCACGTTCTGATTTACCTTCGCGAGCCCCACGGAGATGAGCGGCGGGGAGGAGGGGGCCATATTGCGCCCATTGGCAAAACCGCGAGAACGTGTCCGCGCACCGGGACGTCGTATACGTACGGCATCCTCTGCTGACATTGCGGTCGGGAGAACTCACTGTTGAAGTGATAACCAATGAGTCGCGAGCGCCCCGCGCGCGAAGGGACGCGTTCTGGAGGCTGCACCTCTCGACGGCCGTGATAGACGCGCCGAGATGCGAGCGGGGAGCGGGGAGTCGCGGACTATGGCTGTAGTCTCGAAGGTCTGCAGGCTGCTTGTCAGAACAAGTGTACGTACGGCTTCCGCCGCCGTGCAGCAGCTGCTTGATATGCATGTTGATTACGATGATGCAAAACCTTCACGGACGGACATCATCAGAACGCAGAAGGCGGATATATGGGAGAAACTTCCCGCCGCCGGCGATTGCGCGGCACCTGCGGCGCGCGAGCATGCAATGCCATCCCGTTGGCTTGTAAGTTGTCACTTCTGAGGTGGCCCAGGTACTCGGTGGTGCGACACGCGACTTTTACGGTGGTGTACCAAGATGAATGACCGCAGCGTTCGCGGTTCTGGCGAGAAGCGCGCCTCGAGACGGCTGCACTTTGCGCGGCCAAGTCCGGATTCTACTGACATGCAGGTCGACGATCCTGGAAACACGGAAGCTGTGACGGCGGAATATAGATGGGTCAGTCAGCCAGTACGGCATGACGTTCTGTTCGTTCTGTTAACGTTGTCGAGGAGGTTCGTATCAGATTCGGATGTCGACGTCGCTCTACCGAGCACAGCAGGCACTGCGGGTAGCTGCGTCGTGGGAGCAGTGCACGCAAGCCGACGCGAACGAAGGCCGAGCAGGCCGCGCCCGACGCACTGTGGCTGCTGCCTTTGGTGGTCAATGCAACTGCGGTGAAACGGGCGGCAGGATGCGCGCACGAGCCCGCGAGGAGTGAGATGAGTTGAGGAGCATGCACTGCGGGGCTGTGTACCGACGCGGATGACGGTAGGATGCGGCGAATTAACGTGTGCCGAGGGGCGGTCGACGGGGACTATCCTTGAAATGGAGGTTCGGGAAGTGATGCGCGCTGTCCGACGGTGTGCGGTTGACAGGGCGACTGGTTTAGAGAGCGCGCTGGGGCAGGATGAATGCCAGTTATGGCAGAAAGGCCGTCGGTGGACGCGTCGGCGGAGGAAGTCGCAGCGGCGGTCGCACGTCGCACAGCTGGTGATGGCGCTGGAATCGTACGGTGGTGGCGAGTAGCAGTAGACGGGGGCGTCGGGCGGTGCTGCTGGTGCTGGTGCTGGTGCTGGTGCTGTCAGATACGGTGCAAGTGAATTGCTGGCTACGAGGTCTGGACTGATCGCACCCGCCGCGCGTTGCGAGGGAGGGACTGGCGAGTCCAGGGGCAGATTAGCTTAGCAAAGAGAGCTCCATGCATGCCGCGAAGGCGGACTGGACGAACGGGACTGAATGGGCGGGCGAGCGAGGAAGATTTGTGGAAGGACGCGTGCGCAGGACGAGGAACCCGGCCAGCCGGTCAAACACACCGCCATACATGGCCATCCCGCCGGCATTCCACCCATCCACGCGATCCTCCATCGGCGGATCGGCGATAGCGGCGGCCCCACATGCCCGATATGGGCCGTGTGCATTGGACCGGGCGGACGGGCGAGCGTCGTTTGTGCCTGATTAGGCAGGCAATAATGAACGCCGGTGGGGGACGATGATGGCAGATTTCAGACGCGCAGGCGGAGGGTGCGACCACGGCGGCAGAACGCGCTTTGTTTTCTGTTCTGTCACCACCTCGGCTCGTCTATTGCAGATGCGCGACGGCACTCGTACTCACGCCCGCTGCTCCCTAGGCCCTACGCGACCACACAGGACCGCCGCTATTCTCTCTGCACATGCCCGCCCCCCTGTCCTGCACCGCCGCGTCTCCGCGCTCCCACTGCATGAAACAATTGCGTAGGGGCGCGCACGCTGGCCAGACAAATGAGTCGTGTCGTAGCCTCCCCGCGCGCGGGTGTCAATTGGACCAGCCGCTTGTCTTGGACGCGCAAGGTTCAGCACAGCTCTCGACCGTCCCTCTCCCCGAGCTGCCCTTGCTCGCTGGAGGGTCCCAGTCTCGCTCAGCTCGCGTACCGTTCATAAAGCGCGTATCCCGCCCCTCGGGCCCAGCCTGCTCACATCGGTTAAACACCTCGCGCGCTAACCTCCTCCGCTAGCGAACCCTCTCCCCTTCCGTCGCCTTAAATCTCCCCACTCGTCCCCGCCTCTCCTCACCGCTTCCGCGTGAACCGCCCCCCGCACCCGCACCCGCACCCGCACCCGCACCCTGCCACGACACCAACACGCTGCTGTGCGGCCTTGCTTCTACGTACATACTCACATACTCACGCACCTCGCTCGCTCACCCCGGACACATCGAACATGCAGCAGCGCATCACCCTCGCCGACGTACCCGAGGAAATCCTCGAGCGCATCCTCGCCCTCGTCCTCGTCCAGTCCGCCGAGCTCTCCCCCCGGCCATCATGGCACCCATACTCCTCCGGCTCGTCCTCCTCGGCCAGTGCGTACCCCACCGTCATCTCCCCGCTGCTCGTCTGCAGGTCCTGGCTCCGCATCGCCACACCCATCCACTACCGCCATCCCGTCCTCCGCACCGCTCGCCACGCCGAGCTCTTCCTCCGCGCGCTCCGTCACACGCCCGCTCTCGCGCTCTGCGTCCGGTCCTTGCACCTGCACGAGACTTCGCCCGCACTCCGGGAGCTCGTCGCGGCGTGTGTGTACATGCACACGCTCGACATCACCGTCAACAACGACTCGCAACCTGATCGCGCTGGCAGCGCTCGTGCTGGCGACGCACAGCAAAGCACTCGCGACCGCGCACTGGTGGAGTACTGCGAGGCGTTCTCGAGGGCGAGGTCCATCCGGCATTTGGTCATTCGCAAGAATGCCTATTTGACGCAGCCGAACGTCACGTATATCTTCGAGCAGCTCTCAAAGGCGATCTCGGGCTGGCGCAAGCTGGTGAGTATCCTCCGCTCGCATGTTGTCTCCCCCCTCGCGTCCTGCATGGATGCTCCTGCCGTGCTTAGCTGTGGCCGTGACGGACCGCCCCCGTCAGGGTTCCTATAAGAGGGGATCCCCGGGCAACTGCCTTGGCTGCGTGAACAGCTCCGTCACTGTCCACGTTCGGTGGCTGATGATGGATGGCGCCGCGGTCCTCGTGTGTCTGGGCTGAGCGTCCGACGTCTCGCGCCGTGCGCGTTTCGAATGCATGTCGCTGATGATTGTGTGTGATTCGCAGGAGACTGTCAACGTTGCGTTCCGTCTGAGTCCATCGCCGGCGGCAAGTGCGCTGACACGAGCGCTGGCTACGGCGCCGCGGCTGCACACGCTGTACACGCAGCTGCCCGCTGTGTGGAACACAACATTGCTCGATGTGAGTGTCTTTCTCGTACTTGTCGTGTTCCCCGTGTCTGTCCCTGTCCCTGTCCCTGTCCGCCGAGTGCGATGGATGCATGCCGTGCGCCGTTCGCTCGATGCGCGTCGCGCGTCATGCGTGCTTCGCAGCTTCTTGGCCACTCCTTCCTTCGATCACGCCCGTTCTCCCGTCTGGGACGCGGCTTCTCTTCCATGCTCCCCGTCTCTTCCTGTCATCCTGAAACGCGCGTGTGCTGACCTGACCCAATCGCCCAGATCGCGCAAAACCCATCGTTGGCCCGGATCGTGCTCGACCCCGCGCCCGAACACGCCGGCGCACACCTCTTCCTCGCAGAGGCAAAGCGCCACCAGAGACTCGTCGACCTCATCCGCGCAGGTGCTGGTCCCCGCTCCCACCCGCACCACGCCAGCCCGGGCCGTGCTCAGCCGCCCTCCGCGCACGACTCGTTCTCCCTCGCCAGCAGCGCCAGGGCCCGCGCGTTCAGCACCTGCCGTCGTCGCGGGACACAGCCCGATGCCAGTGGCAACATGGGGATACGAGCGAGACGTGCCTCCACCGGCATGCCCTCCTGGCGCACCCCTCGCGCGACCTGGTCGCTCCGAGCAGCACCCGGGGTATGCGTACGCGCAAGCCCCCAGCCCAATGTCGTACGCTGCACCCCAATACCCGTATGGATATCCGACTGCACCCCAGCATCCGGGCGCGTACTACCACCAGCATCAACCAGTGACTCACCCTGGTCCTTCCGCCGCGCCCGGGACGCTTGTCGGTGGTCGCGGACAAGCTGAGAAGCGGTCCGCGGGGAGCAGACGGATGACGGCGTCATGAAGTTCCTCTCCCACTGCGCCCGCTGCACGCGCCCGCACAAAATCTTTCTCGTCCTCAAAGAGGATATGGCATACGCACGGAAGAAGGAAGACACACCTTCGGAGTCTCCGACGGACGATCGGATGACGCCCTCCCGCGCGACTCTTGGTGAAATTCATTGGAACGGTACGATACGACCCTTGCAGCTGATACGCTCTCCCGGAAATTCTTGCACTCGCTTCGCTGGCTTGCTCGCACGCACGCACGCACACATCATATTGTCCCGCTCTCTTTCTCTCTCCTCACTGCTGATACGAACGAACATACGGATACGGACCCTTTTGGAACCCACGTCGACTGTACATGTGTATACTACTGCCCAGCGCGATCCGCATAATACCCACACTCGCCGCCGCCGCCGCTTCGTTCCTCCCAGTTGTCATGGGAGCGACGGCGTCGTCAACGTCTTCCGTCTTCTGCTTCTTGACCCATTCTCAATGCCGCCGTCGGGCTTCCTTGGTTGACGGCTCCCGTCAAGCGCTTTACGCTCTGCTCTTCCATTCTACTATCGCGTTCCTTACTCCGTTCTCGCATTTGCCGCGCACTCGTTTTTGTTTGCTCTCCCAACTAGGAGTGCGATTTCTCATCGGTGCATGGCACCACAGTTCAACCCCAGTCCTTGGTTTGCTTACGCTCGCCTCCAAGAGCAAAGTTCAGATACCCCTTAGAGATACCCAGTCAGATACTCACCATGTACGGTTCGTCAGATACCCTCACACATTCCTTGCGTCATGCAATCAACTCATTCGCTCGTTGCGCCATGATACAACATGTGTCTAGTCAAGCCAGACGAAGCTGGAGCGCGTCGGGACGTCCTTGTTCGTCGCCACAATCTCCAGGTCCGCCCCGCCCTGCGTCCGGCGCAACACCACCACGCCCGCATCGCCCGCCACGCCCGCGGCGACCAAGAACTCGTTCTCCTCGCCTCCGCTGAGCTCCATGCCCCGTATCTGGTCGAGGCCCGTGAAGACGTGCTTGACGAAGCGCAGCTGCGGCTCGACCGCGTATATCGCGATCGCGTCCCCGCGCGGGTCCTGCACGCCCACGTTCCGGTTCGACACGTAGATGAACGGCTGCGAGAAGGGGCTCCCCGGCGCGGCGGACGCCTCCGCGAGCAGGATCTCGCCCGCGGCCATGCTCGCGCCCGCGGGGAGCCCGGGCGGGACGACGGAGAAGTTCGCGACGAGCGCGGGCGCGGAGGCGGCGGGCGTGCTGGGGATCGTCTGCTGCGTGAGCGTGGAGGAGAGCTCGTGCACGGTGTACAGCTGGTCGCCGCGCACGACGACGTGCCGCGGGCCGCTGCCCTTGGGCTGGTCGATCTGCCCGTGGATCTGGAACTGCCCAGGGCCGCCGGAGCGCGCGAGCCGCCAGATCGCGTCTGCGCCCTGCAGATGCGCGCGTGAGCAGGCCAGGAGGTGCGGACGCCGTGGAGGACGAGGCGGGCGGAGGGAGGGGGGGACTTACCAGGTCGGGGACGAAGACCTCCTCGCCGACTTCGAGCGCCATGTGCGGGTGCGATACGGCCGCGGGGAAGGAGATCAGGGGCGCGCCCTCGGTGAACTCCAGCGGGTCCTCCTCGGTGGGGACGACAAGGCCGTTGCCTGAGCCAAACTAGACATCGTGGGTGCCGTAAGCGACCTGCCAGCCCACGGAGCGACGGGAGGGAGTCCTCGGAGGAGTGCGAGAGGAGGGGCAGCTTACGTTCATGACGGCGACTTCTCCCGTCGAGAGCGGGACGGCGAAGGCAGGCCCGTTTCCGCCTGAGCTCGTCTGGCCGATCGCGGCGGTGAGCGACCCGTCTTGCTTGACGAAGAAGGACTGCAGCGCGCCGTCCGCGTTCTCGTTCGTCGCGCTGTAATCGGGTTCAAGGTCACGGCCTGTCAGCCTCCTCCCGGACAGCATTGCAGCAGGATCGCGCGACGCGAGACACGCACTAGAGGATGCTCTTGTTCGTCGGGTGCAGGTCGATCCACGACGGGTTCTGGCCCGTCGGGAACTGGCCGAGCAGGGATAGCGTGTTCGCGTCCGAGTTGAAGAGGTACGTCGCGATGAACGTCGAGTACCCGCCCGCGAGGATCGTGAAGTTGACCATGGCTGTCTGTCGTCGCTCTGTTCGTCTGCTGCGTGCGCGGTCGTCAATGGGGTGCGGCGTGATCGGATTCGCGGACGTGTCGGATGCGCCAGGCAGTACCGGAGTGGATTAGTCGGGTCGGGTACGAGTAGGAGGGCAGACGTGCGAGAGGCTCGGGACACCAGGTCGCGCGAACCGTGCGGGGGAGACGAAAAGCGGGCAGGACAGGAAGGCCTGTTCGCAACGCGTTGGTGCTGATATATATGGCGGAGCACATGTGAGCCACGCACACACAGGTCTCGGGCTTGGTTATTGTGATGGAGTTGGATATCATAGGCTTTGCAGACCGGCATTGCGACGCTTGCCAAGTGAGATTGGTGCAAAGCGCTGCATTGTGCAACGATTGATGATCCCGGGCCCTTTGGCGCTAGCGATGTGAGTTAGATGGGTTGACCGCTATACTGTGTGTGCATATGGTCACCATCAGCATAGGCATCATGGAAGAGGGATACGCCTACGATGCCCATCGGTAACGGTCACTCGCGGTGGTGGTCGCTGGTCAGATGTATGCACAGCGCTTACATGATTGTGCTGTTTATTGTGCAGAGTCGCCGCGGCGCTTGCTGGAGAAGGATGGGATGGTCATGGCCATCGACAGCAGGTGATATATATCATTCAAAGTATGCCTCCACATAGGCGAGTGAGAGAGTCCACCTAGTTGAGCCATACGAAGCTCGTCCGGGTCGGCAGCTCCAAATTCCTCGTCAGCAGCGTCAAGTTCCTCCCTCCCTCCGTCCGCTTCAACATCACCACACCCCCGTCGCCCGCCACGCCTCCCGCGATGAGGAACTCCTTCTCGGGCCCGCCGAGCTGCATGCCGCGGATCTGGTCGAGCCCGGTCCACACGAAGCCGACGAGCTCGAGCTTCGGCTCGATGCGGAAGATCGCGATCGCGTCGCCGCGCGGGTCCTGCACGCCCGTGTTGCGGTTCGACACGTACACGAACGGCTCGGGGAAGTGCTCGGAGGGCTCAGTGATGAGGATCTCGGCGCCGGCCATGGCTGCGCCCTCGGGCAGGCCAGGAGGGAGGATGGAGAAGTTGGCGATGAGCGGGGTGGTGCCATTGGGTGCTGGAGGGATGAGCTGCTGCGTCAGGGTGCTTGCGAGCTCGTGCACGCAGAAGATGAAGTCGCCTGCGCATCGAATTCGTGAGCGTCGGTCAATGATCGTTCAGTGTATGCTGGCTACGTACCGCGAGTGGCGATGTGACGCGGTCCGCTGCCCTTAGGCTGGTCAATCTGACCTTGGATTCTCCAGTTGCCAGGTGAGCCGTTCTCTACGAGTCTCCAGATCTTGTCAGCACCCTGAGCACGGTTCGTCAGCGTATGAATCAACTGTGACCGGACAAAGTTGCTTACAAGGTCGGGTACGAACACTTCAGAGCCGTGCTCGAGTGCCATGTGAGGGTGCGAGACCGGTGCGTTGAACGTGATGAGCGAGTATTCCGACGTGAACTCCAAGGGGTTGTTCCTCTCGGTTGGCACAATCAAGCCGTTTCCTGTGTCATACTGGGTGCACAGGCAAGATTTAGGCAAATTCAAAACATCGTAAAAGGACCCTTACGTTCATGACGGCTACCTGGCCGGTGGAAAGAGGCGTGGCGAACGCAGGGCTATTTCCCTCAGAGTTGATCGTGTCAATTGGGCTCGAGAGCAAGCCATCTTTGCCTATGAGGAAAGACTGTAAACCGCCAGGCGAGTTCTCGTTCGTAGCACTGAGATCGAGTTCAAGCTGATCAATTTCACAATATCCGCACACTAAGGAGAGCTTAGACATACTACAAGATACTCTTGTTAGTCGGATGGAGGGCAATCCACGAGGGGTTAGCACCGGTCGGTGACTGGTTCAGCAGTGAAAGCGCATTTGTGTCCGAGTTAAAGAGATATGACGCGACAAAGGTGGTATAACCTCCCGCGAGGATGGTGAAGTTGACCATGGTCGGTTGATGTCCGTAGGGAGGTCCTCAGCGTTACGCTCCGGAGGCGGGCCCCCACCGTGTCTCGGGCAGCCTTTATATATGGGAGGGAGCCGGACACGATAGAAGCCTCACCATGCGTCGAGCCGTCGAAGACCCCTGCAAGCGGGATGCTGGCCCGCAGTTCAGACGGCCTTACGCCATCCCATGGCCCGCGTACGGTCACGATATTGCGAAAATGGTCCACCCGAGGGTTTGTCCGCGCCGGCGCAGAAAGAAAGAAGCATACCTGATGGTGAGAGAAGACGATGAAGCGGTTAGGGCATGCGTCACATGGCCGTCCACCAGTTCTCCGGCTTTTCAGGGAGCTGTGAATGTGGAGCGGCGTGATCTCGGGGTGACTGATTAGGCCTTTCGCTGCAGGACTGCTAAGCATGTTAGCGAATTGGCAGCTATGAATGTTAGCGTCGGTGAGAGGAAGGACTGAGTGGCCCGAGACTCATCCGGCGTCTCCATTCCACACCGTGTTAATGTAGCGCTGCGCGCTTGTGAGACGCAACATTGCGGTGTACGTATCTACTATATGCAAGGGGCTGTAGTACCACGGCTTTGTATACCTCTGGCGGAATACAGTATCAACGGCAACGAACAGAGGGGTACGGCTCACCTCCGACAGATTGGTATGCCCTTCGATTATTCAAATCAGCTAACCAATACAGCGCATTCATACGACATCCGGGGATGTGCCTGATGGCACGCAGTGGCATAATATCATCGTGGTGGTGGCATGCTAGACCCATACATTTTGAGCGCAAAGGGGGAAGTCGAAAGCATGTATCATAACAGAGGAAGAGAATGGTGCAAGTACACTTAGCGGCCACCCTTGCCACCCTTCATCTGCTGCTTAGATACACGGGGAGCGGTCGAGACGGGCGCACGAGGAGCCTGTAACAAAACACTTGAGCGTACCACATCTGACAGACTCACCCTCCAACGCACCTTAGTCTTGTCCTTCTTCTCCTCCTTGGCCTTCTTCTCGGCCTTAGCCTTCTGGATGGCAGCAGGTCCGCGCCTGGGCACGGGCAGCAGCAGACTGGTTCCTCCGCGCGGCGATGGCAGCGAGGTCAGCACCGACGATACCACGCTGGTGCTTCACGGTGCGGCGCGAACGCTTCTTGGCAACCTCCTCCGTAATGCCCTTCTTGTGCATGCGACGGTAGACCTGGGTCCAGGCGATCTTACGGGGGTTCTTGCGCTGGAGGAAGAGCGACTCGTTCTTGGAGGTCGCGAAGCGGAAGATCTATGTAGACTGTGAGGCATTGCACCTGTTTAAGGGTTGCGATTCGGCGGACCTTGTTGTCTCCCCGCACGAAGAGCCGGCCCTTGCTGGGGTAGATACGGTAGCCGGAGAAGGAGTCGATCTCGGTCTTCTACACTCACGAAGCTACATTTCAGCATTCGTTCACCGCAAAATGTATAATTGTACGCACCATCTGTAGCGAAGAGCAGGGAGAATAACAAGATTGTCGTCAGTCAGCAAATTCATCCAATGCAGCCGGAGGGCTGGGCCATCTGCCATCCATAACTTCCGACATCCATCCAGCCTCCCAATCCACCCAAACCATCGATTTTCGCCCTTCAAAGTATTCCCAGAGGTCCGTAGAATGCGATGGTGCGGTCCTCCAGCCCTCCAGAGTCGAGACAGAGCTACTCACCTTGAATTTGCGGCGGCGGGGAGTGTGTCGTTGGCGTTGTGTAGCGTCCCTCTACCAGAATTGGGCGCGTGCCACAGTCCAAACAGGTACAAGCATGGCCACGTGCGAGGTCCCCCGCTAAGCGCCTAATGAAACGCCATCATGTGACCAGACGCGGTTCGCGACCAGGCCACATGTTGAACTCTGACTTGTACCTTCACGACCGTTAAAGGGCGAATGCCAACACCACCATGTCTACCACGATAACTTCCTTGCTAAACTCGCTACATACACATCTGCAGTCACAGACTCAGCTATTGCCTACACTCCATGCTCAGCTTGGCCTTCCTCCAACCGCGCTGCACGACGAGCTCTCAGCATTACAACAGCAGCTCACCCAATGCATTGAGAGCCAGATCAACCTCCGTCGAAAGCAGGTGGACGAGTGGATGGAGAAATGCGCGCTGGTAGAAGAGCAATGCCTACGATATGGGAGAGCACTGGGCGGTCATCTGAAATCATCAGGCCCCAGTGTAGGAGAGATCAGGAAGGAACAGGTCCTTCCTCGTCGCTACGAGATGATCTCAGAATTCCAAGAGAAACTGCGACAGGTAAGTATAGCTATAATGCTGTCAATGGGCGCACGCATGTTGCAGGTAGAACTATGTGCTGATCCCTTCCTCTCAAAACAGCAATATCACACGAAGCTGGAGCAATTACTCAACTTGACAAGCCGAATACAGTCGCTCTCGAATACGCTCGGATCTGACTTCTACTCGCTGGAGATCATTGAACCTGTCGCTGCGGCTGGTGAAGACGAGTATGATGCCAATGCCCACAAGGATGTCACTCCGGAGCGGTTCTCCAGGCTGGAGAAGGAGCTTGTCCGGGGTAAGGGTGAAGTTGTGAGTACCGCCATGCACTCCAACGTCTGCTTTTCTGAGTTGAGATTACATAGGCGAAGCGACTGAGCCAGCTCTCAGCCAATTTCGTGCAAATTGACTGGCTGTATACGGAGCTCGGCATTGCTCCGCCATCTCTGGATGATCTTCCTTCTACGTCATCCGCCACCCTTGGCCTCCCCGCTCTGCCTCGGTCGAGTTCATCGTGTAGCAACAGACTCACCGCTTCCGACCCATTTCTATCCACATCAATGTCTATTCCTATGTCCACACCTACTCCCGCTTCCCGACAGAACGCACACACTCCTTTCCTCTTCCTCCCCGAAGAACCACAACCACAGCCCTCTGAAGCCGACCACCAACGCGTCTTCGCTCGATTTGTCGCGCGCATGGAAGAGATCTCCGATGAGGATCTACCCGACTCGAATGTAACGGTCGGGCTCGAGGGGGTTGAGCCAACACAAGCACTCATGGCTTGGGCGGAGGCGACTCGCATAGAACTTGAGGATATCAAGAAGCGGCGCGAAACACACATTCAGGCAATGTACGACCAACTCGAAGCGCTTTGGCGTCGACTCGGCGTGGCAGATGCGGACATGGATGCCTTTGTGGAAGCCAATCGTGGGACCACCGATGTCACTATCAAGGCTTACGAAGAGGAGCTGGAGCGCATGCTGGAGCTCAAGCGTGAACGCATGGGCACGTTCATTGAGAATGCACGCGCAGAAATCACCAAACTCTGGGACGACCTCCTGGTTGGTGAAGAGGAGCGTGCAGACTTCGCACCATTTGCCGATGGTCAGTATCCGAATACTCAGCCGAAGTATGTGTTCTGATTTACGACCACAGACGAACATACCGAGGAATTGCTCACAATTCACGAGGAAGAGATCAGGCGACTGAAGGAGGAGCGCAGGCTGAAGGGGTCGCTTCTCAACAGCGTCAAGAAGTACTTCGACATCCTTGAGGATGAGAAGGAGCTTGCTGCCGCGGCGAGTGACCAGAGTCGGCTCCTCGGGAGAGGCCCGCGAGATCCTGGGCGACTTCTCCGGGAGGAGAAGATGCGTAAACGCGTAACCAAGGAGAAACCTCGGGTAAGTAGCAGCACGTCGTACAGCATCTATGGTGCTAACAATCCTCCGCAGTTGGAGCAAGACCTCTTGGTTTCTATTCCTGCTTGGGAAGCCGAGACAGGTCGCGTATTCCTGGTCCATGGAGTCAGCATGTTGCAACTGCTCATGGAAATGATGCCGGCCTCGGATAAGGAGAACGGCAACAAACGCACGAAAGGCCGTGCGGGCTCAGTCCCTCCTCGGGCTACCACGCCAGCGAACGGCCATCATCTCACAGCTCCGGCTTCAAGTCATGGAGGCGGAAGCAGGACCGGCGTCGTCACCCCGGCGGTACGGCCCTCATCCAGCCTGTCCAACTCGCAGTCCGTTCCGAACAAACGTCAACGGTTGGGCGAGTCGACGTCTCACAACAACGTCCGTGCTCCGCTTAGCAGTAGCCGGGGCGCGCACAACAGGGCAGCATCCCCGACGAAGATTCCTCTTCCTGGCAAAACGCCTGTTGGAGGATCATCGCTACCTCGCCCTGTCCCTATCGCTATGCCCGTCCCGAAGCCAGGAACAGCACACCACGCACTCGGCCACGGACGTGTTCCTTCGGCTCAGCAACTCTCCTCGAGCAATTCCTTCAACCGCCACCAACCGGGCACACGTGCAGCCTCATATATGTCGACTTCTACGTCGTCGTATGGCAGGGGATATGGCTCGGTGTCAAGTGCAGCGGCTACGGCTGCTGCTGTGGCGAAGAAAGCCACTCGAGCAAGACGAGAAAGCTTCAAGCCTCGGCCGAGCGTCGACGAAGACTGGGCTCTTGGTGCTGGTTTGGGCGACGCGGCAG
This sequence comes from Trametes sanguinea, assembly GCA_008973685.1. Taxonomy (NCBI): domain Eukaryota; kingdom Fungi; phylum Basidiomycota; class Agaricomycetes; order Polyporales; family Polyporaceae; genus Trametes; species Trametes sanguinea. Next base: position 741,815 of record WAHA01000017.1, read on the forward strand.
GCGGACGCCGCTGGGCAGGATTCGCCGGCTCTGCCGTGAAGGAGGAGGACGAGGAGTATTGAGTTACCCCACGTTTCGATGGTCGCGCGTGTTGCTCTGGAGGCAGCGCCTGACGCCCTCACTCCTTCCTTTGGCCGATGAGGATATCTCTTGTGACTTATGCGGACATCTCTAGTATCGTCGATTCATTGCTGTAAAGTCTCCATGCGCTTTCCTTGACTTATTCGTTACGAAGCCTCACGCCTTTACGATATACTTCCGAGTCTGTGTACTACTATGTCTCTAGCTATCGATCGAATGCGCACGTAAAGGAACATTGTTAGATGTACTCTACGGACTGCAAGTTTGCTCGGTGTGCCATCATGATAGACCTATGTAAGGTCGCTCCCTAATCGCCAAGCTCTTGCACACGTTTCGCCAGCGAGATTGTCAGTTGTCGGAGTCGGTGGTTGCTATGTTCTTGACATACAGAGCGCGATCCCAAAGTAGCAAATCTCCAGCCAAGGACCATATGGTACCTGCAAGCGACCATATGGTCTGCTGATCGAGCCGACGGAGCGCGTCTTGACCCAGGACGCGTCCTACCTGCGATTCTCTTACCATCATGTGATCGCGTTCAGGATGCCTGCATCCACCGTGACACTGCAATGCATTGCAGCGTGCGGGTGGTTCAAGAAGTTGTGAATGTTTGAACGCACATGTACACAATATTCCCGATTCGCCTACATCAAGCGCTCGTGTTGTTGTCGGCGAGCGTTGGGTGAGCGCTTGTAGTTGAGATTCATTCGTGCGCCAGCGAGGTAAGAGCGTCGTGAAGTTATGTGCATAGTCAACCTTGTGGATGGTCAAATAGTACGTCGTACAGTACATTATCAGGATACATATGTGCAGTCCGTGAAGTCCAAGGCGACAGCGCATCTACGATTCTGCATGCAAGTCCGTCATAGTGGGTGATATGGTGTGTCTACAAACGCGGAGTTTGTGCCCTCTCTGTAGGAGCGTACTTCGCCTACGGAGGTGTGCGTTAGCAAGATAGCCAACTGCAGGGGAGGGAAAAACGCGGCTCACCATCTCGTTTTCCTTCTTCTGGAATCCGCACTTTTCGTAGAAAGCTGCAAGGCAGACGTCTGTCAGCGAGGCAGAACAGACACCGAGGGACGCAGATTCACTTACGTATATTGCTATCGCTGCAGTTCAGGATCGTCTTGTAACATCCGCTGTTCTCGCTGATGGCAGTGAGCGCCTTGGATAACGCGCAGTCCCAGCTTCTTGCCCTGCTGACTCTTGTCGACGGCAATGTCCTCGATGTGGCCAACGCATCCGAGTCCGCGGAGGAACTTGCGCTCGATGAAGACGGTGCCGACGGCAACAATACGGTCGGAAGGCTTGTCGATGATGACGATGGGGTAGTACGTCCTGGGTGCAGCGCGTTGAGCTTCAAACTGCCCACGCCACGCCTCCTCGCCAGGGTCGGTCACGACAGTGAGCACGGAGAGCACTGAGAGGTGCCCTCTATGGTAGTCGGTCGAGGCAAGAGGGCGCATCTATACTTATTGGTTAGGCAGGGGTGCGAAGGAGCCATTGCGGCATACGTACGTGGAGTTCTGAAGGGAGCAGTTTCGTGACCTCGGAGGGAATGAGCTCCGCGGGGAAAAGGAGGTCAAGTTCAGAGTCGGGCGTGAAGGGCATGGTGATAATTATCCTCGCGCAGAGCTGAAGCTTGGGGGTATGCTAGAGGCGACCTAAGAGAAGGAGATAACAGCGAAGACGACGAAAGTGGAGACAAGAGAGAGGGAAGGGAGGAGGAGACGGTGAGAGAGAGCGGCGAGAGTGCGACGGGGCCTGTTATGGGGCGCGTTCACCTGCCTTATATGGTTTAGTGCCACGCGTCGGTGGCTGTTCGCTGTCCCACCGCCCGCTGCGTCGCCACCGTCGCGAGCTGCAGAGGCTGTTCCATCCCACTCATAAACATGGCGGTGAACTCGCCGTGGTGTGAACAGGTGTGAACGTGTGTCAGGAGCCGCGTCAGAACTGCCCTCAGGTCCTCTGCTCACACAGATGTTTTCGTAGCTTTGACAACAGGTGCGCAGGATCCTGCTTCTATGTCTCCCAGTGAGAGCGGATGGTTTGCTTGGGCCGCTGCATCGATTGCATATGCATGGCATCGTCGAGAATCGAGAAGATCGCCTCTTCTCTCCAAGAGCTCCTTCCCCGAGGCCGTCTCGATAGTGTTATGTTCTTCTGAGTTATATTCATGCATGTAAGGCACCTCCCACATGCTTCAGGATTGCTCTAAACCGCGATGCATTGAATGTGAGTTGCTTGCTCGCGATCACAGGCTTGCTTCCATACTCACCGTACATTTTGCAGAATGCCAGATTGTCCTGAGAGTGTATATGGACACAGTGATGCTCTTCGCCTGTACCGTTGTTGCATAAGGGATGCGTGCGGCGTGCCCGTCGAGACTTACAAGCGGCTGGTTGCGACCATTATAGTCTGCTATCTAGTACCCCCGACTGCACCGCGGATTCGATGGCGCAGATGGGCATAGGTACCGGGTGCACCACTCGCAATGCCGTACGATGCGATACTTCAACTCCATTCATCACAACGCGGACGACGTCGTGCGTGATGAGCGGGTGGGCACCTCGTCATCGCAGGGGTATACTGCAACTGCTGGTAAGCATGCTCATGTTATAATCGTGGAAACAGAGGGCCTATGCCTCTTTGCAGCCGATGCGCTCGCACAAAACCAAGCCACACTCGCCGCCGACGGGTCGGAACGCGCAGACGTGGATGATAAAGCTGATGGGCAGCTCGAAAGGCCCCTCCTGAACAGATAGATGTGCGCCCATTACCCCACAACATCGAGCCACTGATGGTCGTTGACGATCTAGGTGGACTCGCATCGTATCATACGACATTTGCACAGTTGTTACGGGAACTCGACGTAACTGCTTATCGTAGTGCCATCGTGATATTGCCGGTGTGTAGTGCATCGTCGATACGCTTCTGTCTGGAGCCTATGTTTTCTACATTCCCAAGGTTCTCACAGAACTCGGTCTCGCGGAATTCCCGGATGAAGGGACTGACGGCCAGTGCCGAACGACGGTACATCACTTCCAGCCAAGAAGGCCTCTAATGTGGTACTTTCTTAACACATATAGGCTAGGCACCGCTGCATACGTACCATGCAGGCTCGGCCTGCGACTTTCGCGCGCACGGACGCCTTTCTGATTTCCTGGGGGCGGAGTTGACAGCCAGCCGAAGGACCGTATTGTCATGAGACTTCTAGCTCTCATGAAATTGCCTAATGAGACGAGTTCATGTCCGGTACGTGCCCACGCTCTCCTGCTAAACTAACATGAAGTAGGCGACGATGGTACCGAGATAACAACAAGTCGGTGAACGAGGAAGTGCATAAATACCCGCGGTTGGTGCTCCGAGAACCATAGCCAAGACCACCCACTTCTCTGCTTTGCATCAAGATGAGTTCCACCACTTCCGAGTCTAAGCGCGTCGCCATCGTCACGGGTGCCGCAGAAGGCATTGGGCGAGGTATCGCACTGCGACTTGCGAAGGACGGCTACGACCTGGGCTTGTTCGACCTTCCGCGCGCAGAGCAGAAGCTGACTGCTGTGGCGGAGGAAATCCGGACAACATATGGCGCGCGTGTCTCGACCGTCTATGGCGACGTCTCGAAGGAAGAGGACGTTAAGCGACTGGTAGACACTGTCGTACAAGAGCTCGGCAGCCTCTACGCGGCAAGTCACCGTACATCCGTATACGTTCTTGAGTTCAGCGCTGACCAGAACGCCACAGATGATTGCAAACGCGGGGATTTGCATCAACAGGCCGCTTCACGAAAGTAGGTTTTGGCGCGTTCTGCCAGGTTCGCAGTCAGCATACTCAGAGTCATCGCAGCAACTGCGGAACAGTCAGATAAGCTCCTGGACATCAACGTGAAGGGCACCTTCTATAGCTTCAAGTATGCCGCAATCCAGTTGATCAAGCAGGGCAAAGGCGGTCGCCTGGTCGGCGCCTCGTCCATTGCTGGCAAGCGAGGTGAGCGGAATGACTTGATGATGACCTGGAATGGCAGATTGACCGAGCATTTCAGGATTTGCTGAGCATGGGATGTACTGTGCCAGCAAGTTTGCCGTTCGTGGCATCATTCAATCTGCCGCGCTCGATTACGGGGCGCATGGGATCACCGTGAATGCATACGCCCCAGGAGCGTGCGATACTGCTTTATGTACGTGGCATGGAGGTCTGATCAAGGTAGATTGCTGATACCTCGGTTATCTGGCAGTGGCGGGCGTAGACGAGTACTTCTCTGAGAGGAAGGGGCAGCCGAAAGGGTCATACATGGAAGTGGTAAGTAGGCACGAAGTGCGGGCGCGCCTGACGTAGGACGCTGAACATCTTGACCTTGATGCAGTTCAGCAGTGGCAGCGCCCTTGGGCGACTTGCACAACCGCGAGACATCGCCAACCTAGCTTCGTTCTTCTTGTCCGACGACGCAGGATTCGTTACAGGTGAGTTTCCCTCCTGTGCACGCCTCAATGACTCTGGCTGACGCCAATTGTGCGTAGGACAAACGGTAAGACGTTGAAAATCTGGGGCTCCCGCTGGTGACTTGCATGCTGATGATTGCGATAGTGGCTGGTCGATGGAGGCTCGGTCTTCGACTGAAGTGCTGAGTTGAGCGCTACGGGTCTTTTTGCAGCCTGACATCCAGACGGGTATGGTGTGCCCTTGAAAGGAGTCTGTTCAAACTCTCTGTAGACATAAAGGATGTACGAGTATGGCGATGGTAGCTGCTCATACGTCCCTGTGTATATTACTCATGTAGGCGATGGTTTCTCCATGCAAAGAAAGTTGTTGGATATATTCGCAATAGACGCCCCCTACTTCTGAATCCTTGAAGCGTCAACATTTGACACGTATGAGCACGCAGGATATTTAAGGGTCTCACCTAATCCATGGTAGCCTAGGCCAGCTTGGCGGGGCGGCGACATCATCGTCGTCGATCGCGACTTGGACACTGAGGCAAGCGTGACTGACTTATGGTGTGATGCGACGCGTCAGTCACAGAGCGACGCGCCATGTCACAATTAGAAAGTGAAGGCTCTTCGGGAAGACGCTCAGTCCGCTACCAGCTCCTCTGACCCTTGTCTCCAGCCTGGATCTCCTCTAGTTATGGCTAGGGGCTCATCTTCAACATTTAAACGAGGAGGCCGAGGGTCTTCTCGCTTTGGGTACAGAGGCAACAGTTCTTTTCGCGGTGGCAGAGGACGAGGACGCGGTCGTGGCGGCGCACCGAGTGACGCGCCCCCACAACGCGATGAGGAGGGGAACCAGCTCGCAGAACGCTTCGAACAAGTCAAGACCAATGATGAGGTGGACGAGAAGCTGGGCTTCGCTCGCGTCCAAGAGGGACCCGTGCGAGAGGGATGGCTAATCAACATGCATCCGGTAAGCACGAGTGCTCAGCTGTAGATGTGGTTTCTGACCCGAGTGGGCTTCAGACTTTGATGAAAGACCCAGACTGGCCTGGAGGAAGGGCTGGTGTAGACTTCTACTTCATTCAAGATGACGGCGGCATGTTCAAATGCACGCTGCAGTATGAGCCATACTTCTACATTGCTTGCAAGGCACGTCCCCAGTGTCGATGAATCCGCTGGGCATGATTCAAGTGCCTAACCAAATGCTGACCTCGACAACAGAGTGGCATGGAGACTACTATTGAGGAATGGCTTATGAAACGTTACGAAGGAATCATTTGCCGTATCACTCGTGAACGGAAGGAGGACCTTCAAATGCCAAACCACTTGATGGGACACCGCCGACTCTACCTACAGCTCCACTTCCGCAACGTCTCTGATTTGCTCACCGTGCGGAGAGACATCATGCCTCTTGCACTCGCCAACAGTGCCAAGCTGGACGCTGTAGACGCCTATGCAGAGGTAGTTAATGCGACCGCTGCCGCGGCTACGAACATCGAGCTTGAGAGTGAATGGGCTGCAGGTGTCGATGGGGACGCAGGCTCATCACGACGACCTGGTGCTCGCGACAAGGACCCCCGAGAAGGTATCATCGACATCCGCGAATACGACGTGCCTTACTACCTCCGTGTAGCCATGGACAACGACATTCGTGTCGGTCTGTGGTATGCCATCTCGTTTACCGCGGGCCAGCCCGCGTTCAAGCAGCTTACCGAGCGTGTCAAGCGTGCGGATCCTGTGGTCATGGCCTTCGATATCGAGACGACGAAGGCACCTCTCAAGTTCCCTGACCAGGCTATCGACCAAATCATGATGATCTCATACATGGTGGATGGGCAGGGTTTCCTCATCACCAATCGCGACATTGTCAGCGAGGACATCGAGGATTTTGAGTACACGCCAAAGGAGGGTTATGAAGGTCCATTCACCGTGTTCAATGAGCCTGACGAAGTATGTGGCCTCCAACGCATCTTACTACTCATATGCTAATTCTCTCTAGGCCGCCCTTATACGTCGATGGTTCTCGCACATACAAGACGTGAAGCCGACGGTCATGGCCACCTTCAACGGAGACTTCTTCGATTTCCCTTTCGTTTGCGCGCGAGCCAAGGTCCACGGGATCGACATGTTCCTGGAGTCGGGCTTTGCGATAGACTCTGAGGATGAATATAAGAGTCGTACATGCGTCCACATGGACTGCTTCCGCTGGGTCAAGCGCGACTCCTATCTACCTCAGGGCAGTCAAGGCCTGAAAGCGGTCACAACTGCGAAGCTGGGCTACGATCCCATTGAGCTCGACCCCGAGCTGATGACACCGTACGTCGCGTTCATCTCCTATAATGACCGCCAAGCTGATGAGGCCATTAGGTATGCTGTGGAGCAACCGCAAGTACTTGCCCAGTACTCCGTGTCCGATGCTGTGGCGACGTATTACCTCTACATGAAATACGTGCACCCATTCATCTTCTCGCTGTGCAACATCATCCCGCTTTGTCCAGACGAGGTGTTGCGCAAGGGTACAGGAACGCTATGTGAGACGCTACTCATGGTATGTCTCCCCAAATTCATTCAGGTGGGTTGGCTGACTGCATGATTAACCAGGTCGAAGCTTTCCGAGGAGATATCATCATGCCCAATCGCCATGAAGAGTCACACGGGAAGATGTACGAGGGCCATTTGCTCGCATCGGAGACTTACGTCGGCGGTCACGTCGAGGCGTTAGAGGCAGGCGTGTTCCGGAGCGATATCTCCACGCACTTCAAGATTGAACCGTCGGCCGTGCAGAAGGTAGGTTTGGAGCAAACCGGCCTACGCATAGCGCTAATCTATTCTATAGCTTATCGACGAACTCGATGCTGCGCTTACTTTCTGTATCACCGAGGAGTCGAAGTCTTCGCTTGACGCTGTCACGAACTACGAGGAAGTCAAGGCAGAAATCCAGGCGAAGCTTGAAGAAATGCGGGACAACCCCCTTCGCACCGATAAACCGCTCATCTACCACTTGGATGTCGCCGCGATGTATCCCAACATCATGTTATCCAATCGGCTCCAACCCGACTCCGTCGTGGACGAAGCGACGTGTGCGGTCTGCGACTTCAACCGCCCTGGCAAGGTCTGCGACCGCCGAATGACTTGGGCCTGGCGTGGCGAGTTCTTCCCAGCTCGACGGGACGAGTTCAACATGATCAAGCACGCACTCAATCAGGAGACATTCCCGCCCAAGAAACCTGGTGGCTCCCCACGGAAGTTCATCGACCTCTCCGAGGCGGAGCAAACCGCGCTCCTCCACAAGCGTCTGGGTGACTACTCGCGCCGCGTCTACAAGAAGGTCAAGGACACGAAGATCGAAAACCGGGAAGCTATCATCTGCCAGCGCGAGAATCCCTTTTACATCGACACCGTACGACGCTTCCGCGACCGTCGGTACGAGTACAAGGGCCTGCACAAGACATGGAAGAAGAACTTGGATACCGTCGTCGGCGAGCATCGCTCGATCGCCGAGGTCGACGAGGCAAAGAAGATGATCGTCTTGTACGATTCGCTTCAGCTGGCGCACAAGTGTATCCTGAACTCTTTCTACGGCTATGTGATGCGCAAGGGAGCTCGTTGGCACTCGATGGAGATGGCGGGTATCACCTGTCTGACCGGTGCGACGATCATTCAGATGGCGCGTCAGCTCGTCGAACAGATCGGTCGACCACTCGAACTGGACACGGACGGTATCTGGTGCATGCTCCCCGGTATTTTCCCTGAGAATTTCAAGTTCAAGTTGTCAAACGGGAAGGCGATAGCATTCTCCTATCCCTGTACGATGCTCAACCATCTCGTCCACGCGAAGTTCACGAACCACCAGTACCACGACCTCGACCCCGAGACTGGCGAGTACGTCGTGCATAGCGAAAACTCGATCTTCTTCGAGCTCGACGGACCATACAAGGCGATGATCCTTCCGTCGTCCAAAGAAGAAGACAAGCTGCTGAAGAAGCGTTACGCTGTCTTCAACGACGACGGCTCGCTCGCGGAGCTCAAGGGCTTCGAGGTCAAGCGACGCGGCGAACTGCAGCTTATCAAGATTTTCCAGTCGCAGATCTTCGAGAAGTTCCTCTTGGGTACAACGCTCGAGGAGTGCTATGCTGCTGTCGCTCAGGTCGCGGATCACTGGCTGGACGTGCTCTTCAGTAGAGCAGAAGACCTGGCCGACGAGGAACTTGTCGAGCTCATCGCCGAGAACCGCAGTATGTCCAAGACGCTTGCCGAGTACGGAGGACAGAAGTCGACGTCCATCAGCACCGCGCGTCGTCTCGCGGAGTTCTTGGGAGACCAGATGGTGAAGGACAAAGGTTTGGCTTGCAAGTTCATCATCTCCGCAAAGCCGATGGGTGCGCCCGTGACGGAGCGGGCCGTCCCTGTCGCCATCTTCTCAGCCGAGGAGAGCGTGAAGCGGACGTACTTGCGGAAGTGGTTGAAGGACAACAGCCTCACGGACTTCGAATTGCGTTCGATTCTCGATTGGGACTACTACATCGAGCGTCTGGGATCCGTCATACAGAAGCTCATCACCATTCCGGCAGCCATGCAGAAAGTCGCCAACCCCGTTCCTCGCATTCGTCACCCTGACTGGCTTCATCGTCGCGTGGCAGCGTTGGAGGACAAGTTCCATCAGCGTAAAGTCACCGACTTCTTCAGCACCGCTGCAGCGAACAGCCAGAGGACTCAGGCCGATAGTATGGATATCGAAGATGCGATGTCCCAGAAGCCCACGCAACGCCTGCGCATCGCGGTCGTCAACCGAAAGGCCCAGCGGAAGGAGAAGCCGCAGGAGGAAGATACAGAGGACAAGATTCTTGCGGGACCTCTTCCTGACGTGCATAAGAATTATCCTGCGTGGTTGAAAGCTATGAAGCGGCGCTGGAAGCTTCGGCGGGGGGACACATCCGGCGGTCTCGCCATGCCTGCGATGTTCCGTGGCGTGCGGACGAAGCAGAGCACCCACTGGGATATCGTACAGATTCGACCCAGCAGAACTCCTGGACGTTTCACCTTGTGGTTGTCAGTCGATGGAAGTCTCTCCGCGGTACCCCTCCGGATTCCTCGCGAGTTCTACATTCACCTCCGTACTCCACCTAAGCAAGAACAGTTCAATCACGACCTTTACCAATGCGAGAAGGTCGTGCGGAGCTTACCGCGGGATCGGCCTTGCGTCAACCTCTACAAAATCACCGTTCGTGAGGACCTCTACGTTGAAGGTCATGAGCACTTCATCGCCATTACGAACGATCCCAACGTCGATGGAGTCTATGAACTGCAGGTAAGGACAGCGCTTCTTGAAGCGTTGCATATGTCGCTCATGCCACCTCACAGCTGCCTCTTGTGATGCGCTCTATTCTCAGATTAGGCAAGACGTGTTTCAACGAGGACAAGACCATCACCCTGAACCGAGCGGAAACCGTCGGCTTCGATCTCTACCAATTGAGCCGTGCTGGGCCTTCACTGACCAAGCGAAAGTACCTCGATCAAGGCCGCGCCGGGAAGTACATCTTCCTCTACCATGCATGCTCCAACAATGCACCCGTCCACGTCTTCGCCCTCTTCATTCCTGGAGAGGTAGTGAAGCTGCACATCGTAGACCCTGCTACTCGTCGCCAACCTATCCCGCGCCTCAGTGAACTCTACGCAGAGCTCCTCGGCAAAAACGAGCAGAACACAGCAGCGAACTTATCATACACCTATCCCGACACATCTCGACTTCACTTCGACATACCACAGCAATGACGCCACCGCGCTCAAAGCCATCTCGCGTGAGCTTGGATTGGCTGAGAATCGCTCTTTCATTGTCGTCATCTCCTCTAGCAAGGAGCAGAGTTATTTCGACATGCATACCCCCAAGCTATCCAAGTTCCCGGTGTTGTCGATGTCGAAGGCCAGATCCCCTCATTCTCTAGACGTCTTCCCGTGGCAAACTAGCGTCGCTCAGAAGCTAGTCAATCGGTACCTGTCCCTTGGCTCCTGGCTGGACCGCACGATCGCGATGGCCGACTATTACGACGTTCCTGTGGGCCACATTGAAGGCGATCAGCCTTTGCTCTTGGCAGACGTCGAGTTCGCTCGCAGGCTCACTAGTCAGGACTTTGTCTTGTGGTGGTCGCCAGGTGACAGGCCCGACCTAGGTGGTATCGAGCAAGATAACCGCCCTCAGGAGGAGCTCGCCAAGACCGAGTTCACGTCACCTGGATGCTACTCTAACGTGTGTCTCGAGATCACAGTGCGCAACCTCGCGGTCGACGCGGTACTCCACTCTGTCATCGTCAACGAACTCGAGGGGAGCGGTGGTGCAACCGCGTTCGATGCCTCACGAACCCTCGACGAGTATTCGAAGGGCGACACCATGCAGGACCTCACACTCGGCGAGTCCAACGTCTCTCCGCAGGCGTTCAGCATCCTCAAGTCGTTGGTGAAGATGTGGATGCTGGACAAGATCCAAGGCAACTTCGAGTCCCCGGCGACGATCGCAATCGACCACTTCTGGCGGTGGATTAGCTCGACAGCGTCGAACATGTACGACACGAGCATACATCGCTTCATTCATGGCCTCATGCGCAAGACATTCATCCAGATGCTCGCTGAATTCAAACGTCTAGGCTCGCACGTCGTCTATGCCGATCTCAGTCGGATTCTGCTCGTCACGTCTAAACCACCTGGGACAGCACATGCATACGCAACCTACATCACCACTGCCGTCACCTCCCACGAGCTGTTCCAGCACGTCTATTTGCATACGGATCGCTTCTACGACTTCTTGGTCTTCATGGACGAGGCCAACTATGGCGCGGTTGTATGCGAGGATCCGCTGGCTATTGAGCCTCCTGAAGAGCTGGCCATCGAGATGCGCTGGAACATCCAATCATTCCTGCCGCCCGCAATGCAGTCCGACTTCCGCGCAGCTGTACGATACTTCCTGGTCGAGTTCTTCCGCACTGTGCAGAAGTCAAAGGGCACAGTACGCGTCCCTCTACGTGCGCTGCAGAACGCCGGTGCCCCCGATGCGACCCAGCGCGATGTTACGAAGGCCGACGAGATCACGGCTTGTCGCGAATTTATCTCGCGCAAGCTCACGCGACGCATGCTGCGTATGTTGGGCTCTATTCAGGACCGCTACCGCGACGCGCACACGAGCGACGACCCCAACGCACTCGCGCAGTGGGACTTCCCCCTTCTCCCAGGCTCACACCTCCATCTCACCAATCCCCCGCTCGAGTTCGTCAAGTTCTCCTGCGCTGTATTCGCCCTCGCCAAGGAGCTCACGCTCGAAGTCGGGCTCCTCAAGCGCAACCTCCTCGAGCTCGTCGGCGTGCGCGAGTTCGCGTCCGAAGCGGCGTTCCAGAACCCGTGCGAGCCACTCAAGCTCTCGAGCGTCCCGTGCCGGCACTGCGACGGGATGAAGGACTTCGACTTCTGCCGGGACCCCGCGCTGCTGCCGTCGCCCCGTGACCCCGCTGCGGGCGCGCGGTGGGTGTGTGCGCGGTGCGGAGGGGAGTACGACCGTGCGGGGATCGAGTTCGCGCTGATGCGCGTGGTCGGCGACTACGAGCAGCGCTTCGCGCAGCAGGACTTGCGGTGCTCGCGGTGCGGGCAGGTGCGCTCGGACAACGTTTCGAAGCACTGCGCGTGCTCGGGAAACTACCAGCTCACGATGAACAAGGCGGAAGTGAGGCGGCGGCTCAGGACCATCGTGAATGTTGCGCTCGCGCATAACATGGGACGACTGAAGGTTTGTTGATCCTCGCATAGATCCAGATGAATGGATTGCTGACGGGATACAACCCTCTAAAGGAAGTCGCTCAGACGCTCCTCAACAACTGGTGATTTCTCACTCACCCCCACTCAATACAGTAGTAGGATCATTCGGATTGTCGCATTGCTCTCCGTTTCAGCCGCATGTACCCCCGTATCTCCTCGATGTCCCCGCATGTTGTATTTGTACTTCATGGACTCTCCATCTCAAGACCTCGCTGTTTGATATAGACGTAATCATATACCATGGTTGTCGGAATCGTCCTGCGTGCGGTCAGCGGTGATATGAAACGGCTTGCGCAGCGCATGGCCAAGGAAGGCAATGCTATCGCCGACAGGTTCGCAGGGCAACCCCGCTTTGACGGACAGCAAAGTTGAGGATGAACAGACCACTCGTAGTTGACATTCATGCACTCAAAAGACAAGGTCGAGAGAACAGATCCTTCATTCATACACACAACGGAAGCAAACAACACTAGTAATCTAACAGCGCCATTACACGCGGACGAGCCGAGCGATCGATAGTACCTAGAACAGGCAGCAGGATCCGACGACAGGAAGACGCAAGGTAAGAAACAGTGAAGAGCCGAGACGGAAGAATACACAAGGCACGCAAAGAGGTATGTACAAAGCGAGACACGCACTGGCAGTGCCGGGCAGCACGACCGCGAGGAGAAACAGTCCGCAGAGCCCCAGGGAGGTAGAACGGGAGGCGTAGAGAGATCAGGAGCGATCGGAGGGGAGATGGGTTCCGGCTTGAGAGACTGTTGTAAATATAAGGGATAAAAAGCGAAGCGACGACAGCAGGAGACGAGATGTGTGGAGAGGGATTGCATAATTTGCCCGTAGGCTGTGGTTCAGAACCTGCGTTTTTGGGCCACGTCATTAGGCGAACCCCCTGCAGGACGCAAAACATCGTGAGTGACTGACCATGATCACGCATCGCCATGCCTTCTCTTGTGCAGGCTGATCCTTGGAAGCAGCCTCGGCAGCAGCTTCCGCCTCAGGCTCCTCAGCAATAGTCTCCTGAGCGGGAGCGGCGCCATTCTCCTTTTCGGCAGCGCCGACCTAATGGCAGGATCGATGAGCACTCCAGTGTCGTCCTGAAGGATTGCAGAGCTTCGTACCTTGGACGCGGGCTTCTTGGACCCGGCGCGGGAGGCAGGCTTTTTGCCTGCCGATGATGGTGGCTTCGCGGACGCGCGCGAGGCAGGCTTTGCACTGGCACGCGACGGAGGCTTCGAACCAGCGCGCGACGCCTTGGACGCGGGCTTAGATGTAGTACCAGCAGCCTTGCTTGCTGGCTTGCTGCCGGCCTTCGACGCGGGCTTAGCCTGTCGCGGACATAATCAACATCGGATGGGCAGGGAACGTCGGGGGACGCGTACCTTCTTCGCAGGGGGCTCCTCGCCGTTCGCGGCGGGCGCGCCATCTTCCTCGTCCTTCTCTGCCGCAGTGCGCTTGCGGCCCTTGGTGGACTTTGGCTTCTCCTCGCCCTCAGCGGCGGGCTCCTTGGCCTTCTTGCTCCGGGGCTTCGCGGGAGCCTTCTTCGGCGCGGGCTCGGGCTTCGGCTGCTCCTTGATACGAGAGGAGCGGCGGGGCTCGACTGGCTCAGCGGGTTGTGCGGCCTTTCTGGGCATTTCTGGGTGCGAGCGGGCTTTGCGGGCGGAAAGGGAGGGGATGGTAGCGGTCGGGGGACAAGGTGCGACTGGCCGTGGCTGCAAGTGAACCCCTGCACGATCAACAACGCCTGTCACGTGCCCTTGTTGACTCCCCGTGACTTGAGCGTCTTTCGCGCGCTCGGACCTCCTCTGGCTCCGCACGCGTGCCCTCAATCGCGCTCCCGTCGCGGATCCCTGCAGTCCGTCGACGTTGACCATCGGCTCGCGTGGTCCAGCGGGGGACACAGCATCGACCCTAGGCCAGTGTAGTGGGGGACGTGAGGGTATACCATGTCGACGAAGCTACACTCGTCGTCGATGGGACTCGCTCGCGGCACCATTCGCACCGAGGATAGTTCGTAAATAGAATCGCGGGCAAGTCGAGGCAAGAGGATTTCCCTGATACACAGCGGCCCCGTTCGGCATGTCCGAAGGCCAACGGGAAGAGGGTTGCAACAAGGAGCCTAGAGTACAGGAGGCGCGGGACAAAGTACATGTGCGAACGCGATCGTCGTGCCGTTCAGCGTCGCTTGGACTGGAGTTCTCGTATGCGTGAGTCGAAAAAGGCCCTGATGTCCGTTTCCGTGACCTCCTGCCCTCTCTCTGCGAACGGACGAAGATGCTTCATGAGATCGTCCCTGCACAAAGTCGCGATGATCGTCAGCACGAACGCAGAAAGAGCAGCCATGTCGCGCACCTCATGGCATTGAATGCCATGATCCCGTCTATCGCCTTCTCGCGAGGCAGGACGTTGCAAGGCGCGCATTCCGAGTTCCTCGAGGGATAGACCTGGCACATGCACGGGGTCAGTAGCAAACCCGTGCCATACTCATGTCTACATACCAGAGTCTGGGTCCTCAGGTGGCTCATATGTCTCCTCTTCCTCCAGAAGGAACGAATGCGCCTGCAATGAGGGCAAACACTGAAAATGTGACCGTCAGTTTCCGGTTAGACTGTTGGAGCCAGACAACACACGCTTTTGCATCGGCACCATCGATCTCTCCAACCCTCGGTCAGGAAGACATCGCCAGCTCCTAGATACCTCTCGGCCCCTCGGCACCACCTGCCTCTTCCCCGCTCACGTCTGTGTTATGGTCTAGCTCTGAAAGAAGTCTAGCGACTCGAGGGTCCTGACGAGGTGCAAGACAGGGCGACTCCGACTCTGCTTCTGGAGACACTCTTGCCTTCTTCGCTTGAGGCTCCTCTCCTTCGGTGGGCGAGCGCTCGCGCTTCTCGCCTGCAGCAGTAGCCTCTGGCGCATCTTTGGCCGGCTTCTCAGCCTTCGTCTCGATATCGACAGTGCTCGTCTCTGAGGGCTCGTCTTTGCCGATAATCTGCCACGGTCGGTCCACGGAGCCGCGAACGACCATGAGTGCACCAGGGGTGCCGGCTACCCGTCGAAGCGCATGAATCTTGCGCACGCAGCCGCCGCATATGAGGGCGTCATAATCGTCTGCGCAGATGAGCGGTGGTGGTAAGCCAGACGACGACGCGTCGGACGCGCCATCATCGCCTACGGGTTCGGTGGCGGGCGTGGGTTCACGTGAAGGCGGACGCTCACGAAGGTTCAGACAAGATTCATGGAACCAATCCTGTAGTTTGCCAAGCATTGGTGAGTACAGGTATTGCGAAGGGTGGAGGGGCGCACCTCACAGGCGAGACACTGGATCATCGTTTCCCTTTCCTTCTGCGCGTCGTACGGTCGACCGCATCTGCAGAATACGCCTTCGAAGTTCCTGCCATACGTATTCTCGCCATTTGGCTCCTCGAGGGCGGTGTGCAAGGTGCAAGCATGCGATAGCGCGCGCGTGGGGCAATCGCAACGGAAATGACGCTTCGGGAACAGCTCGAGCTGTTCGTGGTCGGTGTGGCAAGCTATGGAGCACGCAGAGCAGATGCCACGGGGCGACGATGCGGGAGACTCGCGAGCGCATGTGAGACAGAGGTAAACGGCTTGTCGAATGTACCCGAGCGGGTATGTGCATTGCGAGAACTGGTGAGGGAGCGCGAGGGCTGCCTCTTGAAGCAAGGAGGCCTGCGACTCGAGCACCGCCGTCAGTGTTGCGGAGTCCGACTCGCCCATGGTCGCTTGTCGTCGACGACGGTGGAGGTGATGGAGGTCGGAGACGAAAGCTGGGCGGCAACGCGACGCGCTGCCGCGTCTCTCTGCAGGTCCTCATGTGACTTCCACCTCGATGCTATGTTCGCAATGCTCGCTATCCCCGCCGACGATCGCGAGCTCTGCTTGGCTCACATTCTGCATTATCGTAGACGTCTGATATGGTCGCACGCAGAGGTTACCAGCAGATAAGGCGGCGGCGGGATTGTCATAGGCTGAAAGTGCTCGCGGCCTACCCCACGCGGGCCCATCGCTCCGCCCCGGCCGTCCGTCTCTGCTAGAGTCACGATCGCAGCTGCTCCCTCGGCCTCAAGCTTGTCTTGCCCTCATACCCCATCCTCGCCGCTTGACACATCCAGCGTTGTGCCAGCAACTGTAAACACAATGGCGACGCCGGAGCAGCCGAAGTACAACCCGCCGGACCCTATCCTCCTCACCCTCTTTGCGAATCGCTTCATGAGCGTTGCAGAGGCTATGGGACGTTCCCTTCAGCAGACAGCAATCAGCACGAACATCAAGGAGCGGCTCGACTTCTCGTGTGCTCTGTTCGCCCCGGACGGTGACCTCGTCGCGAATGCGCCGTTCATCCCGATCCACCTCGGCTCTATGAGTTTGTGAGTGATCGCCGTATGATTGACCAAGGCATGGCTTCTGAAGCACGTTCTGCCACCCGTTAGTGCGGTGAAGTACCAGATGCAGCTTCACGGGAAGACCCTCAAACCAGGAGACGTCCTCATGACGAACTCCCCGCACGCCGGCGGCTCGTGAGTTACATTCACCTCTTCCCAGAAATCGCACCCATGAATCGCACATTCAGCCATCTGCCTGACATTACGATCATCTCGCCTGTCTTCGACGCGAAGGCCGAGAAGATCATCTTCTTCACCGCATCGCGGGGCCACCATGCGGACATTGGTGGTATTCTCCCTGGCTCCATGCCTCCAACATCTACCACTATCTTCGAAGAGGGAGCCAACATCCTCAGCTTCAAGATCGTGAGCGAGGGCGTGTTCGATCACTGAGGGTCTGGTGGACTACATGGTCACGAAGCCCGCCCAGTATCCTGGCAGCTCTGGATGCAGGAACCTGAGGGATGTCGAGAGCGATCTGAAAGCGGTAGGTTTCCGTGGACCCGCCCGTTGGAATCCCACATCTAACCTCGGTTCTACAGCAAGTCGCCGCGAACCATAAGGGCATCCAGCTCATACAGCAGAGTACGTCTGTGTCCAGCGTTTGCTTCGCTGCAGAATCTGATAGGATCCTTCCAGTCGTCGACGACTATGGCTTAGAGACTGTGCAAGAGTACATGTATCACATCCGTGCAAACGCTGAATCCTCGGTCCGCAACTTACTGCGCGACGTCGCCAAGCGTGCCGGTACCAACGTCCTCCAGGCGGTGGATTACCTCGACGATGGCTCGCCCGTGGGTTGCACCTTACTCCGAGCCGTGGCAGTCACGTATTGACGAATGAACGCGTACAGATTCAGCTGAAGGTGGTGATCAACGAGAAGGACGGTTCCGCGGAACTTGACTTCGAGGGTACTGGTTGTGAGATTCGCGGGAACCTCAACTCTCCGATCTCGGTTGTACACTCAGCCGTCATCTACTGTATGCGTGCGATGCTCGACATGGACATCCCGCTCAACGCTGGCTGCCTTGTGCCTATCACTGGTGCGTAGATTGTCGCTTTCTCGCAGGTGACCGTAAGAGTTGACGCAGCGCTTCAGTCAAGATTCCGGACGGTTCTTGCTCAAACCGTCGCGCACGGCAGCTGTGTGCGGCGGCAACGTGCTCACTTCCCAGCGCATCGTCGATGTTGTCTTGAAGGCGTTCCATGCCTGCGCCGCTAGCCAAGGCTGCACGAAGTGAGTTCGAGATCTACGATGCCTTGGCTTTGTACGAAGCACTCATCCCAGGACAGCAACTTAACTTTCGGCTCCGGAGGCAAGGACAAGGACGGCAACAACGTCGTCGGGTATGGCTACTACGAGACCATCGCCGGCGGCTCTGGCGCTGGCCCGGGCTGGCACGGTACGTCTGGTGTGCACACCCACATCACGAACACGCGCATAGGCGACGTCGAGATTCTCGAGCGTCGTTACCCCGTCATCGTGCACCAGTTCGGGATCCGCGAAGGCTCGGGCGGGAAGGGCAAGTGGCGCGGCGGCGACGGCGTCGTGCGCGAGCTGGAGTTCCTGGAACCGTTGCAGGTCTCGATCTTGTCCGAGGTAACGGCCTTTTCTTCTGAGGTGCGGAGGAAGTCTGACGTGCTTTGCAGCGTCGTACGAGGCAACCCTACGGGATGGAGGGCGGCGAACCAGGCGCGATGGGCCGCAACACCTGGATCAAGCAGCCCCGCGAGTCAGACGGCGACCTCCCAGAGGATCCCAACCAGCCGCTCCAGCCGCGCAAGATCAACATCGGCGGCAAAGCGACTGTGTTCATGGGCAAAGGCGACCGGCTGCTCATCGAGACGCCGGGGGCGGGCGCGTGGGGTGCGCCCGAGGAAGGAGAGGACGGCGCGCATGGGTGTGGGCATGAGCACGTTCGCGCGTGGGCCCCGAGGGGTAGCTTGGCGGAACGCGAGGCGGCACAGGCGGCGTTCTGAGCTTGCAAGGGGGGCACACTGACTAGGGCAACAGCATATGGATGGATGGAGGGACTAACGAACTGGTGTAAGAACTACGAATCGTTCAGAATGTACTGATAGCTCCTAAGCAGCGTTTTCCAAGAATATCGCATCGAGGTCGCAATCGCAAGTGCGACAAATCGCACGTATCGACGACGTACGATGCGGAAACGTTCCCGGAGGTGCATTTCATGGGTGGCGGTGCAGCTTCGATGCGCTACGGACTACCGACGCTCGTCTCTTCACGCTCGGAGCAGGATGCCGCCACCGCTTGCAAGCG
This sequence comes from Trametes sanguinea, assembly GCA_008973685.1. Lineage (NCBI taxonomy): Eukaryota > Fungi > Basidiomycota > Agaricomycetes > Polyporales > Polyporaceae > Trametes > Trametes sanguinea. The sequence goes on from WAHA01000017.1 coordinate 760,804, forward strand.
GGCTACACCGCCAAAACGTGTCGTCCGCCATTCTTCTTGATAAGAGACATAGCGCCACCTCGCCAGAAGCCTTCTCCATGAATCGCTCGGTCCATGGTCTCAGCGATGAAGCCAGCGCAAGGCTGTTCTGCCTCTGCGAGGCTTAGCACTGACGTTCGTCTACCGCGCTCAGCGCCCTTCGACTTTGTCCCTCGACACCTGGAGTACTAGTCGACTCCGGCGTAAAGATGCAGTTTGACTTCTTGACCTCGCGAGTCGGTAAGCTTTGTGTCAAGGTCATCTCACTCGCGGGGGCGTTCTTGGCCCTTTCGCTGCTGTTCGTCGCCGCAGTGGGGCGGAGGGTACCCTTCCTATGACCCTAATCCCCCCATCCTCCTCCCAAAGCAGGGCGAGGTTTGGCATGTTGGTGAGCTACATACCTGTGCAGTGGTAAGTTTCTATTCATGGTGCATTAGGCTGTCCTGAGCGTGCATGCTGAATGCGAGTATGTTTGTGCAGGAGTGTAGACGGTATCCCGACCACCAACTCATCGGGAAAGCCAGTCCTTGCGCTCCTGATCCTGGCATACTGGAGCGACTCTGATGAACCTGCTCTTCTCAAGCGTAAATTGCTTATGTAGATTGTTACACTTCGAGAGTCTATCCCGATGACCCTCTTTTCTCTACAGACGAGCCATTGACCGACTGGATTCCCATCACCGACAAGATGGCGAATGTCATCGTGCCTGCAGTACCAACAAGAAGTGACTACTCCATCTTCTGTACGTGACTATGGGCCTATGGGATGGTCGAGTACTGAGCGAGCGATAGTGAACGCGCACGACGACCGCTCGAGCTGTAGCGGGACCATTACCATCTTCAATCCAGACGACCCTACCGGGACAGGCGCTCCCCCGCGTACTCTCCTTGTCACGACCGCCCCGCCGATTTCGTCGACTGTTTCCTTCCCGCCCTCGACGCCCATCGCGCAGACATTTGCAGGCCAACGCGACTTCTGCCTCTGCGTCTGCCACGGAAGCGTCAACTACACCCACATCCACTAGTAACGCTACGCTCGTGCCACGGTGGGCTGGTCCCTCCATACCGTCAAGTGCCGGCCACCGGCCTCGTTATCTGGGCGAAACCCTCGCGATTGTTCTCGCTGTTGTGGTATTCACACTCGTCCCGCTATAGTACGACACTCAGACCCTCGTTCGTTCTTCTCCCTCTTGGTACGCTAAGGAGCGCTTTAAGGCGGGTAATGCAGTGGACTTGGCATTCGCGGACTAAGGACATGTTGGACATTTGGACTTCTTTCCTACATAGACACTTACCTAGAAGCTACCAGTTACGACCTACCAGACCACCTAGGACAAACTCAAGTAATCGGACTTACGCCAGTAAGCTTCACATTGCACAAACCGGTCGATAGCTAACAGCCTGAGTGTGCTGGTTCTTGACATTGTATTATGTAGCTCCACGAGTGAGGACGGCATTCAAAGTATGCGATTGCGACAAGCAGAGGTTCGAGCGCTGCCCTCAAGGTAACCGCTGCAGATGACGCCACTTTTGACTCGTACTTGGAATCTGGATAGCCGACCTTACCCGTCGTCAGAATATTGGGTGGCATTGTGGCAAGCGCCCATGCAAGACATCCATCAATCCGCCACCATCGACGTTACACAGCGACTCGGGCTCGTTGCCTCCCGGATGATGGACGTGAAGTCGCGTCCCTGTGGTGCACACTAGAAGAAGACAGCGTGAGTGCCATCTACGCATGATACAATGAGACCGCGACGCGCCCAGCGTAAACTGGCACAGCTAATGTGGGCGTCGCATTGTTTGATGGTGGAAGTGCGCGTTTGTCTCACAGCTTGCGCGCCCCCCGGCGATCCACGAGGAGAGAACAAGGGATAAACGCGTCCCCAGGGACATGCAATGCGCGCGTATTGATGGTGACACTGCTTGATGCGCCTAGTAGTCGGCTAACTGGCTCGAGTATATGAATATAAGAGGACGACCAGCGGGACGTCCTTGCGTCGCGTCGCCTCTCGTACCATCTCCTCTTCTTCTCTGCTCTTTCCCTTCCACCTTCTGAAGCAGGGATGTCAGCGACGCGTGCTTGGATATCGTTCCTTGTTCTCGGGCTCCTGCGGGTCGCGCTCGTCCGCGCGCAACTTGCGCCTCCCCCCATCATCGCGCCACGGAGCGGTGATGTCTGGCCAGTCGGCTCAACGCAGACTATCAAATGGTATTCACCGATAACCTGATGCGCAGGAAAGGTACGAGGCTCACAGGTCTGCACTTGCAGGAGCACGCAGGGCGTACAAGTATTCCAGCCCGATGGAAAGCCTATTCCTGGAACTATCTTGTTGGGCCATCTGACCAACGACACCGACGGCTCCGGATTCTTCCTCTGGGGTGAGTTGGGGACCGTGTCGCTACATGTCAGATCGAAAGCCGACCTCCGTTTGCAGTGGAAACGCCGCTCGCGAACGGCTTTCCTCTCGCGAACCAAGAAGTCCAGGTAGTCGTGCCTGACGTGCCCACAGCGAGCGACTACTTCATCGCGAGTGCGTACATTTTGCAAATTGTGCCAGGCAACCTCAACATGACTCACACATCTGCCGACGTGCAGTGGATATCAGCAACAACCTGAGCCAGCTCTTCACCATCCAGAATCCCAAGGATCCCAAGGGCACCAGTGCAGAGCCGAGCACCATCTCAGTGTCTACCCTGCCATTCTCGTCTTTCAGCGTCTCGGCGACCGCGTCTGCGGCAACCAGCTCCAGTACGGCATCTGCTTCTGGTAGCTCGAACGCAACGTCCTCCTCCTTGTCCGGGGCCAGCAGCGCGACTTCCACGGCATCGTCTGCTGCGACGTCGTCCGCCAGCAGCCAGTCAACCGCCACGGTCTTGACGGGGACGAGCACACGTCCTTCGTCCGGCTCTGCAACGTCGACGGGCAGCAGCTCGCCTTCGTCAACGCCATCAAACGGTGCCGCGCGCGTCACTGGCAACGGGCTGGCTTTCATGAGCTCCGTCTTTGCTGTGTTGCTGTTTGCTTGATTCTGTCATGCGCACTGTAATGTATTGTAGCCTTCACTCTAATCATGTACACTGATGTATGCCTCTCCTTGGAGGCGTAAGGTGGGCAGTCTGGCAGAAGTGTGCGCCATTTTCATCGTGCGTTGCCGAGAAGTCAATGAGTACGGCATACCTGGCCCACATACGCGCGCGAGGACGCTAATACCGGCGCAGCAGCCACAACGAACCGCATTGCTTGATGACTGGGCACTAGAACGGTTTCACAGCTTGCACTCCTGCCGCAGATCCCCGGGAGAGAACAAGGAAAAACACCTCCCCGGGGACTTTCACTGCGCGTGTTATTGATGGCTGCACTGCATCATGCGCCTCCCGCTGGACTGATTTGCAAAGTTTCGCGTATATTAGGACGACCAGCGAGGGTGGCAGGCCTGCAGCGTCCTCGCGTGGCGCATCGTCCCCTCTCCTCCTTGTGCTCCTCTTCCTCGCCGTTTAACAACAGCAGGAATGTCGGCGGCGCGCGTTTGGATCTCTTTCCTCGTCCTCGGGCTCCTTCAACTTGTCCTCGTCCGCGCGCAGAACGCGCCGCCCCCCATCATCGCGCCCCGGAGCGGCGACGTCTGGCCCGTCGGCTCTACGCAGACGATCAAATGGTACCCACCAAGAGCTCCATAAATCGGACCAAACTCACGACGTCTCCTTGCAGGAGCGCAGAGGGGGTAGAAGTGTTCACGCCCGCCGGAGAAGCCATCGTGGGGACCATCTGGCTCGGCCACTTGACCAATAGCACTTCTAGGTACTGGCTATGGGGTGAGTGAAGACCTCCGCAACGACGTGTTCACGTATCGAGATGACGGCTGCAGTGCACACGCCGCTTGCGGACAACTTCCCTCTCGCGAACCAGGAGGTTCAGGTCATCGTTCCCAACGTGCCCACGGCGAGCGATTACTTCATCGCAAGTGAGTAAACACTACAGAATTCGATAAGTAATACGAGCACTGCTCACGCGAAGACGTGTGCACAGTGGACATCAGCAACAATCTGAGCCAGCTGTTCACCATTCAAAATCCAGATGACCCGAAGGGCACGAGCGCAGAGCCAAGCACGATTTCAGTGTCAACCCTGCCGATCTCGTCTTTCGCCGCATCGGCGACTGGGTCTAGCACGACCTCTGCCACCGGTAGTTCGAACGCGACGTCCTCCGCCTCCTCGTCGTCCGGGACCGGTAGCGCAGTATCCACGGCATCGTCTGCTGCGACGTCGTCGTCAAGCAGCCAGTCAGCCGCTACGGTCTTGACGGGCACGAGCACGCGTCCTTCGTCCAGCTCTGGAACGTCGACGGGCAGCAGTTCGCCTTCGTCAACGCCGACGAACGCTGCTGTGCGTGTCGCTGGCAATGGGTTGGCTTTCGTCAGCTCCGTGTTCGCTGCGTGCTTACTTGCATGAGGACGTGGGCCGATGATTTGCTCAATAATGTACCTATCATTCGTAATCATATACACTCATAGGCATTTGGTGTGCAAGCAGCACTCTTCGGCGTCGGACGGCAAAAGCTGTGCGCCCTGCCCATCACGTACCGTCAGACAACCAATTTCGATGGGAATGTACGGTCTGACCCGCGCACATGGAGGATGCGGTTTCAAATGGGCCTGAGCGAGTTGAAATTCGACGGATAGGAAAGGATTCGCAGACTCTAGGTATTTGACCGCTTCGTACAGCCTTGCGCGGACAGTCGCTTTTGAACCCTAGGCCCCTTTATGTGCCTGCGACGATGTTGCGCGAGGGTGTGTGGACAATCGACCACATCTGCAGACCCGATTCCAGCCAACGGATGTCCAAGATGTTCGTCGCTCATGTCGGGATTTACTGCGTCTTGCTCGGGTTTCTACAAGTCGCACTTCGCGCGCGCGCGCAACCCCTGCCACCGACCATCCTCTCGCCGAAGGCTGGCGATGTATGGACGGTTGGCCAAGTCGCAACAGTAGAATGGTACGTCCTCACGCTGCATCCCGAAGAATCGCTGAGGGTTGAGCCACTTGGGCGGCAGGAGCACCCAGGGAATCCAGCTGTATGCGAACGATCGTGTGACGCCTTTGCTTGGAATCCTATGGTTAGGCCGTCTTGTTAATACCACGGAGGTAGGGTATCAGCTTTGGGGTAAGCACTCAAGCTCTAACCAGTGTGGGTTTTGATTCCGACGATGGTTTGTAGGTCATGAGCCGCTAGCGGAGAATTTCCCTCTCCCACTCACGAGTATTGAGGTAGTCGTACCGGACGTGCCTTCGGGAAGCAACTACTTGCTGAGCCGTAAGTTTCGAAGCGAGCGTGGTGATAGGAGAAGTAATGCTCACCTTGTTGCAGTGAACCAGAACGACAATCTTGGCGAGCTGTTCACGATACACAACCCTGCCGATCCCAGCGGCACCAGCGTGGCACCATCGTCAATATCGGTGTCGACGCTGTCGTTCCCTACGACTGGTTTGCCCGGAGAATTCGTGACGTCGACCTCCTCCTCGATCAAAAGTAGCGCAACAGGCACATCTGGGGCCTCACTGTCGTCGTCAAGTCCTACACCTACCTCGGAGGGCACGAATGACGCTGCACGAGTACTGGTGTCCGGGATTGTAGGGTTGAGCATCGTGGTGATGACTGTAGCGTTTCTCTCTATTTGATGTGCTCTTGTCGTAGGTCGGCGTCGTATTATGAATGTATCGAAATGCATTGTGAATGCAAGCCACGTGCGATGACGGTCAAAGACAACTTATTGCTGTTTGCAAGCGCGGTGTCGCGGGCGCCTACATAGGTTTTTTTCCGCCACTCACGATCCTGACCGCCTCTCCCGCCCTGCTCGACCTTCATATCGACATATCTCGCTCAGTTCCCCCTCTCTCCGCCTGATTCTTTCTGCAATCGATTCTTCTCGTCTCCCCCTACATATCTATGCTGTTTCCTCGTCGCTTAATTTACCTTACGCCATTCAGGCTATCAACCTCGTCGTCAACATAGCGCCTCGGTGCGCAAGTCTCACGATTTGAACAGAACCGGAGTGGTAACCGTGAGATAGGAGTTAGTTTGGACAAGGTAAGCATCCTTATGAGTAATCCGAGAGAGTAGATGGTAGTGCAGCCCCGAATACGGCCATTGGCCGGTGCTGTCTGTCACTCTTGCATACCATTTCGCCGTTGGCCATACGGGTAGCAGCGGGGTTGGCATGATTTGCAGCTTCTTGTTCAAGCACTGCAGTGGCATCTTCGGCGGCGTCAGGAATATGTACGGGAGGCGTTGAATCGATGGTGGCATACTCTGCAGTTGCCATCTTGCAAGCTCCAATCGGACGAGGTCTGGGCCTTCGCAATCTCCCCTTCTCTTGACCCTCTTGCGACAAAGCTGAAGTGCCAATTCCTTTCCACAATGTTCATATCTTGCCTTCAATGCCTTGGGCCTCGTTTCGTTAGTTGCCTAGTTGGCTAGCTGAGCCTCCTCCACTGTCGAATTCAAGCATTTGCCTTTATCATCACGATGTGCAGCCATGTCGTACATATGGTCAAGCAATCCAATCCAGAGCTATCCGTCATGAGAATGCTGATCTACGAGAGTGGGTGGTTCATGAGGCATCGACATCCAAGTGAGATGGACTCCGCTACGATGTGCGCCCGCTCACTTCACCCTCACCTTTCTCTGTGCTGCAGCACGATACACATTTGCACTAGTAGTAGCAGTGATCACAGGGCAGGCCTTCATTGAGAGGTATAGGAACTCGGAGACGACGACAGACATTCGCAACTACTCTAGTCTTGTGCACTCCTACCCTCCGTAGTTCCCACATACTTCTACAACACCAACAACAAACATACTGGACAGACAAAGATATTGGAACATACCAGTCAAGAATGTCGTCGTAAAGGATAACTGCTGCCAATCACCTGGACTTGGGTCCGAGACCGACAACCTCCAGTAGGCGAGAGCACAGACGCGAGCCGAATTACGGGAGGACAGGAGGATGAACAGTATGGATATGTAGAGGGAGATGCAACAAATCGATTGCAGAAAAAATCAGGCGGAGAGAGAGAGGACTGAGCGAGATATGTCGGTATGAAGGTTGAGCGGCGCGGGACAGGCGGTGAGGATCATGAGTGGCGGAAAAAACCCTCTATAGGCGCCCGCGACACCGCGCGTGCAAACAGCAATAGACAAGCAGCAAGATGGATGGAAGCGCCCAGTAGTGTGCATGACGTCATACCGTCTGGTAGTACGCCACTGCGTACATACGGTCACGGACCATCCTCCCCAGGAATCCACTGTAGTACAGCTATGATGATGGCTCTAGAGGACTGCGTACGAGTGCGAGTGCGTCATGTCTCCAACGTCGCGTTTATTCTTGGAGCATCGTATATAAGTCCTCCTGTGCTTGGCACCCAGCCTACAATTCACCACATTCCTGCACGCCTACAACTACTCGCCCACTATATCCCTGCTCAATCCTTCTTCATCACAACATGTCCAGCATCAACAACGAGACCGGCTCGAACGCGAGCATCAACAGGACCAACTCCAACGCGTCCGGGGCCGGCGCTGGCGGCAACAACGACGGCTACCCAGAGCAGAAGCACGCCGGCGCCGTGGGCTACGGCCCCGAGTACGGCAAAGGAGCTGTACGTATCCTCCGCACGCTCGCAGTCCAGACGACCAGAGACTAACTTGCCATGTCGCGCGCAGACTACGGGCGATAAGCTCACCGGCCTGAAGGAGGAGGTCAAGGGCAAGATCCTGCGCAAGCCGGACGTCGTCGAGCACGGCCGCGAGCTGCGCACCGGCGAGGTCAAGAAGAAAGAGCAAGAGAACGAGAACGTACGTCTTCTCTCCTCAGTCCATACAGTATAGGTCTCCAATGCTTATCCATCGTCTTCTGCGCGACAGTTTGACCCCTTCAACACCGCAAAGGACGACGACTCGGAGCAGAAGAACGATGGCGGCAACGCCGGCCTCAACCACCCACCCAGCGGCGCCGAGTCGTCCGACTCCTCCAGGCCCAACCCGCCCAGGTCCTTCCCCCCTGCCGCGTCTGACCCCGCGCACCCTACGGACAAGGGCGCGCGCGAGCAGGCGGCGACGACCGCGCCCGAGGGCACAGAGAAGGGACAGCGCCAGAAGTCGATGGGCAACACCGACAAGGTCGCGTACTTTGGATAAGCGCGCTCGAGCTGGGAGCTGGCTTGGGTAGGATACGTTACGGACGATGAAGGATTTTCTGTACAACATGTGTAATATTAGAGCCGCATATGATGCTTAATCTCGTACAACCCACGCACCTCTGTGTCGGGACTGCATATGAACGGACTGGTAAGTGATCTTGCGAGACCGAGGGACCATCGCCGGCTGAAACCTTTGATGAGAGGCGCGGTGGCACGTAGGGGGTTCAAACGAGTATATAGTATGGGGCAAGTCGTAGCGAAAGTCCGTGTCGAAGGATACAGAATGATAGATAGAGGAAAAAGGCATTGGAAACAACATCACAACACGCGCGACGACACACCAAGACGCACGCCGCGCATCGCTCGAGACACCATCTAACCTCCGCCCGCGCAGCCCCCGGGTCCGGGACCGAGCACCCCGACTATGGGCGTCGACGCGCGCGCGCGCGACATATGATACACATAGCAGATCACCGACCACAGCCGGCCGAACGCAGCCACAGCCACAACCACACCTACAACCACAGCGGAGCGGAGCGCTTATGCTTGGTGGCCGAACGAGTGCTGGTTGTCGGCGTACGGGTAGGGAGCCTGCGTGGCGAGGAGGCCCTCCTTCGCCTCGTACGTGCCCGCGCCGGTGGGGTTGAGGCGGAAGTCGTGGCGGTACTCGCGCTCCTCCTCGAGCTGGCTGTAGTACCGGCGAATGATCGTGACGATGTCTGCGGGTGGGCAGAAAGAGTGGTCAGCATCACCGCCCGATGTCTCATCAGGGGAAAAATGTGGGTGGGCGGGTGGGTGGGGAACTACGCGTCGCGAGGCGATACCGTGCTTCGCCGGGGCGCTCGCTTATACGCGTGTAGCTCCGTTTGGAGCGCGCGGAACGATGGACAGGCACCGGAGGGAGGATACTCACAAAGCTGGATGAACCACTGGACGATGACGCCGACGGTGATTCCGATCTTCTCGCCGAGCTTGAGGTGGTTGTTCGTGCAGGACTGCTTGCCGTCAATGGTCACGCAGAACTGCTTGTGGGTCCAAGACGCGTAGAGCAGGAAACCCGCAGCGAGCGAGCCGAGCAGGAAGTTGAAGATGGTCAGGACGGAGTACGCCTTCACCATCCGGCGGTTGCGGACGATTGAGCCGACGAAGCTACAAGAGATATCTGTCAGTACGGCCTCTTTTTGCAGAGCTGCAGATGTAGACGCACCCGAAGAACGACACGAGCGCGATGAAGGTGAAGATGAGCGAGCCAACGATGATGGCCCACTTGTACTTGTGGACGCCCTCCTCGAAAGTGGTCTTCTCTTCGTCCGTCATCTTGTCCTCAATCTCGGAGAGCTTGTTCGCCTCCACGACTTTGCGACAGTGGCATTAGTCTCCGCTTTGTACATGATAACAAACAAGCGAGAACTTACGATGGAAGACGAACCAGCCAAGGCCGGCACTCAGCGTCGCGAGCGCGAAGGAGATGAAGGAGAAGATGAAGACACCCGCGCGGACGGGGATGCAGAAGCAGAAGTGTCTCGACATCGTGTTCGTTGCTTGTCGGTGTGCGGTCGTACGCGGGCGCGGGAGTCTCGAGGAGAAAGTTATGAAAGGTCGTCACCCGAAGGAGGAGGAAAGAAACGCAGAGAAAGCCCCTCGGAGACGATAACGAGGAGAGAGGGAGGGCGGAGGGGAAAGAAAAGGGGATGAACGAGGAGAGGGCGAGGCGGATGGCATTACTTATACAGCTGCGATTTGAAGGAGGATGATGATGGCGGTGAGACGCCCTGAGACGCGTCCCTCGGGCTGTGCGGGTAAAGCCAAGCGACGCACGCGCGCGACGCGCTGTGCGGGCGCCCGCCCTTTCCTGTAAGGGGATGCACCGCCCACTTGCGCGAGACTGCCGCTGCGCGCGCAATCGCATCTTGTGAGCCAACGCCATGTCCTGAACCTAGCGTGCTTCGCGGCAGATTATCAGCTTGGCTGTCTTCTATCCTCGTCGCTTGTGTGAACGCGCGTACAGCCTCGGGTAGAAAGGGCTTGCGCAACGATGCAGGCATCCCTCGGGGACGAGGTATCCACCCTGCTGACTTCCTGAGACCCAGAATTTGCAACATAGGATAGTCGTACGCCTGTGGCTGATAATCACCAATAGCACTCCCCCGGCAGTGTCAGGCGCGTCGGGTCCTGTACACGAGAATTTGGCGACATTGAAGAGGCTGCGTCGTTCGCAGCATGAACGGCCTCCCAGCGGGCTTCAGCCCGTGACTTGCCGGCCCCCGCGATCTCAGGCGACGGGCAATGTACAAGTTGCAATGTGAGTTTAGTGTCTTGTTCTGCTCGCGTATACTGCTGTAGGCGACGACTCCACCGGCGAAGTTGTTTGCTTTCTCCATGGTGCTGATGAGGCCGGCGCTGGGATGGTTCGGTCATCTGACGGGCATGGCGCGGTTTCGCCTCACAGACCTAGAGGCGAGACTTGCGACGCCTCGCTCCGGTTTTCTCGGAGCTATCACTTCGCTACTCTGCCCTGCACTACCACCATGGCTTTCCTGCAGATCCAACAAGTCAGTCCAATATTCATTGGAATCGAGGATCGACCTTTGGACTCTGTACTTGCGATGAACGCTCGGTTTGTCTTGGCCGCAGCTGCTTCCTTGGGTCACGCTGGACTGCGCAACATAGCCCTCCGGAAGGCTAACAGGGTTTTTCTGCGGATTGTGCATTCGAGCAGGGCGAACGATGACCGGAAGGGGACTGCGCATGAGGACGGCACCCACGGCTGTCGAAAATGACCTTTGCGGCGTGCGGAGGTGGTGGTGGAGGCCAAGTTGGGATGTGGCATCTCTCACCCCGGCCGTATTAGTCTGAATGCCCTTTTGCTTCTTCCCTCCTCTCCGCCTTCATCTGAAAGCCTTGAAGGGTGTCTTTGCTGCTTGACTCCTGCGAAATCTGAGGAGAGTCGGAATCGCTACGGTATGCTGAACTACTATGCCGCATCTGCGACTCTCGCTAACATCTGCAATAGATCATACCTGTATATATGCATATCACTTCCATTATAGAGACGGTACTACGTTACGCGGCCAGCTTATTCTATCAGTAAACTTTTGACATCCGAGGAACCTCCTCAGTGAGCAACCCGGGCTGAAGAGGAACACTGTGCCAAGAAGACGACCGCCCAGCTTGCGTACAGTACGGACGCACGCGTCCCGACCGGGCCGTCCTTGGGCAAGCATGGTATGCATGCTGACCTCTCCCATTAGTCCCCATATGTTCCGGCTCACAGACTACGCGAAAGCCTGTCCTTAGCCCTTCAGGATCTACCGATGGTAGCACATGCACCACCGGCAGCAGGTACAACACCTATGGAGACTGTCGCCATCCGCACCCGGTCCAGCCCCTTCTCGTCGGTCCCGTAATTTCCAGCAATGCCTATATGCGGTGATCGGGATCGCACCTGTGCGTACTGTAGCGCTTCTAAAAACTCCGAATGGCTCGCGCAGAGGTTTACGAACAGCCGGCGGTCAGGTCACGACCAGCAGCCGGAGCCGTGATGCGCCCCACGCACATGCGAAATAACGGCGGACGTTTATCCGTGCCTGTTCTTTCGAAGACCGGTGGGTGCTCATGACATCTTTGCATAGCTGCTGTGCTAATTACGCTTGCAGAACCAGCTGCATATAAGGCAACAGGCAGCCTTGCGTTCTTCCCAACTCGTTGAACATCTCAACGGAGACCTCGCCAAGCTACCTTGTGAATCGACCGCTCTCAACATCGTCGCTATGTTCAAGAAGGCGTTGGCTTTCCTCGTTCTCTCGGTCCCGCTTCTCGCCTCTGCCATCCCGACGGAGCTTGCCGCTCGTCAGGGTGTCGACACGTCCTCCCACTGCGGTCAGTGGGACACTGTGACCGCCGGCCCGTATTCGCTCCTCCTTGACCAGTGGGGCAAGGATGGCGCCACCTCCGGCTCGCAGTGCGCGAACGTTGTCAGCCTCAGCGGGAACACCATCTCGTGGAAGACGACTTGGACGTGGACTGGCGGCACGGGCGTGAAGAGCTTCACAAATATTCAACTTAACCAGGGCATCAACAAGCAGCTCAGTGCTATCAGCAGCATGCCCGTACGTCCCGCGCCCTTTGCCACGGAATACGCATATGCTGACAGTTGCCTCGGTACAGAGTACTTGGCAGTGGTCCCAGAGCACGTCTGGCACCATCGTCGCCGACATCGCCTACGACCTGTTCACGTCGAACACCGCCGGCGGCTCGAACGTCAACGAGATCATGATCTGGCTTGCGAACTTCAACGCTGGGCCCATCTCGTCCCAGTACGGCTCCGACGGCCAGCCCGTGCCCGTTGCGTCAAACCTCAGCATCGCAGGCCACACCTGGAACCTCTACAGCGGCTCGAACGGCGCGAACAACGTGTTCTCGTTCTTGCCCACGAGCGGCACGATCACGAGCTTCAGCGGCGATATCAAGGCCTTCCTCACATGTAAGCAAGCGACAAGCTGTTGTTTTGTACGGCTAGCTGATGTATGTGCTGTATAGTACTTGACACAGCACGAGGGTGTCAGCACGTCGCAGTATCTGGTCACCGCGCAGGCCGGCACTGAGGCAACCTCCGGGTCTGCCACCTCTCACGACGTAAGTCGTTTTCCGCTCAGACTGCTGCTGGGGTGATCTCAACTGTTCGTTCTAGGTCCGCGTATAGCCTTGTTATCAATTAGGGATGGGCATTGCTACCCCTTTGTACAAACATTCGATGACAATGAATGCTATGAGTTGTCACGGATGATCGTTACCAGGCCTATCGAGAAACGCTTCCCCATCACGGCCGCACGGTGAGTCTGCTGGAGCGACCTCGCGCCATATACACATGATACCTTAGCTCCACTCCTCAATCACCAAACTCGCAAACCATGATTCATCACACTCGGAGGCCAAGTAGGGAAACGCGAACAACTCTGCCATTCAGCGCCCAAACATTATAGGATAACTACGTTAGGACCACCTCCCACTGACAAACCAATCCTTCGAGATGCTCAATTAGAGCTCAACGGGGACACAGCCGATGGAGATCAAGCCGCCCTAGGTGATTGACTTTCAGCATTCTGACGCTGTCAACCGGAGTAGCATGTACTCACGACGTTGTTGTTCTCGCAGCAGACGGGGCTGGCAGAGCAAGAGCTCTGGCCAGCGCCGATGACGGAAATGGGTGAGCAGCCAAGACCGATGGCGGCACCGACATCCTGAACGACGAGGCCGAGGAGAGAGAGGATGGCAGATCCCGCAGCGGAGGTGGACTGTTAAGTTGTAGGTGAGTAAGATGTGCTGGACCAAAAGCCCGGAGCGACCTACGCTCTCAACGCTGTTGCAGCACTGGATGGGGCCGGTGTTGCAGTTTTGGGCGACCGCAAGGAGTGGGAGAGCGAGGACAGAGGCAACGGCGACGCGAGAGAACATCGTGAAGAACTGGTGAGGGGGGAGAGTGTTCGAGATGTTGAACTGCGTGTGGTAGCTGAAGAGAGTTGTTCGAGCTGAGGATGTTCGGCCACTCCTTGGGGGTTTATATCCTCTAGTCGTGGTCCGTGCACCTCCGCATCTCTGCGCTCTTCACCGGCATGTTTGAGGATGCAGGCCAGATGCAGGCTGCAGACACGTCGGCAGGCTGGCGGGACTCGAGCCTCGTGTCCGTCGGCGTAGGCGGCGAGAATGCTTGGGTTTCCTTCCGACGCCTCAGTGACGAGGTCTTCCTGACGGGGCGCGCGTCGCTTATTTTGAGTCAAATTAGGGTCGACAATTATTGAATGTTCTCGCTTATGTGTGGCTTAGCTTCGTGCCGTTTGTGCGCATCAAACAGAGGCGTTTCAGTCTGCGGCCTCTCTTGCCCAGGCTGCCGTCCTACTCAACGCTGGGATCGGGCGCCACAAGACTGCACCATCTACCTTGCATGGCGTTCTAAACCATCCCGGTCTCCATGCATTTAGATATTAGTCGTGTTAAGTTCCTACGCAACATGTTGTGTGGAATGTCTCAGTCTGTTGTTCGGCATCTATGAACGCGCGCGAAGCATTTTGGGCCGCGGAGTAGCTACTTGGGTTGTGTGTACCACGAACTTTGACGGGCGGGTGACGAATGCTGCGCCGGCAGGCGGCGGGGTCTAGGCAGCTACCACTATTTGTCTTGCGGCCATTTGGCTCACAGCCCCCAACACGGTGTTACGTCGTATGGCCGAAGGTACGTGCTCTCTTGGTGCATCTGCATCGACCAGATCACCTTCACAGCCCTCTTCCTCAGCACATGATTCATGGTGGGACGCAACAGCGAATAGCTAAGAGTTGCGCACTCTGGACAAGGAGCCTGGAGCATATGCATGTAGTCTTCGGCGCAGCGTATGTGATAGGTATAGCTTTTGTTGAATCAACGTCGCCAAGTCTAAATATCTAAATGCTTACCATCTTAGTAACCACATTCAATTTAGCAGGCATTCACATCGAGTTTCGGCGCTGTCATGGGCATTTTCCGAGCGTGTACTAAGTTAGTATGCGACAATCTGCCGGCGCCAGCATCTTGCGCCTGTTGCTCCAAGTGGTCGCGATGGTCACTGCATGGTTCCAGGTGCGAGATACACGACCGCTGTCTTGCAATGCATTGATCCTGTTTTACTTCGCTGTCCGGGAGATCATCGTTCAGCATCCAGTGGAACTACGCGTCAAAGCATGAACGCGTCGAGACTCGAGTGTGGCGTCAGTCGGGAGACCATGTGACCGTGTTTCGCCACCCCGTGACCGTGGGCCCAGTTATGCGGAGGTGCGGTGTCCCGCTCCGTCGCTCTCGAGGGCTCGTACCGTCTCTCTGCTAGTGTGCTGCACAACGTGAGCTCACACGCGCATTGCGCCGTATAATATCCCGCTACGCACAGATTACACGGAACGGCAAGCGGGGACAGGCAAGGAGAGCATTCATAATACGACGGCCAAGGACAACGCACCGTGCAGTAGAAACACGCATCTCCGGCGCACAATCTTGACTAACTGATGTTGCCAGCAGATTTCGCTATGAACGGATCCTGCTTTTGCGGCGAAGTAACGTACTCCGTTACTGGTGAGCCGCTGCTTCGTGCGTTTTGCCACTGCACGAATTGTCAGAGGTTGACCGGTACGTTAATCCGCAGTCTACTAGGCTTGTCATTCATCGCGTAGCTCACGACTCTGCTGCAGGCTGTCCCTTCCTTCACACCGTGCATTTCCCGACGGCGGCTTTTACCTGGACACACCCAGAGCCTCGCGCAGAGCGTCTGGACTCTTACGTGATTGCCAGCAAGCCGTGGAAGACCCGCTTCCGCTGCAAGAAATGCGGCGCCTGCGTGATGTCGGCGAACTCAAAGGCGGACAAATGCAGCATTTGGGGCGCTCATCTCTCCAGAGATGACACTGGGAAGATCCGATACTGGGACATCGTAAAACCGACCGCTCACATCTTCTACGGAACGCGGATGTTGGACGTAAACGATGACCTTGGGAAATGGGAGGGATACGAAAACGCCTCGACGCGTCTGGGATAGCCGCGAGTCACATATCGTGTTAGCTCCCGCTTTCTTTCGCTGTAGGCGCGCTCACATGCAGACTTATTGTGCAGATTAATTTCGGATGTTCATGGGTATCGTCGGACTTAGTTGCATACCTTCTCGGTCCTTCTGCAGAACGCCCCGAATACCATGTGCCTTCATCGCGGGGACATGTCTTCAGGCGAACTAGCAGCGCGTTTCCTTGCAGTTGGTCAGCCAATGTCCTGGTCGAGAGCTCGAGGTTACACTCACGCACTGCACATCGGAGTTTTCATGACACCTCTTCTTTTGTGCCCTCATATCTCCCTGCCATCGGTGTCCGAGGACTGCATATATCACGCGAAGCTTCGAGGTGCTGTGCAATTCTTTGATCCTGGGTGCGCGGGAGCGAAGATTGCATCGTGCTCTCTGCTTCTAGTGCAGGAGTCGACGAACTTCGCGGTTTCGATCTCCTGAGCGTGGTAGTGGTGTTGGCATTGACCTTGAATAGCAGAATGTATCTCGCACCGCCTAGGTCTCTGGAAGCGGTGCGGTCCGAGAGCATCTACCGCTGACTACTTGACATAGAGAAGATGTCTGGCGTGGTCTCTGAGTGCCTGAAAGGGGCCAAGAGTCCTTTCCTGCCTACGTGCCGGAGTGCGGCTGGCCTATCTGGAGCTTCTGGAGCTCAGCCATTGTACAATAGCTTCCTTGGTCGTCACACGAGATCCATATGTTCGACAACGCCTCAGACTGGCGACGGAAAAATATTGCCCGATGTGGAACAGACGCAAAAGAACGTGTATTGGCAAACGAGAGGAAAGTCCAAAAAGGGCGGTCTATCAGACGACAATAGCAATGCAGCCAATGGAGATGAGGCCGCCCTGGGGAATGCGGGACGGTTGGAATAAGTAGCTGTATAGAATCGTGCGCCATATAACTTCGCTTACAATGTTGTTGTTCTCGCAGCAGACAACGTTGGATGAGCAGGCGTCGTCAATACCAAGGCCGACAATTTTGATCGGAGAGCATTGGACACCGAGCAGAGCGTCCACGCTGTCAACGACAACACCGAGCAGTCCCAAAAGCAGTCCGATCACTGGGTCGTTGGCCTGGAAGGAATGAGCTCAGCGCCCAGTCATGCTTTGCCAATGGTGAGATACACACTTTCCCGACGCTCTGGCAGCATTGGAGAGAGCCCGTGCTGCAAAGGTTCCCGCCAGTACCCGTCGGCGCCGGGGCGGTCGCTGTGATTGTAGTGGTCGGCGGAGGCAGCGTGCCACCGGGCATGGCGACCGCAAGGAGGGCGAGGGACAGGACGAAATAGAACACGGCGACGGCACGAGGGAACATATCGGTGACCTGGTATGATGCGGCCTATGAGTGAAACTCCGTTACAAGCCAGTACGTCTTTATAACGGCGACCCACAGCGTGGAAATACGACTTCTTGCCGCATTGTCAGAGCTACATCATCGCGAAGCGACGACACAACCTTGAAGTCAAGGCGCCAGCAAGCAGGGTCGTCGACCAGTAGTCGACGTCTCAACGGGGAATACGTTGTCATAGGTTGTCATCGGCCTGACGCACCTTCACGGGGGCCAGAGGTCCGAAGTACAGACCGGGAACACGAGTTACCGACGCTGACGCTATCAATTTCACGCGAAACTCGGTCAGAGAGCATGCAGCATGATGCAGGTGAAGACGTGCGGCGGTTTGGATTGACGTACCCGTTGGATTTCACCCCACCGCAAGGGCGGCCCTCTTGCTCTCAGAGAGAGGCGAGCACTTCGAAAAACCTCCGGCATGGATTAAGTCGTGCTCCCACGTCAGCCTATATGTTAATCAAGTGATTCCAGAGCTTTGGCTCCGTAGGTCTGGCGGCGGCTTGTTGCTCACAAAGGAGCGGTACAAATTCCGGGGAACGCGGGAGTCTTAATTGAAGGTTGCCACAACCTTCCCGCCGGAGATCCAGCCTGGCGATCAATCTGATCTCGCTTATGCTTTGTCCGCCAAAAGTCCTCACTCAGAGTGGCTGAAGACCTTGCGCACAAGCACTGAAGGAGGATGTTATCTGCGGTTGTAGAGGACGCATGGCCTGCGCGGCCATATGAATGGGTTTCCCTCCTGGTGTCGAACGAGCCAGAAGTAGCATGATGTGGAAGTAAGTAGCCTGAAGGACCAAATTGCGGATGCGAAGCTCATCTTTCATAGCCGCATTGGGCCCGCACATATGCATCCTCGCGTTCCGTGCGGAAGTAGAGAGCTAATCGGATGCTGTGGAGAGACTCCCGCTCACACACCCAACTTGAGGTATCGGCGCAGGTTCAATGCGGCTGATTGGTGTGCCTAGCGGTCGGAGGACACTAGCATGTGGTGGCTCTCCAACGGAGTAGCTTGTAGGGCGGAGATGCGTTCGTCCACCACCTTCTCAACGGGTCGGATAGAATATCATAGTCCTAACCAATGGCGTTCGGACACGCTGAGGCTCTAAGCGACCTATTGAGTGTGCAATTTTCGTGAGGAATATCTGATGAAGGCGTCAGTCAGCAATGGAACAGGTAAATCTATCTCAATGTGGTCGTAACCAGTAGGATGCGGCGACACCGAGGCCGTTCTAGGACGCGAAAGGTCGCTACTTTCATTTCCGAACTCACCCCAGCCAATCACAGAAGCTCACCTGTAGACCTATCCCACAAGTAAAACGCCGATTCGATGTCTGGACAAGCCTCGAGCCTCATGAGGCAACTCTCTAAGCTGGGCGCGTTCCGACACTCGCCTTCACTGGTCGCATCATTTCCCACTGAGCGCTGTCAAATCACCCAATGGACACGTTCCTTATACTCGGCACGTTGTGCCGCTGGATGAGGTCGAACTGCGGACCAGTCCAGCCTGGGGCATCTACGGAACTTCAGATGTCAGCTGCGCGAAGGGGAAATAGTCGTGTACTCACAAACCTCCGCAGGTGACCATTCACAAATCATATCTGTTTTCCATTTCCCTTCGTATCCTGTTGCGTTGAAAAGTACGGAAGATCTGCGTACGGCTGAAAGGCGCTGCGATAGCTACTCAGTGTCCAGACTGGTCAGAAGAAAAGAAGCATCAAGGTATCTTAGAGGCCAGAGCCATCGCCCACGCCGGCTCGAGATCGGCCCCGCAGGTTGAGAGAACATTATCCGGCATAGTCGATCATAGTAGGCTTCGTGTTGCTTAAACAATAGACGATCTTGACAGGACGTCCTGAAAGCTCCTATGAGATTAGTCTGAAAGACCACCGTGATCGAGCTTCAGCCCAAGGAGGGCGCACCTTGACGATACTTCAGCAAAAAGCTACGAGCGTACGTCCTTGGCATCACTGTGTACTGCATTGTCGAAGGCAACGAAGGGTGAAAATAGACACCCCGTGGGCACGGAGACTGGCATACGGAGCCATTGAACGATCGTCTTGCCTCGCGGCAACGGGTTGCCACCATCCAGATACTCATATGCTCACGCCCATGTCAAAGTCAGGCCGAGGCGGTGAATATAGGAGCGACGAAAAGGTATAAAGAGGGGGCAGGCTACGCTCAGAGGACCTCAGCCCACCAGCTCTACTCGCCTTCGCAGCACTCGATCGCACTCAAGCATACTCACCATGTTCTCCCGTGTCGTCGCCGCTACCGTCCTTGCTCTCCCGCTTCTTGCGGCCGCCACCCCGGTTGAGCTCGAGGCTCGCCAGACGTGCAGCACCGGAGCCATCCAATGTTGCAACACTGTCGAGAGCGTAAGTCGTGAACAGTCTACGAGGAAAGATCCGAAACTGCGTGCTCAACTGTCCGCATAGGCCTCCTCCGTGTCGGGCAACTTCTTGCTCGGCCTTCTCGGTATCGTCATCGGAGACATTACCGGGCTCATCGGGCTCAACTGCTCCCCGCTGTCCGTGGTTGGCGTCGGATCCGGCAACGCCTGCTCGGCCAATGCGGTCTGCTGCACTAACAACAACGTCGTAAGTCTTTCAAGTTCCCTATCATACTAGAGAGGATATGCTTACTGTGATGCTAGGGCGGCTTGATCTCCATTGGATGTCTCCCGATCGAGCTCTAGTTGGCGCGAACGCCAGTAGTGAACAGTGCCGCCAGGCTGGTGGCCGCTCCAAGTTCGAGATTGGGTCGTTATCAGGGGATTTCGATATATGCCAGAGTATTGCGATTACATTGTCTTGTCTGAAGTTGTAAATGAAAACCCAGGTAGCTCTGAGGCTGTGTATACACATCAATTCAGGGAAGCGCGAACTTGTCACAAATCCTGGGCTACGTTGCATACCTTATACGCATCAGGTTCTAAACGCCGAACGGGGCCCATTCACGCCTATGTACTGAAGTCGAATTGAGAGCGAATCTCGAAGGCC
This sequence comes from Trametes sanguinea, assembly GCA_008973685.1. NCBI lineage: Eukaryota > Fungi > Basidiomycota > Agaricomycetes > Polyporales > Polyporaceae > Trametes > Trametes sanguinea. The sequence continues at coordinate 780,941 of WAHA01000017.1, forward strand.
ATCGGAGGCGTCACCGGACCCTAAAATGTTGAACAGCGCGGCCTTGGAGAGCAATGCTGGTCGATTTAGGACGCCGGTCCCTACCAACACAGCTCAGGTTTGCGTTTTCCCCACTTTGCGCGCGTAGGGACAGTAGCTGCATGAGCATAATGGATCGTGATTGTATGAACATGGGCGTACAGGGACTTCGCGAGTTTGCTCGCATATAGCACAGTTCCGCAGGCAGAGTCCGGGTCGGGGAATATTGCCCATTTCCAATGCGGCCCAGAAGACGGCGTTACCGCGCCCTGCCAGAATTACAAGACCCAGAGTAAGGGTGCATTCTCCATTCAACGCTCGAACAGCCGGATCATCTGTGAAGGGATTCGGACCCTTGAATACATGTCAATTTTGAATTGGATATAGTCAGCGCGACCCTGCATAGAACAGACTATTACTGACTCACCCTGCGTGTCCATTACTGGACTGAGCTTTACGTCTCCGACTGTGACAAGCTATCCTACAGATTGTTCAAACTTGTGACAAGAGACAAGCTTTGGGGTGGACCACTTGGCCCCCCAGGTTCAACGACCAGTGGACGTATATCGCCCAGGCCGCGAGACTCAAGTCGCCCTACGTCGACTCCGAAGAGTGAAGGTCTCGCCGCCCCAACGCATCTCGAAACTAAATTGGGCGCGCAGCCCCGGGAGAGGTTGGCCGTGCACGAGATTCTTGCCGATCAAATGAAAGAGAGCGCGCCGTTGTGCACCCGCCGGCGTCTAGTGTATACGCGAGCGGTTATGCGTCGCGTAACGTTCTCAGACGCAATTCGAGGAGGCCGAGAGCCTCCAATCCAAACGGAAGAAGCCAGCTGGCAGAGTCGCGGAGTGAAGAGTGCCATAGACGCGCCCTCGTTGCATGCCGTAGGTATTCGCCGACGGCCTTGGCCCGCGCATGGACCCTACACTCAATCGTATAAATACTGCATGAAGAGCGGTCAATATTCCCCATCGCAGTCGTTCGCCGATTAGCAACTCTTCTCTCATCTATCTCAAAGCACTCACCCACCAGTCACTCTTTTACCCTCACCCTCACATTCACTATGTTCGCCCGCGTCTCTGCCCTCGCCGTCCTGGCTCTCCCTCTCCTTGCGGCCGCTAACCCCGTTCGCCGTGATGGCAACTGCAACACCGGCTCTATGCAGTGCTGCAACTCTGTCCACGAGGTAACTTGCCTTTACTTCACTTTGGACGAGTCTGACCGCTCTCCTGCAGACCAACGAGAACGCTGTCTCCGTCCTCTTGAGCCTTCTTGGCCTTGACGCGAGCAGCCTGACTGGCCAGGTCGGCATCCAGTGTTCCGGCATTTCCGGCGTAGGTGCTGGCCAGAGCTCCTGCCAGGCCAGCCCCGTCTGCTGCGAAAACAACAACGTGGTAAGTATACTTCAACGTCCAATTCCCTAAGGATGGTTTGACTTACTTCGGGCGTTCTCCAGGGCGGTCTCATCTCCATTGGCTGCGTGCCGATCATCCTCTAAGGGTGGATTGAGGCGGTGGCCACGAAGCTTTGACAGTGCATGGTGGATTCTGAGGATATAGTAATACCGAATAATACATTCATTTGGATGCACAGACTCTCGAACCATACGGTGGTGTGAAGATGTTGAGGACCTCTGGTGTATGCTTCCTCAGAGCCAGCCGTGGTGTTCGATTGGATTGCGTGTGGTCCGCGACGCCGCGCACGAAGCGTAGACTCGGCAGGACTCTGTAGCGTGCAGCGGTACGCGTTTGCGCCGTCCACGTGTGGCATCAAGATCACGTGACCGTGTCTGCCCTGCGCCGTGTCTCCCCTCGAGTTTCGAGCATTCACCGTAGGCTCTCGAGATTGACCTACCTACCAACAGAAGCTCGGTGACCAGGATAATCTACTGAAGTCTCGTGTACTATGCTGCATGAGCCACTTATACTGCATTGTCTGGGCCCCTTTCCAAACAGGACGTCGTTACTAAGACCCCTTGTTGCTGGCGCCTCCAGGTTCGCGACACTTCCCATACACTGATGCAGCCCCAATGCCACTAACTACGGAGGCTGCCACTTGGCGGAGATTAAAGAATGTGAGACCTCAAGACACGGGCTTCGAACATCTCGTTGCTACTGGAATCACGCCTTGGTGAGCTAGGCTTCATCTCACGGTCTCCAGTACCTTCCGGGTTGCGACGATTAGAGCGTGGTCTATCATCTTGCGGAGAGCTGGCTTGCATGGAAGGATAGCGGCGCGATGAAGAAACCCACACCCACGAGAGAGCAGGACGCCAGAAGCGTTAGAAACCGCAAAGTTTCCATCCTCCCTTAGGTCTGTTTCCATGACCTTCTACTCCATGAGGCGCTGCGACGTGCTTCCCGACTCATCTACATTGCAGACACAATGGGGCCGAGATGCCGGCGATGAGAAGATGGATGCTATCCCACAGGCAGTCAGGACAATTCGCACTGGAGCCGCCTCGTGGCTGTACAAGACCAGTTCCTCACGACTACAGTAGATGCGAATCTCGGGAGTATTCGCCTCCTATGAAGGTCTTCCATTCTGACCTGCCGTGATTTAACACTCTTTCTACTGGCGTCCGAAGGATCGAAACATCATCCATATAGTAGGCAAGATAGACCGGTACGGTGAAGTAGGTGCATTAACTAACGAGGGTACGTGATTCAAAAAGGTCCGCGGCGTAGAGGGTGATCAGGCCTCCGCGCCCGTAGGAGATGGTAGGTATGATTACGCCTGTCCAAGAAATAACATCGCTCGCCCTGTAATTTCCCTCCAACTTCGCATACCGATCAGAGCGAGACCGGGACACAGCCGATGGAAATCAGACCCCCCTGGTGAGCCGCCGTCAGTGAATATGCGTGAAATTGACCAGTCCAGTAGTTGCGCAACTCACGAAGCTGTTGTTCTCGCAGCAGACCGCCTCAGCGTCGCAGGCGTTGCCAGTGCCGACACCGATGACGGTGATCGGCGAGCAGTTCAGCCCCAGGAGGACGTTTACATCCTGGAGGACAATGCCGAGCAGGCCCAAAATGGCGGACCCAGCAACCGAGCCGGCCTGGTGGTCAAGGAATGTGAGCACGGCCCGCAGCCTAGAAAGATGAACAGTCCTCAGTGAGTACCTTCTCTGTGCTCTGGCAGCACTGGATGGGACCAGTTGTGCAGCTGTCGCGGGTTGCGAGGGGGGTGGCGGCCGCAAGAATCGGGAGGGCCCCGAGAGCGAAGGTGGCGACACGAGAGAACATCATTGTGTAGGAAGGAGTGTTGAGCAAGATGCGACTGCTGGAAGGCTGGAGTGGTCGACCGGGTCTAAGGTCCTTTGCTATCGCTGAACGGCCTTTATACCTCCAGGTTGTCGTGGTGTAGCCCATAATGGGTAGCGGACGGTCCGCCTCACGGCCACGCCATGAAGTCAAGCAGGCCGTCATCAGCCAAGACCAACTGTGATACGCTGCAATACATTCACCGCGTGCGGAGTCATCGTTCGCTGAACCTGTCACCTTCTCCGGAGCCAATACGCGCGCGAGGTGCTCAGACGGACGTCACAAATTGCTCAAACAGAATGGCTCCACCCCATCCATCTCGCGCACAAACCGCGTCTAGACTGATGGAAATACGTTTCCAACAGCGGAGGTACGCGACGCGATTCAATCCTCTATCTTCCTCGCCGCGATGTGCCAGCTCACCGCAACATCTGGTACGCTTGCGGGCAATTTACAGTTAGCCCGCAAAGTATTGACGAGGGCGCGCTCGCACAGCTGCCTACCAACAATCATCTTCTCGCGTCCGCATTCCGTCCGTTCGGCGTTCGCGTCTATGCCCCGCTTACTTGATCATTCATGGCGCGCAGGAGTCAGCGCAGTCTGTTAAGCCAGGATCTCTCCTCGAGCATCGACGTCAAAAGGCAGTCGCTCCAACATATCTCAGACTCCCCACTCCGCGGGTTCCTGAGCTTTCACTCTGGCAAGATCGCAGCTCGAGCAGCGAGGACCAGTGGAGCATGCTTTTGATCCATCCAACCGCCGGGATACATTCATGAAGGTTTGCGAGCGCATCCAGTGAAAACTTGTCAGCGGAATCGGCTCTTCGCGGTGCATTTCATTCGGCCTTTTGACAGGGGTGGGATGATCCCGTTCTAGTGATACATCATTTCCGGGGTAGCTCTCTCGTACAAAGCAATAGCAGTAGACGCTCTACTGTCATCATTATGTAGTGCACAACCGCAACCCGGGGCCGAATGATACACTGCAATCATCCTCTCGTCCTCGTGTGCAGAGTTTCCACCACTCAGCCTTCGGCGGGGGAACAAAGGAGCAACCGGGCGGGTCATTGCCTGTGGTAGAACTCATCTCGCCGTGTATCGTGGTCATTGCTCTATCCGTACCTCGATGTCGAACATCAGTGAGCGGCTTTCCAGTCGACGAGAACTCGTCTATCTCCGAACCTCATCGCGTAATGGTCGACTACCAGTAGCAGCATTGCCTAGCCCAGGCTATTAATGTGAGGATTTAGACGCATCAGACGCTGGTAAGGCGTATCGGGGGAAAGAAGACGGACGGCATGTCCGGGTCTCGACGCTCCAGAAGAGCAGTCTTACTCCCTAACAGCGCCAGGCTAAAAGCACAGCAGACATCCCCCATCGACCAAGTGAGCACAGATTGTCCCAATGCACCAAAGTATCCGTGCCTTGAGTTGACCAAAGCATCCCCTCGGACGTCCGACAGTGCACAACATTCCCAGTCTGTTACAGAAAGAGGTGAAACCGTGCCCGCAATCTCGGAAGCATACCCGAGTGTCGGGAGAAAAGCGAAGCTCAAGCCTGACACGGCAGCCGCTTCGCCGACAAGATTGGTTGAGATCAAGACGCGGAAGTCCGCTTGGTCGAAAGTTCCGACCAGCCTTACCTCGGCTCCAGCTACGACGGGCGACAGTGTTCTTGTGATCAGGAAGCCTGAGAAGCCGTCAGAATCGTCGTAGCCACGGAGAAGATTTGAATACGCACCCGTAGACGACGGCGACCACGCAATGTGCCTAGCAGCGTCAGCAATTTGTCATGAGGTCTGTGCGTCGGGCAGGCAAGGCACAAGGCGAAGGCCAGTGGCGAGGGGAGTGAACGCGGTGGGAGACAAGGGCAGCCCTGGGCAGCCATGACCTACGCGTCACAAGGTCAGTTCAATCGTAGTCTGCTCGATCGCAAGGGGGTGGCGGACGAAGGGATGAACCACTTCAGCGTTCCCCAGAACGAGAATGCTGTCTGGAGTAGTTTCCGATGGAAGCGAAACCTGACCTCCGGGGAGTGCGACAAGAGTCAGTATAATAGATACCAATTCGGGGGCCAGCGCATTGGAGGGGCGTATTGCCAGATGGATGACGAAGCGTCGGATTGTCGGAAGAGCGGCGGCTGCAGTCGTAACCAACCACTAGAGGCAAGACGTATGCTGCCGTGAAGCAAAGATGAGTTGGAGCCCTCGACGCCGCAAGGAAGTTCTTCGCGTCTCATGATCAAATTTGCGGCGCCGCCCGCATCTCCCTGCGCTACGGACCGGCGGTGTACGCAGTGTTCTGAGGCAACCTCAGACTGGAACGCTACATGCCTAGAGAGAGCGATGTGTACGAAAGGATGGGTTCATCCAGGGCACAAAAGATTGAATGAGCGCGATGCAGACCCCAGATCGCAGGACATGACGATGGCACATGTTCGAGCCTTGATACTGGCTCCGACGATGGGCCCACTCGTCATATGCAGCGTGTTCGTCCAAAACCAAGGCGGCCGGGGGCTATAATGGCCTAGCGGATCCACGGCAAGAGGGGTCGACCAATTGCAAGCGAGCTCGTGTGGTGGAGGACATTCAAGATGTTGTGACTGCCATCACGGTCACGGGCGCAGCGTTGGAACAAATCCCAAAGCGGAAAGGCGCGCGTCGTTGTAAAAGGCTCGCGGTAATTGCCGCTGGCTCAGCTAAACGCCTTGCTTCCTCCATCCTCTCACAAGTTGCAATCGACACACGCCCCGGGCATGTATTATCCTCGCGTTCATCTTAGAACGGCGTTAGCTCCACAGCTGCACATGCAAAGCGGAGAATGAGTGCTCTTTCGAACATCTTCCTCCGCAACACTGCCCTCCCATCCAGTCCGTTGTTCACAGCGGCCTCGGTAGGCCTCGCACTCTCGGCTGCATCTGGAATACGTACGAGTCTAGATCTTATTTCTACTTACGGGATCTTTGCGGAGCCTGACCAGTGAGGATGTGTCGTCTTCAAGGAGTACCCCAACGTTTCCCCCGGTCATACCAGCCGCATTGAAACTGGCCGTGAATTGGAGACCGGCACCGGCCTCACTAGTTCTTCGGCCGTCCTGTCGACGACGCCCCTGGATGGATACCCAGCCTCCTGAGAACGCATCATCCCGGACTGCACCCGTATGACGTCCTCCCTACGCAGCGTCCTCTCTTGTCCCCCGCCCGCTCGCAGGGACTGCGGCATAGCCGGGAGGCCGCCGACCCCTCCAACACGAGGACGACTTCACAGAACCGCCCGGGCGCATCGGTGCCATTGTGCGGACGCCTGAGTTCGGATCTCATCTGTCAGATGAACAGATGCTGCAGGACGACCGTGTCAGAACATGCGTTCTCCTGGTCGCGGACTGGGCGAAGGGTCGGGAAGAGGGAAGATGCAGATCCCCCTGCTATTCAGTCTGGCAGAAATGTGCCTATCCAATCTCGTAGCGTTTGCTAGGGCTCCGGAACAGCAGACCAAAAAGATCATTCCGTATGTGCATTCGACACCAATGCGTCACATCACGCTCTGAAGCATGCTGCAACTTCTTGGCCCTTCCATCGCCTGCAGCCGCGCTGGATAGGAGCTTATCCATATCAGATGTAACAATTCCGAGTGGATACCCCCCGCAACGCATGTTCATTGCAGAAGTCCGACCAGACAAGAGAATGTTTACGCACGATCATACAGCAAGCTTAGCGAAGACCGCTCAATCCCCTCAGACTTCTTGGTCTGGCCTCGCGCCACGATGGTGTTGGAGTCGCGGCCGCGAGCGATCACGCGTCGTACACCCCCTCTACCGCGACCGTCAGTTAGCATGACCACGGCCTTAGCATCAATATGAATGTCTTGGAGGCCTCCAACGTATAAAAGACGCGTCGTTCTGACCTTGTCTCCTCAGCTCGAACAGCCCCAGCAGTTCTACAGCTACAGCAACCTCCGCTACCGACCGCACCAGCGACTACTAGCCAAGATGTTCGCCCGCCCGATCGCCCTCGTCTACTTCGTGCTTTCCCTCGCCATCCTTGCGGTCGCCATGCCCGGAGGCACCACTGCTCCCGCCCCCGCGCCCACCGGCAGCACCTGCAGCACCGGCTCTCTCCAATGCTGCAACTCCGTGGAGTCGGTAAGTGCCTCCTTCGCTCTATGGTCTTCACATGCGTCGATGCACTCGCTGACATCTGGTGCGCAGTCCAACTCGGCCGGCATCACCGCCATCCTAGGCCTGCTCGGCATCGTCCTCGGGGACATCACGGGCCTCGTCGGCCTGGGCTGCTCGCCCATCAGCGTCGTCGGCGTCGGTTCCGGCAACGCCTGCTCGGCCAACGCTGTATGCTGCGAGAACAACAACGTCGTAAGTCTCATAGTCAACACTTACCTCGTCGTAGCTCTCTGAATCGCTCTTCAGGGTGGTCTCCTCTCCATCGGCTGCCTCCCGATCGAGCTCTAAGAACAAGCTGCTCGACCGGTACTCGACGCGAGCGCTCGCAATACTACGACTCGCGCTTGAGGGAGGATGCGCCGGCTAACTTAGTTACACTCGAGCCCGGTTGTACCATTTTGATCCAGTCTATGAGAGCGTGTGCTTCAGTAGCAAAGTGTGATACTTGAGTGCAATATGGCGGCTGGTCAACATACTAGAAGTGCAATTTCGTGATTGCCATTAGCGCGGGCCCCAACCATTCGCGTAGGGCAGGGTGCTGACTGTTCAGTGACAACATGTCGTTGAGTTCACTAGCCGACTGTGCGAGCAGATATGGATATGCCGATTGCGAGGACAGTCAGGCGACGAAGATGAAAAGCAGCTGTGATCGTCTGACGGGGCCCGGGCCCCTTCCGTATAATCGATCTCAAGGCGTAGTACAAGCACGCAAGTATGTTATAGCTTTATTCGCTACAGTCGGGAACAGTGCGAGTGATCGCTTCATCGCAAACGGTATGTCTCATTTTTCAACCGGTACACAGAAGGGTACGCGTAGTACGATAGCAACAGTCAGATGGCGGACGTCCATGTCTGGACTGCCAGATAGCGACAGGCAGCGGCAAGTTATTTAGAGGATGACCGGCACACAACCAAGGCTGATCAACCCGCCCTGTTGATATTGTCGTCAACACCGTCTTCAATGAGTTGTCGATGATAACACTCACAACGTTGTTGTTCTGGCAGCAAACAGGAGCTTGGGTGCAGCTGGCACCTGCTCCGGCACCGATGACACTGATGGGAGTGCAGTTGATACCGATTGAGACCCGTCAAGATGCTCAGGGGGTCGTTGGACTGAGGAGAGAGGTCAGGGCGATGTATCGACCGTTGCGATAGGAAGAGCATTACCTTTTGGAGTTGCTGACAGCATTGGATGGGACCGGTGTTGCAGTCACTACCGCCGTTGCGAGGGACGGCGGTGGCACCAACGATGCTGGCAGCGATGAGAGCGACGAAAGATGCGGCGATGCGAGCGACCATTGTGGCGATATGCAAAGGAGAGTGGGAGAAGAGCGAAGAGATGAGAGCGAGTAGCTGTGAGGGAGAGAGCGGTAGTAGTCGGTTGACTGAGGAAACATGCGTCCACCTCGCCGAGCTTTATACTCGCAGAGAATGACGCGCCTTCCACAGCGAGCTCCAGTTCGCCAACGCTGTTCGGGTCTGCAATAGGCACTTGCGCATCGAGCGGAGAGGCGGAGTATGCCCTCCTCGAGAGCGAGAGAGAAGCGATCACATCTTCTCGTCACTCTTCCCCCATCGTTGTGCGCGTGTCGAGCGAATGTGGTAGCCGACGCTGCTCCTCTCGCGCTGTGGACCTCTCGCGTCCCGCCGACGACCACGGAGGGAGAGGGCCATCGGAGGGCGCAGGACACCTGGGCGAGTCGAGAGGACGGTCCTTCGAGGTTCTTTGAAGTCGCTTCGCTCAATTTGGAAGACGCGGCGGGAATCCAACCTGGAAGGTGGGTCGTGTCCCTGGCCACACCGCGAACAGAAGGCGGCGCACCCCCGCCGGCCTCCAAGCATGTCCCGATACCCATCGGGCACACAGGCAAGTATCGACGATTGCCTTGTCGAGATGCGGCGCTGTCCCATCACCGGATGATAATCTGTCCATCTCGTCCACGGTGGCGGAGAGTAGTCTCGGGGGCACTGAGCGTCGGGATACTCGTTCACTGCGTCTTGGACTCGCGAGGGAGATTGGACGAAGCTGTGGTCAAGACGTGCTGCCCAGAGACCTGAAGCTGCGCACTGGCATGTTGCAGAAAACACTACAGCTTGGCTTGGCAATACAGCCTGGCAGCCCCTTGTAAGCCATTCGGTCACCGTGAGCGCATTCCGTAGTCAGCTGGAGCAACAAGAGCGAACCACTTCACGATCCTAGTCCGAACAGAACGACGCAGGAGCATGTCACGTACCCGGAATGTCGACATTGTCAGATCGGGCCGGACCAGGTGTCGCCCACGATCGAACCGAATGTGTCGTTAGTGACAGCTGGGACAACGCGTTCGCTTACCGAGAAGCCAAGACGCTTTCCATCCGTGTCGGATGTCTGTGGATGGTGCCTGGCGCAGGGAACTGAGAGCGCCATAAGGACTTGCGTCTTACTGAGCCCGAACATATACGCATGGTCGTCCTTGACATACAGCACCCCGTGATGTACGCAGGCGTATCTTTCAGCCCATACCGTGCGCACGCATGCTCGCATGATGCCTGAAAGAGAACGTAGGAATGAGTCTTTGAGGGTCAGCGAGCGCCCCAATAACGTCAAATCGAAAGCGCTGCGCTAATATGGATCTTCGGCTCGTGAGTTGGTTCACGTATTCCCGAGTGGAAAGGGCCGCCGACACCCAAGCATACTAGTCAACCATCAGCTCATCTCGCCAGCGACAAGCAGCTCCATGCCCTCGTTCGTCTATCGCGCGTTTCACGACGACAGCGGTGGGAAGCATCCGCCATAGCGCACACCGTCCTATCGACTTCGCGTCTAGAAGAACGGGAAGACCGCTGCGGGACGCGTCACAAACGCATCTCGAGCGCGTCTGCACCCGCACTGCACGCCTAAGAACGATCCTTGAGCGCACGAGCAGCGGAGGAATGCCCCTCGTATCCCCGTGCTCGCCCGCTAGGACCGACTCAGACGTCTTCTTGGCCAGGGTTGCACGCCGCGTGCCTCGGTGCGCTATTGCATCGGAATCCATACGGCTTATGCTGCTTGAACCGAGCTGTGGCAGCGGAGTGGACTAGCCACTGTTGGTGGAGGATGGAACGTCGGCTCGAGGGGCTGATCACAACGTCGAATCCACGGCTTGGAAAGTCAACCATGTCTTCCGGCAGGATCTTTCACATAGGCTATAGGGCAAAGCCACCGGTACACGGCTTCCGAGGCTAACCTTGCTCTACATACCCAGGGCAGATGGCAACAGCAGACCGCGAGAGCGGATCGGAGCAAAGGTGGGCAAGACGAATTGCGGCTCAGGCGCGCAAAGGGTATCTGGCCACCCGGACTGGCATCTGCGATATCAATCTCCCCTGTCATACAAGATAATTAAGAGTGCTGGGGCATGCGGATGACGAGGGAAGGGATACCGGGATAGCGGGCGACGTGTGGGAGCAGTGTATCCCGCTGTGATGTCGGAGGCAATATGTCTTGTCCTCGTCATGGGCAAATAGCGTCCCAGCAAATCCTCGTCGGCGAGAGTTGCGGAGAGGCATCAGCTGAACAGCTTCCTGCGGAACGTTCGAACGGGGTCGCGACCTGGTCCACCGGGCGAGTTCGCGCTACAACTTAGGTTAGCCTCAGGTGCAGGAAGAGCTTTCTTGCCCCGAGCATCAAGTCAATAACTCGATCGTTCCGAAGACAAGCGTGGAGGACCGAGGGGCGCCCGTCTGCCCGCAATAGCCAATGTTCATCCTCGCAGGAGCGATGGATCTGCAAACAGTACTCAGGCTACCCACACGGCCCAGGACATCCCCGCTCATATCGCAGATGCCAAACTCTGCGCATCAACCCTGAGAGCAACGAATGACAACGACGCGCCATGGAACTGCTGCGTAAGATCACGGCAACGAGAGCCAAGAGAGAGTCCGCTGAATACTCCGTAATACTGTGCGTTGAGCAACTACGCACCAAACCTCTTTGAATTTCAACAACATAACGAGAACAGCTAAGAAGGGGCCCTCTGACCGCTCGGCGATTTCAAGCGGCCGTAGAGCACCTCCGAGCCAATAAGGGATCCTCGAGGTCTTCTCGTCCTCACCTGTTCATGCAGGCTCCGTAGAGGGCGATACGGCGGTGATGCCGCTGCAAGCGAAGCGGCGATGTGTCTCGTGCACAACGCGCGTTTGAATGGAGAACTGAAGGCAGTGTGCAAGGCGCAGCGTAATGACAAGCTCGGCGAAGGCCCTTGTTCCTGAATTGTGAAGTTACGTCGTGCATGATTGATACAAGCGGTAAGATGGGTGATGTGCTGGGGTGTTTGAGGAGATGAGGTTGGCGAGGAAAAGAGTCCAGCGGAGCTCAACACAGAACGTCGTGACGTTGTCTACGTGGTGTGAGAACATGAACACCCGCCAACGGCGATGAAAATGGTTTACGGTGCGATACGTCGTCGATTGCTCTGTTGCAGACATGCAAGCGTCCAAGAAGAACCAAGTAGGCATCCAAAATGACTAGCTAGCTGGCATGTCGACGTTGGAACAGATGCGGCGCAGTGGAGGTTCTCTTCAAAGGCATCTGGTGGCGGCGGAATGGCAGCGTCAGTGTCGGAGAAGGCCGAGGCTCCCGCGTGGGCGGTAAGCGCCTCTCTCTCCGAGTCCAGTCGAGGAGTCCTGCCTCTCCTCCTGGAGTCCGTCAACTGAGACAATGATCTTCACTATGCCAGCACTGAGCACTTTGCGACAGGGCCTACGTTGGCAGACAGTCAGAATGCGACGAGCTTACTGCAAGGCTAAAATATGATCTACGCTGCATGCATGCGTCATGGGAGGCGGATAGCACAATGACCTCACGCTCCTGGCCCACCGTCCCGCATGGATCGGAACGGTGAGTAGGCGACAACGAATACACATTAGACCCTTGTAGCCCTGACATTGCTCATTCAGTGGCGGCCCCAGCGCGATCCCCCTCCTGTGGGTGACGTCGACAATACAGCGTATCTATCCTACGCATATCACCGTGTGCCACCTCGGAGAAGTATGAACGGCCCGCTGTGCCACGACGTCCAGCAACATAGAGTTGCTATCACAAAAGATCATGAAGACCATCTACGGCGTTCATCTGCCATAAGGGTGACATGTCACACACAGAGAGAAATTTCTTCATGCGCCGTGTATGTGGGTAGGTGATGTCAGACCAACGGTTCCGAGCCTCCCGCACCGCCCGCTCTTTCGACCAGGGCAGTCCGCGTATGTCGCGGGCCATCGTACGTACTCACATTCTGTCGCCGTTGCTCCACCTCCACGAGCGTCGTCTTTAGGGTTACGACACTCGCGAACCGCTTTTGCCGCGTCGCGTCTCCTTCACGCATCACGTCCACCAGATGCCAAGTCTGGCCCCGTCCGGGCGCGCTTCAGGGCGCGTCTGGCATCGCTTCTCAGAGAACATAGCGAAGTCGTGCTAACGCCCGGGACAGGTATAAGACCCTCGTCGTCGCCGACCCATTTCTTCAGCAGCAGGTTCAAGCCTTCAGCCTCCACCACTACCGCAATACTCACCTCGACTCCGTCGACGCGACTCAGCAACTTTCCAAGATGTTCCCCCGTCTCACCACCTACGTGACCGTCGCGTCGGTCGCAGTCCTTGCGGTCGCCACCCCCAACGTGAAGCGTTGGAACACCCCGACTTCTACTCCCGCTTCGACTAAGACGATCACCGTCACTGCGACCGCCCCCGCCGCGACCGAGACCGCCGGCGACTGCTCCACTGGCCCCATCCAGTGCTGCAACTCAGTCCAGTCTGTAAGTGACTCTCATTCCCGCTGAATATTTCATACACTCATTATATCCTACTCATTCAGGCTAGCGACCCCGTCGCGAGCCTTTTGTTGGGTCTGCTCGGCATCGTCGTGGAGGGCGTCGACGTTCTGCTCGGTCTGAACTGCTCCCCCATCTCCGTCATCGGGGTGGGTGGCGGCAACTGCAACGCTAACGCCGTCTGCTGCCAGAACAACAATGTGGTACGTGCCTCGCCTGATATCTCATGATAATCCGGGCGGTATTCTCACGACAATGGTTACACTAGGGCGGCCTGATCTCCATTGGCTGCGTCCCGGTCATCCTCTAAGCCCGCACAGAGGTGCATTGCGGGAGCGTCCCATGCGACCGTAGGATTGAGGAGAAAGGACTGGTTCGAATAACGTGACTGTGAATGTGTATTGTCTGGCTTCGGCTGAACGTTCGAATATATGCTGTCTGTTCGCTGAGAACAACGATGGATAAATATAAGTTGGTCGGTCTTGATATACCTCAACCTCCCTCGCGTTCATAACATATGAGTTGGACTGTCTGACCTATGGCCACGCTCATTGCGAAAGATAGCTTCCTGCAGAGACACAAATTCAATGCACCAGTCTACTAACATCCGCACTCAAAACAGATGAACTTGTCACGTATGCGTAAACAGTCTATATCATGTTCGGAATTTCATGCGCGATAGTATTGTGACCACACCCGCAGTAATAGACAATAGATGTAGGATACACAAGCCCAAGTCCGGAGATCGCCAGAGTCGTGACCAAAACATATCACAAATGCTCTCAAAAAAGTGATGCCATCGACGTCATCCCAAAGGACCAATAATCCCCGTCGATTACAGAGCCATCGCACCCAACGCAACCAGGCCCAAAGCAGGGAGCACAAGCCCTGCAGGCCGAAGCCTTCGACCCCTGAGCACCATTCGGCGCGTTCGTGCCGCTGGGCGCAGCGCTCGAGCTGCTCGTGCCGGAAAGCACGGTCGCCAAGGAGCTCGATGAAGAGCCAGAAGTCGACGACGGAGGCGCAGTCGCAGTCGCGCTCGTTGACGCACCAGAGGACGTCGAGCCCGCACCGGAAGTCGTCGACGCAGTGCTCGACGCTGCGGACGAGCCCGACGCAGAGGACGTCTGTGTTGCAGATCCCGAGTCCGCAGTAGTAGAGGCAGTTGTCGTAGCCGACGCGCTCTGCGTGGAGGTAGTGCTATCGGCAGTGGTGGACGGACGCGGCGCCGGAGGATACGGGCGTCACGACGATCGACTTCGGGGGAGTGCCGGAGGGCTCGGACGGGTTGTTGATCTGGAAGACCTGACTCCAATTGCCCGTGTCACCTTCCACTGCGAGCCGTTCGTCAGCCCGGCTTCCATCAGCATGAGAGACCTCGGCCTGGGCACTTACGCGCAATGAAGTACTTGCCCGTAGGGACGTTCGGTACAACAACCTGCGTCTGCTTCTCGGAAAGTAGGAAGCCTTGAGCAATGGGCTGAGCTGCGGTTATGAGAATACGAGGTCAGCGAAGCCAAATTACAAAGAAGTCAACTCACTCTGCCATAGGAACTGCGCATCAGCGGTAAGGTAGCCCAGCACGACCTGTCCCGTCAGCGGCCGACCAGCAGGGTCGTTGACAATAATGCCAGTCGTGGACCTAACGAGTCCGAGTACCGAGTATACCATCAGCAATCACGTTCTAGTGACAGTTCGCTCAAGAGTTTGACTCACCATATCACCGTCTCCGTATCGCCGACCGTCCACACCGTGCTGCTGT
The DNA here is from genome assembly GCA_008973685.1 of Trametes sanguinea. Lineage (NCBI taxonomy): Eukaryota > Fungi > Basidiomycota > Agaricomycetes > Polyporales > Polyporaceae > Trametes > Trametes sanguinea. Next base: position 795,948 of record WAHA01000017.1, read on the forward strand.
GCGGACTAATGACCGGCGGGTTGGGGTCGTGCGACTGTATCTGCGCAAACGCGAGCGCGGCAAGAGAGACAATTGTGCAGAAGACGGCGCGCATCCTACGGGACACGTCGTGTGGATCAGTACTGTCTTGAAGCTGAACTGGTGTACGGTGCTACACGTACGCGGAAAGGCGTCACAATCGTCAGAGGCGGGACAAGGTCGTCAGGGGAGGATTAGGGACCAAGAGGTACTTCGTCTGCCATTCCATGCTGGACTCTTTATACGAGCAAGGAATCCCCGATGTCGTTCGCAGATCAAATGGTTAGACCGCACGCGTCCGCGCGGTGCACGTCGGGCGATCAACCAAGGAATACGCGATCGGGGGCTGTGCCATCCGGTAACTTCGTGGGCATTGCACGTCTTCCCATTGAAAGGGCAAGCTACCTGTCACTCGCGCAGAAAAGACGTCTTATACCACTATCGATCCATAAAAATATCAGCTTGTCGCTGGAGATGCTGATAATGAGAGGCCTGCAACGAGGTTCAAGGTTGTGTAGTGACCTCGAAGCATTGGACGGAGCGGACCCAACGCTTTGGAAATAGGCGGAGGAACCATCAGAGACATTGCGTCGAATACTTCATCCGCGTTACGCAATGGCGATTCCCGATGCTGTCCGCCAGGGTCCGCAACTGCGTCGATGTTTCGTTTGGGCGCGCTGGTTCTAGACCATTAGGTCGATGACTGCCAGCTCGAGTGAGTCTGGTTGCCCAGCATTGACACGTGAGCGCCTGCGTTAGAAGCACCGAACAGCGGATGATGCCTGGAGATTCGGCTGCTGAGTAGGCTTGAGTAGCTTACCCCTCAGAGCGAACGCGAAGTTAACAAATGGAGAATAGAGAACGCGATGATGAGATGCCAAAGTACAAACACAGTATGAGTCTAGTCCATCCTGCCCTTCAAGGTGCGCTTGATCACCTTGTCCTTCGTACTGCAACATGTCACTGTCAGTACCACCCCACAATCGCACAAGCAGACAGAGCGCTCACATCAGATACACCTCCGCACCCCAACCCGAATACGCATCACGATCAACCGCATTCAGCAGCGTCTGCGCGCACGTCTCGAACAGATCCTCCGGCTCCAAGTCCTGGCTCCCACAAGCCTTCAGCCACACCGAACAGCTTGCTGCTCGCGGTGCCCGCAACCACAAAGTCCTTCGCGAAGTTAATGCACCCGATGAGGTCGGTGGCCGCAATGAACGGCTTGTATGCGCCTGAAGGCGTCTTCTCAAGGCCTGCCATGACGGGCTCAATGAACCAGGGGCCGAAACGCCGTTCGTAGAGCGTTGAGGAAACGAGGTGGGCGAAGGTTTCGGGCTCGATCTCACGCTCCTCCTTGATCTTGTACATGTTCAAGCGGTACCGGAAGGTGTCCCTCCTGAGTTTGGGTGGACAGTCAGTAACGGGATACAGTGCCATGCATCGGGCGGACGCACAATGTTGTTACATCTGTGGCAAGACCAGGAAGACCCAAGTATATCCGGTCGGTCATGGGGAAGATCTGGAAGAGTATAAGCATCAACAACAGCAGGCTAGGCAGTGCATGCGTACCTTCTGAAAGTTCGACGAGATGCCCAACGCCTGGTTTCCTAGTCGCAGGTCGGAAGCGATGGCGACACACTCCTTGCCCACCATGGCGATCACGGAGCCACCGTTATATTCCATAATCGACTATGATGCTCACGAAGTGAGCCTGGCTGGTCTAGCCAGCAATTGCACATCGCTCACCATGTTGGGCTGCTATTTCGTGGATGAGTACGGAGAGAGAAGGGTGCAAGACCGAGGAGACGTGACGGGGTAAAGCACAAGTACGCGAGCGTACGCCTTGCTCATGGACGCGTACGCCGTACGCGTCAGTGTTCCCGTCACGCGTTATGTCACGGATATGGTCACGTTCTACCGTACGCCGACGAGCGTCTGTCTGCTAAGCTGCTCTCCTTCACCTCGTTAGATCCACTGAGGCTCTATGCTCTTCTCAGTATCTCGGTCCCGGTCGGCACAGTTTTGTTATTGACTTGATACTGGAACTCATACTATGTACGGTCTAATGACTGTTGTGCGTGGATGCGAGACTTGCAAGCAACGGTCACCGGTGTTCCTAGGCTCTAAATTAGCGGCACTTGGAGACATGCAGAGCCTTTTGTACAACGTTCTGAAAAGAGAGGCGTTGTGGGTATACCTTGCTGCTCGTAAACAGCCTCTAACTGAGCTTGAGGTGGGGGACTGTGGCATCCGCTCATGTACTACGAGCCGCACTACTTGCCTGAGGCGTAGTCTGCCCTTGCAGTCTGCGGCTTTCCAGGCTGACAACTGTTGAGGCAGCGTCAATCGCAAAGCAATATTCCATCCGGCAGTACTCGTACAGGTCCGATTATCCGTAAGATCCTGACATATATGCTACAGCCGTCTACTCCTTGTTCAACTCCGCAGCCCGAGCCCTCAGCTCCTCTCGGCTCTAGTAAAATGGGTCAGGAAGGCCACCCCTCACCAAAATTGTCAAGGAAAACTCACCTTGGCTGGCGGCATGTTATCCTTGATCTCCGGCGCAGGGACGTAGGGATCGCGCGCATGGAACGCACCGACCTTCGGGTCGCCGCCGAAGTTCCCGCCCTGCAAGTCGCGCGGGTCGTTGGTCTTCTGCTCACGGGATTTATCAGCTCTCGTGTGCTAGCCGGGCGAAGGCGTGCGAGTTACTTACAGCTGGGTGGGGCTGGATGCTGAACGTCTGCTCGGACTCCTGGTTCTGGTTGGACGAGTTGTCCTTACCAGTGACCTTGTCCTTGATGGTGTTCACGACGGAAGACATGACGATGATGATGTGCGTGTGTGGTGCGAGTGGTGGTGTCGGTGAAAGAGTGTCTGAGACGACGACTGCGAGGGTACTGTGCACTATATAAGAGCTGTCCGGGCCGCAGCAGGGCTAAGATGACGAGCGATGGAGCAAAAGAGGCAAGTGGCTAGAATGCACAGGGCCCCTTTCTAATGACGTCGCTGCGGATCTTGCAACACCGACCCGCTTTCGGTAAGAGCCCGTACAAACCAACGGCAGCTGGCGGCAGTTGTTTGCCGCGCAAAGGCAAAGACGCGGGACAAGCGGCCAATTGCACGCCAACTGAGCTGGATATCGATACTTCGCTACTCATATACGCAGGCGGTTCAGGGAATAGATACCGTACAAACGGGAATGGCTGTAGACAACAAGTACACGGGCGGTTTCCTTTACTTCGAAAGCATCATCTGAAACACCGAGCGTCAGCGGTGACAACGCAATCTGTGCAATCGCGCAACATACCTTCACGAACTCTGCGGCAAAGAGGGATCAGCGCGATGGTTTCAGCAGTATGGTATACGAGGAACTCACCCTCGTAGTTGATCTGGCCATCACCGTCAACGTCGGCTTCACGGATCATCTCATCGACCTCGTTGTCCGAAAGCTTCTCGCCTGCAACACGTCCATCAGCTCCTCCACTCCCTCGTCCGCGTCCACAGCAAAAGACGCACCGAGGTTGGTCATGACGTGCCGCAGCTCCGCGGCGGAGATGTAGCCGTTGCCGTCCTTGTCGAACACCTTGAACGCCTCCTTGATCTCCTCCTCGCTGTCCGTGTCGCGCATCTTGCGCGCCATCATCGTCAGGAACTCGGGGAAGTCGATCGTCCCGTTCCCGTCCGCGTCGACCTCGTTGATCATGTCCTGCAGCTCCGCCTCGGTCGGGTTCTGCCCGAGCGAGCGCATGACCGTCCCGAGCTCCTTCGTCGTGATCGTGCCATCACCGTCTGCAGCAGCGCGGGCGACGTGTCAGCATTCGACCACAAAAGCGTGCAGGGGAGGGCTGGGGCAGAGGGTTGGAATCAGACGAGGGAGATGGGCAGGTGCGGATGTGCACTGCCGGACGCGAATGATGGATGTTCAGTTCAGTTCAGCGACTCACCCTTGTCGAACAACGAGAACGCCTCCTTGAACTCTGGAAAGGAGAGGCACAGTGAGCGTCCTGCGCAAAACACGGCCTGCTCGAGTGATCTGCGTACCAGAGATCTGCTCTGTATAGCGGAGAAATTCAGAAGTCAGCGAAACCCGCTCGGCGAGCTCTCACGGCAACGAGATACGCACCCTCAGACTACAAAGGGGAATGGAGTCATCGCGCTCTCGTCAGCGACCCTCGTCTGTCTTAAGTGCCGCAAACGACTCACCAGCTGATCGGCCATGATGTGCTTGGTGTAGGGGTGGAAGAAAGGAGAGAAAGTGTTGGGTGCGAAGGGAGAGGTGAAGGGGATACGGCGGTGTTAGAGTACAGAGGGTCGATGCGCGTTGAGTGTGGCTTATGATGGATGCAACGATCTCGGCAATCGCCAGCCTATGCATAGCGCACCGCTTCAGGCTTATCGACGCCCTCCCCACCCGCGCCCCCCGCACTGCTATCCGAGTGCTATCCGCCGTTCGTATTTCGCAATATGCATTGCATTCTTACACGCCTGTACCCGGGCACTGTACAGCGGCCTACGCTGTCTGTCGCACAGACCAATAGATACGATATATAGCAAGCCGTGATTGGCAAGAGAAGGATATCTAGCCTCGACAAATCACGATCAAGATCATCCAATCCAATGACTGTCCTAATCCCATTCGTCTTCGTCCTCCTCTTCTTCGTCGCTGTCCCCCATCCTCTTGTTTCGTTCCATGAGAGCAGCCGCAAGCGCAGCAGTGAGGTCGCCTCCTCCGCCTCCTCCGCCACTAGCAGCAGGTTCTTCGGCAGGCGGTGGGGAGCGCGTGGGCGCAGGTGCATCTCCGCGCTTCTTGAGCATGTGTACGCCGGCACCTTGGATAGAGGCCAACAGCGCGTCTCTGCCAGGTGGCGGGGGAGGCAGATCGGCCAGGACGCTTGGTCCGCCAGCAGGTGGTGGAGGCGGGGGCGGAGGAGGTGCGCCCCCTCCGGCAGGTGGAGGGGGTGGAGGGGGTGGCGGCGGCGGTGGGGGTGCGCCTGTAGCCCCAGGGGGTGGCGGGGGCGGCGGAGGTGGAGGAGGTGGGGGTGCGCCTCCCCCAGTCGGTGGGGGTGGAGGGGGTGGCGGCGGCGGCGGCACCGAAGATGACGGTGCAGGCGGCGGGGGTGGCGGAGGTGGTGCACCACCCGAAGGCGGCGCTGGACGACCTGGAGGCGGGGGTGGAGGGGCGGGCGGCCCTGCTGAGCGGGAAGGTGCAGGCGGCGGGGGTGGCGGAGGTGGAGCCGTCGTAGGACGTCCGGGCGGGCCGCGCGCAGGTGGCGGTGGGATTTGAGGAGCAGCAGGGGCAGGAGATGGGGGCGCTGGAGGTGGGACGCTGCGCGAAGGAGGAGGTGCAGGTCGCGACGGCGGCGCAGGAGGCGGTGAAGGCGGCTTGTTTTCTGATGCCGCGTTGACGTTGCGTCGCGGTGCAGGGGGCGGCGGAGGCTTCTTCTTTGAACCACCCGCGTTCGCGGACGCAGAAGGCTTCGCTTCGGCTTTCTGAGCATCTCGGACGAAGTCCTTGATGAAGTCCATGTTCTGCTCGAGCACTTCCCGCGAGATACCTTGGCCCTCCAGGTTGCCCAAGAATGCCTCCCATGAGGGATCTACGTTGGTGGACGTGAACCCCTTGTCGGGGTCGTAGCCCATATGTGCGACGTGCTTGAAGGAGCCAGCGGTAGGACCAGATATCATCGACTTGTCGATCTTCCCTCCTTTGCTCGGCTTCGCAGCTTTCTTCTTGGTGGTACCCGACTTGGATTTGCCTGTCATGTGAATCAGTACAAATGTGACTCGCAGACAGGTCAAAGCTACTGACTGTCGGTCTTCTTCGTAGTCACTTTCTTGTAGAACGTCTTCGCCTCGCTCTCATCGGCGAAGACAACGCCAATCATACAGTCCTAGCCATGCCATGTCAGTCGCTTCAAGACCATCCGTTATTGACACGCGTGCAACGTACGTCTCCAGCAAACGAATGGAAGAAAGGGCGGTCTTGGTTGTACTCGAACCCCTCGTAGAGCTCATGCTCCCAGATGATGCCCCGTGTGCCGGCGAGATCCACGAGCTTGAGATAGAACACGCCCTGGGTATCTCTTACAAATGCGAGCGCGCCCTGCAAGCCCGTGTACGACCACTCGTCCGGCTTGGGGTATGCGTAGTAGATGCGCGCGAGCGCGGCGGTGAAGATCTTGTTGGCGGGGGAGTTGACCGCGGCCTTGACCTTCGCCTTGTCGTCGTTTGAGAGCGTTGATTGTGCAGGCATCTCGGTGGCGTGGTTCAGTTAGGTCAGAAGGTAGAACGTGTAAGAAAAGGAGAGGTCGTCACGGAGCGCAGTCGGCCTGCGCCCCTGCGAGTGAGTGCACAGGACAAAAGGTGTTCGATGATGGCGGAGGGCTCGCCGAGCGGCTACATGGCATGACGCGCATATCCGACTCCTCTTATCACTGTTATCAGTTTCGGCTGCATTACCATCGGCTAATTCATCCTAAACTCGCACTTTGGCACGTCTCTTGAATTTCCTTCCCCGCCCTTGCGTAGGCTCCAATTCATAGACGAAGAGGTCAGGATATACCCCCGGTGCACTCCGCACGAGCCTACAGAGTGAACCGCAGCGGTGTAACGCTCCGCAGGCACAGCAGCTGCCAGCTGCGACGTGACTGCGTCAGCAATGCCCGGAGATCCGGCAAAGCGCAGGCTTAATTCTCCCAGAAGGGCCGACCAGAAGTGTACAACATACAGAGCAAAGCGCGAGCAAGATGACAACAACAGCGACAGTGTTAGTAACCTGAGAAGAAATTTGAGAAGAATTGTCGCCGGCGTCCGTGCTAAGATTCCGACTTCAGCTTCTTAACGAACTCCAGCGCCAGCTTGGGGCTATGGAAACAAAGTCAGTGGGCTCTCCCAGCTAGCTGAGAAGGCAACAGTTCTACATACCTGTCTACTGGCTTTACCGGTATCTTCTTGTCGACGAGCTTTCCGCCCTTCTCGAAGATAAAGTGGCTGCGCTTCGTCTTTCCACCTTCACCAGCCCCCAGAGCCGTAATGAGCACTCGCTTGGGATCTGACAGCAGAGGGTATGGAAGACTCTTCTGCTCATTCCCCATGAGATCCTAGCTCTTCGCAAGCTGCATGGATCACGAACCTTTGCCTGCCACTTGGCTTGTGCGGTGGGTTTATCGGCACTCAGGCAGTACACGTCGAAACCCGAAGACGTAAAGTCCGGGTATATATCGCGGAACCCACACGCCTGAGTCGTGCACCCAGCTGCAACGAATAAATTCAGCTGTGCACGCGTGTTTCACTGGCATTCGTACTCACGAGTATCAGCCTTGGGGACTAAGAATATGACGACGCCCTTCTCAGCGGCCAAGCTCGCCACGTCGACATCTTCGTCTTTCTCGTTCTTCACCGTATATGATGGCAGGACATCTCCGATGTCAATCGGTGATAATGCTGGAGCATCTGCAGTGAATGTTCGTCAATCGCATGCCACGTTAGATGGACTGTGAGAGGTTTTATACCAGATGATGCTGCAGCCGCAGGCTCTTCGACCTCTGTACTCTCCCCTTTGCTCTACAAAACCCTGCAATGTCAGAACCAAACTGATAAACAAAGTCTGCACAGAGTGATTGGTATGCCCAATCGCGCTCCATACTCTAACCTTCTTGGTAGTGGGCGCATCTCCCCCATCTTCGCCGCCTTCGGCCTCGTTGGCAGGCCTCTTCTTGCTCGATGCTTTAGGAGCAGCCTTCTTGACTTCCTTCACAGCCTCAGCCTTGGGTTGCGTAGAAATCCTCGTTGATCTCCTGGGAGGTTCTGCGGTTTCTGCAGAGGCTTTCGCACGGGGCGCCATGGTTGATAGTGGTCGTGGTCGTGGTGGTCGGGAGCAAACCGAGCGGGGAAAGCTAGGCCGTGCGCGGCTTTGCTAGGAGGTACTACTGCACGCTCACAGATCTCCACAGGCCTGGTGACCCATGTTCACGCCATCGGTTTGGAACGATCGTGATCTGACATTCACGTAAGTAACGTGCGAGCTCTGTCCGGCCAGTCGGCGGGGTGGGGACGAAGTTGCGAATACCCGATTGTAGGGGATATGCATCCGTCATGGCAAGACGCAGATAACGGGACCGCGAGGTTAAACATCTCCAAAGGCAAGGAGGCTATGGAACTCGTTGCGCAAGGGGATCCCGCCCTTTGAAATCGTTATTAATGCGGATGTGGACGGAACACAATTACCCTGCTGAGTATATTTTTCGCCCCTCAGTACTCAGTACTCGGTGCTCGCCTAGAGGCGGCGCAACGATATGGTGTCTCAATGAATTCGAAGCGGAATGAAATAATGACTACATGCCATATGCGTGCAGGAAGCCCAGGACTGCTTGAAAATCATGCACAAGCCACTGCGAAATATGCCCTATGATCGGGCTCTATAGTACGATGGCAGCCCAACTGCCAGGAGAGGCGATAACGAATGAACATATGCAAGAATGTTTGCGAGTGTCCTTGAGACTGTGGTCACTGCGCCAGAACGGCGGGCGGCGTAAGGTATCCCTAAGTGCATGCGTGAAATAAATGACAAGATAGCGAGATATGTGCGAGAGCGAGTAGCTAGACCATCTGCAATCACACGTGTGAGCTTGTCTACTTTGACGAACGGGAGACACCGTACCTTTACGAAGGGAAGCCCAGGACGGACTCCGTGGACTCCTTCACTGAGCTGGACGACGAAGTCCTCGAGAGGATGGAGGACCTCGATGCGGGGGACGCCGGGCTGGGGCTTGTGGACACGGGGGTGAGCGTACCGTTCGGCGACGCCAGGTTCTGCGTATCAACCGAAACCGTGGAGCTCGTAGAGCGTGAACGACGGATGTACGGCCGGGGCGGAGGCTTCTTCATTTCTTGCGGCGAAGTCGGTGTAGGTGAGCTGCGCTCGCGCTCCGAAGGGATTTCGGACGAGCCAAATTCATCTACAAGCCTCGGAGGTGGCCGCTCAACCATAGCCTCAAGAAGCTGCTCGTGCGATCTCAGTTCGGCGAGTGCTTGATCGGGTAACTAATCTGTACGCACCTCTTTCCGCAATTCCTCCCCATCATACTCGCCTTCCATCTCCTCTGGCCCGAGAAGCACAGCACCCTTCCGGAACACTTCCCCTTCTTCCTCAACGAGTCGTCTGGACCTAGCGACAGTGAATGGTTAAGTGGGATGTTTCAGTAGGGAGTTGGCAAAGAAAACACATACAGATCGGTAGGAGATACCAGGGACTCCTGCAGGCTTCCACAGGTACCACAGGGCCCTCCCCATCTTCATCGTCGGACTCGCTGATCAAGAATGTCGGGCTAAGGACGCTCTCCACAGGTTCAGGTTCGGGCTCGGCCCTGCCCTTGCCCTTGTCGACGCGAGGTGTGATGGGCTCATCGTCGTCAGAGGGTTCGGGTTCCTCTGATAGCGCTGCTCCGTTGGGCCCGGCTCCAGCAGCATCCCCATTGACCACCGCCTCACCATTGCCGATCTGGATCCCAAGGCCCTGCAGCTTCAACGCAGGTTTGGGCTCAAGACGCGCAAGCAGCGATGTTAGGTCATCGTTCAGATTGAGCAACATCTCCAAGCGAGCGGGTTCCGTAGTTGTCTCGATCATTGATATGATGGACTTCATGATCTCTCGAGTCGACTTCACTACCTCGGAATCGGGACTGAGCTTAGGAGATGAGCTGGCGGAAGATGACGACGGTGTCTGAGAGAGCAGATCTTCGAGCTCGTCCTTCCGAGAACGAGCTTGAAGGACAACGTCAGACTCGGTCTGCGCCACGGAAGGAATGTCAGTCGGGCTCCCGGGACGGAAGAGGCAAGGCGTCAATCTGCTCATCGACCTTTTTCTTGTCGTCCTCTCGGATGGATTTCGCAAGCTCGCTCTGCTCGATCATGCCCCAGACGCCCTTGCCTTCGCCTCTTCCGCTCTGGCCAGTTGACCGCATTGCCCATGCTCGCTTTCTCCGCTTCCTCCGTGTTGCGAATGCATGTTTCGAGTATGTCGCGACACATTCTGCGGTCCATCAGTACGAGCAATCTGAGCATCAGCTGCGCGCACTCACCTCGCCATCTCTTCGTCTGCGGGGGGAATGTTCAGATCCAAACAACGCATGACGTGATTCGACTTGAGCCCAGAACTTAGGGCCATAACACCAGCGAGATCAAGGTTGTTCATAGTGAGATCAAGATGGAGCAGCGAGGTAGACTCCGGCAGGAACTCGGCTAGTGCAATCGCCCCGGAGGACGTCATGCCCGTCGAAGATAGGAACAATCTCTTCAAGGCGGCATTCAAAGTAAATGCTGTCCTCAACGATTGAATCTGCGCAACAAATTTGTCAGTGGTAACGTGTGACACTGTGAGTGCTTTCGCTTACTCCATCCAGGCTCGGCCCGCAGCAAGGATTCTTGCTCAGGTCAAGCGTCTCGAGACACGAATTGTATTTCTACATCAAATAAGATCAGACCCACATGAGATGTCACACGATGGTTCGGAACTCACCAATGCCTCGGCAATGGCGACAAGACCTTGCACGTCAAGCTTGTTTTCGCTAAGGTTCAATACCTTCAGTGTCCGATTACGCTTCAAAACCTGAGCGATATAGGTGATTCCGTTCTATGAGAAGCGTTAGCCCAACCCGTATTTGACACCTGAAAAAATTCATACCCGGATATCGTTCCCCTTGAGATCAAGCGTGCGCAGAGCACCAAGTCGCGGTAGATTATCCAAAGCCCTAACTTGTTCCAATAGAGCAGCGCTAGGGCCATTCTTGAAGGAAGGGTCCATCCCGCGCGCTTGCCCGTTTGAATGTGCCGGGTGAGCAGGCGGGGGTGGAAGGCGGGCGGTTATGCCGCCTTGAGCGGAAGTCGTGATTATGGGTATCGGACGCCCTGAAGGCGACAGGGGATTAGTGTTCCCAGGCGTAGCCATTCCAGCCGGCGGTACACGTCGGGATCGGGGGATATATGGTGTATAGGTGGTCTGCGGCACAGTCGCTGGATGTCGGGGCGGCGGGAGCACGGGGCCAGGCTTGGTCGGAGGGGTGGACGTGCCACTCGAACTTCTCGCCGGAGGCAGAGGTTGAGAGGGGGAAGACGGCGTAGCAGGAGGCGATAGAGATGATGCTAGACTGGAGCTGGATATCACAGGTGAGCTAGGAACGGACCCCCCGTCGGATGCAGTGGCTGGGAAGCGGTCAGGGTAGTCCTTGATCATGAGAGCGATCGCGACTGCTCCAGTAGCACTGATACGATTGTGCCGCAACGAGATATTCTTTAGTGAAGAGACCCGAACGGAATGCGCTGCTTCAATGTCAGCATGATCACGCGACAACATGCTCGGTGCACTCACCCAGCGCATCAAGTGCCTGTGGCTTGAGCGAACAGTCATCTAGACGTAGCGAAGCCAAGCAGGGCGTCGGGGCTGCAGGCAATGCCGCAGCGATATACTCCACGGATTTCTTATCCAGGACGTTTTGAGACAGGTCCAAGAATTGCATGCTCTTGGCCTATAACCTCTTTAGTCAAAAGACGCGTTGTCGAGCGCTGCGGACGCACCTTCGCTAGGTAGGCACCAATCAAGCGAAAAGCCGGAGCTTTCATACGCCTGTTGGAGGATAACGAAAGGAAGACCAGTGTGCCTGGTATGAGAAGCGCGTGCAGGATTGGTTTCAGGATCTTATGGCGCGACATTAGCTATCCTAACCGTGCCGAACAGCTCATAACTCACATGCTCGTCCAGATCGCATTCCTTCAGTACTAGTTTCCGTAGTCCCCATTCGATCGTGAACACGTCAGAGAGGACTGATGCAGTGCCGAGCGTGAGCTGTACGCCGGAGAGATCGACTGTGCGAGGCTTGGTGCTGGCGGCACGCTACGCAATATGTGTCGGTTTGTCTGTCTGGAAAGTCTGGCAGAGCGTCCAAGACCAACATACCTTGAACGCCGCCGAGATGGCAGGGTCAGGTACCTCCTCGCGGCCAGTACAACATTCGCGGTAGAACGCCTCCACTTTGTCCATGCTCCACCAGTCCTCCTCTGCACTCGCGTCTGGACTCGATGAGTTGCCTCTGAGGATGCGCCGTCTGCGTTCGGCCTCGCGTTCCTCGATTGTCCGTTTCTCCTCCTTCAGTGACGGGGTGGAGGGAGGATTTGTCGCCATGATAGGATAGACCGTGGTCATTTCCGGCAGTATAAAGTGCGCACGCTTCAGTGTGCTCGCCTCATCCTTGTTAGCATCAGCCTGGTTCTGGTTAGGGAGGATTTTGGAGAGCGATCGCGTCGCAAACGACAGGAATGACTGCTGAGTTGGAGGAGGGCGCTTGAGGATAGATTTGCCTGGAGTTGGGATAGTTACTGCCGACGACGATGCAGACGGGGACAGCATGGCTGCATTTCAGACGATGGCGGACGACTGAGAGGTTGAGGAGGTTGAGGAAGACCGCAAGCCAAGCCGGAAGCCGTTGGTCGGAACCAGGATCAGACGAATGGGCCGTTGCCCCAGAGCTATGTGACGCGGATAAGCGCTTATGCACTCAATGCCTAATGCTGCTTTAGTTCGGTTAAGCAGAGTGCTTACTTTGATGTAAGTAACTGCGGAGAAGGCTTCAAACCTTCATCAACCTGGATTGATCCGGCGAATTATTTCCCCATAATCGGTCCGACGCACCGGTTTGCCCTCGCGTATTGCTATGATCGCTATTAGCCATTTACCAGGATGTACCGTGGTGCTAGACAAGTCAAGCCAAGAGGACTATATAGCCTGATCGACGTCATTATTGCTACCATCTATAGCTTCAGGCTAGGGCCCCAGGAAATAAGCCAGCGACGAGCTCCGGTCGTACAAGAAAGTGATACATAGGGTATAGTAGTGGGGACTATCTAGGCTACAAGAAATGAGATATACATCGCAGGGCTTCAAGCGGTATAGGCACATCAGTGCCATCAGTACACATCCATATACTCGCGGCAGCGGTTATGGAGCCTCCTCCATCTACCCCCGTTCCACTCCCGAATTCGGGCCCAGCAGTCGTGGGGAGAAACCCGTTCGATCCAGATGCTGGGAGATGCCTCCGTGAGCAATCGCCCATACACTGCAAACGTCGAAGCACTTACAGGACTGAGCAAAGCGCGAAATCAGCGTAGGACACGTCGCGTCCCATCGCGACCACGCCGTTGCCATCGCTGTTATTCTTGTCTAGGATGGAAGCGAGGAAGTTGAATTGCTCCTTGACGGCCACCCAGGCTTGCTCATGTTGGTAACTTCCCATGGCCGCAGGCGGTGGAGTAGCGACCGGACCGCCCCGCCGGAGGTGAGCCTGAGTGCGTTCGGGCAGGCGTTGGTGAGTGAGCGGGATGAGTATGGGGAGAAGAGGCTTGATGAATATCTCTTGAATGTAGTGGACGAAGAGGGCTTGCACGGCTCGAGAGCCCTCTGGACAAATGGGGCGCGCCGGGTATGTAGCCTCCAGGTACTCGGCGATGGTGCACACGTTGGACAAGACGACAGGGATTCGACTTGGAACGCAGCGTGTCGACGATGACGGGCAGTGTGTACACAGCCCGACCATCTGGCTTCTGCCCGACGGGAGGAGCCCCTATCATACGAAGTGTCTGCTCTACTTCGTTGAGCTCTACCCAGACGGTGCGATGAGGCAGGCGTTTGTAGTTGAGAATAAACCTGCATAGCGGTCAGAATTAATCGAGGACGCCGCTGAAGAGGCAACTCACCGTATGCGCCAGATATTAGGGGCCCACGGCTGGGTTATCGTAGAGTTGATATCGTACAGCGTAATGACAGAGTGAGACATGTTCGTTGGGGAACATGTCCGCATGTTTCTGCCCATCTTTTATTCAGGAGCGCAGAGCTACGAACGCAGTAGCTGGTTGTGTAGCGCTCCGCAGAATCGAGGAGACGGTGATTAGCGGAGGGATACCATCTGCTCCGTGAGTGGGACATCCGGATTCTAATATCAACGCCCACGCAAGGCGGCGTGATAGACTCCGGAGTACAATTTACGTTTCATGGGCAGGACCCTAGGAAAGCCTTGGACCCACGTCACTGAGACCAGATCCTCTGACAGTATTCGACTCGCCGGACAATGACAATCGGAGCCGCGTGCACTGAGTCACATAGAATGTCGGCGGATAGCCCGCTTTTTGACAGAGCTGATGTCACAGACAGGCACGGCAGTCTGTACACGCAGGTGCGTCTTCCGAACCCTACATGTCCGCAGCTCACGAGGGTATCCATTTAGCGATAGCTCAGGTACTCGAACCATTTACGAGGAGCATTCAAGTTGATTCGACAGTCAGGGAGGTACACGTACCTCGCGTGATTCTGGTTCAGTGCACTGTACGGCCTCAGATGTCGTGAATCCCATGCGCTGACGACGAATTGACGAGGAAGCCATCACGAAGAAGAGAGGAAAGAACCAAGGACACAGCATTTCTTAGATCGGGTGTTTACCTGGTCACACTTTCCCACGCTGTGTTCTCACCACTTTCTGTTCGTACCGCCTTCGACACAGGTTGGTTCTTTGGACATACGGGTAGTACTGCCTTTTGGAAAGCCTCTTGGGCTACTGCGGTAGTTGCATCTGCCGATACGGCCCTAAAGTCAGGGACTTTTGTCGTCTGCACGGGTGAGTCCACAATGATCTGGAGCGCGATCATCACACTCATCCAAGGCGAAGGACCAAGGTTTGCACGCTGATTCCGTCCTCCGGAAACCAGCATCATCTCTTCGTTCCCGACTGTTCCCTAGAATAGAGGCCTTGTACTTTCTGTGGAACTATCCGGGCCCCGCCTGCCGCGGAGCAGCGGGGAATAGCCCCCGACACAGAGCTCCCGGCTCCTTACACACCGGGGCTATACCCGTTACTGCGTTTCCCCGCTGGAGCCCACTATCGTTTGACATAAGGCCCTTGTTCCCAGTAAAGCCACATCTTCTTTGCAAGTAATCAGGTGCGAACATGCTAATGACACGAACTCTCCGGGACCCTCATGCGCCGCGGAATGATCCAGCGCATACCATGGAGCTACGATCACTGCTCCGTTTGCGGTGCCATCCGTAGCTGCCGTGAACCTAATATGCCACAAGGTGCGCCCTATCCAAGCGAGTCATGCGTACAAACAGTGCCGTCGGTGCATAGCCTAGTGGGCCTCGAGGTCTCTTCTCCCGGCATATCTCTTTCTGGGGTCAGCAGGACCTAGCCGACTGCGCAAACACCTCCGGCGGTGTTTGGAATGCCGCTTCCTCTGCTTCTGTGATTTTGTGCGCAATCATTGTGGGAGATGTCATTGGCGGTGATGTGCCTTTCGTCCGATCCACTTTCTCTGACGGATTCGCAATGTCATGGCCGCTGGGATTCTCTCAACGACGGATGCGCCCACACATATGGAAGTCGCATGTCCTCCATATGACGCTCTCCGCACCCGTAATGTCCGGTGTGGCCTTGAGGCCTGGCGGTTAGAGTCGCTCTCCTCCGCGTTGCCCTCCATCATCGAGCCGGTGATTTACGCCGACTCGGCGACTCTGCGCATTCAAGAGATCTTAGCCATCAGTCTTCGATTGAAGGTGCGATGTCTTCTCGATCAGGAGCTCGTGGCAACCCTGACGCAGTGACACCGACTTCAAGTTCTGTGTCTTTGCCGGCGCTGCCATGTTCGACCTTGTTCTCGATGCATCAGGTACAGGCTCATCGCGAGTGATGAGGTGTCGAAAGATTTCTTCATGAACGTGGCGCCCGAACAGATGCTTGTGTCCTCATGGTACATGTGCAGCGGAGGCTTGTTCCTCGGCAGTTGCAGGTGAACTATTGTCTCCCGCTCTTCCGTTGGTCATCCGGGGTTCTCGGAGCCCCAACACAGGCTACTTGTCATCGGATCAGTGCGTACAATGATTCGTTTGAAAGCTGTTAGAGCAGAGCGACCTGTCCATGATACGATTTACACATTGCTTTGCGGCCCAATGCGGCGCTGTCCTCGCCGTTGTGTTGAAGCGAGCATGTCTTCCCCTGCAGATACAACGTCTCATGCTCGGAGTTTCCGCGACGACTGCGTATTGGGCGACCCGCTATCGCCAGAATTTGATACCATCTCGCCTCGAGGCGTCGTGCGTCTTCCGGCCGCTGCAGATGGCCGATGACAGCTTCCGGCTATTGACCTCCAACTGGAGGAGGGAGTACGGGTACCCCCGTCGTTCTGAATGACCCGTTGGTTGTGGGTCTTGAAAGAGAGAAACGAAGCCTTTGACAGCTTTCCTGAATCTTGCATAGAACCGTGAGCTTGAGGGCGCCGTTTGTGTCGGGCGCTGTCCGCTTCAACTATTGACAACGATTGGGTATGTATACCATGCTTTTTGTATATTCTCACTCCTGACGTTGGCCTCTTGCAGGCAGGCATACCTGTCACTTTCCTAAACATTCCTGCCAAAACTCCTCCTCGGTGGGAGATGCCCACAAGTATGTCCGATTAGTGGGGAACGCAGCGCCCGTGTTGTGCATGGAGAATGACTGAGCGGGTTTCAGTATGTGGCCATTGCTTATACGGCTTCACCGTGAACCGCCAAAGTCAGCGTGAATCGACTCTTTCGTCGAACCTGTCACCTCGACAATTCGCCAGTGGGCTCCATCCTGTAGCCTCTACCGTGATTGAGCGTTTACAATGTACCTCCAGCTGCGTGCAGTCACGGTGCAACTTCCCACAAAGCTGGCTGAATCCGCCATGCTTATCGTCAACCAACTAGGCAACATGGGGCAAACTACATCTTGGCGCTCTCAGGAGTAAGTTGACACGTTCAAGCCTGCGGGCGATGATTAGCTCCTGAGAAGCGTGTTCTCACCGCGTATGTGGTTGGCCCGGGGACGTGGGTGGGTCTATCGCCTGACGTCCGGGAGCCTGACCGCCTATAGCAGTACATTTGCACGGTAGTGGGAGTTTCGGGCTTGCCGGATGACTCCGGGTCGCGGTTCAAGGACGGGTTGCATGCACCTAGCTCATCGAGATGGTGGTCAGCTTGCACTTGACTGCACTATTCGACTGCGATTTGGTGAACCTGTTGATACGTTTGCGCACAATGTAGTCGGACGAGGACGGTCTGTGTGCGATGGACTCGGAGGAGCAGCCACCGTTGCACCACAACCGGGGTAAAGCTGGCGGCCGGAGTGGACCGATGAGCTCAAGGAGGGGGTCGGACCGGGTCTAGACGCCCATGCAAGTGATCACGATGAGATCACCCCCGATCTCACTCAGCCAGTCCTCCCAAGCCTTCTTCAATCCCCAGCGGACCCTGCGCTTTCTTCAACAGCAACCACCACCACCACCACCCTAACAACACCGCCCACAATGACCACCGCCCTCGACGCCCTCAAGCAGACCGGCACCGTCGTCGTCTCCGACTCCGGTGACTTCGAGTGTGAGTACACCCTCACCCGCGATGACGTCCTTGACTTTCGTTGGGGAACGCGAGGCTGATTGGGCGTGACCATCGACAGCTATCGATGTCTACAAGCCCCAGGATGCGACCACCAACCCGTCGCTCATCCTCGCTGCTGCTAACAAGCCCGCGTACAAGCGTCTGATTGATGCCGCTATCGAGTACGGCAAGCAGAAGGGCGGCAGCATCGAGGAGCAGACCAACGCTGCTATGGACCGCCTTGTAAGTGTTATCCTCTCATAGATATCAGTCCAGACCATGTCGCTGATCTTCGCATAGCTCGTCGAGTTCGGCAAGGAGATCCTGAAGATCATCCCTGGCCGTGTTTCGACCGAGGTTGACGCCCGTCTCTCCTTCGACAAGGAAGCGACCAAGGCCAAGGCCAAGGAGCTGATTGCCCTCTACGAGTCTCTCGGTATCAAGCGTGAACGTATCCTCATCAAGATCGCTTCCACCTGGGAGGGTATCCAGGCTGCCCGCGAGCTCGAGCGTGACGATGGTATCCACTGCAACCTCACCCTCCTGTTCGGCTTCGCGCAAGCTGTTGCGTGTGCCGAGGCGGGCGTCACTCTCATCTCGCCCTTCGTCGGCCGTGTAAGCACCATCTCGTACACGTTGATCCGTGAATGTCGTCTAACATTGTATACCCAGATCCTCGACTGGTACAAGAAGAACAAGCCGGGCCCGAAGTACGAGGGCGATGAGGACCCTGGTGTCCAGTCAGTGAAGAAGATCTTCAACTACTACAAGCAGCACCACTACAAGACCATCGTCATGGGTGCTTCGTTCCGTAACGTGCGTGCAACTGGGAGCGCCCGCCATTATCACTTACTCATACTTTCCTATACAGACTGGCGAGATCAAGGCCCTCGCTGGCGTTGACTTCCTCACCATTTCCCCCAGCCTTCTTGAGGAGCTCAAGAACGACACTTCCGATGTCCCCAAGAAGCTCGACTCCAACGCCGGTAAGCATCGGGGATGCATACAGGCCATAGCTGCGACTCATCGATTGCATATTATAGCCGCCCAGGGCCAGCCCATCCCGAAGGTCTCGTACATCAACAACGAGCCCGAGTTCCGCTGGGCGCTTTGCGAGGACGAGATGGCGAACGACAAGCTCCACGAGGGTATCCGCAAGTTCGCTCAGGACGGCGAGACGCTCAAGAAGCTGCTCCGCGAGAAGCTCCAGGCTTGAGTTGTCGCCTACGGGCTTGCGCATCACTGCTTTGTCGGTCAGAGATCATCAGGGAAAAGGAATAGCGGAAGTTTGTACATGTATAAAATGTAGCATGCGTTTGGCAGCATCTAGACTTGTGCCTCATGATAGACGATGCAAATCTCAGACTTCACACTAGTGACATGTGTTGCGCGTGTATGCAGGCAACAGTTGTAGCCTCTGAGTACTGAGTAGTCGTGAGCACGTCCACGGACCGTACGTTACACATGGCTGTTTGAGCTTCGGCTAGCGCGGGCACCGCGGGATGCAAAGATGATGACGCCGGCGGGATCAGGTACCGGACCGAGACCTGCGCGATCCGTTCATGAACGGACAGCGTCCGACGCGGTCGCAGTCTCACTCCATTGCCGCGATGCTCCAGCTTCCTACTTTACGGACGCGAGCTGGCCTGTGCATGAACTCATTCTTTCTCTCACCCTCGTTCCCTCGGTATTGCGCATCGAGCACAGGACGCGCCTGCCCCGGTTGACCTTCTTGGTAGGACTCCTTCCGTTACTGGAGGCGGTGCATACATACGCTAACATCGCGCGTTTCACTGACCATCAGCCTCTTAGCGGCTAACAGCCTATTCGCCTCCTTAAACGCGGTCTATCAGTGGTCCTTTGCGTCTACAGGGGCAGGATACAGACTATCTCGCCAGAGCGCAGAGTGATACATCTCTTCTCCGCCCTCCATTGTCTCTCGAAGGTTGGGCATGGCGGAACAGGAGAAGGCGAACTTGAGTGGCGGGGATTCTCCAAGGTCCTCAACCAAAACAGCGGCGTCGCCATCTAAATCCGCTGGCCTCCTGGACAAGCTGCCGCCATGGATGGCCAAGAATCTACGCTCCCCAAAGTCCTGGAAACTGGTGCTGAGGTGCTGGGCGGCGTCCTGGATATCCTTCGTCATTATGCTGCCCAACAAATCTCTGCAAACGCTGGGAAACACGTAGGTGCAATAACGGTAGCGTTCCAGATCCGCCAGCTCATCTAGGACCCGTGCACAGCGCCTTCTTCGCCCTGTTGCTGAGTGTCATGGTGCCCCCTAACATGCCGGTTCAGATCTTTATGTTTGTAAGTCAATCCATCTATCGAGTGTTAGGGCAATGTCCCAGTTCATCATATTAGCGATGCTGATATTGTCATACGTCCGCAGGTGATTACGACCATTGTGTTTGGCCTGTCATTGGGCTGGGCGCTGTCGTGTGCTGGTATGGCTGCGGCGCTGGCTGCCAGAGACCAGACATTGCTCAAAGAGACCCTGCAGAAGACGACTGCGAGGTAGGCTATCAATCGATGGTATTCTTGTGGCTGAATCTATTAGTTGAAGTCCATCCTACCAGCGCCGCAGGCCTAGCAAATCCTGATGCACTCTTCCAAAACGCGATATTCAACGGAGTCTTCCTGGATACACGGTACGGTCTTCGCCGTTCCGGAGTGGGAGTTACATATCTAACGCATCTTCTCTCAGCTCGACGGTCGTGTTCGGGGTGTTCCTGGGGTTCGGATGCTTCCTGTTCGCCTTGATCCGAGCCTACGCACCGAAGCTCACGATCATGAGCGTGTTTGGTACCATAGCCATGGACATCTTCTGCGTAAGTGCACAGTGCAGATTTGGATCAATAGATACTGATGTGAGGGGAATGCAGAGCTTCGGCCCCCTCTTCCCGTTCTCGCAGTACACTCTGCTGAACTCCCTGCTCACCTCGGTTGCGTGCTACATCGCGATCGCGCTCATATTCATCATCTTCCTCTTCCCGGAGACGCTGAATCATTCGTACTTGGCCTCCTCTGCTGAGCTGCTTGACAAGTTCAAGGGTATCTTGGCTATGCAAGAGGAAGTGCTGAGCACTGACCCGCATGATTCGGGTCCGGGAAGCCCGCTTGCGGGGAAGACCAACATGGCTCGAGTGGGCATGCTTCAGCAGCTTCAACAGCGTGAGTATCGGGCGATATCTACAGATGGGCGTAGTGCTAATTCCTCGAGTAGTGATGGCGCAGAAGCAGTTCCTCAATCTCGAATTCAGCTGGGGCAGGTGGAACGGCGATGATATCCGCGACATGCTGGAGCCCATGCAGATTCTCGCCACGCGGCTTGGTATGTCTCAACTTCGATGCGTCACATGCTTCTGCAAGCTTACTGAGGGAATAGGTGCTCTCAACGGGTTCGCCAGGTCGCTGGCCCAAGCTCAGCAGTCTGCGTACCAAAAGAACGCCGAGACCGCCTCGGTCTCCGACGCAGGATCATCAGCAACGGCTGTAGACGACACCCTCTTACTGCGCCAGTTTCGTGAGCGGAATGACGCTGCCGAAGAGGAATTCCACGTTCGCCTCGTCGACGTCCTTCCAACCATCCGCGAAGCGACGGCGGATCTACGCGCCGCGGGTATTGCTGCCCTTGCGTCTCTGAAGGAGCTCATCGTCGCGGTGAACACGAATCGATACAAGCGTGGGACCGCTCTTCAAGACGCCCGCCTCGCTGACCTGGACAAGGCCTTGTCGACCTTGCGCCTGGCCCTTGACGACTTCAAAGTCAGTCGCAGGCTGATCCTCCTGCAACCCTACCAGTCGGTCCTTCAACAAGCAGACGCGGGTACGCTCAAGAAGTTCCCGCTTCGCGCACTGTATATCTCCTACGTCTTCTGCTCCAACCTGATCGTGGTCTCGAACGGCATCATCACTCTGTCTCAATACGTCAGCGAGACAGCCAGGCACCACAATCGTGCGAGGTTGTGGGCTCCGAAGGGCCTTCGTGCGATTGGCAAGCTGCTGCGTTCTGGACAGGGTGGTGGAGAGGATGCGGTAGGAGAAGATCCTCAGCCTGAGCAGTCGGTAGAATCCGAAGAGAAGAGGGAATACAGTGAGTATCCGCATCGCACGTTTCAAGATTCGCGTTTGTCTAACCGGGGGATCAGAGCGCGATCCGGATAGCAGACCACCACAGAACATCCTGCAGCGGACAGCAAACACCTTGCATGCATTGTATAAGTGGTCGAAGACACCAGAAGCCTTGGTATGTCTGCGTTCGAACGTCTATACAGCGTATTGCTCACGGCCTTCCAGTTCACGTTCCGTTACGTCGTGGTCACCATTGCGCTCTGGATACCGTCAGTTGTCAAATCTAGTGCCCGTAAGTGGACTCAAATCCTTGCCTTTAATCCGGCCTTACTCAATGTCGTTGATGGCCAGACTTCGCTTATGCGGAGCGGAGTGTTTGGTAAGTCTTCGTTTCAAGCTCAGCGCGCATTCTAGCTGACTATGCTGTAGGGCTCTAATCATGGCACAGACGACAATGAACATTTACGCATCCGATCAGGTTTATAAGTGAGATGGTCCTGTCTTGCTGCACGATTCAGCGCTGACCCAGGCTACTGCAGTTATGCCCTCCGTCTTGGCGGCACATTTGTAGGTGCTCTGTTGGGTATGGTATGCTGGTATATTGGTACGTCTTGGCACTTACTAAGCGCTATAGTGGTCTCTCATTCATACTGACGCCGCCGCATCTCAGGTGCTGGACATGGCAATGGAAATCCATACGGCTTAGCGACCATTGTTGGCGTGTTCTTGTTGCCGCTTGTCTTCCTTCGCAATTTCGCGCCGCCTCAGTATCTGGTCGGAATTCTGATGGTCGGGGTGAGTGCACTGGCATCCAGTCTGTTTCAAATGTCTTGTAGCTGACAGTCGGCGTGCAGGCGACATTTGTTCTGGTGGTCGGGTATTCCTGGATCGATGGCAATCTGCCAGGCCTCTTCCAAAACGTAGGCATCGGTTGGGATGTTGCTTGGAGACGTTGGGTCCTGGTAATGATTGGTATGCTTCCTGCGCAATACCAATGGCGCATACCTCGCTCACCGCTGGCTTACAGGCAGCGCCGCATCTTTCATCCTCATGATGCTCCCACCCAAGTCTGGCCGGAAAGCCGTCCGTCTGCGCAACGCCGCCGTCATCTCCGGACTGTCCTATCTCTACTCGCACCTCACATCCCTATGGCTCAGCGCTGGCGGCCCGTTCGACCGCATGCCCGAGGCAAAGGATGGCGTCCCTTCTCACGAAGGCCGAAAATGGCCCACGGAGTTGAGGGCGAAGTTCATCGCGCTTGCGGAGCAGCTGCAGGACTTGCGGATGCGGACGGCGATGTCCAAGTGGGAGGGCAATATCAGGGGCGCGTGGGCGACCGAGGATTACAACAAGCTGCTGGACGTTGAGACAGATCTGCTCTCAAGCCTCATTTTGGTATGCCTCAATAGTCTTTGACGATGGCGCCATGCTGAAGGCTTCTTCATAGCTGGGAGGTGCTCTTTCCAGCCTTGATCCGGATCTAAGGAAAGAGACGCTACCGCACACGCACGTCCTCAACCCGCATTTTGTGTGTCGTCCTGACTTCGTACTACCGTTACTTCGACTGATGGAATACGTGTAGATCAGCGACGTCATCTCCATGTTCTTCCTCATTTCGCACTCCCTCCGCACGGGCGAGCCCCTGCACCAAGCGCAATACAAAAATCTTGCCGACCGCCTGCACTACCACGGCGGATGGGCCATCGCGGGGGCGAACGCCGCGGATAGCAACGCGCGCAAGATGAAGCTCAGGCAGTCCTTAACCAGCTACGAGTACATGTTTTACGCGACTGCTGTAGTGGCTGTCTTGCAGATGACCCAGGTGCGCAAGTAGCTGAATTCGACGTGTGCTCTGTTAACTGTTCCATTCCAGGCCTTGAACGAGGCGCGCGTTGTCGTCGCAGATCTGTGTGGAGAGGTCCC
Organism: Trametes sanguinea; assembly: GCA_008973685.1. Taxonomy (NCBI): domain Eukaryota; kingdom Fungi; phylum Basidiomycota; class Agaricomycetes; order Polyporales; family Polyporaceae; genus Trametes; species Trametes sanguinea. The sequence goes on from WAHA01000017.1 coordinate 819,400, forward strand.
TTTGGAAGGCTTCGAAAGGTGGAGAGAGGAGTACGACCGGACACATGCTCTTGCATGAGAGCAGTCTACCATCATCCTCATAGTTTGGAATCGTACCATTCCGCCGGAGATCGAAACCATGCATGTAGCGCCGCCGGTGAGGCGACGCTTTATGTCATTACTCTGTAGGTACTGTATGTACGTACGATCCAGCGTAGTAGTGGTCAGTGGGAATTCTACAATACAGTGGCTCCGGAGTCGACACAAGTACAGTATGACAGGGTATAGTATGAGAGCATCATGGGGCATGGTGGCAGAGGATGATAGAGATAACATGATTAGAAAGAGGGGGACGACGTCAAGTATCAAGAGAGGCAGGGACAGGCAACATAAGCTAGTGGCACGTCCATGATTGACCAAGTCCATGAATATCTGTCACCGCTAGTCGTACGACGACTTCTCTTGTCTAAAGCTTGTCGTAGTAGGTTTCGAGCGGAGGGATCTCCGGCTGCAGAACGCACATGCACATCCCGCGTTAGCAATCCACACTCTGACGTCAATATCATACGTCCACGACATACCTTAAGGCCTTTACGGACACGTATGCTCTTGACGAGCTCCTCAAGCTTGCTGCCCTTCTCTAGAGGAGCTGTAGGAATTCACTACGTCAGCCTGAGCATACATGTGATTAAGGCCATTGCGCTTACAGCCGTTCATCAACTCCCAGTGGTCGAAGACAGACTGGGGGAACGCCTGGCCGCTGGTCGCCGCACGGAGTTCGCCATTGAAGCCGAACGACTCCATGACGGGGAGATAAGCCTTCACTGTGAACATCGGCGTGCCGACGCGCTGCTCCTCGCTGAAGACTTGACCTCGACGCTTGTTGAGCACAGAGTAGATGCCGCCCATTGCGGTCTCCGGGCATTGAATTTCGACTGAATTGGGTAACGGTAAGTCATTCAACGATGCTTTCCCATGAACTGGAAATGCTCACCAAGGTAGACGGGCTCCTGGAGACTGGGATCGGCGAGCAAGCACGCGGCATATGTGACACGGCGGCATGTGGGGATTATCTGACCTCCACCACGGTGAATGGCATCGGTGTGTAGCTGCGAGGGGAGAACTCATATGAGTACTAGCTCCCATGCACAGACCTTTTGATCGCGAGGCTTACCGTAACATCGAGGATGTTCACACGCACGCCACGCATGTTCTCCTCCGCAAGGACACCCTCTTTTGTCGCCCACTGGAAGGCAGCAACGCAGGAGTCCTTGATCTCGTTGAGGTACTGCACACCCTTCGTGACATCGACAAGGAGGTTGGGGCCGGTCGTGTCGGGCCCGAAGCACCAAATCTTGCGGGCATCGGTGACGTCCCAGCCGAACTCGTCGGCCAAAACGCGCGCGCGGACCTTATAGTCGTCGCGAGGGTTGATCTTACCGGCCTCAATGGCCAACGAGAGCTCCTCGTCGATGGGTTGTGCCTTCGCGTACAGGCGATTATGTTTGTTCTGTGACTTCGAGAGCGCGACGATGGACGACTCAGCCTTGACGGTCTCACGGTAGCCCACCACGGGGTCGGAGACCTTGAGAGGAACACCGGCGTGATCCTCCTCGAGATCCTATTACCCCATAGTTAGCTTCATGCATCTCAAAGTACACGGATTGCAGCCGCATACCTTCAAGCAAATCTCCAAATGAAGCTCTCCCGCTCCGGCGACGATGTGTTCTCCGGTGTCAGCAATCCACGCCTGAACACAGGGGTCGGATTTGGACAGGCGCTTGAGGCCCTCAACGAGCTTCGGGAGGTCTGCAGGGTTCTTGACCTCGACGGCGACGCGGACGACGGGCGAAACGGAGAACTTCATGACCTTCATGTTGTGCGCGGTCTCGGACGTAGTGAGAGTGCCGCTCTTAAGCAGGAACTGGTCGATACCGACAAGACCGACGATGTTGCCGGCCGGGCAGTTCTCAATGGGCTCAACGGCTCGGCCCATCATGAGCACTGTGCGCTGCACCGACTTGATGAAGAGGTCGTCCTTCCTGCCAGGGACGTAGTTGGGGCCCTGAATGCGGATTGACTGACCGCCATAGACGGTACCGGAGAAGACGCGCCCAAACGCGTAGAACCGGCCCTTGTCGGAGGTCGGCACCATCTTGGAAATGTAGCAGACGAGGGGACCCTTGGGGTCGCATTCGCGGATACCGATGGCGGACTCGTCGTCCATGGGTCCTTCGTACAGGGTCTCGACGCGATAGCGCTGCGCGGTCTTGGGTGAGGGGAGGTTGATGACGACCATCTCCAGCATGGAGTCGCCGGCGGGGAGGAACTTCTTCATGACAACCTTTAGCAGCGCCTTGCCCTCGAGATCGCACTCGCCCTGGGTGAGCTTGATGTCGAGCTTCTCGCACATTGAGAGCACCTCGCCCTTCTTGGAGTTCTTGACGGCGTCGAAGATGCGGAAGATGGGGTCGAGGACGAACATGTTGAACGCGCGCTCGAGCGGCCTGCCCTCGGCGTCGACGTTCTTCGTGGTCCACTTCTTCGTCTTGGGGTTGAAGTGGTTGTCGCCCCAGAGCTTGGCCATCATCTTCTCCTTGTCGACGCCGAACTTCTTCGAGTAGCGGCTGGCGAATTGACGGAGGGTGAAGGCCCAGCCGTGAAGGCCGGAACCGAAGGCGACGGTACCCTTGTCGGGGTAGACCTGGACGTCACCAAGAGCCTCGTCATGGTACGTCGAGATGATGACATTGACGGACTCGATGGTGCGGGAGAACGACTGGAAGAGGTCCTCCTTGTCGACCTGGAGCTCGAGGAGGGCACGGTCCACCTTGTTGATAATGACGACTGGCTTGATGCGCTCGGTGAGCGCCTGGCGGAGAACGGTCTCGGTCTGCACGCAGACGCCCTCCACGCAGTCGACGACGACGAGAGCGCCGTCGGTAACGCGGAGCGCGGCGGTGACCTCGGACGAGAAGTCAACGTGTCCGGGAGAATCAATAAGGTTTATCAAGAACTCCGCACCCTCAGTCTGCTGCTTGATGGCAGAGACCTCGTCCTTGTCGAGTTCGAAGTACATGGAGATAGCAGTGGACTTGATGGTGATGCCGCGCTCCTTCTCGTCGGGGCGGGTGTCCATGTAGCGGTCGCCCTCCTTGGCGGTGGCGATGATGCCAGCCTTCGAGACGAGCGAGTCGGTGAGGGTGGACTTTCCGTGGTCGACATGGGCAATGACGCTCATGTTCCGGATGTTGGTCGGACGGTCCATGAGCGCCCTGATCTGGTCGACAGTGAATTTGACCATTGTGGCTAGAGGTTAGAGCTTAGCGCAGAAGTTCGAATAGAGCGATGAGGCGAGTGCGCGCAGTGCGCGCGGTGACGATAGAAGAGTCGGATAGTTCAGGCTCTGGAGAAAGCTGACCGTGAGTTGCTGTGTATATATTATGTGTGCTGGGCGTCGACGACTCATACCACGGGTACGGTCCCGAGGAGAGCGGTTGCGAACTGCGTTGCCTACCGTGACATTAGGGGTGCCTGCACCAACGTCCCCGACCACCGCGTCCTAAGACCCGTGTGAGCTCTAACCCATATATCGAAATAGCTGAGCGTCTCTCACCATGAGGGCCAATCACAGGTCCGATGTTGCCGTGTCCCCAGCTACCCTAGTCGCATTCTTGGTAGGGTAGAATTGAATACCTCGTCATTTCACTACGACCTGAGTCGCTTAACAGCCTGCGCGCGCGACCGAGTGTGTGCGCCATGGTCCGTGGCATCATCACTCTATGACTCGATGCCGGATTAGAGACGTGATAGGTACGTAAGTACAAGCTGAAGTGAGCTAAAGCTCAGAAACGCGCCATGAACTTAGGAGGGGATAACTTCTTACATGCGCATAATAAAACTGCGAAGACCGGTCAGCATCAACACGGGTCCGCACTCGAGTCATTCGGCCTTGACGCTTCCGCACATGTATACGGCTGTTGTGGCCGATGTACTGTTGTCAATAGGCCAAGGCTGAGGCCGCCGCTTTCCGAAACCATCGGGTTTGCCGTCTGACAAATCCGCGTTTCTGCCTCCCAAGACGAACATGAGTCTGAATCGCAAGAAAGTAGGAGATACGTTGCATCTCGAGGATGTTCTGGCATATTGGCAAAACCTCCCCGAGGAGCACTGGTAATACCTCCTCGCCTTTCTCGGAACGAGTAAGCAACCGCTTCGGGCGACGGGAGGTCGGCGGCAGCTGCTTCACGACTCACTACGGCCGCCGCGGGCGACCCAAATGCGACTCTCCGGCCACCCTGCAGGATCGTCGAGAATCTTCAAATTCGCGCTGACTCACATTAGACTTTGCAATAGCCTTTTCATCCAGGGGGCGTCGGAAAGCCCTCGGCGCGTCTTGCAACACGCACTAAGAGGCCACCCGCCGCCCGCTCGTTGCACAGGTGATCGAACCCGGCCTCTTACCGACGGCGCGTCTGCTATCGCATACTAACGAGCTGTGTCGGGAGATACTGTAGAGTAGAGCCAAGCCAGCACAAGACGGTGGCGGCCCCGGGCTGATGCGTACAACTTGCCATATGCAGCTACTGACTTGCAGATAAGTGGGGGTCGTCACTGGTCGTGTACCTATCAAGCGCCGCGGGATCTGAAGTGGTCGGTGTCCCTCTTTGGCCAAGCACTGCGTAATAAAGACGGTGGGAGTTGCTGCCGTGAAGCCTGGCGCGCGGGAGGATCGAGCTGTGTCGCCTTTCGTCGGTGGCGTCGCCGACGCTCCCATCTCGGAGGAGCCGTGGCGTCGCGCTATTCTGAGCTCCCGCGCCGTGACTACAGTACTATGCCGCATGCGATGGCTGGCGAAGGTTCGAGTTGGAGTGGTCGGTCCCCGTCCCCTTCTGCCGTCGCGGCCTGCTCTCGGCCTGACCCCAGCCTCTCACCAACGCTGTCGCCACCCCGGCCGCGCGTGACCGAGCGCGGACTCGGGGAGACGGCCTGCCTGAAGCTGTGGGTACGCACGTCGGATACGGGCAGCAGCACCATGTCGAAGAAAAGAGGGGACGCACCTTGACAGTCGCTGCGAATCGTCGACTCAATCATGCAGCCAAATAGCTCACATACGGCGACGCCCCGCAGTCGCCCGCGTTATCAAGTGACCTCTGTACGCTGCAGCTGGACGATACAGCGCTGCTCGAGCCGCTTCGGAGCCTGTGCGATAAGTGCTCCCTTGGCGCCAGATCTTCTGTCATTTTGACGACACGGTGGCATTCGAGCCCCGCGCGCAGGGCTGTCGCTACGTCGCAATGATGCGCTCCGGTCCATCGAGCCGCCTATCTCTTACCTGTGTTTCGCATCAGCCGTCGTCGGTGCAGAGAGGGAACCAGATAGAAGCGGCTGGCCGTTCCATAGATGCAATAAACGGTTGATCGATATCTATGGAACAAAGAAATCCGTGCGCGGGTGCAACATCTTTGAGTTCTGCTGCCTGCATCAGCGCGCACAAGCTAAACGGCACAGCACTCTCCTCAAGAGAACCCAGAGAACAGAAGAAGGCCTGACCAGGGCCCAGGTGCGAGATAAGAAGCTCCATCGGCCAGGTACGGCGATGCGGAGCCTGAGAGAGTTCCCCCGGACGTCCGAGAAGCGGGGAGGTGAATGAAGGCATCGATCCTGCGCAGAGTCTCAGTGAGGAAAGCAGGCTGCTGGGGCAAGCGGCTGCATGCAAGGGCGACATTTGGAGACAGCGCGGAATGATGCCGCGCGTCGTATCGTCGTAGCGACGTCGCCCGCCCCAGTTCAGGAACAGTGCAGTGCCGCTGGAGCACGACTAGAACAGTGCCATCAGAACGTCCAGGATGCGAGATGCGACTACGACCGCCAAGCGCAGTTCGTGCGGAGGCGATGGCGAATTCAGCTGGGCTGCTGGAGGCACGCAAGACCTCTCATGTGTTTATCTGCAGCGCACGACGATTCAATGAGACTGCTCCGATTTCGACCAAGGACGGATCCAGCCGAGCTGGCGAGCCCATCTGACCTGAGCGCAACGTGAGACGGGCGAGAGCCGCGGTGGCGTGTCTCGGGAGGAGCTTGGGCGTCGATACGTCGATGGCCACATGCGACGTGCGCGCGTAGTGCCACCGCCAGCGCCGGTCGGGACGCACGTCAACGTGAATACGGCGGGGAGAATCGAATTGCACGGATAGCGCGCCATAGTCGGCGATTGCTGCCTTGAAATAGCGACGGGCGTCCAGGGCCGCTGGGGTTTTGGGATGCTCACGAGGAGATCACAGTATGATGATGCTGGTGAACCTAGAATCTGGCGTGGTGCAGTTGTCGTCTACGAAATTCGCATGGATGATTGCGCTCGATCCTTGGCAGACCGACGAGCCCTGATGTGCAGGGTCGCAGAGCAAAGTTTTTGTAAGTACTCTACGCCAGGAACGGGACGAAGTTGCGTTATCGTGCATGATGACTTCGCGCGAGTTCTGGAGGGATTTGCGTCAGCGGTGCGGATCGGAAAACGACGAGGCACTTCTGGATCGGGCAGACCGGGTTGGGCCGTTGAGCTGGATGGGACGGGCGCTCGTTCAATGGTCCGAATCCCGATTACGGCGGGACGCAGCTGGAAGGCCCTGGAGGGAGGGGCGGTTGGGACATTTGCCTATCTCTGGGCGACGTTGCCGGGCAAGCGTTATCTGCGAAACGCTGCGGGCGCTGTTTGATTTTTCTGTTTACGCCCGCGGCCGAGGACGATGAGGAGAGGCGGGGGGATGGCGTGCGCACCAGCCAACGGACAGTCGGGAACTCGGGCAGTCGGCCTGATCGAGAGAGGGCGGGCGGGGAAGCGCTCGCGGACGGACCAATCAGCCACGATCGAGTTCAAAATTTGTGCGCGCGTCTTTAGTCCGCCCGCCCTCCCAGCCACAGCGGCACCGTCTGCCCTCCGAGCTACGGCCGGTAAGGTGCGCTGGGTGAGAGTGAGTAGTAAGTGAGTGAGTGCAGCTGCTTGCATTCCACAGTGCTCGAGACGATTCCGACGATTCGCAGGGCGGATGCAGTGCCGTTGCGTGCGATGGGCCAAGCAAGCGGGCGGAGTGGAGCAGGAGCCGAGGTACGAGCGGGCACACGAGCGGGAGTGGACGATTGCGGGGCGGTGGATGATGATGAGCTTAGACTCGGCGAGGGCGGGGGCCGTGCCTGGCCATGGGAGGAGATTCAGACGAGCGAGCAGGAATTGATGGCCGGGGAAGAACCATATGGACAGTGGTGCATGTGGTGACTTTGATCCTCACCCGTACATAAGCCTCCCTCGTTTTTCTCCGTCCCAGAAGGCTCCTCCCTCCGACTCCGCCCACAGAGTCCTGCCCTTTTTCTCCCCGGCCACCGTCCCCTGCACGGCCCTCTTCCTCTTCCACCACACTCTTCACTGAGCGACATGGCTGGTCTGCAGGCCGACAAAGACATCCTCGCCGGTCTCGCCGAGGCAACTCGCGACGAGGTCGAGCTCAAGAAGAAGATCGTCTCTTCTGACACCACCTCCCACGAGCACGAGCTCGACGGCATCCATGATGGCCTCGAGTTCCCCACAGAGGAGGAGCGCCTCACCCTCCGCCGCGTATCAGACGACATCCCCTGGTCCGCATATCTGATCGCCTTCACCGAGCTGTGCGAGCGGTTCTCGTACTACGGCTCTACCGTCGTCTTCGTATGTTTTCTTCCTTAGATTGCGATCTTGCCGCGCACCCAGCTAAACGCCCGTTCGCTCTTCCAGACCAACTTCATCCAGCAGCCTCTCCCCGCCGGGTCCAAGACCGGCGCTGATATCAAGCAGGCCGGTGCCCTTGGCCTTGGCCAGCGTGCGTCCACCGGTATCGGCACCTTCAACTCCTTCTGGGTCTATGTCATTCCTCTCTTTGGTGCCTACATCGCCGACACCCGATGGGGTCGTTTCAAGACGGTCTGCGTTGCTGTCGGTATTGCTCTCGTCGGCCACGTTCTCCTCATCATCTCCGCTGTCCCCGGCGTGATCAACCACCCCAACGGCTCTCTCGCGTGCTTCATCATTGCCATTATCATCATGGGCATGGGCACCGGTGGTTTCAAGGCGAACGTCTCTCCGCTCGTTGCTGAGCAGTACAAGCGCACGAAGCTTTTTATCGGCTACACGAAGAAGGGCGAGCGTGTCATCGTCGACCCTACGCTCACGACGTCCCGCATCTACTTGTACTTCTACCTGTTCGTCAACATCGGCGCTCTGATTGGTCAGATTTCCATGGCCTACTCTGAGAAGGTATGTCTTCCGGCTCCGGAACTACGGTCCGGCGCAGACGCTGATCCCGCATCTTCCTCCAGTACGTCGGATTCTGGCTCGCGTACACCCTGCCGACGGTCATCTTCATGTTTGCGCCCATTGTCCTCTACTTCGGCCGCAACATGTACGTCAGGTCGCCTCCTCAGGGTTCCGTCCTCGGCAAGTCCCTCCGCATCTGGCGCTTGGCTGCGAGTGGCCGCTGGTCGTGGAGTCCCGTCAAGACCTGGCGCAACTTGAATGCTCCTGACTTCTGGGAGAACGTCAAGCCCAGCCGCTTCACCGGCGAGAGTCGTCCCAGCTGGATGACCTTTGATGACGAGTGGGTCGACGAGGTCAAGCGCGGCTTCAAGGCGTGCAGCGTGTTCATGTGGTTCCCCATCTACTGTCAGTAGTTCCAGCCATGTGCTTGCAGGGAGTGCGCGTTTGCTGACGGATTCTTGCGAATACAGGGCTCACGTACAACCAGCTCAACAACAACCTGACGTCTCAGGCAGCGACGATGGTCACGAACGGCGTTCCGAACGACGTTCTGTCCAACCTCGACCCCTTCGCCCTCCTCATCTTCATCCCGATCGTCGACAAGTTCATCTACCCTGGTCTGCGTCGCCTGGGCATCAACTTCTCGCCCCTGAAGCGCATCACGCTCGGGTTCTTCACCGGTTCCGCAGCGATGATCTGGTCGGCAGTGGTTCAGCACTACATCTACAAGCGCAACCCGTGCGGGTACTACGTCGGGACGTGCGAGGACGCGGATGGCAACCCGCTCACGTCCGATCTTAACGTCTGGATCCAGACGGGCTCGTACGTGCTCATCGCGTTCTCCGAGATCTTTGCGTCTATCACCGGTCTCGAGTACGCGTTCACGAAGGCACCCAAGAACATGCGTTCGCTCGTCATGTCCGTGTTCCTGTTCATGAGCGCGATCGCGAGCGCGCTCGGCGAGGCGTTCGTCTCGCTCTCGTCCGACCCGCTCCTCGTGTGGAACTACGGCGTCATGGGCGTGCTCGCGTTCATCGCCGGCGTCATCTTCTGGTTCCAGTACCGCGAGCTCGACAGGCAGGAGGACGAGCTGAACGCGATCGGCGAGGGCCACCTCGACGAGAAGCACTAAACCAACCGCGTGCCGCCCCGCCTCCCTTCGTCTCTGCGCCGGCCCCGGTTTCTTCTCTTGCTCTCTCATCCTGGAATTCTTCCCTCGTGTGCCGCGTCTGGCCTCCGTGTCCCGCATTGCTCTTCCCCTCCGGACCACCACCGTGTACAGTGTATCCCATACCACCCCACCCGCCGTTCCTCGCCCTGGGTAGTATCCCTCATACACTACACCACCCGCACCGGGCGCGTGCCCGCGTAGTCCTAGTCCTCTCTTCTTCCGTCCGCGATCGTGCTCTCATGTCTTTTATGATGATGACCCGACGATGATATCCACCACCACCACCACCACCCCATCCCCACCGCGTCCGCGCACGACGACGGCGACCTGCATGCACCCAGACACCCCGCGAGTTGTTTTTACGTGTGCTGTGTTGTAGAGCAGACGTTCTTGTGCTGTTTGTTTGATATATATCGGTAGTAGCTAGCTAGCTTGGGCTTCCTGCGTAGTTAATGTGCGAGTAATGAATACACAGCTTGAAACCTCCCTTCGCGGTGTGTCTGTCCTCCGAGTGCGAGCTTTGACGTGGTAAGGGAGTCGTTGTAGTATGTATAGTTGCTATTCACGTGTGGCGGTGAGAGGCATACATACGTGCGCGCGTGTGTAGTATGTCTTGATGGCGAGCGAGATGGACTTGCACCACAACCACCACCATGGCGGCGGCGGCCTTACGCACCCTGACCGCTGCACGCGCGCGACGTATCCCGCCCTGCTTCCGATGCTCAGCCCACTTCGTGCACCCCTCGCGAGCCCTCTCATCCTCAGTACCTCAGCACGATAGCAGCAGCAGCAGCAGCAGCACCCAGCCAGATTCCACCTACCCACTCCCGCTCCTCGAGACACGCCCCGTCCCCGCCGCCCCGCCCGACGCTCGCCGCCTCCCCACAAGCCTTCCTCTCCTCCATCCGCTCGCCCACCGCGACGCCCTTCCTCCTGCGCGGCGGACGCGCTGCTGACAGGTGGCAGTCCGAGAGATGCGCTGCTGCGGACGCTGCGCGGCGCGGGGGAGCGGCTCGTCGAGGTCGAGGTGGGGCGGTACGACCGGCCGGCGGGGTTTGAGCGGGTGCAGGTCCCGCTGGGGGTGTACCTTGAGTGGTTGACGCGGTCGGAGGGAGAGCGGGAGGGGGAGAAGGTGCAGCTGTATCTCGCGCAGTGGAGGGCGCGCGATGAGGTTCGTGTGTCGAGTGAGGACTGATGCGCGTGGGTAGACGACTGGACTGATGGAACGGTGCGTATGGATGTAGGTCCCTGGGCTAGAGGAGCTCGTGAAGCCGCCTCCGCTGCTCGCGCCGCTGCTGGAGAGCGGCGCCGTCGACTTGTACCAGACGAGCTTCTTCATTGGGCCCTCCACCGCGGTACGCACACAGAGACATATGTAGCAGTATCACTCCTCTCATCCGCGTATATTCATCGCGCATGCACATCAGCGACGGGGCCACGGCGCACAGGTCACCCCGCTGCACTACGACCCGTACTACAACCTCTACACCGTCTACGCCTCGTCGGACGCGTCCACGCACGCCAAGCACTTCGTTTTGTTCCCGCCCGCCGCGTCCGAGCATCTCTCCCGCGCGGACGACGGGTCCGTCATGCGCAACACGTCCCCCGTGGAACTGCACCTCCGCAGGAGCGGGGGAGGTGACGGGTTCGACGTCGTGCTGGACCCCGAGTCTGCGCCCGCGAGGGTGCGGGACGCGCTGCTGCGATGGCGAGGGGGGCGCGTTGAGCTGTGTGGTGCGCGAGGGAGACACGCTCTTCGTCCCGCGCCGGTGGTGGCATCGGGTCGAGAACGTCGCGCTGCGCGAGGGCGGTGCCGCCTGGCAGGGGTGGACGGCTGGTGTGGGCTGGTGGTTCTTGCCCCGGAGCGGATGATCGAGGGGTGCCGTACTGCTCGGGAGAATCGCGTGCTGGCGGTGGACGGTGCCTGTCGCGCTGTAGTCGGGTGGTGCGTTGTGGCCGTCCATATGCCTCCCACTCGTAGGGCAAATCAGAACGTCTGTCTAGGGAAGACGCGAAGTTGGGTGGGTCATGAGTTGCGTGCGTGTGCTGCACTCGCGCAGGATGTGCACAGGTCAGGTCAGGTCGGTGTCCCCCGCGGAGGGATATTGGAAACGTCTAATGACTGAAGCTAAAGGCTGTTTCGTAGACATGTGCGCGGCTGCGAGCGAGCGTCGCTAGTGAAATGGCGAACGGTCAGCGGGTGCGCGGGGCACGGTCGTTGCCCCTGGTCGCGCAGGATGTGCGAGGATACGAACCACCACGATGCGCAGGGCGCAGGGGAGGCGAAGCAGGTGTGCGCTGCGCGTTGTTGTCGATGGAACGTGTAGGGCGCTGGTTATAAGTACAGTATGTACCTATAGGCTACGCAATCGATCTCGCAGGATCGCCTAGACAGACGGAGATGGGATGCAGGGGCGTTGTTGCGGACGGCTGTGTATGTGTAGGCTTCGGGTGTAGATCGATCATGGATGCTGGGATATTTGTCTCGGACATATGGCAGGAGTGCTGGCAGTGCCAGAGGCGGACGAGTGAGCTGGAATGGGCAAGCAGCAGAGTGGGCGCGCGCCTGTGTGCAGTGCAGAGTGCATGGATGGCATGGCGTCAGCTGCATGCGTCTCTCCCTCAGTCCCTCTGGATCAGGATCTCCGCCGCCACCGTCCACTTCCCTCTCTCCTCCTCCTTCCCCTTCGTCCACCACCATCACCGCCATCCGCCCCTCTCTTCGCACACGCACCTCACGCACTCCCCCACCCGCACGCACACGTCTCGCTCGCATAGACTCTTATATTACGCCCTCATGTCTCGCTAGCTTGCCCCCTCTAGTCCGTCACGCCCCACCCTTGCCATGTCCAATGACACACAGAGGGCCGACCAGATAGCTCACAGGTTATACTCCAAACTCGCCCTCGTCGTAAACCATGCCAGAGCAACCATCGAGCCCCCGCCGTCCGCAAAGGTCGACAAGTGGGTGAGTCCACTCGCTCGTTATCTCCCCCTACCCCACAAAGCCCCTCTGACCGCCGTGTGCTCTCTGTCGCTCCCTTCTCCCCAGTTCAACCTTGAGACTCCAGACCCGGAGATATTCAAGGAGTACACCCGCATCTACCGCTCCATCTCCTCCGCACCCGCCGTCCCCACCTTTCAGCTCCAGGTCCTCCTCTGCGTCCCAGAGCTAGCTACCAACCAGGTCCTCGTCTACACCGCACCCGACTCCTCTCGCGTCCGCATCGATCCCACCCCGCGCTACATCGTCCTCGAGTCATGGAACCTCGACTTCATCCCCTCCCACGCCGGCTCCCACGGCAGCGACGATCACATCGACGTCCAGCCCTCCACCATGTACAAGCACGGCATCCCGCTCTTCCGCAGCATCTTCACCCTCCTCCGCGTCCTCCCCGCTTGGAAGCTCGCACGCCGCCTTCGCAGGCGCGTCGGCGGTGCCCGCAATGGTCACTTTAGCATTCAGCTCCGCGTAGACAGCGTCGACGGAAGCATCCGCTCAGACGAGGTATTGAGTTTCGGTGAGTCACTCGCGCAAAGACTCGTTCCGGACGCGGTGGGGACAATGACAGGCTAAGCGAGACTTCGAAAACCAGATAACACCCCCGCGACCTTGACTTCTGTACTGCAGCGGGAGAATCATGTGCTGCCTTCCATCACGCATCCCATGGGCGAGCTCGGGGTGTCGGCAACCTACCTGACCAACCCCAGCTTCCAGTTGGACACCAAGGAATCTTTGCTGTCCTCGCGCTTCCTCTCAGAGGGCCCAGATTTCACGCCGACGCTCGTTAAGAACCAGCAGCGCGACAGCCTGTCAGGGTCACCAGGAAGCCTGCCCCTCCGCACATCACTACCCCGATCCCCTCCCCGCTCAGTAGCAGACAGATTCATCATTCCGCCCGCGACGCACACTCGCACCACGTCGTTCTCGTCCACGCAAGCAGCGCGGGGTAGTCCAGGCGGGAGCAGCAGCCCGCGGCTAGGCAACATCCCGCTTCCCGTCACGCGCAATCTATCAGGAGCAGGTATGGGCACGTCTGGCGTCTCGGACTCCTCGTCATCTAGACAGGGTGCTGCGTCCCTGGGTTCGAGGGAGGAGGTGTCTGCACTGGCCGCTCGTGTGAGGCGCGAGAGTATGCAAGGAAGGAGCTCGGTACGCGTCTTTGTTCGCATGCTTCTCCGCGATCATACTCACTCTCCTGAAGCTGGACGGCGCGTCACCCGGCGTCCCCATTCGTCGCCCGCCGATCGTCAACGCCTTCAAGTCGTCCACCATATCGTCAGGCTCGCCATCTCTGCACTCACCCTCGCCGTCTCTCCGCCAACAGTCGCCCCTCTCCACGGGAGGTCCATCGCTTCCTATACGCCCCGTACAGAGCCCATCCTCCTCACGCGTACCCCCGTCACCGATCGGAGCGGGGAGCAACTTGGCGTCCTCCCCTGTCACGCCGTTCCGACCGTCGCCGACGTTCGCGCCATCAAGCCTGGGATCCGGACGCTCGCTAGTATCTGGCGAAGGCATACCTGCCAGCCCCGCGTCTGGCGGTCTGCAGGGCTCCCCACGACAGCAGGGCAGAAGGTACACCAGCAGCTTCGGTCCGCGCACGGCAGGGGCCACCGGGAGCCGAGAGGCAAGCCCGCGGGGCAGTCCCAAGAAGGCAGGGACCGATGTGGAGAAGGCACAGGTGAGCAGCGGCCCTGGATCTACAGGCGCAGGGGGATGTTTCGGAGATCGTCGAACTGACCGCGTCGATTGGCAGGGCACGTCGTACCTCAGCGCGCACACGGACGACGACGACATCTCCGCGTTCGTGCAGGACATCGACGCGCGGAAGCCGCTCTCGAGCAGGCGCGACGGCTCGCCCGCGTCCGCGGGGCCGTCCTCCCCACACACGCGCGAGCGCACGATCCGCGAAGAGTCCTCCTCTGGCCAGGCGAGCGACGCCGACGTCGGCCCTCCTCCAGCACATGCTCGCGAGCGCACCATGTCCGCGCCGTACCCGCCGATGCTGACTACCGAGGCCGAGGTCGACGTGCGCCTGCGCGAGCTGAACGAGACGTTCCTCGCGTCCCTGCAGGGCCTCGGCAGCCGTCGGCGCGAGCCCAGCGGCAGCCCGCGCGCCGGGTCCGCTGTGAGCCCTGGCGCCGAGCGCGGGAGCACCCCGCGCCAGCCGCTCGACCCGCTCGCGTACGCGGGCGGGTCGGCGACGAGGCGCGAAAGTCCGCTGGAGGGCGCGCGCATCGGGACGCCCGAGGGCGTGGGGGCGTCGCCTGCGGCGGCGTATGTGCGCTTCGCGGCATGCGTCGACGGGGAGCGCGCGGAGCGGGTTCAGTATTGCGTCGGAGGAGGTGCTGGGCCGGATGGACCCCGAGGTCGGGCCTGGCGACGAGCGCAGGCGGAGTGGCCTGGGGCGTCCGTCGTGAGGTTGCCCGCCCCTCCCTCCGAACGTCAGCGGAGACGTTGATGACCTGGCCTCGCAATATTGCGCTCACGACGTCGCGCAGTGCGGCGTGTGATGACACGGCGAGCTTCTCTCTCTGCCTCTCTCTCTTCTTATTCTCTCCACTATCTACTATAACGCGCCTCGGTACGCCCCGCCCGCGCTGCAGGCTTGCTTCCTGGATTCTTATTATGACTGTCTCCTGTCCTGTCCTGTCCTGTCCTGTTCTGTCTTATCCTATGTAGCATGCATCTACCGTCTGACTCCTCCCCTTCCCTTCCCATGGCCACTTTCACATCGCGGACGCACGGACACTCGTCCTTCCCTCTTCTCTTCCCAATCCATCCATCGATCCATCCAATCATCGATCCCTGCTTCTGCTCAGCCGAACTCATCCTTACGGTGTCTACCTGCTGCCGCTTGCACCCACGTCCTCCATCTCCATCTCCACTTCCACCCCCATTTCCCCCTCCCACCCCCGCCTCCGAGTTGTTGCATTATTAGCCCGCACCCCCCACATCCTGTCCGTCCGCCCGTCCGTCACCGTCACGACACGCCCCCACGTTCTCCTCGCTGGCAGCGGTCTTGCTCCTTCCCTCTCTCCCTCTCTCCTCCCGTACCACACCACACACCCGCTTTCTCTGGATCCGTGCTGCCATCGCCACCGCCACGGCTGGTTCTTCGCATAGATTGTGATACTTGTACAGCGTCGTGGCCAATATACCACCACCCCTCTTTCCCGGACCGCATCGCAGTCTCCTCGTGCCTGCAAAAAGTCGGATCGCTGGAGAAAGGAAGGCCTGCGGTACGGTAGATCGGTCCTGCACTGATGCTCACAGCCTTGATGCATGCAAAGCGTGTGCGTTCGGGGTCGGTCGCAATCTTCCATATACACATGTACATTGCGGTCGTTCTGGGAAGAGCCCCTCGTCGTTGCATGTGATCGGTGTACTGGTAAAATCGCACCGGCGTATGTATATTCGTACAACACAGCACAAGCACGACGATCCTAGACCTAGACAACGCGCCGAAACCTCACAAGCGGGGAGATGGTGGTCGACACCACGGAGAGAGAGCCTTCAGATACGGTACTTAGGTAGGCTCACCCTGTCCGAGTCACTGCCGACCAGTGAGCAAGCGCCCGGGTCAGGATGGATGCCTGAAGGAGGCTGGCTATTGTATGCTCGGAGGCGCACCTTTCTTGCCCTTGCCGCGGCCCTTGCCTGAGACGAAGCCTGCGAGGAAGCGGATCATGTTCGCGGTCTCCTCGCCTACGGGCCTGATCCACTGCGCAGGCAGCGAGAAGCCGTACTGCGGAACCCGAAAGGCTATGAGTGCCTGCGACGACGGGGGAGGGAGGGAGACAGAGAGATGCGTACCGTGCCGGTGTCGCGGAGATGGACGGAGTACGAGAACTTGATGCCCGCCTTGGCGTACATGTAGTCGACGACGTTGCCCGACGCCCTGCATCACTCGTCCCGGTGAGCGCGCAGCCGAGTAGTACCTGGAATCGCTGCTGGGACGCACTTGTACAACTGTTCGCAGAGACTGCCGGTCTGTGGCTGGGGGTGAGCGGGAGAGCGAGCGGTGCGCGTGCGTGTCGGGCTTACGGTGAACTCGGTGCCGTGGACCTGCTTGATCGCGTTGACGGCGCCGAGCGCAGCCTCAAGCTGGTCCTCGGCGTCCTTGGGCACCTTCTTAGCACGAGAACGAGAACGGCGTCGACACTGGTATCCACACGAGCCCCAGTCGTCAGCAAGAAAGGCTGCTGTCTAAGATATGCCCGTGGCGGCTTACGCATCTGTCCGTAGCTCCTGAGATCGACAAACGCCTTGAGCGAGGGGAGCGTGGTGATGAAGTTTGCGATGTTGTTCACTTCTGGGGCTTCGAACGGGCGATGGCCCGGGTACCACGGCGAACAAGGGTCCGCTTCGGCTGCTCCGTAGGAGCCGTTGCTGCGGTCAGAGAACGACGGGAGCTTGGACTTCGCCTTCCACTTGTAACCCTGGAAGAAGGTAAAGTCAGGTTGGACGATGCCCATCACGCAGCGGGACGCGTTCGCTGACCCAATTCCTGAGATGGCCGTTCAGAGATGGCGACGACCAGACTAGGCAGGACGTACGGACCTGTTCATGTCAATGCCGACACATGTTTCTGCAGCACCGATGTTCTGTCTGTTCTTGTACCTGCGTCCGAATTCAGAGCTGAGACGGCTGCGCGATCCGAGCCTTCGAAGACCTGACGCACCACAAGCGGTCACTGTCCCATGTGTACACATAGCCGTCCTGGATTCGGCACGGGTATCACGTAGAAATCCTACGCGTCGTCGTTGAGATCCGGTGAGAGACATCGCGGCAGGGAAACAATCTGCTCACGAAGTAGTCCAGCCACGACGAGAGCGCAAAGTCCTCGGCGGCATCAGCCACGAGCGCGTGCGCGAGATACAAGGCGGTCGAAGTTGCTATCCACTGGATCTCATGAACGTGAGCGATGGGTGTCATGCTATACGGCATGCATGCGATCAAAGCTTGCTGACCTCACGAGCGTGCTGAGCTCCGGTTATGACAAATCCCGTCTTCTTGGCTGCCGTGCCTTCGGAGTTGCGAAGTTCGGGGTCACCTTTCGATATCCGCATGGCGAGCATCTCTCTGCCTTCAGAGGAGTGCCCTAGATTGGTCAACTCCACAAGGTTGGGATACGCGCTCGCCATTTCTTGCATGAAGTCCTCGATCTCATACAATGGATGGTACACCGAGTGATATGTCGAGTTGGCGAGCGAACCGAGCTTGCCCCCCGCTATTGGGGAGTAGAGGTCCGCAATGCTGTTCAGCGGTATGGCACCTACTTCCGGAACGGGCAGGTCTAGTCGTTGGTTCGGCTGCTCGAAGTAGACGTCCACATGAGATGGACCAATTGCCACACCTGGCCATCGGATTCCTGGAGCGAAGACGACATTAGTTTGTATTGGAGAACATCAAGTGGAACTATTGTCTAGACCTCTACGGCGTTTAATATATCTTGCACATCCCAGCCAGGCGATGGCTGCCGCTGCAGGGCATAACGTCTCAGAATACCAGAGGCATCCGCAATGACGCTCGTATCTGATACCCCTAATGCTACTTGGGTATTCGAGGACGGCGACTGAGAGTGAGCAAGGCTGGCACACGACACGACCAGAAACCAGCGCCAGAACATGCTCATGGTCCTGATGCAAGGGGGAACAGTTTGGCGTCCTCTCACACACAGCGTCTCATACACACGTTCAAAGAGTACATCCAATGTGTTTTTTCACACATGTTCTAATTGTTATCTGATCTAACAAGCCTTCGATAGCTCAGTTGGAAGAGCGTGAGACTGTAATTGGTTACCACCTGTCATCTCAAGGTCGCTGGTTCGATCCCGGCTCGAAGGATTTACTTTTTCCCCGTCGCGAGGGCTTCCAGGACGATACTTCGGTATCCAACACAGAGGGTGTGACCACTCGTGTAAGGTGGGTAACTTCTCATGCTTAGTGCATAGCGTGCGAAGGTTTCAATTCACAGAACAAAGACACCGTTTCAATCCGGCCCCGAGATGCTGAGGTACAGATGGCAACGGGATCCAAATCGGAAACTACGCATGATCTCCAGTGGCAGCACCAGGCAGAGTGAGCCTGAAGACCATGAACTGGTTATCGACATCCAAGCCAGCGTTGAATGGCTTGCCCAGTGATATACCTTGGGTGCTGATGAAGTCATTGTCGGCCTGATTTACGGTGGATAGCATGAGCCAACGCGCATGCTGCGAAACGCGGTAGGAAGTCGCTTACCGCCGTGAACAGGAAGAAATCGTCAGGGAAACTGGGGTCCAAGCATGGGGCCAGAGCGAGCGATTCCCACTTCGCATCAGTGAGAGTCTGGTCGACTGGCTTGCCTGTGCAACGCGCGAGTCAGAGCTTCGCACAGCATCTATCAGTCAATCTCCAAGCACCCACCATTGTGCACTCCGAATCTGGCCTAGCTGAGTATCGTCGATGAAAGTCGACAAACTGATACAGTATGTTCCGGATGTGATGCTCTCGTCGAGGACTCCGTTGACAGCGATGGGATGCGCGGGATCATCAAACTTAGTTCCATGAATGTCCGTGGCATTCCTTATATCGAGGAGGTCCGCCTGCCTGAGTAATGGAGGTGAGCAGCAGATGGTACGAAGGAGCCACAACCACGCACTTGTAGGATGACTTGGCATCGTCCCCACCGTGGCCGTCTCCATCACGCGCTAGCACAAGGAATACGCCGTCGCTCACAAGATGCACCTCGCTCGCCGCTCGTGTGTTGTCTTTTTTGCTGACGGGCAGAGGAACGACCCATTCACCGATGACATGAGGACGCACAAGAAGCGCGTCGCTGATGTCATACGCGAGCAAGCGCGTGAACCTGGAGGTAGACTTGTCCGAGCCCCCATCTTGAATCGTTGCGGACTGCAAGAGGGCATACAGCGTCTTGCCTGAGGCATCGACAGTAAGGCCCTCAAATCCTGATATGCATCTCAGCTCACAGTTTTCAGGAGGATACTGCAAGTCACATACCCTGGTTTCCAGCGCGCCCAGTAGTCGGATCCGTCTCGGAGGTGAAGTTGAGTTTACTGTTTACCAAAGGGAGGATGGCCTCGGGAGGTTGAACCGTCTCAATGAGCTGGCCTTGTGGAGACATCAAATATATGTATGGGCCATACTCATCGCTGACCCAGAAACTGCACAACTGGGGTTCAGATAGGTCAAAGACGCTCGAAGAATACACGCTCACGTTCCGTCAGCGTTGAGAACAAGACCTTCCAAGTCAAGGGCCAAGTGACCTATCAGATGGCGCGATCGGAAGCGGTGGATCCTCAGTAGTGAGAAAATGAGATAACAGTTCCGCAGGACGTACGCCCAAGGCGTCCAGACCTGTGGTCTTCCGGGCAGCGCGCTCAGTGTATAAAAGTGTATCGCGATAGGTGAGCTTCAAGGTCTGTAACCCGTCCTCAAAGGATAGGTTGTCATCGTCATAGTACGGCGAGAGTACGAAGTCAATCTCATGTTGCCGCCCTTGGTAATCGATGGTCCCGTCGCTGAGGAAATGACATGTTAACAAAGCAATTGGCAAGCAAATGGCGGATGGACTCACATGTTGAACCCTCTGTCGGGTTGGGCGATGATGGTCCCTTGGAAGGTTCCATCAGCATTCTTAGCGAAGGAGCCTCTTTTGAGTGCAATCGCGCTGCCAATGCCTCCTATAGTGTCGCCTAACGCCTCGTGTCAGCAAGCAAGCAGTACAGTGCATTTTGAGTACACAGTCCTACCCGTTGACTCCGTGAAGTTCGATGGAATCAAGCCGAACCCAACGAGGCCCTGGAAGCGCGAATACTCAGCATGATTCAACAGTGGCTATAGCGTCGCCAACACACCTTGTTCACGTATTGCTTCCCACCCAGGGTCACGGTGACGGCAAAGGAAGGATCAGGCTCCGTGCGAGTAGACCGCGGCCTAAAGGGCCGCCCGAGCAAGGTCTTAGCTTGCGCAAGCAAGGCGACGACGACAAGCACACGAGCTGCTGAGATCATGTTCAGCCTGAAGGGATCGGCGGAGGATCATCACCGCCAACGGCTTAAATATGGCGGCCATTGGGAGCCTGAGGCTCTTGACAGTCAAACTACCGATGGATGCACCATTGATGAGGACCATGCGAGCCACACGCACGTTCGTGGGTCAACGGATGCCATCGCACATACTAGCGGGCACCCAATTTCCCAAGTCATGTCGTGTGCGCGGGTGAGCACTGAGAAGAGATGCACCGGGTCAACAATGCTTGGATGTCTCTTGGTACCGTGACCTCGAGGGACCCGAAGTACTCGACCTGGTCGCTGGGTTTCCGGTGTTGCGCAGGAGAAGAAACGCAGGAAGCGCGGCTATATATTGACCTGCCATCAATATTAGCATGGTTAACGTTCAAACTAGAGCTCAATGCTATGTATAACCACTACACGGAAGCCGGAGTGAGTTGTCACGATGCTGGTCGAACGACTTGAAAGTCCTCACCTTCGAGAGCTTTTACTGCATGCCATACAGGCCGGCATGCATCATGATGTAAGACATGCAGACGATAGCATGATCAACGTTCGTCGCAACCACCCGAACGAGTGGGTCGCTCGCGAGTGCCGTGGAATCATCAACGCGCACGCCACGTGTCTGGTAAGTCCTGCTGTTTTGGACAAATATACTTAAATCCTCTCTATCTCAGGCTCCACCACTGGCAGGGCCACCACTGTACCCGGCTGTCTGAGCGAAGGTGTCCTAGTACAAGCTTCATCTTCTCGCCCTAAGTATGGCTCTGACAGTCTGCATACAACGCTCCAGGCATAGACTGTGACCTCTACCGTGATGCTGCGTGTAGGATCGGTAATAGACCGATACATACCTATACTAGGACACCTCACACGGTCACGGACCACCCTTTGGGTAGTCGATTACACCATCGCACATGTCCCAGATTTGCGACATATATATATAGACGGGCTCTCGCAGCAGCATATTGCCAATCGCCTTGTCCACGTCCTCCTAAGAGGTACGCTTGAAGCTCCGAGTTGTCCACTGATAAATCTCCGAGTCAACAGGATGATCGTCCAAGAGAAAGAGATAGCTCTTGAAATCGTCCCGCCGCTTGATCCCACAAGTCCTGCAGTTGAGTCGAGAAGACAGCGACTTTCTGCACGCAGTGATCACCCCTGATGATGAGGAGCTCCGGGCCAAGATACTGGAAATCCAGAAGAGGTGCGTTGAGGTGGACGAGAATGAACCTACTCGATCTAAAGCGGCTCCCTCCTTGTTCAATGTCTATAGAGCATAGTGAGGCCTTCTGAACGCATCAAGGACTCGGAGGCTGATGCACGACATATGTTACTATTTGCCCATTCAGCGAGAAATATCCGTATCCATGCATCCGTGCATTCCACTTCGT
This sequence comes from Trametes sanguinea, assembly GCA_008973685.1. Classification (NCBI taxonomy): domain Eukaryota; kingdom Fungi; phylum Basidiomycota; class Agaricomycetes; order Polyporales; family Polyporaceae; genus Trametes; species Trametes sanguinea. Next base: position 841,249 of record WAHA01000017.1, read on the forward strand.
CAACCTCATGATGATCACCAACGCGATCTACCCGACGGTGCTTGAGGCAGGCAGGAAGCACGATACCCTATTCTTGGACCTTGGATGTTGCAGTGAGTCTAACCTGAACTTTTGAGTGATAGTTTGCGATGCTCATGAGGACCTCAGTGGGCACGGACGTCCGCAAGCTGGTCTATGATGGCTATCCGGCGGAGCATGTCTTCGGGTGCGACCTCCGACCCGAGTTCATGGAGCTCGGCTATGAGCTCTTCGGTGACGCCGATAGATGCCCCATCCGTTTCTTCACTTTCAACGTCTTCGATTTACCGAAGACAACTGAGCCCGCCTCCAGCAATGTCTCTGTATCCGATCCATCGACGGTCAATGACCTCATCCAGCTTCGCGGGGCACTGACACACATCTACACCGGGGCGCTCTTCCACTTGTTCACTGCGGAAGTGCAGTACTCACTCGCTCTACGCCTGGTCACCCTATTGAGGAGGAGCCCGGGAGCGATCATATTCGGACGTCATCAGGGCCTTCGGGAGGAGGGAGTTATCAACGACCAATATGGCCGGTTGGTATCAATGATCGCCTTGAAGGGGTTGGGACATCTGATGCGGACTACACTAGCAGGAACCGTTACGGTCATTCGGAGAAGTCCTGGCCGAAGATGTGGAAGAGGGTCTTCGCTGAAGCTGAAGGCGAAAACTTCGCCGAGAAAATCGTCGTTCGCGCCGAGCTGCGAGATCAGTTCAAGCCGAATATATTCGGTGCCGAGGCGTATATGCTATACTGGAGCGTCCAAATCGTTTAGAGCATATAAAGAAAAGCGCACGATTCCGTGGATGTACGTCTGTACTATAGTATATATGGTGAACGAAAGCAATGTATAAAGAGATGAAGGCGTGGAGAAGAAGAGGCAACTCTGCATGTGCGTTAGCAATATTATCCGAGAATACCACCTAACGGGTTTAGCGGTTGCTTCAAGGCACAATGACGGCCCGGAAGCGTGCGGTCTCCCGGCGGTCAAAGGCTTCCTGGGCCTTATGCAGTGGGAACCGCTCCACCATGCACTTTATGTTCTTCGCCTTCGCAAATGCCAAGCAGTCTTCGGCATCCTTGGGAGAGCCACAAGGCCAACCTCTGATCGAGAGCCGTTTGAGCAGCAGTGCAACTAGCACATCCATCAGTGGACTGACACTCTCAGAAAGACGTTGCGACTCACGCGGGGGGATCCGCATCGGCTCAGGCTCGACCGCAAGCACCAAGAGCGTGCCAGTCCACCGCGAGCGCCTCGATGAGGCTCTCCGTGACAGCTGCGTTCGGCGCGGTGGACATGATGACCTTCACCCCGCCCATCTTTTGCAGCTCCTGCGCCTGGTTGACCTTCGTGCCGTCGATGAACTCGTCCGCGCCGAGCCGGCGGGCGAGCTCTTCCTTGCCGGGGTCGAAGGAGAGCGCGATGGTGCGGAAGCCCATGGCGGACGCGAACTGGATCGCGAGGTGGCCGAGGCCGCTGCCGAGGAGACCGGATCGGTGAGCTCGGTGTCTTGAGTCGCTCGCGGGATTCGCGGGAGAAGGAACTCACCCGATGCCTTGGATGGCGACGTAGTCTGGAGGAGAGACGTTCATGTTGCGAAGGGCATCTGTGAGTCTGGTTAATGTGGCAGCGCTTAGAAGCGGCATGATGAACGTATACGTACTGAATGTGGTGATTCCAGCACAGAGAAGGGGGGCAGCCTCAGCAGGGTCGATGTCTCTCGGGACAGCGACCACCGCCTCCGACCTCAGCGTCACATATTCCGCGTATCCCCCGTCACGTATGGCTCCTGTACCGTATGCCCCGTTGAGTACCAATGATCGACACAAGACGACCACAGAACGAGGCCCACCATTGATATCCTGACTTTCGCAGGTCAGGTAATCGCCCGCGCGACAACGATTGCACGGTCGAACAGTGGCCGCCGTGCCACCCCGCGCCGACGCGCTGACCGACCTTCCACAGTTTCTCGCGAGAAGAGACCGCTACCACGTCTCCGACGACCTCGTGCCCCGGAATGCGGGGGAGAGGGGCGGGCATGATCTGCGAAGGCAAGATTTCGTCGCTGCATACGGGGCGGGCTCGTCAGCGCAGATGATAGTATAGCGCAGGTGTGTCTTGTAAGCGCAGGAAAGCAAACAGCTTACGTTCCGCAGACGCCGCATGCGAGCACCTTGATGACGATTTCCCCTGCCTTGGGAAACCGCCAGGGAATGGTGACCTTCTGGAGCTTCCCGCCAGGCTCGAGGAAGGCATAGGCGGTGTAGGTGCTGGGGAACTTCACACGAGCAGGGCACATGGCGATTTTCTTGTTCTTCTTGGGGTGCGACTGGTGGAGGACGGGGATGTCTGGCAGCTCGAGCATTTGAGCGATGGTCGTTGGGTACCCTTCTGAAGACCGGGACATTTGAGGTTTATATACATACGCCTTTGAGTCCTTACGGGAAGTGCAGACCGGTAGCACGCACCCCGCACTATAGCGGCACCAAGTTCGTTTCCGACCGCGGCGGCTCGAGTTCGGATGGGCCCATCCTGACGCCGCATCGCTACTGAACCTTGCAAGACTGCATCGCATGTTGGGAGGCGCCACCCCCCACGACCGCGACGAATCACGCGCTCGGCCGACCGCGGAACCGCCGCTCGCGCAACACGGTTTAGACTTGTGCGAAGCATTCGCAGCGCCACGGTGTGCAGTGCGCGCTGACAGACAGCACAACCTGTCAAGGGCGCGACGGCCGGCTTGGAATTTCGCCACCAGCCAGCCTGAGAGAATCCGAGTCAGAAGGCGGATACATTCGAGGCCGGCGATATGTGCTGTACGCTTGCGGACGAGCCAAGACGTCCGCACCGTCTGGCAACAGGACTTCCGAGCAACGAACGGTTGCGCATCCTGGGTATACGACCGTACGCCGGCACGCGAGGAGCGTTCGATAGGCATCTTACGCACCGGGGTGACGACCGCGCATCACACCAGGCCAAGCATACATGGCTCACGCATAAGCGACGAGGTCGCCCTGAACTTGCGGACCAGACGGAGCGCCAGCGGGCGGGACGGCACAGATTCGCTACAAACGACCGCGGACATGCGGCGGCGGCAAGAGGGTGGCGAAGGACAGAGATGCGCAGCCATCGCGATCCCTGCTGGAGCCCCAGGTGGCACGTCGCCGAACGCGTCGAGGGCGTGTGTGAAGACAGATGGACATGTCCGAGTCGCTTCCTTCTGCCATTCGTCTTCGGGAGCGGGGGCGGCGACGTACGCAGCCGCGGGGCGTATCTCGATGTCACGCAAGTCCCGAATGTGCGGGGCGATGGGGTTGGATTCACTCCATCAGGTGGCATACAACGAGCAGGCGTACATCCTGATCCTAGGAGGAGCAGCTGGACGCCGTCGACAGCACGGGCAGGCATTGTCCCAGACAGAGCGTATGTCCGCGGGGAAGTCTATGTCAGAGATGTTGCGGAGCCGCGACGATGATCCACAAGGGCTCTTCTTCAGCTACTAGACCCAGTCCAGATAGCGCCGAGGCGTTGCAGATATTCCGACATACTGGGTAGCTCTGTTGCTGGCATAGACTGAGCGAATATCTCTCCGTTGGTTTCGGCCGCACAAGGCCGAGATGCGAATGTCTGAAGATGACCCAAGTACTGGAAGCTCAGCGCTCACAAACCGAGATGTGGCGACTAACACATGTGCGTTCGGGCTTACCGGACGGCGAACACTCAAAGAACCATGAGCATGAGCATCAGGCGGAGTCCGAGCCCTGCCTGAGAAGCTTGGGACACAAAGACATGTGCCACACGGTGGTTTTTCAAGCAGCTGCTTTGTTGAGGTAGGATGGCTCAGACATAATCCACACTGTCAACTTGAACAAATCGAAGCTTGAGCGAGAATTTTTAGGTGCCTATGTCATTCAAGTGCTACTGAATCAGCAGACCATCCTCGCATGTGATACAGACATCAGACCCTCAGCTACTCACTAACCAGGCGGAGTCCGAGCCTTGCCCGAGAAGCTTCAAGTCGTATTGTCCGCATCCGAAGACATGTGTGCCACACGGTCGTTTTCCGAGCTGCTGGTTTGTTGAGGTACGTAGGATGTACCACAGTATATGGCGCAGAGACACAACTCACACTGTGAACAAATCGAAGCTTGAACAAGAATCGTTTTGGGCGCCTGTGCCATTCAAGTGCTCCTTCGTCAGCAAACGAACCCGCATGCGATACAGATACTGTCGAACCTCAGGCCTCGGGCTTCAACTGCTCCTCTTCGTGGCACAGCTCGGTATCTGACCGAAGGGATCGAGTGACCATGACGTACACGCCTGCCTGAGATGCGTGTCAGCGACAAAAGCGCTGGAAGACACGGAGATGTCACCGACGGATGCGAATCGCGACTGCGGCCGCTCGTCAATGGGCGGACGATGTGGGTGATTCGGACTCAGGCCAGGCCACGCTGCGATCCCCTTGCGACCTGGCGACCTGGCGACCAGACATCGGGCAATGGGGATCCGAGGCTTTGCCCCGCGCGTCTGTGAATCTCTACAAAGTGTCAGCGAACGATGAAACGTGCCGAACCGACCTGTGAATCTCTCCTTGCAGAGTGCTGCTGCCAGCGAGACGATGCGACAGTAATCTTACGCCGTGACAGAACAGCAAGGCCGTCGACTGCGCGCGATGCGCTGCAGCGATCCCGTCGCACTTGGTCATGCCGGACGCGCAACGGCGCAGCTTCACACTCGAAGCTTAGTCTAAGTCTGCCGCGAAGAATGTCCACGGCATCTACGGCCGCACGGAGGTTCTTCTGCACTTCCACGACGACGCCACATCCGAGCCCGCATTCGACAGTTCCGTCGCTCGATCCCCTGCACAGTCGCCACTTCAACAGCACACGGCGCGCGCGTGCGCAAGTCAATCAGAGGCCATCGTGTATATCCTCCCAGGCTAACCTTAAAACCCAACGAGCCAAAATCGAGAAAGGGAAACGCAGAACCTCAGTCAACCACTCCCGGGAGGCGTCGGGGGTGGGCCGTCGCCGTGACCGCCCTGCTTGAGCTGGTGGCCAAGCAGGCGGTGCTCGAGCTCCACCTCCAGCCGCTCCTTTGCCTCTTCTGTGCCCCAGAGCCCCGAGTCAGAGAGGTCGAACGCTCCCGTGAAGTCCCAATGGCGCTCGCCGCGGCCCTTGACGTGCTTTAGAAGCCCCTGGAGGAGATGGTCGCGCAGGAGCTGGTCGAGGGGGCGTGGCCGAGGGCGCAGAGATGTGGTCGAGCTCAAGCGTTCGGCCTGCGATGGTTCTGTGGCCCGAGACGAATGCGGTGATGCGGTATCCGTCCTGAGGTGCAAAGAAGTCTGTCAACATTCTGCAAGGGAAGCGAGTCACCTGGACGTACAGTCCGGGTCTACGCCAAACTCGTACTCTCCCCACGCGCGGTGCAAGGTCGTCGCGCAGCAATAGCATATTCGGGAGGGATCCGATTGCGAAGTTTTTGTCGCATGCTGCAGACGGGGTGACGCTTCCCTTACTGACCAGGAAGGGCTGCCTCTTGCATTTCCACTAGAGACCGTATGAGCGGAAACGACAATCGAGTAGCATCTGCTGCTCGCGCATGTGGGATGAAGCCAGGTGTGTAATCTCGGGATTAGGCTCCGGGAGCCCAAGACTCAAGTTCGCTCAAGCCCAGATGGATCCAGGCTTGCTCTCACAGTACCGACCTCATCATGTGCGTGCGCGAGAGATCGGGCCGCTGCGTGGGTAAAAGCGCACCTCTGTAAGGTGCGTCTCCGAGATGAGGTGGGCGGCCTGCAACATGCACCAGCACAACTCGTGTTGAGACATATCGCACTGTCTCTCCGACCCGGGGCGGGCGTGGTGCAGGTTGAGGGTCGACTTTTGGGCCCTGGACGACGGGCGTTGCTGCCGCCGGGCGTGGGCAGATATGAGCTTGACATGGAGGGGGGAGAGGTCTATCGGACAAGCTCAGCGAATGAGGGGAATAAAAGGCCGTGAATGTGGCCTGCCTGAGGCCAACAGAGTGTATTTTCCGGGCAGTACGATGTTGTCTGAGGGATAATACGTTTCTGAGGCATAACGGTCACCGGAGAGAACGATCCAGGACTGGGGGGTATCAAGGAGAGAGGAAAGCCATCTGAGAAATGTTTTCCAGGTGACGGTGCCGTACTGGTGGAAGCCTGGGAGAGAGCAGCATGTCAGATGAGGGACGGGGCAATGGGAGAGCGGTAGGATGGGTACCTGCTAAGATGGCGCCGTGGTAGTCGCATACGAAGACGTTGCGTTCGTTCTTTGTTCTGGCTGGCATTGCGAGGAGATGGGGAGGAGGACAGACGTGCATGGCGGGCGGCGGATGCAAGGGGGGCTTATGTAGCGAGGGCCTGCGGTAAGGTTCGGGAGGAAGGGGCGAGATCGAGGGTTGGCACCGAACGTTGCAAAGGATGGATGGATAGGATTAGTAGGGGATCAAATAACCGCTCGCCTCACCAAGATCGAACTCAACCAACCCTTCGCGGACGAGCACACCCAGGCTGATGTTCGGATTACAGCAGTACTCGCAGATTGCAAAGAGCGTTTGTTCTGCCGCAGACGGCCGGCGCAGGGCTGGTTCACAGGCACGGCGCACAGTCAGCCGCAGGCAGTCTAAGGCACAGAAGCGACCGGACCGTCTGTACGAGCAGCTTGCGAGGGATTGTCCACAGACTGACTTACGTATTCGCGCGATTGAAGGGCGCAGGAGAGCGCACCAGAGTCGATTCAGTCGAACACACACACATGTACAGGCTCAGTATCAGTCAGCGGTGGCAGCAGAGGACGTCGACCCGGGAATCCGGCGCCCCACCACTGCCAAGCGCCCAGATAGGCAGCCACGTTCTACGACCGACGCCCGACTCGGACACGCACTCGGACACGCACTGCTGCTCGCCTGCTCGTACAGTACAGTAGACTCTGAGTCTCTGGCTTCACCACAGCCGCAGCCGCAAGCTGCACACCTCCCTCAGCTCCTCGTTCCCTTTCCGTGTCCAACGCTCGAGACGACCAGCGCTCGGGCGACGCACACCATGTTCGCATCGTCGTCTTCAGGATGGACGTCCAACGTCTCCCAGCTAGAGATGCTCATCACCCGAGCGTGCAATCCCATCCTCGGCGAGCCTAATTACGCTCTCCACCTCGAAGTCGCAGACTACATCAACAAAAAGAAAGCAAATACGTGCGTCTCATCCACCTCACCAGCGACTCGCACTCGCACTCGCGCTCGCGCAATCACATAGCTCACCTTCCCGCCCTCCACGCAGCCCACGAGAAGCAGCGATGCTCATCGCCCGCCTCGTCAACCACCGCAACCCACACGTCGCCATGCTCGCCCTCTCCCTCCTCGAGACCCTCGTCCAGTCCTGCGGATACCCCTTCCAGCTCCAGATCTCCACCAAAGAGTTCCTGAACGAGCTCGTCCGCCGCTTCCCCGAGCGCCCCCCGCCCTTCCCCGGCCCCGTCATGCAGAAGATCCTCGACCTCATCCACAGCTGGAAGGAGGGCATCTGCGTCGAGTCCCGCTTCAAAGACGACTTTGGCAACATCCGCGACATGCACAGGCTCCTCACCTTCAAGGGCTACCGATTCCGCGACGTCCCCAAGCAGCCCGCAGCCGCGACCGTCTCGGTGAGTGATCGGCTATGCATCTCGCATATCTGAGAGACGGACACGTCTGACGAGCATGTGCGGCATGATAACAGAATCTGAAATCGGCGGAGGAATTGGAAGCGGAGGATCGCGAGGCGCAAGAAGCGAAGCTCCAAGAGCTCATCCGACGAGGCACCCCCCGCGACCTCGCCGCCGCGCAGGAGCTCATGAAGACGCTCGCCGGCGCGAACCCGGATGCGAAGCCCGATTACAGAACGCAGGCCCTCAACGAGCTCAACAAGCTCGAGAGCAAGGTCATCCTGCTCAACGAGATCCTGGACAACGTGGACACGACGAGGGGGGAGAAGTTCGTGCAGGGAGACGTGTACGACGTGAGTGCTGTGCGTTTCGTGTCGCTGGGTGTGGACCCTCACGAGAGATTGCGGCTCGATAGCAAGTGGCGTCAATATTGAAAGACGCACGACCGAAGATCCAGAAGTGGATCTCCAACGCCGAGAGCGACGACCCAGAATCCCTCAGTACGTCCTCCCTGTCCCTTTATTCCACTGCCAATCCGCCTCTCTGATTCACGCCGCGCAGACATGTTCCTGCAGATCAACGACCAGATCAACACCGTCCTCAATCGCTACGAGGCGTACAAGAAAGGCGACTACTCCGTCGCCGCCAATCCAATTCCGCCCGAACTCAGCAACGGCGCCGCCGGCTCCAGCAGCGGCGCGCAGGCGATCTCCCTCATAGACTTCGACGATACCCCCGCCCAGCCCGCCACGTCCTCGGGCACGGGCATCGACGAGCTCGCGAGCCTGTTCGGCCCCGGGCCGTCGTCTGCCCAGAGCCCGCCTGCGTCCGCGCCGGCGCCGGGGATGGCCGGGCTGGGCATGGGCATGGGCATGAGCTTGGGTTCGGGTTCGGGATACGGGGCGCCAGGTATGGGCGCGATGGGCGTGAACATGATGAGCAGCGCACCCGCGACGCCGGCATACCAGTCGCCACAACCGGTGCCGTCCCAGGGCATGGGCATGATGGGGCTGGGCATGGGCATGGGCAGCCCATCGAACCCTCCGCGCGCAGGGACGGTCTCGCCGTCGTCCGGCGCGCCGCTGGGCTCTATCCGCCTCGGGACGCCGCAGCTACAGCCGCAGACACAGCGGCAACAACAACCGCCTCCGCTGCAGCACGCACAGTCGAACCCTAGCTTCTTTGGTCAACAGTCTATGCAGCTAGGGTCGCAGTTCCAGCAACCATTACAGCCCCAACAGCAGCAGCAGCAGCAGCAGCAACAACAGCAACAGCAAGCGGCGGCGGCGACTAACGGGCAGGCGCAGGGGAAGGGCAAGGACCCGTTCGCGGATCTTGTAGGGCTATTCTGATGGTGTATCGTGTATCGACTATTTGCTATTTACTTGGCCGCGGAGGAGGGGCGGAGGAATGGGAGCTGTACGATAGCTGTGCGATGCGCTAGAGTGTGCGAGTAAGTTACTCGGAAGGCCACGGAATTTCCAAGCCTCCTCGATGTCGATGTCTTGACCGGGATAGCAGGGGTTCAGGCGGCGTTGATCCAGCATGGCGATGATGTTGATGATGCGTGTATTGGCGACGGGATTTTGTTGACCCCGGGGCAAGCTTGAAAAGAGAATATGGGGAGAATGTGCACGAGATTCGTGGAAGAGAGAGAGAGAGAGTATATATGTACATGCAGTGCCGTGCCACTCGTTTCCGTGTCCGCACCAACCGTGTTCGGGTATCTCGCTGCTCGCGTTCATGTGTAGAACTTACGGTTAGGGTTGGGGCCGAAAAGGTCCGCACGGATTTCAGGCAACATCTGTACGACGCCATGTCAGTCGCACGCTTCACAACGCCCAACATCTCAGCACATACCCGGTCTTCCAGCAGCCGTAACCGCTCATCGAGCGTGTTGTCGAGGGTGATGCGCTCCGTGCCGCTCACAAGCTTGACACCGCCCGCACTAGAGAGTGCCCATGAGCTCGATGATGTCATGCCACGCCTCCCAGACGACACTCACATATCGTTGCTCAGCGTGCCCTGGACGGTCGCGTTCACCGTCAGGCCGCTGATCTCGTTGTACTGCCGCGCGGCGCCCTCGACCGCGCGCTGCACCTTGTCCACGTCCTTCTCTCGGGCGTGCACGGTGACGTCGGGCTCGAGCAGCGAGAGGAAGCCCTGCACGATCACGCCCTCGAGGAACTGCACGTACCGGCCCTCGTCCTTCGCGAGCGCGTCGATGGACTCGCGGGCGGTCGAGAAGAGGTCCTGGAGGTGCTCCTCGCGCTGCTGGAGCAGCTTCAGGCGGGACTTGTTCGTGAGCGTGGACTGCGCACTGTCGATCGCCGCATATCTGGTTAGGAACGAGACGATACGTGGAGATGGGAAGGAATGGGAGGGACACACATCTTCTGCGCGACCTCGGCACCCTTGCGCTTCTTCTCGTATTGCGCATCAATGGCCTGCTGCTCCTGCTTCACGAGCTTGGCCTATATCTCCACCATAAGCCTTCGTGCACGCTCCAGCACTACGGTTGCGTTCACGCACCTTCTCAATAGCAAACTCCTCGTCCGCCTTGACCTTGATCTCGCGGGCCTTCTCCAACGCCTCCTGCTTGATGAACGCGACCTGTACGATGCGATACACCTACGTCAGGCACCACCCAAGCAGACACTGGAGTCACGGATAAGGAGGATCTGTGCTGACCATCTTGTTCATCTCGCTGAGGACCTCATCGTCGTTGAGTGGTCTGCTCGCCATCTTGGAATGTCGTGTGGGGGTAAAGGAAGGAGGCGAACGCAGTGGTCGGAGAGAAGGGCAGCAACCGTACGCAGGAGCACGCCGATTGGCCGCATTCGGAAGCGACGACATGCGTCACGTGTGACGTAGCCGGTGTGACTATAGTCACACCCTAGCACTCCTTCAAGCTCGAGGCGCGACTCGACTCCGTTCTTACCACCAAGTTGTTTGTCCAGGAATCCCTTGTACCCTGCTGCCCGCTTGTGCGAGTGTACTTGACATACTTACGATATTGACTAGTTTCCACTCAGCTGGAACCTCATGGTGCCGTACCGTCACTAGATCCAGGTTGACATGCTTGCACAAATGTTGCTGGAATCTGGTACGCTAGGGCTGGCTGATACTCTGTCACCTGGGAATCTCTCATCAATACTATGACAGCGACTGATGAATAGAGGCTACCCATAATTTTTCTCAGTCTCTCAACGGTCTGGCATCGTTCCACAGACTGCTGATAGCGCAAATGCTCTGGCTTTTCGGCGACTCGTATGTCTGCTTTGCTGGTCCAGAGCTCCCGAATCATCAACCTGTGATCAGCAAGTGCGCTTTGCTTTGCGGACTGAGCAAGGCCTTTGCTTATCTGGCACTCGAGCATTCGTCTAATGGGACTGTCCGCAGTGATCGTATACGCCCGATTTCGCTGGAAATGATCCTTGATATCAATCTACCAAGGCTAACCGAATGCCTTACATTGTGCCAGGTATCGAGGGACTGATCCCGTGCTATTTACGTCGTTCGCAGCACACCTCTAGACGTCAGCGGAGCCCAATGTGATCGCAGCGCTCAGCTCAAGCCGGAACGAGAGCCTGTGCCATCGTTCGACTTCAGATGCTTGGTAGGCGTCTCAGAGGGAGGTGGGTACGTGAGTTTTGGGACACATTCTATCTCGTGCTGCTCATGTTCAGGTACGGGTTAACGTGCGTATTGCAGCGATGTACCGCATTCCTACTTTCCCAGAATGTTCAAGTCACGCTGGACGGGGTCAGTCGAGATCATGTACATGATGGCCTTCTAGCTCGAGGCTCTATCCCGCGATCTTGGTCGCATCTATCTTGGTGTCTTCGCGAAGAAGATGGAGTGCACGAAGTAGGGTCGTCATCCCGAGGCATCACTGATGTGGTTGCTGGTAAAGCCTGCGGACGTTGGCTTGCCGCCGTCGGCTTAGGCAGGCCTGTCTTCGCCCTAGACAGGTTTGATGCGACTGATATGCATACAGGCTGAGGATGTCTACACCCCTACCTCGTGTATCTATCTGGCAGACGGCAAGCAGACCTTTCGGTTGGCTAGGAAATGCGTCAATGCTGGCCCACTCAGCTTTTGAACTTATGGTCCTGCTCACCTCCAATCATGATGGGAGAGCATGACAGTGACACCCCATGGGACGGTGATCATCGAGCCTTAGGATGGCAGTTTATCCGGTTGCCTTCACGTCGAGCTCGGTACGGGACATCGAGCGATGTGGTAGGAATTCATATACACCTGTTGCTTCGTGATCTGCAGCTTGCTGAGTTTACCATTAATTCGGTAATGTCGTCGGCGTTGCGAAGGCACCGTGGAGTAAGTACCAATGTGCGCGGTTGTCGAGGCGGACCACTGCGGAGGACACGCGACCACGTGCCTCGCAAGCAATACCGCAACACCGCTTTGGCGCGCGAGACGTGTCTACCGGCTGTGTTCCTCTCTACCACCACCTTCCTGCCCATGGTCAGGTTAACGTTGTTCACAATCAGTGCACGCGAATCCGTGACATGGACTAGCTGTTCGAGAGTACCAGATAGCCTGAAGAACCCATACCACACAGTGGGCGTATCTTGTTTACATGATTAGTGGGTCGGATGAGGACGCGCAGACTCCGCTGATTGAAGCTAGGATTGATCGTTGGTGGCGATGTAGATCAACATGCCGGGTTCCTCCTGACGACTCGCAATCCATCATCGCCAGGGTAGCTTGCCGCCAATAGCGTGCGCGGTAACCTGAGAGCAATGAGGACTCCAAGACAACTCACACAGCTGACAACCGAGCGCTCCGAGAGGTCTTTAGAGCGAGACTTGGCGACCGTCCTCCCCGGTTCCCTTCCCACTTCTTCCCGTGGCCAACCTTTCCTTTTCGCACATCGCAGGTCGATTGTACAGCTCCTTCTTCCACCTTCAAGCTTCATTTTCATCCTTCGTCTTCCTGAGGAGCTTACAGTCACTTTGTCAACGCAAGTCCTAAGCAACGCACGCTCACGAATCTTCGCACCGTCATGAACGCAATGCTCGCTGCCACTCCCGCCCAAAGGAAGGAAACCCATGCGCCTGCTGCACGCCCGTCGCTTCACGTTCGCTGTCCCAGTTCACCTCCCGAGAAGGCTGCTATCACCGAGCTCGCGATGACGATCGCTGAAGAGATCGCTCGTCTGGGTCGCTCCCCACAACCGATTGGGGTCGACATTCCCATCTTACACTCAGGGCTTGACCCGAAGACTCTCTCCAAGCTACAGTCCTGGCTCAAGTCTGCACACGACTATGAAGTGAGCCTGAGCAGGCTCTTGGAGGACGATTTGACGCCGGAGGGGCTTGCCGCTGATATCCTAGGTGCGCTCGTGTGACATTCCCACTCTAGTGCCTCGCTCATTCCCCCCAAGCGTCTCCTAGAACACGACAAAGGAGGATGTTGTCGAAGCCGAAGCAGGCAGGCTCAGGCTCGTTCTCCATGTCCAGACGCTCTCGCCTGCCTCCGCGCGCACCTATTTCTGTTGACGTGACGACTGAACCTGAAGAGGTTCCCGTTACGTCCGCTGCTGTGAAGCAGTATCAGATTGCCGGCGACATCGGAATGGCCCCATACGAATCTTGGGCCAACAAGAAGACTGGGTATGAACGCCACTTAACTAACATCCAGGGAATCGCTCTGATAGCATGTTCTAGCTTGATGTACGGTCTGTTGGCGCTCGGTCTCGTTGGGTCCCCCATGTCGCCGTCCTTCCGCGCCATGAAGTCGCCGGCAGCGCAGTCCAGCCTGAACGCTGGCTCGCGCCTGCGGCCAATCCCGCCCCTGGAAGATCCCCGCGCCGTCATGCCTACGCGCACGCCCCTCTTTGCATCCTTCCTTGATTCAGTGCACATGCCCGGCGTCGAACCCATCCAATCGCCCTGGGTGCCAGACCGCCAGTTCGCCAGCCTCGATGGCATGTTCGCCGAGATGTCGTTCCCCAAGACCCCCGAGAGCTTCTAAGCCTCGGTTGTGGTGAGTAGAGAGATCACGGACTCGGACTCTCCGGATACGCGGACCCTGTACGCAAAGTGACCTCCATTCATTTCGTGCTTTCGCTCGCTGCATTGTTACATTCCTTTCATTGGTTCCCCTGCATGCACTTTTCCTCACTTCCTGCACTGCACACATGGCATCGACTTTCCAAGTTCATCTTCCCGCATCGGTGTCGTTCATGTTTACACAAGTTTCGTTTTCGTCTTTGCTTTCGCTTCGCAGTGCGCACACCCCTTGTATCATACTGTACTGTCCCCCTCGTTACGCGTTGTACTCCCCGGGTTCCATGCCTACAACGTTACGACAATCTGATGCAAGGGTTTCTTTGGTCGAGGGAACCCACCTAAAACCTTCCTCGTGTGCCTGATCTCTTGAAGCATGCTCGCTATCCACTATATAAGACATGCCCATTAGTTGGCCATCCCGAGGCCCTGGCGATGTGCACCGAGTGAGTGCAACCTCAGATGCCATTAAGCCGGTTCGAAAGGAACGTCCGGAACGTAAATAATCAGAGCGGCTGTGCACTAGCGGCTGCCGTAGCCTGTAAGTGGTAGATCTTCCTTGGTGGCACCACCTCGCATGCTCGTATCATGCTCACAGCGTTCGGTTTCATCCAACAGGCTTTGATGCACCGCTCTCCCGGTTGCAGCGCCAAGACGGATACAAAGATTCGCAGTAAATATGAGTCTGCCGAATCCCCCTTCTGACGACTGTAGCACTGTGCAGCACTGTCGACCTACTAGATGGCCGCGCTGGCAGCCCGCGCGAAGTGCCTCGCCCATACCTTCTCGTTTTCTTCACGCTCGACGCAGTATGACTCCTTGCTTCCCGAAGCTAACACTGGCTATCCAAGGGCCCGAACATATGGTGTCCGACACGGCTGTTATATGATACGGGTCGTCGCACGACGTCCTCTACGAACTTCCCTCCTCGTACTTGGGCTGCTCTTCGGTGCTGCAATCGCTGGATGTCTCTATGTACTCTCCATCCCTCTTCCACCCTTGTATTCCAGGTTCCACGAGGCCGAGCTCAGCCTTCCGCAACATAACCCATCCCTTCCGCTCCCGGAAGGCAAAGACGGAAAATACTTATGGGTCTCGAATCACGCTAGTAGTGAGTTCACCTTCCCTTCACTACAGTGAACGATCACCAACATATGTAACAGAATGCGGATGGGGAAATGCCATGCAAGAGTTGTTCTTGAACTCATATCTGGCATACCGTAGCGAGCGAGGGTAAGTCGTACCAGTCGACCTTGTCTATCGAGAATACCGAGACTCATGCTCGTCGCGGTTCTAGGTTCGTATTCGACAATTATACCTGGAGCAGAGACGAATCGGAGTATTCGTTGTATAATCTCAAGCCAATACCCTCCAGGATCCCTTTGACGGCTATTATCAGAGGTATGCTTCCGAACCCATCCCAAAGACACGCACAACTGAGTACCTCATCCATAGGACCTATCGTTGGCGGCGCGTTTCCGCTCGGAACACACATTCCAAGGGCAGTGGTGCCCGAGTATTTCTACCAAATCTGCCAGGACCCGGTGGTCATCAGCAGCTCTGAAGTTAACGGTGCCCTCGACAACCCCTCTGCGGAAACCCTGATCCAGGAGTGGACAAACCGGATGGCGCCTCACCGATGCGTGGAGGTTGAGTTGAGCCCTCCGGAGGTCTTCGATGAACAGTAAGTTCCGTCTATCAGCGCGTCAGACCAATTGCTTAAGATCATGCAGCCTTTTCGCCGACGCCCAGCGTCTGCTTGATATATGGCCCCATTTCTCGCGTTCGCCGATCGTTCAGAGCTTCAGCTGGTCTGCACTAGTCGAGCTGGCGTTTGATAACAATCGGGAGGTGTTCTCGCCCGTGTCACCGTTCGAGCCGCCGCTTTCTTCAGTCCCTTTATCTGAAGGGCTAGCGCGATACACTCCTATTCCTGGGCTTCTGGCTCTGCACATACGCCGAGGAGACTTCAGGGGACACTGCTACGACGTCCTGGCCCGTCGATCCATCGGGTACACGGGATTCAACTCGTTCCCATCCCTTCCTGATCGCTGGGACCTCCCCGACGATATCTCTCACGGAGACAAAAGAGCACTTTACACTCGCCACTGCTTCCCGGACATTGACATGATCGTTGAGCGAGTAGAACAGATCAGACATCAGCAACACGGAGAACAGCTCTCCCATATTTACATCATGACGAACGGATCTCCCTCCTGGGTCTCCAAGCTGAAGGCCGCGCTCACTAAGAAGCACAGCTGGACGAACATCGCGAGCAGCAGAGACTTGATGCTCAACCCGGAGCAGAAGTACATCGCGCAAGCGGTCGACATGCTGATCGCTCAAAGGGCGCAGACATTTGTGGCGAATGGGGTACGTGCTTCCCTACGCTTTCTCCGAGCTTCGATGAACGCGGCGCTGACTTGCTTCACGTATACCAGTTTTCTACATTGAGTGGGATGGTCGTAATGCTACGGATGGCGAATGAGATGCCCCCTAGGTGCGACACGGCATTGGTAATCGCGAGAGCTCCGAGTCGGCCATCCTCTGAGCGGCACAGGGCAATGTGCATTACTGATTCTCGCGCAGTAGAAGTTACCGTTTTGTACTATAGGTTTCAACATCACACGTCCGGAACAGTGAAGCCAACCGCCGGTCAACCTGGTTTTCTGCACAAACCAATAGGATAGTCTTCTGCAAGCACATCTGTGACATTGGACCTGAAGCTTGAATTGCTCAGCGCTTGAATGCGGAAGCAGACGTTTGACGGTGTGCCATAACCGTGTGACACTCCAAGTTGAAACCGGTACCGCATACGCGACGTGTCTCTGGGATTGCAATGCATCACCGGTATTGGATAGGACGCCAGTCTGCTTCCGTGACCCTCGGTGGCCGGCGGTGGGAGGCGGTGACGAGATGTTGCGTGCTCGCGCGACTTACATAGAAGGAAGCGCTTACCAATCCTCAGTATCTTAGAAAGCTTCGCGCCTCCTCCGCGACCCAACGTCTGGGGAATGGATGACATATCCTGGGTACACTGACATCATAAAAGGAGTGTCGACGTTCGCAGTCATCAGTTCTGTATACCATCCTCCCGACCCACATACCAGTCCACTCATACCTACTAGGGTAGATCCTCCGACATAACAATATGACGATCTCCAACGTCGACAAAGTTACCGCCACCTTGCAGTACTTCTCTCTGCCTGCAGACGGGTCGCGGCCCTACAACTACATCACCTGGAGCCCCTCGTTAGGGTACCCGCAGAGGAACTGGGAGAGAGTCCCTCACGAGGTCCAGATCGAGAACCTCCGCGGAAAGGAGCATACCGTCTCGCTCGACACCACAGGGTTCCAGTACTACCGCCGCGCCGTCGACCACAAGACGTTCGAGAACGATGAGATCATCGAGAAGGAGTACTACCCTCAGTCCATCGAGCTCGTCAAGGAACTGACGGGCGCATCGCGGGTTGTCCCCTTTGATCACAGTGAGTAGCACTGGCACATATGCACCCGGACACAAACTGATTGTGAGTATCGCAGCGATCCGCCGCCGCCGGCCTGAGGAAACAGAGGATACCCCTCAGAAGCGGCAGCCTGTACCACAGGTACACATCGATCAGACACCCGCCTCCGCCAAGGCTCGCGTGCAGCGTCACCTTCCGGCTGAGGACGTCCCGAAGCTGTTGGAGGGTCGCTTCCAGATTATCAACCTCTGGCGGCCGATCTCGCATCCTGCATACGACTGGCCTCTTGCGCTCTGCGACTACCGCAGCGTGGATCCCCAGAATGACCTCGTGCCTACGACGTTGAAGTATCCCGATCACGACGGCGAGACGTTCAGCGTCAAGTTCAACCCGAACCACAAGTGGAAGTATGTGAGGGGCATGGAGCCAGACGAGTTTGTCCTGATCAAATGGTAAGCCGAACGGTCGCCTTTCATGTCACAACTTGATGAGCTGACTGCTTCGTATACAGCTTCGACTCCAGAGATGATGGCCAAACTGCGACGTTCACTCCGCATACCGCCTTCCAGGACCCCACTACGCCGCCAGATGCGCCGCTCCGGGAGTCCATCGAGCTCCGTCTCTTGGTCTTCTACGACTAGTCTTTTTGTTAGTTCATTGACATACTGCGCCTCCTACCTGTACTATTCAATCAACGGGGACTGATTATTGTAATTTGAGGGATTTGTTGAACCTTTGCGTAGCTGAATCATAAGGCTTGGTCTTGATTTATCTCTCGCGATTGTTTGTCAAAAGTTCTAGGCGTTCAGCCATTTTACGTGCATATGATCCCTGCAAAGATGTAAGCTGGTGAGAGGTAGGAAGAGAAATACACTGTAGACGCCCTCCCAAACTGTAAGTACTGCCATGGCCATTCAGATGTTTGGCGCCGGTGAGCGGAACGTCGGGAGTGACGGGAGTCCCTAGATTTGCCCCGATTGAGATGCCCTGGCCTGGAACCTGCTACTTACGTTGTGGGTCTATCGGACTGCACGATGACAACGTACCTTGTACCGCGACCACATCCACTGACTTCGCGCGGTGGGCGAAGGACAAGCATTGTGCGTTCTCCGGGTGATGCTTGCAACGATCAAACGTACCCTGAAGTTCTGAACATCGTCGTTCTCCCAGTAGCTTCCGGCATAGTATAGGGCCACACCTGAAATCCTTGTAGACCATGGCACTTTCAAAGGTATGCCGCATCTCTACTCATCGCCTTACAAGGCGGCTATGATTAAATTCAATTCGCGATGTCATATCACTAGCACCTCAATCCTGACCGACTGATCCAGGAGGCCAAGGCGAGTTTCAGCTCAGAGCTTGCGCTGTAATTTCATCCACTTATACTCGGCACTCCAGGACAAAGGGTGGCATGGCGTACACAGCTCTACCAAGCATCATAGCGTACACGCCTACGGCGCTCGCTATGGCACCGAGCCGATCCCAAAGTACAGGATGCCTTCGACGGTAGGTCGTCGCGCATCTCTGCAGTGCGAACCGCCTTCACAACTAAGTTGTGTATACGTAGGGAGTGGACGCAGAAACGGCGTATCAGGTCATACACGATGAGCTGTCGCTCGATGGCTCCACCGCCCTCAACCTCGCGTCGTTCGTAAATACCTGGATGCCCAAGGAGGCCAACCAGCTCATGATGGAGAACATCTCCAAGAATCTCATCGACCAGGATGAATACCCCATGACGCGTACGCCACGTCTTCCCTCACATCAGTGCATGACGACATCCATACTCACTATTCCTCTCAGAGGTGCTGCACACGCGCTGCGTCTCCATTCTCGCTGACCTGTGGCGCGCACCGTCGACCGAGCAAGCTATCGGGACAGCCACTACAGGATCGTCCGAGGCTGTACAGCTCGGCGGACTCGCAATGAAGCGTATCTGGCAGGAGAAACGCAAGGCTGCTGGGAAGTCGATCCATGAACCTGGTCCTAACATTGTCATGGGCGCGAAACGCGCAGGTCGCGCTCGAGAAGTTCGCGCGGTACTTCGACGTCGAGGCGCGATTAGTGCCCATCTCGGAAGAGAGCCACTACCGGCTAGACCCTAAGCGGGCGATGGAGTATGTTGACGAGAACACGATTGGTGTATATGTTATCCTTGGGAGTGAGCTGCCCGTTCGAACCTGTCATCAGTGCAACTCAATAATCGTTGATTCAGGCACGTATACTGGTCACTATGAACCCGTGAAGGAGATGGCTGCACTGCTTGACGAGTATCAGAAACGGACGGGCCACTGGGTACCCATTCATGTCGATGCTGCTTCGGGAGGATTCATTGCTCCCTTCGCCACGCCCAAGCTGGAATGGGACTTCCGCATCCCGCGCGTCGTCTCCATCAACGCCTCCGGCCACAAATTCGGGCTCTCATACGTGGGCGTCGGCTGGGTCGTCTGGCGATCGAAGGAGTACCTCCCAAAGGACCTCATCTTCGAGCTGCACTACCTCGGATCGGTCGAGTACTCGTTCTCGCTCAACTTCTCGCGGCCCGCGCACCCGGTCATCGCGCAATACTTCAACTTCGTGCATCTCGGCCATGAGGGGTACAAGAACGTCGCGCTGCAGGACTTGAAGAATGCGCGCCTGCTGAGCCGGGCGCTGGAGAAGAGCGGGCTGTTTACGGTCCTGAGCGACATTCACAGACCTGCGGACAGGCTCGCTACCGCGATCAAGTCTACTGTCGGGTACGATGAAGAAGACGTCTCTGTAGGTCTTACAATCGTGATCTATGCATGCACGACTGAATGATGTCTTGCAGAACTACGTCCCCGGGTTGCCAGTGGTTTCATTCAGGTTCACCGACGAGTTTAAGAAGGAGCACCCCCACGTACAGCAGAAATGGGTGCAGGTTCTTCTCCGTGCCAAGGGTTGGATCGTTCCCAACTACGAACTGGCCCCTAACCTGCAGAACGTCGAGATCCTAGCGCGTCGTCGTCCGCGAAACGACTACTGCGGTCATGGTAGATCGACTCGTCGCTGACATTGTAAGTGCACTTCATGACAGATCTGACGTCGAAAGCAAGGCTGATAAGGACTCTAGGTCGAAGTTGTCGAGAACCTCGCCAAAGATGATTCGCCGATGCACGCCTTGACCGTTCTGGGCAGTACTCGGAAGACCGTGGAGAGTCACCACGGCCGCCTGGAGAAAGGCTCGGGGAGCAAGCCGAGTGGCACATACTCGAGGCAGTGCTGATTTCCTAGACACCAGAAGAACAACGGTTGGAGATGTTCCTGCTGTAAAATACGAGAGATACTGAACGTGTATGTCGTGATGAGTAAGAAAATGTACCTGTGCTAGGACATGAGTTCCTTTCTGTCGCTTCATCATCGAGTCCTTCTCGTGGACAGCGACCCGTTCCCCAATCCATTGCCTCAAGATGATTAGGCCGCGCCGTGCAGAGTGTCTCCACTCTTCTAGCCTGCTCCGATGTACAAGAAGCATTCTTACTTTCGTGCACGTCAAGTTGAGCCATATTGCACCGCCGACTGAGGCGCTTGAACGCCTTGCAACGGCCCATCCATACTGCGCTCATGCGTCACCGACGCACGACTGTCGGCAGTCATGAGAGCCTCGTTCACCGACGCCGCCTGAGTGCAAGACCACGCATTGCGTATGCATGACATCACACGTCGCCGTCGTGCCCGTCAACAGTGCTCCCATGGCGCCTGCCCTTCCTCGCGCCGCTGCTCAACGTCAAAGCATCGACGGTCTGACGTAGAGATCGGACTAAGACGCAGCGGACGAGTATAAAGACGAAGGAGTCGTCTCTAGATTCTGCACCCAGTCCGAGGCGAACACAACCCACTTCATCTGAACACTTCGACATATCTGCCAACATGTCCAACCCAGGAAACGTACGTTTCGCGAGCGTATGAGGGAGCCAAACATGATCTTACTCTTAATTAGGTTGCGCGTGGTCTCAAGGCCGCGATCTCTAACCCCAACAACTCTGAGGAGGCCAAAGAGCGCGCTCAGGATCGCCTCCGCGACATTGAAGAGAGCGGTAATCCTCGATTCCCGTGAGGCCCATGAGGACAGCGTCGCCATCGGCCACAAGGTACGCAGTAACTTGTCGCTCCGAACTCTGCAAGTAGAAACCTGGGACTCACCGTTATAATCTCCAGGCGACGCTCTCGAACCCCAATACCTCCGAAGAGGCAAAGGAGCGCTCAGCCCAGATATTGGAGGAGATGGGTCGCTCCTAAAGATCTTGAAGGCTTCTTGGAAAGAATCATTGTATGAGTACTGTTTTTGTGTTTTGAGTGAATTATGAATACGCTGTCGCATTGCTGTCAAGACAATCGGCTTGCCGCTTGGACGTAAGGAGCTGCGTTCACTAATGAACGGTAAACATCGCGTTATAATTCAAACAGTGATTGCGACTATGCGAAGAGATAGAATCAACCGTCAAAGCAACAAGAAGCAGCAGTAGGAGCAGCTAACCGCCGCGTCCAAGGCTGAACCACCTCGATTTGACGTTTGAGATGAACGTCTGTCCTCATGTTCTGCTCATGCCTGCCCGTCGGGTGCCCGCTCTGTTACGTTCTCCTTACACATAAGTGAACTGCATTACCAGAGTTCTGAACTCGAGGTTCCCCAGCGCTGGTCGCAAGATCCGGTATGAGACGCTGCCTGTTGCGTGAGGTAAGAATGATGGTCGGCGCAGTCAGACGACCGCAGCCAAGGGGCGGCTCTCGACGCTCGGAGACCGCCGACGCCCAAATGAGGCAACTGAGCAAGATCGTCGGCGAGAAAATACATTTTCCGGAGGCCCGCTGAGGCACATTTCAGAAATCCATGAGGATTGCCATCTCAGGTTGACACTTCATTGACGCCTTCATTAAGATCTTAGCTATAAGGCTGCAGGGCCGGACCAGGGAAAGGAGCAGAGGGACGCTCTTGGTTCTCACAACTTTCCCTGCTCTTCTCAACTCTCCAGATGGACACCGAGCCTGTCAAAAATTTGGATAGGGGCGAGCACTCCCTCGCTGCAATCCTTCGTACCCTCAATGGAATACGAGCTTTCCACCTTCAGTGAGGGGAGAGCTGGCCAACATGATTCTACGCGAGATTCCTCTCCAGCGCGTTCACATACATCCGGCTCGAGGCTTCGACATTCCGAGCCTCAGGAAGGTACAACGATCCAAGAGCTTGCGCCCCTCGACCGAGGCATCCGTGCATGGACCTTCTGCGCGTGTGGCTTTGTCGTAGAAATGATGGTGTGGGGCTTCTTGTTCAGGTACGCTGGTCTTGAACAAAATAGCGATCTACACTGGTTAACCATCCTTTGATATCAGTTACGGTATTTTCCAAGGTCCAGCACAACCAGCTTCATGTGAGAATAGCCCACTGATCTTCACGATATGTTCAGACTATTACACTCACCATCCACCATTCAACTCCTCGTCGCAAGTCGCGATCGCTGCTGTCGGAACGGTAGGACTAGGAATCCAGTATGGCGAGGTAATCAAGCATGAACATACTTTGGAAGCTGTTGGAGGGCATGCTCACCAGACTGGATAGGTCCTCTTTCTCTCTGTGCTTGTTCCGCAGATATCCAGACTACATGCGAACAGCCATGTGGTGCGCGCTTGTGCTCTACTTCCTATGTCTCCTTGGTTCCAGTTTCGCGACCAAGGTGCGCCTGTTCGGCCTCATGGGGAGGCCACTGCAGCTATTGACGAGTGTGCCGTTGACAGGTCTGGCAGCTCATCCTCCTGCAAGGCGTTGGTCTCGGGTTCAGCGGTGGATTTATGTACCTTCCGGTAATGATTCTCCTCCCACAATGGTTCTCGCAACGCCGGGGCCTCGCCGGCGGTATCATCTTCGCAGGAACCGGAGTTGGCTGGTACGTCTTATACATCTCTGTGGCTCCTGAATGCAGAGCGCATGACTGATTTGCGGCGCTCCGTCTGGCATGGGTCTTCGATTTGCAGGCTTTGTCTTCCCGTTCTTGCTGAACGCGCTTCTCAACAATGTTGGCTTGCGCTGGACTCTCCGCATTTGGGCGATCATGACCTGCGTCAGCACCGGCATCGCGTTCTACGGTGTCCGTCCCCGTGTGCCGATGGCCAAGTTCCAGCCCGGTCAGCGCCGCCCTCTCGCGCCCCGTATGGAGTACTTCAAAAGCCCGCTGTTCCTAAGCTTTGTACGTCATTTCGCTGCTGCCAGTGCTGTAACAGGCGCATCAACCAACGACCTAACAAACAAACGAACAGTCGTTCACCTGCCTCATCCAAGGTCTCTCCTACTTCCCCGTCTCACTCTACATCGCGACCTTCACGCAGACCGTGTCGACGCCGCTCACGGCGACCGTCGCGCTCTCGCTCTTCAACTCCGCGGGCGTCGTCGGCCAGGTCATCCTCGGCTACCTCACGGACCGCTTCGCGTACCCGTGGGTGATGCTCCTCAGCTCCGTGGGCAGCGCGCTTGCCGCGTTCTTCCTCTGGGGCTTCGCAAGCGGCCCGGCGCTCATCTACCCCTTCGCGGTCATCTTTGGCGCTCTGGTCAGTGCCTTCGACATTTTCCGTTTGTGAAAGGAAGTACTAACTTCAGGTCAGAGCGGCGGGTTCTCATCGGTCTGGCCCAACGCCGCGGTCGACTGCGCCGGAAGACAGCCAGAAAACGCGGACATCACCTACGCAGGGCACAGCGATGTTCAAGGGCGTCTCTGCAGTGATTGGGCCGATCGTCTCCGGTATCCTGCTCGAGGCGGGCAGGTCGTCCACTCTTGGCCATGGTTATGGTGTCGCGGGGTACGGCGCTGTCGAGATATTCGTGGGCTCTTGTGCCCTCGCGACGGGTCTGGGCAGCATCGTCGTGGCGGCCTGCGAGGCAAAGGCTCGCCTCGACGTGAAGGAATGCGAAGAGCAAATGCTCGAAGGCCCCTCAATCAGTTCCTAAGATAGATATTCTCTCATTTCCGTAGTACAGGCAAGAAGAAAACGCCGAACGCAATAGTGGCAGACACCACTCGAGAATGGTAGGGATACAAAACACGGCTCGGGATAGACGATGTGGATCGTGCATAGACGACAAACCGAGTAGAAACCTGTAATAAATATACGTTCATACGTGGCCGATGAATGCGCAGTGGCCATCTTCAGAGAATTCACGCTTCAAAGAACACCATTGCCCTCCTCCAGATTGGTAGCGAAACGGCCCTGGTGATATCCAGAGGTATTGCCTTCCCCGCCCTCCTGCCCCTCCGTATATGCAGAGATATAGTCGAAGTCATCGTCCTGACGGTAGTGCGTGAGCGGCCTCTGCCCTTGCTCCTCCTGACGGTAGTGCGTGAGCGGCCTCTGCCCTTGCTCCTCCTGCCCCTGCTCGCCTCCTCCAGGCCCACCCGGACCACCCGGAGCGGAGACGCTCCGCATCATACCGCCCGGCGCCTGAAGATTGGCAGAAAGGTGAGGGGGCGGATATGGAGAGTTGGGAAGCGGCCGCTTCTTCACGTTCAGCGGGGTGACCTCCGACGGAACGGGACTCTGCCTCCCGCCGTCGGACACGACGCTTCCACTCGCGTTCCGCACAGGTCGCCGGAATGCCGCCGCAGAGATCGTGCGCACCCCAGTCGGATTGGACGAGAAGGATGAGTTCGAGCCTGCTGATCCTGGCAGGTTGTACAGCGCGCCTGTGGGCGGCGGCGCCAACGGCGTCTCGAGAGGTGTACGGAACGGCGTGCCGCCGTTCGAACCCGCAGTGGGCGCAGGCGAGATGCGAGGAATGCTCTGGATGGATCGCTGCATCTGGTCACTGCCGTCATTGCTGCCAGAGGGGGAAGCTGGAGGCGGGATCGACTCTGGGGCAGGGATCCTCGAGATGGGCGAGCTCGCGGAGCGGTCGCGCTGTCGAACATACATCCCTTCCAGTTTCGGGCTCGTGGCAGTTGGGGTAGGCTCGAGCGAGGGTCTCGGGGACACGCCACGCCTCTGATAAGGATTGGTGTATTGAGGCCGAGGTGGTTGAGCCCATGCAGGCGCGGGTGCTGTAGGAGAAGTCGGCGAAGACATCATGAGCGCATCGAGCTCGCGAGACACCTCGCGTGCAGCTGCGGCATTGAGTGAATTCTCATCAAGCGGATCATCCGCCGCCGGCCTCTGCTGCTCTTGTTGAGGCGGCGGAGAAGGGATGCGCGGCTGTGAGGAGTACGAGGAACGACCACGATCATGATCGGCCGGAGGCGCATACGAGGTCGGCGAAGCTGGTTGAGAAGAGCGGGAGACTGAAGAGGTATAATCAGCCTCAAGATCCACAGGGTCAACATATACAGCCATACCTTCGAATGAGCTCCGTGCTTGCTGAGAACCGGTATCAGCCTGACTGGGAGGCGGACTCCGAGTCCGTTGAGCAGCGGCAGCGGCAGCAGCAGCCTCCTCATTTGCATGCCTCTTCTCCATCTCCTGATCGACGTCGCTAACTCCTCCGAACCTGACCCTCCTATCGCCCGACTCCGACAGCGACTCATTCGACTCATTCGCGCGGTCGCCTGCCATGTACGCCAACCCCATATCCTCCTCAGCCGTGGAAGACGGACGTGACCCGGCGGCTTGCCTGTCATGCGCAATGGCCTGAAGAGAGCTCGGCGGGTTGGGAGGAGCAGCCCCAGCGGGAAGCTGATTGCCCTCGGAAGGCGAGGGTGTGTACATGGGTGGAGGGGGCGAGTACCGCTGAGGCGCGAAGTCGGGGCCTTTCACGTCCGGCGGAGGCGGCCCAGAGGGTGCGGAGTATCGGCTGGAGCTACCACTCGCTCCCTGCGTCTGAGATGGGTTATTGTCAATTTCGATCTGGCCACCGAGGGCCTGCGCGACGCTGGACGAGAACGACTCGTCGTTGCGATCGATATCGAGTGATGGGGCACGATCACCGTCTCTGAGTGGAGGGGCAATGTATGGATTTGTCGATATGCTGCTGCCGCCCGCCGCACCAGGAGGAGGGCGAGGGCCAGCAGCCTTCACCGGGAATGTGGCGAAACGGCCTCCACGGGGGCTCATCGCCTTGTCCTTGTCCATAGCGCCCAGCGAGTTGACTTGCGGCGGCGGTCCTCCATTGTAAGTACCGAACTCGTTCACTGGAGGATTCTGACTCAGTGGGGAGTGAGGCTGGTCGGGGCTCATGAAACCCTGGATGTTGAATCCCGATTCATCCACCTGAGGGAGGCCCATGTATGTCACGGGAGGAGATACGGGGTTCGGGAACGCTGGTTGACCATTCATGGATGCCGAAGACATCCGACGCTGAGACGGGGAGGGCACTGCAGGCAGTTCCGAGCCCGGCAGCGGACGAATGGGGCGCTGCGAAGGATTCGGGTTCGGATCAGGCGAATAGAGGACCTCGGCAACGGAGCGCGCTGCCTCTGCCAAAAGGAATTCGGTACGAGCATGTCCCGTGTAGTAGGGCCGAGGTAGCCCAGGCTCAGTAGGTGCAGTCGGAATTTCCTAGCCAAAACGTCACTATATGCGCAGATGTCAATCATCCGAATAGACTCACCGCTATGACGAGCTTCCCAAGTTCTCCGACGATCTGCAGATATGCCTTAATTGGAGAACCACCACGCTGATAGCGGAACAACATACTGCGCCCTTCTCACAACACTCCAAAAGGCCTCCAAACTTCAGTCCCATCCAATGGCGAGCACTTGTTCGCTTGAAGTCTCCTAATCTCGCCTCTTCGGTCATGATATCTGTATCCATGGTGCGGATCTCATCTCGGAGACGGTTCAACAGATCCGTCTGTTGCTGGAGGTTCTTATGTTCGGGGCTCATCTTGCTGAGCTTACGTTCGGCCGACTCCGCCTCGCTGAATAGGGATCTGCGGCGACGCTTAAGTTCGTCCAGGGACTCCTCGCGAGAACGGACGGCTTTCATATGCTCTCGTACGGCGACCTCATGACTCGCATACGCGCCGAGGGCGGACGAGAAGTGCAGGAATAGGGTGGTGGAGGCACTGAGTGTATCCTGATGCGCGATTGACGATATGATTGAATACGAGGTGAGAAGTGCGTACTGCAAGGTCATCTCCCTCTCCCAAGCC
Source organism: Trametes sanguinea (assembly GCA_008973685.1). NCBI lineage: Eukaryota > Fungi > Basidiomycota > Agaricomycetes > Polyporales > Polyporaceae > Trametes > Trametes sanguinea. Next base: position 868,527 of record WAHA01000017.1, read on the forward strand.
CCATACTTTCAAAGCCTCTGCGGCCTTGCTGAAGTCAGCACTCAGCCTCTGCAGCCTAACAGTCGATATCGCTTGCTTAACGAAGCACGGGGTGAGATAGCCGTGATGGACTCACGAATTCATTATGCCCTTCTCTGCTGTAATCAGGTCCTGCAGAGCGCGCAGGTCCTGTTTCGCCGACAAGCCTGGCAGACCAGGCATGGTCGTGTTGTGTGCAATCTTCCTCGCAGCTGTTTTGAACATCTTGGGCTGTTTGAGTCTGGGTGATGGTGTGTGATGGTAGAATGTCGTGCGCGCAGTCAAAGTCAGGAGCTGCCCATGAGCAGAACGAGGCCGAGGTGCTGTACAGGTGGTCTGCTGCGCAGATGAGAGAAGGGAGTGAGCGAGTGGATTGCTTCCGCGCGCAGCTCGCGGCGGGACGGAGAGGAGGGAGCGGAGGCGCTGCGTCTATTTCGAAGCGCGTCATCGCACCTGCACCGCGTTTCTATAAACAGCGCCTTCGCACCGTTCCAATCTCAGACTCGGCTTCAATCGCGAACGCATGAGACGTGATCATCAGATTCAGGTAACCATATGGGCATACAAGTGCATGGTAGCCTATGAATACACAACGTGTACAGTACACATGAAAGCGAAGAGAGGCTGACTTAGAGGACAGTATGCTTACACGGAGATACAGTAGAAGAATGGTCAATTATAGACACGGAGACAGACTTGTAGAAAGCAGGAACATGGCATACGGACCCACCAAATGTTACCTCGACCTCATGCGGACAGAGAAGAGCCTGCCTCTCTGCCTCCAGAGCATCAGACCCACCAACAAATTACCAGTTTGAAAAAGTGCTGCCCCAACCGGCACCAATTTGGTCCAAGTCTAGTTGCCCTCCATGAACAAATCGACGAGACTTGCCATACCCGTCGACGCCCGCGCTCGCAGAGACGCCGACACAGATAACATTGTCCTTCGTGTTCTCCGCGATGCTGCCCAGACGCACCGCGCCCTCGGAAGGCTTTGCCTTTGGCTTCGACTTGAAGAGGCGGCGCCGGGGCATCCAGGATGGCGTCTTGGATTTGGCTGGAGGGACCTCGGGCAGCGGTCGCTCAGCCTCATGCACCGTAACTGGTGGCTGCTCGGGAAGAGGTTTGTCGGTGATCAACCAGTCCCGGCTGATAGCGGACGTGGGTGTCGAGATGAGCGGCGAGTCTTCCTCGGACTCGGAGTCTTCAGGAGAGGAAAAGACCAGGTCCACAGGTACGTTGTCACCGAGTTTCTTCTTCAAGCGACGCATCTTCTCCCGCCTTGTAGCGGCCTCCGAGGGGATAGTGAAGGAAGGAGGCTCGATGATCGACGTCACTTGGTCGAATGGCGGAGAGCCGGGGATGGTCTCAAGCTGCGGCTTTCTGGAGGGACTGGGTGTGGAAAGCTTGAGGAGCGGCGGGCGCTCTCCAGTGACCGGGTACGGGCTTCGCCACGCCCGCTCAGGATCGGCGATGGGCACGCTTCGAGAGCTGTTCGACGACTTGCGCGACGAGCTCGAGCCGCTCGACGACACCGAGTCAGGGCTGTTCGCGCGTAGGGACGTCCATGTCGACTTTAGGAAGAGACTTGCTACGACTGTGTGTCCGGAACGGGTTTCGCGTCGACGTCGGCGTTATGGGAGGAGACAAGGACTGCTCGCGCGGCTTCTGAGCTGCAGAGGATGGTCAGCCATCGTCATTGCATGCCATCGTAATCGTATTGCTCACCTCGGTAGGTCGCGTCGAGCACGTGTGGCGTGCTGCCGAGGACCTGTCCTAGTTTGTTGTTCGATCGGATGAGCTTCGCGCGCTGCTCGGGCGTCAGCTCGTTGCGCGTCGGCGGGGGAGGGGGGAAACGGATGACCGCGGGCTGAGGCATCGTCGAGAGCATGTCTAGATGATATACAGTGGAGAGCAGACAGGTGACCAGCGCCAAGCGGACAGAGGTAGCAACGAGAGCAGCAGATAGGAGGAGGGGACAGGGACGAGAGACAGACGGAGCTGGGGTCGGAAGGGGCGGAGGAGGCACAAGTGGATCCAGAGACAAGACCACTAGGGTCGTTGCGAGGCGGGATGGGCGGTGCGGGTCTCTTGCAATGAGACGGCACTCATATACACGCCCCCTACATCCGTCCGCCGTGTACAAGACAAAAGATCCAGAGACGCGTACCCAGGATTCGCGTAATTTAGCCGGAGCCCTCCGGTGCACACAAAAGCGCATCTTCGAGAGTCAAACTAGAATGGAAGAGATTAGCTTGGTTCACAGATGCGGCCATCATGAGAGACATTTGAAGGCGCATGCCCAGGGACGCCGCAGGAGAAGACAATAAGCCCTGGGCGCTTGCGGCCACGGTGATTATGAGCGATATGCCGTATTGCGAGTTTCTAGCAAAGCACGCGTACGCATTCCGTGAGGGCAGTTCAGCGCAAGACAATAAGGTGCGTTCGTCGTAAGCATGTTGGCAACCGATCGCAGTGCGGTGAGGAACCCGGCGGTACGCTGGTGTCATTGGTGTGTAGTACGGAGCCGCAGCTCAGGAGTACTAGTGCATAGTCGAAGCTACGTAGATCTAGCTGCTCCCAGCTGCATGGGTACAAACAATCAGCCAGCGTGTCAACTCATAGGAAAGACCAATATTTTCTGCAGAGAGTCGGTAAGCCGCTGCAGTCAAAAAGCATAGGAGGCAACAGCTGCAGAGCGAGCGTCCAGTCTCAGCGGTATTCGTCCAGAACGGTACGTAGTAGTCCACAAGGTGTAGAGTGACTACGTGTGCGAGAGACGAGGTCGGTGATCCTTCCGTTTCAGCTAGACATGCTATAATGTCACACTTTCCCTGTACGCGTGCCCATAGAGTGAGCAGTCCTAGACTCCTAGTCGTTGCGAACCTGGGGACGGTGCTGGTGGTCGCAAAAAGACAAGTGTATTGGCATAGACGCCGGAGATATCAGTCTGACAAACGAATGTCTCCAAGACGAGGCGACTGCCAACCTGCAGTGTGAACTCTGAACATATACCGAAGCGCATTGAATTACATGATAGTTGGGGTGTAGCGTGGCGTAGCATAGATACATGGTCGTGCAATTCCGTAGTAATGTCAAAGGCCACTAGTCCATGATGAGGGTACTACGACAACGACGTGCAGGGATGTGCTATAGCAGTCGACGGAAGCCCTCCGTGCCTCGATCAGCGTGGATCACCGTCGTATCGCGCGTCATCAGAGTGAAAAGAACCGCCGGATGCCAGAGCCAGTGGCGGGGTCACAGCATTGCCCTGCCCAGCAAGCCACAGACAACAATCCAAAGTGGGCCAAGCCAAGCACTGCGCTGACCTTCAGACCCTCGAACCAAGTGTCCATGACTGCGAGTGCGAGTGCCGCACCGGTCACAACAGGCTGGGTGTGGATGTCGGGACATGCTCGCGTAACAGACAAAACCTACCACGATGTTCGCGAAGCAGTCAACAAACGGGTCCAGCATGCACGATGGATCGCAAGCACGGGGAATTTGCAGGCTTACCTTGAGGACCAAGACGGACGACTTGAGCGTCCGCACCCATATCGTCCGGGGTATACGCGCTGATAATCGTTGACCCCAGTGATATAATGAATGGGGCCGACTCGTGGGAGCCGCAGGTTCGGATGGCTCGGGGAGACCTAGGAACGGAGCTTTCTCGCTGTCGGTCGTGTCTTCGTCGTCCCCGTCATGGGGCTCGTGAATATCGGACTCCGTTTGATCATGAAGTGTAGTGATGTAGCCTGAAGGAGTCCTTTCAGGGCTGATCCTGGGCTGTGGTCGGGCCAAAGTGACGATAGAATTCCGGGAGTCCGATCGCGGGAATGGGTTGAGAGGTTTGAGCTGCTGGTGGGGTTGACTTGGGTGATCCGGTGGGAGACTGTGCCAACATTACTTACCGAGCCTTCCTTCATCGCATTGAGCACTCGCTCGGCCGACATCCTTACGGGGGGCTTGACGTGGAGCAGGTTCTCCAAAAGATAGAGATATGCCCGCGGCAGCCTCCGAGACTCAAACGAGGTCACCATTGACTGGGAAGACTTGAATCCGGGATAGCGCAGGATTTCGGCCGCCAGCTTATCCGCAAACTCCTTCCCGTCCTTTGGCCTGCTCGGATCTTCACAGTCGGAAGTATACCGGTAAGGCAAACGGAAGAAAAGCAGCTTGTGCAAAATCATGCCAAGAGACCACATGTCAGCTTTAGAATCGACCTGCAGGAGTTGGCCTGTGGTAGGAACTGGGAGAGATTCCGGAGCAGCGTATTCGAGTCTTGAAAACATTAGTTTAGTCTGAGTACATTACGCTCGAGCATATGTCCTTACGTTCCGGTATTGCCTGAACGTGTTCGTGCGTTTAGCATGTCTTGCGATGTGCCGAAGTCGGAGAGCATGGCTCGAGGCCTTTACATCCTAGGGTGAGCGGCGAAGACAGCGTGGTGGGAAAGAGTACACTTACACCAGCTTTCCCTCATCCCAAGTCAACAGAACGTTACCGGGCTTCAGATCGAGATGGAGAATAGACTTGTCATGCTACAGCCGACGATGAGAACGAGCAAGTCAGAATACCAGGTGTGTAATGACATACGAGGAACGCCAGGCCAGAGACTACATCGCCAAACAATCCGTGCACCTCCTCCGCGCTGAGAAGATGTACCGCCTTCCAATCTGCAGGAGCTCTTCGCGAGTCTCGGAGCTGTGGACCACCAAGGCCCAACTCGTGACGGAGGCGCTCGCGCTCTTCTGGCGGCGCACGGTGTAATGCGCGGATTGCACGCAGCCGTGCATTGCGCGACATTGGTTGATCTGGTGAGGTCGGTATTGGGGAAGTCGTAGAAGGCGAATGGCTGCCGTTGGGAATGTGTGGAAAGGCCGGAGCACGTCGACCCAACCGTACATCAATGAAATCGTCGAGACTGCCTCCTTCAGCCCACTGCATAAGGATACTGGCATGGAATGAGTGGACAACTTGCAATCAGTTCAGCTGAGTACAACACTCACTGCAGAGTAGGGATCCTAGGGCCAAAGGAAGAGAATTGCGCGGATTCCAGCCATGCGTGATGGTAGGTTATGATGTTCGGGTGATGCAACTTCTCCAGCAAACGAACCTGGGATTACCAGGAGTCAGCACGCAAAGCTCTGCCACAATGGTTCTGACTTGCAAGGCGCAAGTTGAACATACCTCCCTGAGAGTATTGAGGAGATAGGAATGTGACTGGCCTACTGCCACCTTCTTCACCGCGAAATATCCTACACGCATAAGTCAGAAAAAGAAGGGATGTTTGAGTGATTAATGCACGAGGCTGACCAAGTGGATTGCCATCGAGAACATGCTGGTGCAAGGTATGTCAAGACACTTTCTTATATGAGGGCTGGACTGACTACACACCTGGCACAAGTACACACTCCCGTTCGCGCCCATACCCAGCCTACACACCTCCTGGAAGAACGCCTTGAAGTAGCCTTCTGCCATGTTATCCGCACGAAACGCACTGGGTCCCTCGGATGGGGCCTCGGACGCATGGGCACTAGTAGGACTTGAGGGTCTGGAAGACTCGTTTGCCATCTCCAAGAGCTGGAAGTAGTTGGGTGCCCTGTCAGAGTTACGCTCGATATCCTCGACGTCACTGTCTATGGACCCTTCCTCCCCATGCCGTTCCCTATCATCGCCACCAGAGAGAGCGCGGTGGCAGTATGGACAGAGACCACCACGCGTCAATAATCGCGTAGACGGCCTAGAATGTGTCTGTATTGAGAGAGCATGGGAGGTCGGATTGTACAGAACAACTTGATTCTGGACATGCAGGATGGGCTGCCACTCCGGATCTACCGGACCAAGGGCAACGAGAGCGCCAGTGGGCGAAGGCGGGTCCAATTCGTCAAGCATGGCAAGAAAAGGCGAGCAGACCAGGCGAAGGAGAGGAGGTTATAGGAGAGGGCGGGCAGCACGCATGGCCGCGGTGGTGGTCGTGCGCAGAGAGGGTCGAGACAGGCATCCAGCCATTTCATTACGTTCGATCGGTGCGCCACAAAGCTTAGCGCCCATAGAATGGCCTCGCTCAGACGCTCTCGTTCACTTACTACTTACTTACTTCAAGTCACTCGCCATAGGCGGCTCAATATGTGTTTCCGAGATATGGTAATCATGTGCTTTGCAATCGTACAATTGGAGCTGATATTGTACGAGAGAACGTCTATGAGGCCACGCCCAGCGCTCGCTCGTTCTCAATGCCAGAGAACAAGTCCAACGCGGGCGGTGATGGCAGCCTCGACTTCCCACTCGCTTCCGACGCCTTGGTGGCGACAAGGAGACGCCCCTTGACTTCCTGCAAGAACATCCCATCGTAGACGTTGATTTCGACGCCGGCGGCACCTTCGATGGCATCGGGGGTAATAGGGCCATCGTCATCGTTATCGTCATCGGCCTCGTCGCTGTCGGAGTCTTCGCAGATGTCGGACTTGCCCTCGAGGTATTCACTGCGGTCGCTCTCGTCGCTGGTGTTATGCGACAAGAGCAGTGATGGCGAGCAAATGCTTGGTTCCTCGACCAGTTCGCCACAAAATATGCGAACGATGGCGTCGACTTCGCGGTAGTCCAACTCCAACAACTGCTTGATGGGCCTGGTGGGGGCGCAGAAAAGGTCGGTGGAAGGGAAGATGTACTCTTCGTCCGGGTCGACGCAGAGCTCCTCCTCCTCTTCATGCTCCTCGGGGAGACACACAGAGAAAGAGATGGCATCGATATCCTCTGACTTGTCCAAATCGCCATTGGCAGGGTTCCTTTGGCTGAAGAACGAGTCGAGACCAACGATGGCGGCACGAAGCTCCGGAATGGTGATGCGTCCCATGGGGTTCAGGACGAAAATCTTCCGGAGAATGTCGTTCGCGCCAACGGAGATAGTGGTGTTCTCGAGGAGGATATCGTTGTCGTGGAGGTAATCGCTGAATTGATCATCGGCGGTGGAAGCTTTCGCCCATGGGTGCGCCGCGGTGATCATATTGAACAGGATCACTCCAAGAGCCCAGATGTCGTGACGAACATTGGAGTATGGCCTACAGCCAATATCTTCTCCAAGACATTCTATGGAAAATGTAAGTATCCAACTTGTACGGCTGATGTGGAATCGCACATACCAGGACTCATGTAGTTCAAGGTACCAGACCCGAACTCGCGGCCAATGGGGCGACCCCTGCCAGACCCAAAGTCACAAAGGTAGACTTCAGAGCCATCCTCATTACAGAGGATGTTTTCAGGCTTCAAATCGCGATGGTACACGCTCGCAGCATGGCACGCCTCGACGGCGTCCAAGATCTGCAGGAAAGCGGCACGGACGAGCTCGTCGTTGTGGTCAAAGACGCGCTCGTCGAAGATCTTCGCGGAGAGGTCGCCACCAGGGCACAGGTCGAGAACGAGGTAGAAGAAGTCATCGTCTTCAAAGGCGACGTCCATGGTAATGACGTTCGGGTGGGCCGACACGAGGCTATGGAGACCGATCTCCAGTGCACCCAGGACGGGCCCATCCCGAGGGACGACCTTGATAGCACGGTCGCTGCTGCGATCGTGGCCTTGAGAAGACGACGGGGCGTCCAAGTCGATAGCACGGAAGACAACGCCGTGAGCACCGGCGCTGATCTGCTCGACTATCTTGTAGGACTCCCCGACGACATCGCCGATGAGCTCAGGGAAAGCAAGAGGTGCAGACATTGCGTCAAGCAAAGCTGAACTAGTGTAAAGGGTGTGTGAAGAAGAGCTGAGTTCGCCAGGAACTTGGGAGATGGGTTGCTCATGAGGCAGAAAGTCCCGTCTTTTATGCACCTGGGACTGAGAGCCGGGTTGTCTAGTGCTTCAGTTGTATCCCGGGTTCAGGCAAGACATCCTCCTCGAGAAACGAAATCGAAGCGCGCGACGACCTCGACGTCCCGAGCCGCGCTTCAAATATGGACTGCTACGGGACAGAAGCCCACTCGGTTCGAGCACGGCAGTCAAGATTGTGATCATGAGCAACTCGATTATGGCTACTAGTCCGTTTCTCCAGCGACAGGCCGTACTCCCCTGCCTGCGTGGCGCATTCGCTGTTCGTAAACACTGATTAGGTGGAAGTTGCCTATCTTCGACCTCAGTAGCCACACGGAATATGAGGTGTGCCATTCCAGCTTCAAGTCAATGCATGATGCCTTCACGACGCTCGACATGCCAGTGGTGGCGCCGGGGGTCAGTCGACATTGGAATAGTAGCCAAGCCTGGACCTCGGAATCGGCGAACAGCTAGCAGGTTGCGATCCGCGTTGCGACATTCAAGCCGGTCGGTAAACAAGCACCGGAGCTGTTTCCCGCGTACCCAACCATGGCCAATTCCGACAGGGCGCCCTGTCATTTGAGAGCTCAACACATCGGGAAGTCGCAGCATCTACTAGAACGGATATATTAGTTACAACTCGCTCGGATATGATCAAACCTGACAGACGGACATCCTAGAGTATCGCTCATCACTCGAAGTATCACTCGAGTAGTTCTGCAACGAGACTCATCGTCAGCAAGCACACCGGGACCGGATGTATCGACACGTTCCGATGATGCAGAGAGTACGGCGCTCAGGGTGAGGTGCTCAGCGACCAATATGGCAGTTATTGTATTTGGACCGAGAGAGTCAGGAAAGCCCTAGGCATTTATCTTACCTGGAGGGCCACGAATGGTCAGATCATGAGAACCCAACTTAAAAAGCCATCAAACCGGCACTAGAGTTCAGATCGATAAATTCCATGTTATGACACGATACACGTTGAGTAACACGGACAACAATGGCTTTTTACGGATCATGGCAACGGTATACCCAGTATATCGCCGTGTTCGTCCGAAACAGCAGCGTTAAGCTTGCTGGAGGGACTGTGCTGCGAAGGAGCAGGCCAGCTCGTGAAGCGTCTTGACTGAGCCTTTCTCCTTCGCCGATTTGGAGTCCTTCCCATAGCACAGCACAGGTCCTTCGAGCATGAAGGGTTCGATAGGCCCACAGGTAATGATCTCCGGAGGGTCCTGAGGGCGGGTCTCCGGCGTGATAGGGGAGTCGCTACTGCTGATGCTGCTGCTGCTGCTGTTACTCGGGGAGGACGACACGGGCGGCAGCTGAGCACGCCGGGTGGCAGGGCGGCGGATAGGGAACTCGTCGGACGACAGCGCTCGAGGTGAACGACGGAGAAGGGGTTCGGAGACCGGGCCTTGAATGATGCGGACCTCGGGGAGGTCGCACATGCCGCAGTTGCAGAATTCTCCCGACATGGAATCGTCGCTCTCGGACTCGGTCCAGGAGTCCCAGCCACCCTCTGAGTCGGTACTCTCGTCGGAGTTCACCGGGGAGGCGGGGGAGGAGTACCAGTTCCACATGTATTCCACGTCCTGAGGGGCGGCACGGCGGTCCTCCTCTGACATGTAGAACGTCTTGACGTTGCGGACCTCCCGGCGGAGTTGGGAAAGCGTCAAGGCGTCCTTAGGAATAATGGTGAAGACACGACGCAAGATGGTGTTGAGCTCCTTCGAGATGGGGAAGACGCCGAGGAGGTTATCTTCCTCCTCAAGGAATCTCCTGAACTGCTTGTCGTGGATTGTAGCTGTCTGCCATCCGATGTAGCCGGTCACCATGTTGAGTAGGATGACTCCGAGGGCCCACATGTCGGCGCGAAGAGTGCTGTACGGGTAGAGCTCATCGTCACAGTCAACGCATTCTATGAGACGAGATGACTTCAGTATAATGTCTGATTTGAGGCATTATGAACAAAGGCATACCTGGGCACATGTAGTAGCGACTTCCCGTGTTGAACGACTTGCTCTCTGTCGAGAACGTCGACAGACCGAAGTCTCCGATGCACACTCGGCTGAGGTCCGAGCTGATGAAGATGTTCTCCGGTTTGAGATCACGATGGTAGACGCCCTGCTTGTGACAGGCCTCTACACCATCAAGGATCTGCAGGAAGACGTCCTTTATGAGAGCGTCGTTGCGGCTGAAGGTGCGCTTGTTGTTGACGTGGGAGTGGAGGTCACCGCCTTCCAGGAGGTCCATGACGATGTAAAGGTAAGAACCCTCCTGGAATGCACGATGCAGCCCGACGATGTTGTGATGACCCGTGACCTTCGAGTGCATAGAGATCTCCCTGAGGGTGGTACTCTTGCCTTCACGATGAACGGGGACGACCTTGATTGCCCTGGTGACGTATTTCCCTGAGCGGGGATCGCGCTCACGAGCACGGTAGACGACACCGTAGGAGCCTGCTCCGAGGCGCTTGATAAGTTGGTAGCGATGGCCGTCCATGTACTGGAAAGTCATGTCCGGCATGAATCTGAGGGCAGAAGGCATGTTTGCAGAGTAGTCGTCCGAGAGGTGGTGATGTGTGTGTGTCGTTCTCTCCAGGAGGACGTATGAGATGCGCTGATGAGGTTCAACTCCTCGTCGAAACAGGGCCTCTTATATGCATTCCCAGTGCATATCCGTCCTACACTTACTGTATAATGAGTCGGAGCGACCTGGCTCAAATAATCGCGCATCGTCATGACCTGCGTTACGATCACAACCAGCACGCCTATGCCAACAAATTGCACAGCCGACAGGGCCGAGCAGAGGCAAGTGTAACTTCCGAGTATGGACAGTCGGTCAAAATCATAATGTCACGGATGCGCGGATGTCCAGCCGATACCTAATTCATGCTGTCTATTCTGCCTGTATAAAGCCTGTCAGCCTCTCCGCCGAACGTGTCTAAACTCAGCCACATCCGACCTTATTTTGTCCGCTGCGCCAAGAGTGTGTCCTCCAACGTATTCTTGATACCGGTGTTCCACACCCCGAGTTCCTTTTCAAGACGAACAACCGCGTCCCGAACGTCCCTTCCGACATGGCCACCCTGGTTTGCCTTGCCAAACCCGATGAGTAGCTCTTCGTGGGCGCGGACCAGGGATTCATAGGCAAGCTTCAGCCGAGGCGGGCCAGAAGGCGGGAACTTGGATGCCTCAGCCTGATCGGTGGGAGGCGAAGGCTCGTCCACCGCTAAAAGCTTTCCTAATTCTCCGAGTGCGACTGCCCGGATGGGGTGTCCCTTCGGCAAAAGACCTTGTAAGCCCGCGCTGTACTTCGCCGCGGTTCGGATGGCCTCGTCTAGGCTCCCCTGAGACATGGATGAGGGAAGAGAGGCGATGGCCAGCTCTAGATGCAGGTGCGTCATCGCGAGAAGGGGATGTGAGGAGGGGGTTAAGCCAGCGGTAGTAAGAATGGGGATGAGATTTGTGGTGTATTGCTTGGCCTTTGCAGGGTCTGTTGCGAGACCATATTATCACCACAAGCCATGGCCGATGCTTTTCTTCACATACCTATGAACTGCAACGACGTCGCTTTGTCTAAGGCCTCCTGCCCTACGCGAACAGCATCCAGAACGGCATCCACGTTGGTGACCGCCGCCTTACATTTGACACAACGAGAGAGATTGTTTTCTATGGCAAAGAGCGCCTGAGCAGATTGTCGGCCGAGTCTCGCTGAAATACTACCTTCGGTCGGCAAAGGGCACGTCCCCCCACATTGCTTCGGACACCACAGAGCTTCGCGCGCATCCACGGGGACTGCTCTAGTGCACAGCTTGCATTGACATGTGAAATTGTAGGTCTCTTTGAGCTCTCGCTGGCGGAGGTGCTTCGGAAGCGTCGTATCCACATATGCGATGCGAACCTATTGTTGGGGCCACTGAGCATCGGTGGGAGAATAGAAGCACATGCACTTACCTCCTTGCCCGGCGCAATGTCCCTGAGCGCGACCAGGTTCATTGACGGTTCCCTGCTCCGGGGCGTGTTCGGTGCCCTCGGGAAGACAATGACAGCATTCGGGTCGCAAGAATGGTTCGCAAATGCCATGGTCGGGGCAATGCATATGCCAATCGGTGTTAATGAGACCGAAGTAAGCGTGAAAGTGTTCGTCGTGAACTAGATGCCTGTGATGAGACTGCTGCGGTCGGTATACCACGGGAGTAAAGAGCCTACTCGGGAAATGAGGTCAACCAGATCGCCAGCGGAATTAAGTCCATACGGCTCCAGATCGCCCGGAGAATTTGCACCGAGGTAGCGTACCACAGAATGCGCTAGGTGCGCGTGGGACTCGAAGGAAGACGGTTGGAGAGAGGAACGATCTGAGAAAAATCCGAGTGTCGATCAGTCGGTAAGATGTGCCACTGTTCGGTTCTCAACTCACTCGACTGCATCATCTGGATCTCCTTTACCTGGTGAGATCGTCAGCGAACTGCGAACTGCGCTGGCAGTACAAGATCTAACCCAGGTACTATCGGGGCCTTCCCTCTGGGTACCCCACAAGATCCGTCCGAGACAGCGGACAGCGTCGCCAGGGACCGAGACTTCCTGAGAAGGAGCCGATGTTGCCCACTTTTGCAGTGCATTACATTCATGCTTGTGCCACACCCAGTCCTTGTTCTGACACTCCTAAGTGTATGACGGACGCCTGCATGAGTACAGCTGCATCAAGGTCGTGATCGCGTCACCATACCTGGTTGCAATAGTATACAGTCTTGCACTTAGGACAACGTTTCAGGCCCGCCTCTTGGGCAGGCGCCGCACACGAGGAGCAGTATTGGTCCAAGTACTGCGTAGAGAGAACACTGACATGCGGGACGATCGACATTATCACCGCGCCTACGACACATTGTCATTAATAATATCCGTGTGCTTGCTCGAAACGTTAACTCACCTGCTTGCAATGCGGACTTAGCGAAAATGCCGCGCCCGTGTCGGCTAGTTTCGAGGATCTCGAGAGATGAAGGTAGTAACCTATGACAGCCATGCAGAGCCACTGGCTTCGCCTTCTCCTTCGCGTGCGTTGAAGATCCAGCTGCGGCAATGGATTGCTCGGGACTTGAGGGGTTCTCAGCAGGCTGCGCCGGTTGCTGCCCACTGGTGCCTACTTCATCTGGGAGAGGATCGAGGCGAGGTTTCTTATTCGCGGGTTCCTCAGCAGCAAGCGGCGACGGCTGCAGTTCGTGGCTTGCGCCCGCATTAACGTCGGCCTCTTCTGACTTGCTCGATCCCTGTTCACTGCGCATACCAGCCTCCGATTGACGCGAAGTTGGATCCACCGACGCAGTGTCCGACTTCACGAAGGAGTGCAAGTCTCTCGCCTTGCGCGCGGACTTCAGTTTCCCGAAAGACATGGCAATGCTCTGAGATGAACGTGCTTTCCGTGAGCTTTATACGAATACCTTCAGCGTTACCTTCGGAAGCGCATCGATTTTGCTAGTAGATGTTGCTGACGGAATACGGTGACATACTATGTTTGTCCGTGTATGCCAAAGGCTTTGGATCCTAACATGCGCAAGCAACATCAGCCACAATCCACCGCTGGTGGTGTTGAGCCAAGCTGATTACATTTTGCTGTCCTTGACTTGAGCGTCGCTGGCCTTTTCAACAACGAGATGCTTCAACGATAGCGTTCGAGAGCAAGGTATATACAGCAGAGCATTACTAGCAATTCCTCCACAATGCGGGGCCCCGAGATCTAGGTGGTATGACATACGAGTTGAATGGTGAAGGAGATAAATATAAGCAATGTGAGTTCTTCCACCGTCGTGAGGGTCGTGAGAGGTCGTAATAGGTCGTAAAATCATCTGTAATGAGGCGGAAAGAGGACAGCTTGTGCTCTGGGTCTGTGAGGCATGCTGAGTGACGAGGGGCCGAGGGCTACAAAACGAGGAGACACCAACCTTTTGGTGTAATTCAGAGACCACAAGCAGCCTCTCCATCATGATTGTGTGCCGTTGTTGACAACGCTCTCGCTCTGCCCTCTTGGCCTTCCGGAGGCTTCAAATGCACCCGAAGCGGATCTCATCGATAGCGACGAGTCGTCTTGCGAGTGTTGTCGGCTGAAGAAGTCGTCTTCCGCTTCGTAAGGCGAGGACGAGGAATTGATCTATCGATAGAATATCAGTACTTGCCGAACAAGACCGCCATCTGAACAGAAGGTGAGATGCAGCGAAGGCTCGGATATGGTTCATAGCGGACATAAGGAAGAGCGTGGCAGGCAGCCCGTGACACTCACCCATTGCCCTAAAACCTCTGCCACCCTACTCGCCTCCTCTGGAGTAAAGTTCACGTCTGTGCCCTCCTGCGCGTGTAGCTTGAGCAGCTCGCTCAGCGTCCGCTTGCCACCGCCTCGACCTAGTGACACATTACGTCCAGGCGTGCCCTCGTTGTCCGCAGCGCCGCGCCCAGGAAAGGACACAGAATTCCTTGGAGTGTTTGGATGAGCTGGATCTGCGTCGCTGCTCATTGATCGATCCCAGTCCTCGACGTCGGACGTGTTGGAGCTGAGAGACAGCTGTGCCATCGAACGGTTGACCTGCTCCGTCGACATGAGATGCAGCCACCCTACGACCAGGAAATCGGCGCAAGTTCGGATTCGACGGCAGGCAGGCCTCGCGAGTTGTGAGTGAAGAGACCCGAAATTAGTATCGCAGCCCGAGAGAGACGGTAGTAGACGGTGAGACAGACGAAAGGGCGCGGTGCGGTCGGAGTGACTAACGAGTGCTGTCCCGGCGGCGAGCAGCAGAACGCCAGGCACGTGCTGCGCGTGGGAGCGTAAACAAGGACGCGTCGCGCAAAGTGCCTCGCGCAGATCTTGCACTCTCCCGTCCACCGCCGCCGTCGCGCAATGGCGGAGATAATCCGTGCTCGCGCCTCGAGGCCGCCGCCTGGGCTTTCGGCTGCTCTGGCCTGACATTATCGCGCTCTCATTTACTCGAGTACACCGGGCTATCATACCCCTCTTGTCTGCCAACCTGAGTCCTTCACCGTCCTGTTCGATATCTCGTCTCGTTCCTTGCTTGTCAAGTGCGAGATCCGAGAGATAGATTGCATGACGACGACATCTGGCCTTCTCGCAAGCTGCTGGCACGGGTGCGAATCTCTCCCAGACGCAAGGGCACGCTGCGCTGCCACCTTGAAGACGGGAGTGCAAGAGAACTGACACTGCTGCTAATCACGCTGTTGAAGCATTCATTCGCTCGGTACGTGTCCAGATCCTCTCCACTCCGTCCGCATTCTCCGGACTGTTGCCATTTTCATACAAAGACGGCGTATTGGTCTAATTCATGCCACTGCGCCGCCCTGGGACTCTTTATGCGATACGACCTCGTGGTCGCCTTGCATCCGAAATACTTTCCGACTATGCGTAACGTAAGCCCCACGGAACTCTATCCCTGGAGATGGTGGTATCCGGGGCCATGTCATGTTCTCATGCGAAAAGCTGCGAGGTATCAGATTTGCGGAGTCCAGAACAACAGGGTTATGTCGCTAGCGGAACTCCGAACGGCCACCGTAACCGGTTCCATCTCAATGATAATCATGGGCATGAGAGTTATGTCGCCATGATGCATCTTTGCTCCCCTGGATGTATTCTGCGACAATCATAGCTTGCTAGGCGGTATGAGGAATTCGTTTTGTTATTCGCTACCCGACTGCGGATGACAATTAAATAGTCTATTCACCAGATCTTCGACAGCTTTGTGAGCCTGTCTGGCTGCATTTCCGCCGCACGACGCGTGTCAAGATTCTACGATTGCATACAGCAGCGCGATACTTCTACGACAATGCGCACTTTTCTTCGCCGTGGGTGTGAAATACATGAGCTCTTGCGGCAAAGTCCGACATTGGACGGCCTCTAGTCGTTCCATCGCGCTGCGACCTGGTCACTCATACGCGGTATTTCCACCCTAGCACCACCCTACATATGCGGGAGCTTTGGCCCATCAGAGCACGTTGGATATTCAACGAACGTCTTCTGAGAAGATAGGGACGCTTGGAGGCATTAAGAAGCGAAGGAGGGCTGAGAACGGCTTCACGGTGTGTGCCGTGCCATGTGAGCTCGGGTGACCTGTTGTCGCCCACGAACTGTGCCGAGATCAGGCGAAGGAACGTCAGAGTTCCCAATCATCGCCGTGGCGTTTCTGCATCTGTCCCGGTACGGTTTGTCCATTTTTCGCTTGCAAGTGCCTACCTGCTCACAGAGCCTCTCCCGATCAGGCTTGTCCTCGGTGCTTGGTGAGCGCGATGTCATCGCCCAACACGCTCCTCGCCAAGTCTCGTTCCCTTCAGACGGTCCAGGGAACGTGTACTTCCGGACGCAACGTGTGGCTCTGAGAAACGGGGAACGCCCCGCGTAGCATCGTGTCCGATTGATTGTGGACATCTCCAGCCGTTGCAGGTCCCGAATGGCCGATTTCGATTCGTTCACCGAAAGTCATGTCCGAACAACCCACATCTGCACACTTGACACATTACGCGACGCGTGGCATGCGTTTGCGTTCCGCTCCCTCTGCGCACTGCGCGGGAGAAGGGTTGTGCGCTGGTACATAAGGCGAGCGAAGAGGCGTATTGGGCCTCCAGGTCCACCCTTCCATCCGCACGCTTTCTCATTCCTCCCGCGATCGCTCCTCACACAGTTTCTCTTCTCCCATTCTAACCCAGACGATCCGCGACCCCCGATCCGCCCTCTGCCATGTTCAAGAACGGTCCCGAGTACGAAGAAAGGTATGCCCGGCCCCTCGATGCTCGCGCCCTTGCACAGTGGAGTGCACGGCCGAAACAGCGCAATCTAGTGGGCCTTAGCAGTCGCTGATCCGTACCTCAGGCTCGCCCGACCATTCGCACCGCCGACCATCACCCTGAAACAGCTCCATGACGCTGTTCCCAAGCATCTCCTGCAAAAGGACCCACTCCGGTCCACCGGCTACGTGCTCCGCGACGTGTTCTTCTGTGTTCTCTTCTTCGCCTTCGGCGCCTCGATCGAGCGTCTCGTCAGCACCTCATTCGGAGGCTTCGTTCCGCTGTCAGCGCCGTGGCAGATCGCATTGGCCCGAACCACGTTATGGCTGATCTATTGGTGGTGGCAAGGCATCGCCTTTGCCTCGTTCTTCTGTATCGGTGAGTTGTGCCACCCACAGTGCAGCCTTGTCTCGAATGCTAACTGAGAGCAATGGCGTCTGCCGAATAGCGCACGAAGTAAGTGTAGACATTTTGCATTGTATTTGAGTTGTCGTCAGGCACGGAAGGCCGCTTGCTGACACGTTACCCCATAGCTTGGCCATGGGACCTTATACCAGTCTTGGTGGGCCAATAATATCCTGGGCTTCTTGCTCGATACGGTGAGTCGCTCCTCTTCCATGCGATGAAGTCTGTCCCCGGGTTCAGGGGAACTGAATGACATTATCGTCAGTTTGTGCTTGCTCCGTTTTTTGCGTGGAAAGTGAGCCACAACGCACATCACGTGGGTACCCGCTTGGCATATGCAAGACTTCGGATGACGCTGAGGGTTGACCATGACTACAGAAAGCTGTAAATTCCATCGAGCGCGATGAGAACTACGTCCCCCACCTTCGGAGCCATTACAAACTGCCGCCTAAGGAACGCGCCAGCACCGCGGACTACGCCGAGGTCCTCGAGGAGACGCCGCTGTTCACGATGGTCAGACTATTCGTTATGCAAGCGATGTAAGTTCATCGTAACCTCGCTGCGGCTATGCCAGCATGCTGATGGTGTTTTCAGGGGCTGGTGGCTGTATCTGACGTGAGCCAGAAAAGCGTGAATGGTTTGACTAGCATCTCACGCTATCGACAGGTTCAATATGTTGGGATCGAAAATGTATCCGAAGGGCACCAACCACTTCTCGCCTTATTCTGCGCTCTTCAAGAAGGAACAACGTGAGTATATTTGCTCTCTCGTAGTCATGAAGCTTGACCGTCTCTCCAGGCATGGGAATTGCTATCTCAGACGTTGGACTGATTGGGATGATGTCCCTGCTCTACCTGTTCGCTCAATCATACGGCTGGAAGGCGCTGATCATGTACTACGTTATTCCGTATATGGTAAGCAGCCTTCCGCTGTGTAAAGGAGATTGAGACTGACTCCACTCTTCGCAGCTCTGCAACCATTGGTATGTACATTCAATCCGCCGCATCGAGAGCTATCTGACCTAATCGGTCTTTTTCCATTGACATAGGATCGGTACGTGTGTCGGTGTTTTTGATTCAGAGCAGTCGACCTAATCCCGCTTCCGCAGTGATGATCACCTTCCTGCACCATTCTGACCCAACCATCCCGCACTATCGCAAAGACGAATGGTCGTTCCTGAGGGGCGCCGCTTCCACCGTCGACCGCCCAACCCTCGGGTGGATAGGCCGCTTCTTTTTCCACAACGTGCGTCTGCGTCGTCACTTTGCTGTCCGCCGTCCAGAGCTTTTTCTGACACGATGACGTGCGCAGGTCGCGCACGACCACGTCGCTCATCACTTTTTCTCTCACGTCCCGTTCTGTAAGCTTCTTAACCCTTGATGCGTCTTTGGATGGCAATTGACAGCGACACGCCCAGATAACCAACCTGCAGTCACCGAGGCCATCAAGACTGTCCTCGGAGAGAACTACAATTATGATTCCACGGTTTGTCTAGACTTCCTCGCCTCCGGAGAAGCAATCCACTTATGACGGTTGCGTGACAGAATACGTTCTACGCGCTCTATCGTTCTTTCACGGAATGCGTGTTCATTGAGGAAGAGGGTTCAATCGTCTTCTACAAGAACAAGTACGGCATGTCCGCGCGCGAGCTCGCTAGCGACGCAGTCACCGCTATCAAGGAGGCTGGATGGGCCCAGGAGAAGCAGGATGACTTGTCAGACTCCACATTGTCGTAATTCCCTAGGGCTGTATCTGGACTGTGTCATTTTTCCTGTCCCATGATTATTCGCTCGTGCCACTTAGACGTTATCAGCTGTATATATTGTAACATATGTGGTAGTCCGCAATAACTTAATACTTCATCTCATACCTCCACACCAATCGAGGCGAGGCGGCTGATATAAACCGCCACAAACGACACTGCCACCGAGGGCTCGTGACGGTACCGCCGGGACGCAATCCGCCACCGTGCTTCCCGCTCGCGAGACCACGTCGCCAGTTCTTGCCTTCCATTCGCTCGTCACTGCGGGTCAGATGATACGGCACTACGACCATCGGAGTCATCCTCCAGGATAGGTTCTCGAATTACACCTCAACGACGCATTCAATGCGAGCGCTCATGATGCAAGAGGAACGCAGCTGATGTTCCATATTTTTATGCGGTCCAAGGCTAGGCAGGCCCCCGTCTCCGCTTGTGGTGTCTTGGTGCGAACGTCTCGCATTTTTATGGACGGCGGTCCGGGTTCACGAGCTGGCCGGAGGTCTGGCGCGTTCATCCTGAGGCGGCCCGTCGTTTGAAGAAGGCATCTTTGTGCTCTGCACCGCATCACGCGGTAATGGTGCACCCGCTTCGACCAGGGCGCGAGCATATGCTCTCTGCTGTCGCCATACGTCAGAAGTAGGCTGATGTCCACGGTTACGCCGGTCGTCGATGTGCTCATCACTGCGTTTGTACACTCAGCACTATGGGCGGGCCGTCCAAAGCCTATAAAGCAGGCATACAACACGCTGATGACCTCCCTCGTCACTCGTGTTCGAGGAAGGATACCGATTGCAAGAATGAAGCCCTACCTTGCTATCGTCGCCTCCTTCGGGGTCCTTATGGCCCGCACTCTTGCTGTCACGGTGACTGTCAGCAAGACGGCCAGCCACAGTGTTCCGTCTACCCTCTGTGCGTTTTCCATTCAAGAATTTCACCGTAGCATCGCGCTTACTGCCGCATCTAGTTGGCCAGATGTTTGAGGTACGTCTACAAATCTCGCTGACGGCGACTCATGCATACTTAGGCTGTGATGCGTTGTTGATAGGATATCAATGTGAGTGTCACCATTTGTATGATCCACGCTGTGTTCAGGGCGCTGAGTCTCTGCTACGCGCCCGCTTTTAGCATGTAAGTGGAACTCGTATTGCTCAGGCTGGGTCAAGGCCCCTCATTACTACTTTCGACCCGATCTAGAGCGGAGATGGAGGACTGTATGCCGAGCGTGCGTCTTTGCATCCGTGACCCATGGCGCTGTGTGCACACTCATGTGAATGTCAATAGTCCTGCAGAACAGAGCGTTTCAGCAGGTTACTCCGAGTGAGAATTCCATTCAATCTTTGTCTGACTATCAGGGTTGACCTCGGAAGCAAGATACGGCCGCTGCGCTCAATGCGTGGCATCCTATCAACAATGCCAAGCTCACCGTCATCGCGGACTCGAACCCAGTTTCCAACGCTTTGCCCAATTCCCTCCAGTTCTCAGTCCCCAGTGGAGCGTCGGGGCCTGTCGGTTTTAGTAACGAGGGCTTCTGGGGTCTGTCATTCCCATGTTCCTGTGATGCTGAGAAGGGAACTGATGGCAGCGCAGGCATCAAGGTGGACTCGTCCTGGACGTACAACGCCTCATTCTTCTTCCGGTTCCCAACATCCTCCAGCTTCTCAGGCGCGCTTACCGTGGGACTGCAAACGAACTCCGGGAAAGTGCTTGCGCAAAGTACCACTCAGATCCACGGATCGACGACGAAATGGACGCAAGTCAGCGTGCCGCTCCGCCCTACCGCCTCGGCTTCGGATGTCAACAACAACTTCTTTATCACGATCGACGGTGCGGCTGCAGCGGGTCAGACCATCAACTTTGCCATGTTCTCGCTCTTCCCGCCTACATTCAAGAACAGGCCGAATGGAATGCGTGTCGACATAGCCGAGGTCCGTTGCTGATGTTTGGCATTCCAGAAGAACGAGCTTCACAGCTTATGCCTGCAATGATAGACTCTGGTGGAAATGGGACCGGCCTTCTTCCGCTTCCCTGGCGGAAATAACCTGGTGCGTGCCTATATCGCGCATATACTGACAGCTCACAACTGACGGGCATTGTTCGCCCGAATAGGAGGTGAGAGGTGTCCTAGATGCGATGTTGGCAAATACAGCTGAACACTCCGTTCCAGGGTCAAACTACAGCGACAAGATGGCAATGGAATGCCACGGTCGGACCCTTGGTGGATCGTCCTGGACGAGTGGGTGACTGGGGTTATGTGAACACGGAGTAAGTGACCTTCCCAGAGCAAAGTCAGTTCATTTCTCGCTCTAACGGTTTGCATGCGGCGTGTAACAGTGGTCTGGGCCTTCTAGAGTATCTCCAGTTCTTCGAAGACGCCGGAATGGAGCCAATCATGGCGGTCTGGGCAGGTGAGGATCGCAGTCGCACCCGGATACAATGGGCTCATATTCGCACCTAAATGAGGCTACTCCCTTGGCGGCACTTCTCTCCCTGAGAACCAGCTGGCGCCGTACATCCAACAAGCCAAGGACCAGGTGGGCGTCTTCCCGCGGCCATCGGGACGGTGTCAATATCCTGACCCTACTCTCGATTTCATAGATCAACTTCGTCATCGGGGACCCCGCTCAGAGTGCTCCCGGTACGTGTCGCGTCTATTTCTTGAACAACATATGTGAACGATGGCGGCATTGCAGCGGCCCTCCGTGCTTCTCTGGGCCACCCTGAACCCTTCAAACTCCGTTTTGTCGAAGTGGGCAACGAGGTAGGTTTAGATTCATGGGGGCTGATCTTCTGCGAGTACTGATAGAGCATGAATCTCGCAGGACTTCTTCGCTGCCAACACGTGAGTGGTGCATGTGTTCGACTGCAAGGCACCATTGACCCGTATTGTAGCTACACGTACCGCTGGACGGACTTTGTATCGGCCCTTCAGGCGGAATTCCCGCAGATCAGTGAGCGTGCTCTAGATGCAAACTCCCACAGACCCTTGACCTACCTACCTGCGATCTAGGGTTCATCGCCACTACCGATGCTTGGGACCCAACCTTGTCCCCCGTTCCTCAATCGTACGACGTTCATGTGTATCAGACTCCGAGTGAGTGCGACACAGTCTCACTCTCCCAGCTTGTCCACCTGAGCACCTCTTGCACCAGCTTGGTTCTTCCAAAATGCATTCTACTACGATGATTTCCAGGTGTGTACCTCTCAGACATGATGTGGTTACCTAGCACAAAGCATTGATGCACGACGATCCTAGCGCAACGGGACTACCTACTTCGAGGTCAGAATTCCAATCGTTCGTATCAAACACCGTCACTCATTTTGTATAGGGAGAGTATGCGGCCATCTCGACCAATGCAAATGACATCTTCGGAACGCCCGCCGACGGTCGCCTGACATTCCCCACAATGCAAAGTCAGTTTTAAGCTACCAAATTGCCTTCTCCCCGATGATGCTCATACACACTCGGGGCAGGTGCCTCCGGCGAGGCTGCCTTCATGACCGGTTTGGAGCGTAACAGCGACATCGTCTTCGCTGCTTCCTATGCGCCGTTGCTCCAGGTGAGATCTCAGAATTTAATTGACGAGGACCGCTAATTGACACATCCGCAGCACGTCAATTCAACGCAATGGGTCAGCCCCCGAGTTCTAACTGTGATGTCCGATAGTCTTGCTGACGGTTCTCTCGCGCGTTTTACAGACCCCGGACTTGATCTCCTTCGAGTATGACGTGCTCAATCAACTTGCCTCGACTTTTTCTGATACAGTGCCAACAGTGCCGGCTCCGTTATCAAGTCCACAAGCTTCTATGCCCAGAAGGTACTCTATACCCCAATCTATCTAGAGAGTATTCTGAGGAGTCTATTCTGCAGCTGTTCGCATTGAACCGTGGCGACCAATATCTGGCGAGTACCCTCCCCACCAGAGGAGGCACTCTGCACTGGAGCGTGACCAGGTCGTCAAGTTCCGGTCAGACATTTATCAAGGTATGACACAACCTCGTCATGCAAACTGAGCACATGCTAACACACGTCGTTTGTCAATGTTCTAGGTCGCGAACGCCGGGAGCTCCGCCGAAAGCATCACTTTCGAGCTCACCCAATTCAGCTCGGTATCCAGCACCGGCACTCTGCAGCAGCTCACCGGACCTGAGACCGCGAGCAACACTCCTGATGCGCCAGAGACCATTCTGCCCAAGACGAGCAGTATCACAACCGGCAAGACGTTCACATTCAGCGCCCCTGCGTTCAGCGTGAATGTTATCACGGTTACCACACACTGACAAGTCCGGCGATGGTGCGAAAATATGAGATTGTTAACGTGTGATTGTAGGCATCGTGATTATTGCAATGCAAGAGTTGTGTTCCGATTAGGCGAGGTGTGAGAGTAGCGAACTAAGATGTCTGCATCTACTGTAATTTTGTAAGGTCTATCTCCATCGGACCATCGTCTTCGACCTCTTGGAATGTATGCTGAATGGCCGGCAAGTAGGTGTTCAGTTTCCAAAAATCGCCTAGGCGTATCCGCGCGTAATCGAATGCAAGACCAATGAGCGGTCCATCGGATGCCTCGCCATCATGGCCCTGCGAGGGCGGCATCCCCGGGTAGCGGGCGGAGAAGTGCGTGAGCAGCAGTTTCTGCGCGTTCATCCTGCGGGCGAGCCGAATATGAGTAACCGTCCGACTGGGAAGTACCTGCTGCGAGGACCACGGAAAAGGGGGACGACGTACCGCTTGCCGATGTCAATCGCCTGGGCGGACGTGCTGTGAGCCTTCTCACGGGCGAGCTGCTCTTCCTCAGGGCTCAAGCTCGACTCGTGGATGAGCAGCGTCGCGTCGCGGCCGGCCCTGACGAGGTTCTCCGTCGGCATCGTGTCCGCGGAGAATCTGTGAATAGGGAAAAATCGAACGACGCGTCAGCGTGCCGCTCCGACTTCCACTCCGCCGCTCTCGTCCCGCGAAGCTTCTGCGAGTGCGAGGGAGGGTGAGAGAAGAGGGTATGTGAGTACTTACGCGACGCTCCAGCCGTCTTCGTGGCGGATGACGCAGCCGTAGCAGCGGACGCGATGGGCGACATCTACTGCCGTGAAGCTCTGCAAGCCGAGCGTGCGACACATGGCCCGCGCGTTCTGCCGTGCCCTGTAGACGCGAGCGAGGGGGGCCATCGGTCAGTCACGTAAATCCTCACAGGTGATTTAGCAGGAGCCGTAAATGTTTCGGCAGCTCACATTTCGAGATTCATGAATGGTTCGTCCATTAAGGCGGCGCGGCCGTAAGGCTTCGGCGGTTTCCGCCAGTTCAGCGCATCCGAGAGGATCAAGACAACCCCGTTGGGATCGCCCAGTCCCGCATCCTCAAGCTCCTGCCGCTCGATCAGGTACAACAGGTGCTGGCGAAGGCCGACTACGTAGAGTGGTTCCGAGGGAGGCGGGTTCATCTGTTGAGGGGAGATAATATCTGAGTTCAGAACATGCATACGAGACGTTGATGACCACAAGGGAGGCGAATAGCACATACGATTTGGCGCATTAGCAGGATCTTGGACAGGCCCATGTGATGGTCACCGTGCATGTGGCTCAAGAAGATGCACTTGAGGTCTCGGATGACCTGCCACACGCCGCTCGTCCGCGCAGGGTCGTTCCCAAACGACCTCGCCAGTTGACCCCAGGTACCCTCTCCGCAATCAAGCAGGATATTACCGCGCCCGGGTATCTGTATGAGCGTACCGGAGACTGTGGAAAACACACCATCGCTTCATCAGCCCTTCAACACGTCTTGGGAACGCTGTGCGGGGACAGAACTTACCGTTACGTAGCGCCGTGGGCACGGCGCTCCCCGTTCCAAGCGGGGTGACCACCACGTCGTCCCCTGGTTGGCTGGCCGGGCTCCCGCGGCCTATCCGCGCGCTGACTTGCGCCTTGACAGCCGCGAAGTCCTCACGGACCGCGTCCGACAGCTCTGGGACGGCGCCAGTCTCGGCTATCGCGCTGAACTCATCTTCCTTTGCCCTACTGTCTTTGGCAGGGGCTCTCAGCGGACGTACGTGAGTGATCAGGTTGCGTTCTGCAAGAATAGCCTTGGGAGGCAGCCCCGTCACAGCTGCGTTATGGTCAGGTGTAGTCTCGAATCGTTGGAGTCAGTAGAATACTTACAAGCAAAGTCACGCGCCGGCGTCAAACTGTACTTAGGTACCGGGAACATATCCGCATCCAACTCGTTCAGTTTCGTCTGCACGAGTGCAGACTTACCGAAAGCGACCCTGTCTGGCGTGTGTAGCCGTGACGAGATGAGGTGCTAACACAGAATCCGCTCAATGACCGCTTCTGCTCGAACCACAGGGAAAGCGGGAACTTACGTGTGTGTCATCCGAGAAGCCGTTCATGAACTCCTTGTACCGTTCGTCTTCCAGGACGCCATCGCCACACAGGTGGAAGACAGCGTGTACGGGATGTTCCTTTCTGCTCGCCTCCGTCTTGCTGCGGTATTGCGAGAAGAATGGAGACTCGGTGAACGACGCCATTAATGACGGAATATGCGCAGGCGTGGGCACGTCCACGATGAGCACCGACTGCCGCAGCCGTTAATTCCACCACTCAATTTCCTCTCAGCGGCAACAAAACAAAACTGAATATCTCACCTGCGCTATCTCGGGTGGCCCAACGCACTCCTCCGGTCGCACCGTCCGTTGCGTCTTGCCGCCGTTACCGTCGTCGACCTCGAACGTGATGGTCTCGCCTTTCGTCAGCTTGCCCCGTATCGGGCCCCGCGGCACACCGAGCGCCTCCGCCTTTTTCGCGTCGAACTTGCCCCGCACGCTCGGGCCCACCAGGAGATACGCAAGCGTCGGCAGCGCGGGCGGCGCGCTCGCGTCGCCCTCTGCCAGGGGAGGCAGACGAGCGTGGCGCTTCTCCGGGCTGACGAGCGAGGGCGCTCTGGTCCTCGCGGGCTGCGCGGTGCTGCCCTCGGCAGCTGGTGCCGATCCCGCCGTGCCCGCCTTCTTCGCCTGGACCTGTGCGAGTCGCGCGCGCTCCTTCTCCTTCTTGGAGAGTCCGGTATCGAGCATGGGGGACTCCTGTAGGGGGAACATCTCCTGCAGCATGAGCTTGCGCCATTCCTGTGCGTCGTCGCCGACGAGCGCGTGGGGCTGGAAATGAGGCGACCGTGCGCGCGTGGAGAGCGAGCGGGAGACCGGGGAGGTGCTCTCGATGGTGTGGTCTGTGAGGGGCGGGGTGCGACGTTTGGAGGAACCCTGTGGAGAGTCCTCGCGCTTCCTCTTCAATGGTCGGTCGGCGGCGTCACTCGCAGGGTCTGCGTCCGTGTTTTCCACAGGCTGGTCTCCGTCCAAGGTAGGATACAGAGGGATCCCGTACACGGTGAGGTTGTCGTCCTTGAATACGGGCTCGGGCGGTTGAGCACCATGCTCGAGGGCCCGTACCGGCGCGGAGGGTGCCTCGCGCGCGTTCACCACCATCGTCGCGCTAGAGTCCAGAGTGAACACGATGTTACGAGGGAGCTGAGCAGATGCACGAACCGGTATGCGAATCCTCGCATGGTAGCCAAATAATGCATAAGACCGTACGGGCCCACGATGTCCAGCTTCGGCACCGCAGCGTCCGCGCACAACATCAACACACCTGCGCATCCACAACGTCAGCACTCCCCCTTCGATGACACCGAGCATCCGCGATGCGCGTCGAGCCGTTCAGCGCATACGCGCTCTGCAGACGACAGGGACACTCACCCCCCACTCCCCCACACCGCTGGGTCCCGGCAGCGGTCAAGAACAGACCCCTCGTCTTCCGGAGGCTGTGGTGACTCTGCAGCCACGTCCGCCCCGTCGCCTCGCCCGCGTTGAAGATGTACTTGCCGCTGTCAAACTCGACGAGAAGTGTCGGCTCCGTGTCAGAGGTCGCCTCGGAAAGGACGGACACGTTCCAGGCGTGCATTGTGAGGGTGCTGTAGCTGCGCGGCTGTCTTGCTTGGAGTCTATGTACAAAGAGAGATGCAGAAACAGAAGGCGCAGGTGCAGAGCGAGCCGCTAAGAGTGTGGCGAGGCAGAGAGTGCGAGTAGCCCTATGACATATCCCAGCCACCTTGAGGAGAGACAACTTGGACGATCCGTGCGAGACAACAGCTTAAGCAACCTGCCGGCCAAGAAGTAACAGGATATGAAAACGATGCAAGCAACGACAGTAGAGTAAGAGCAAGAACGGATTGTTGTGGGCGCTGCTCTCCGAGCAAGCCTGTGCCAGTGAGTACCGTACTTGGACGGTGGCAGCACCGATCGACGAAATATTGGCGGCTCCGGCAAATCCCGGACTGCCCTGTAAGGCAGTTTTATTCTACCAGCTTGCGACCTCTACCGTCTACGAGCAAACGGCACCATAAACGAACCGTACACGGTATGTATATCCGCTCACAATATTAGATACCCAAGGGTGTCTGGTGTCAAGAGGTAAAGAGTGTATTTTGTAACGATTGGGAGGCCGTATTTCATCCTACCGACATCGGGCAGCAAAATGTCTGGAGACGAAAATGCTGGTACGGAGCGATCGCGACACGAGCAGTGAGCAGTACTAGCGCGACAGGGCGTAGTAATATAAGTAGGGAGGTATGTAGGGGAGGAGGTATCAGCGTCCGTCATCCACAATGCGCAAGAATGTCCCTCTGTGCGGATAGCAGACAAGGTACGAAAGGCAAGCTACGAAGGGCCAACAGTCACTTCTACTGCAGGAACGCAACGAGCGCCATTGCGGCGCTCACGACGGCGCCGACGCTGACTGCGTTCGTCATAGCACCATTGTCCTTACCCGCACTGGCGGAACCAGTGGACGAGGTCGCGCCAGACTGGATCGTGCCCGAAGCAGCGCCGGTCCCCGACGCGTGGCTGCTCGCCGCGGTTCCAGTGGCAGAGCCAGAAGATGCAGCGGAGGACGAGCCAGCAGGCGCCGCAGCGGCGATCTTCGCCACGCTGGCCCACGCAGCGTTAGCGTTCGTGCTGTCGTCGCCCTGCTTGTACGGGATGAACGAGACGGCGCCGGTGCTGTCAAGTTGGACGAGTGCGGTGATGCTGGCGGCGTACTGTGCCTTAGCGTCCTTGGTGGTGGGGCCGGCGAGGGTGTGGGTGCTGTTGTTCTCGACGTTGATTACGTAGACCTGCGAGCCATCGTCGGGGATGAACGCGAACTCCTGCTGAACACCCTCGCTCTGGAAGAAGGATGCGGTCTGACCGTGCGTCGCGGGGAACGCGGAGCCATCGGGCAGAGGGTACGACTGGGACTGAGGCTGGAAGAACGAGACTGGAGGGAGCGCTGTTAGCTTGCTATGAGCAGAGTGTTTGAGTGATGGTACATACAGTGAATCACAAAGATGTCAGCAGAGCCAGCGGGGACGTCAGGCACGTCGAGGAAGTGGATGTGGTTCTGCGCAAGGGCCATGACAGGTTGGTAAGAGTCGGGGTAGGGCGACTTCTCGACATCCTGCCAGTCGAGCGCAGACGAGTTCGCAGCCTTGAGGCCGCCCATGTCAAGGAAGTAGAGCTCGTTGTGCGAGAGCGCGTAGAAGACGTTGGTGTCGTGGTCGAGGATGGCGTTGAATGACGAAGGGTCAAAGTTGCCAGTGGTGGTCTTCTGGGTTGACCACGACTTTGCGGCGGCGTCGTAGATGTGCACGTCGGACGGGTTGGACTTGTCCGCGTTCATGAAGTAGATGGCGTTGAAGAACTGGGCGAGATAGCATGTGGTGCCAGTACCGTCAAAGGGACTGTGAGGTGTTATCAGTCATTGTATGCGGTACAGAGCACAGAAGACGTACGGTCTTCCCGTGGTAGTAATGTCGGTGGCAGAGCCTATAAAGGGTTCGATGTTCAGCATTCGTCATTCGTAAAACTTTGAACATGCGCCTGGGACGGAAAGACTGACCGCTAGTCCACGAGTCCTGCTGGCCAGCGTTCCAGTCCTTGCCATTAAGACCGAAGGCCAAGAGGTTGAAGTCAGCGTCGAACGCGACGCAGGGATCTGCGACGGCCTTGGACACAGCGAGAAGCAAAAGAGAGACGACGGTTGGTACGCTGAACATGTCGGGCGACGGACAGAAGGGGGAAGGGGGAGGCTTTGGTGAGAAGGAAAGAGAGACAAGGCGGAGTAATTAGTAGAGCTCACTGTCACCGTCTCAGTCCGCTTCACTTTCGCACATCACCGGCACACGTGCTATAACACCGTGCTATTCTTGGCGCAGTCTCTTCCACTCGACCACTACTAACTTGCACTGCGTCAGAACGTACGTACGTGGTCTTGGCCGCTCTGGCTTGTGGAAATCCGCATGCTACGCTGGTAGTCAATGCGCATTAATCGCTACGGGGCGGTCCATACAATTACGTATAATGTGGATCGTCATATTAGCCACCAAAGCGCGGTGCGTTGTATGATTCAGTTTATATCATGTTGCTGATCTCCAATAGTAGCCATAACAGCCTGCCTGAACGACTTAATCCTGTAGCGCGAATTGCTGCCTAGCTGCTTGGGTTGCCATCCTGCCACCGTATCCAACTTGCTCGCCAATGCATCGGCTCGCCGATCGATCATGCAGCATGCGTTGGCAGCTGGCTGGTATTTCGACCTCGATCAGCGGTGGCATGTACCGTCAGCCCTAGCCAAAGACCCTTTTGAACCCTCGTTGTTCACCATCCTGTACATTGCAAGGCACGCTATCGCCCATCTTCGTTTTTGCTCTGCCTCCACGCTCTTTCACTGTACCTGCTGTCGCGTCTGTCCTTTTGCTCTTTCATCCATCTCATCGACCTGCTATCGACGCTCTTCACATGGCTTCTCTGAAACTCGGCCAAGAACCTCTGGGTCTTCCTGCTCGCTTCTCGCGCCGCATCCGTCGGCTCACCTCCAAGTCTGCCCCTCTCGCACCTGCACCAGGCAGACATCTTCCTAGCGAGCTGTTCGATCCTCTGGCTCCTTCGGATACGATCAGCACGGGACACCCTTGCAATGTCAATCCAGCGTTGCTTGCAGAACACGTGCCAACATTGCTCACCTACGTCCCTCCTCCCCCTGTCCTATGCTCAGCGACGCAGAGATATTCGGGAACGTCGAGAAGGCTTCGAGATGAACGGGGATCCCACTCCGTTCGCTATCCGCTCTCAAGCTCTTCTACCTCTCGACATAGCCTTCACAAGGGACGACATCCGTAGGAGGCATGAAGGCTTCGAGGCGAAGCCTTCACCACCTATCCTCGCCTGTTCTGCCGGAGATGATGCTCCAGGATGCGCAGACCTCGCCACCTCTTCGGTCCGCTCCTCCGCCTGCCTCTCAAGTTTTCCAAGTTCCCACTCGACAGCTTCGTCCATCTACTCTCGATACTACGCGCTACCCGACGCCGAAAGTCCAGGTGCCGAAAGTCCCCACCCCTATGCGGAGACTTGCCCTTCGCAAAGCTCGGTCGCGACCCATTCTGACGGGAGCATCTACTCTGACTGCGACTGCGGATCCTACAAGACGAGTCTGATCTCAACCAGCTCGTTTGACGAGGAGAGCTTCATCCGGATGGCGGAGACCTCGCTGGGCTGGTGACTGGTACTTTCGGGCTATCGGCTTTGCCACACTTGTCATATGTTTGCCGCCTCGATGAATGTCACTAGTCATCCTGTCATCGCCTTTCGCAACCGCAGTGGAGTGTCATCGATCCGACATGTTCGATCCTGCTTGCCCCTGTATGAGGCTCTAGACTTGGGAACGAGATCCGCTGCCCGCAGTCCTATGGTATCCCACTTTGGCACAGTCGCTGACGAAGGAATCGGCTGTGTGTGGGACGGCGCTGTCTGAGCGACAGCCCCTTCGAGTCGTCGCAGGTCGGCTACAGTCATGTCAGCCGCGCACGACGCAGCGTCGTTCCGGGCCTTCCCGCAGTCCGATTTGCAAGGCCATGCACAGTCCCGATTGCCCTCCCCCTGCGCCAGATTCCAGTCTGGCCTAATGTAATCAATCTCACGCCTGCCTCATTGAGCCAGAGCCGACGGGAATGACAGGACCTCCCGTCGCCCCTCGTTCAGTGGGAGTCGATGCTTCTTTCTTCCGCGCGCATGCTGGGCAGCGCATCTGGATGGGCCGCCTTTTGCGGCCGTTCTGTGGAATCGCCGCCCTTGGGGCCTAGTGAGCCTCGGAAAGACAAGTAAATCGTACAACTTTGCCGCAGTTGCTTCTGCTAACCCTTCCCACC
Organism: Trametes sanguinea; assembly: GCA_008973685.1. Classification (NCBI taxonomy): domain Eukaryota; kingdom Fungi; phylum Basidiomycota; class Agaricomycetes; order Polyporales; family Polyporaceae; genus Trametes; species Trametes sanguinea. The sequence goes on from WAHA01000017.1 coordinate 899,515, forward strand.
TCACGAACTTCATACCCACCTCCCGCCATGTACCACAGCTCTCATATCCCTGACCTTGTCGGTCATTCTATCGACCAAGGTCGACTCAAGCTTGTCGACACCCTGGGTTCGGGCTCTAATGGCGTGATCTTCCTCGCCGAGGACACCCATTCGGGATCCTGTCCTACTCAGTACGCAGTCAAGTGTGTCGTGCGAGCCGAGAAGGGCAGCCGGCGCTACATCCTGCAAAGACAAGAGATCCAGTTCCACCGTCAACTCTCCCACCACCCCAACGTCGTGACGCTGCACAAGGTCATCGAGGAGAAGTACTACGTCTTCCTCGTCCTGGACTACATCCGCGGCGGTGATCTCTTCAATTTCCTCCAGCACCGCCGAGACTACCGCGGCGACGATGCGTACGTCAAGCGCCTGTTCCTGCAGATCATCGACGCCCTGGCGGCATGTCATGCAGCGGGGATCTACCATCGCGACCTGAAGCCAGAGAACATCCTCATCAGCGAGGATGCTCAACAAGTATACCTGACGGACTTTGGGTTGGCGACGCCGAATGCGCAAAGCAAAACGTTCGGCGCTGGGAGTTCGCTGTACATGAGTCCTGGTACGTCGCCATCTCTGCCAATGGTGCGCACCCTTTCTGACGTTCTCCTTGCAGAGTGCATCGGAACCCAGCCCTCCCGCCCAGCCTACAGCCCGCGAGCGAACGACATCTGGGCCCTCGGTGTCATCCTCACGTCGATCATCTCAGGCCACAACCCCTGGAACCACGCATGTCCGACGGACGCCTGCTACCGCGCATACCTGCGCAACGACCGGTTCCTGATCGAGATGCTGCCCATCTCGCCCTCCGCGAACCTCCTCCTGCAGCACATCTTCCGCCGGGAGTCGATACGCCGCATCACGCTCACGCAGATCCGCGACGTCGTCGAGGCTATGGACTCGTTCTTCATGCGGCCGGCGCTCATCGCCGGAGGCGGCGAGTACCTGCGCTCGTCCGCCGCGACGTACTTCGAAGGCTCGCCGTTCGCTGCGCACTTCGTCCCGTCCGCTTCCCCCGCGACGTCACTCGTGCTTATGGAGGAGGGCAATGCCGAAGGCCATCACGCTCCTGCTACAGGCAGCAGGGACGCAGCCGTCATCGGACGAGAGCGACACCACTACCCCTCACACGCCGCAGTCAAGTGCACAGCAGCCGCAGCTGGACGTAGCGGACGCGTCCCAGGCGCCCTACACTCTGGATCTACCGCGAGCTATGTCCTCGCTGAAGCGCCGCAGGTCCATGTCGCCAGGCAGCATTCTGCGACGATTTGTGGACAGGTTCTTCACGGAATAGTAGCAGCTCTCTGTCATCGCGTCCCTTTGCCTTCCCACCAGTCTGTATCTGTCTATGTACATGCATCAATGACTTCTCTGCTCGGATCACCTGTATTACTAGCGACAACACTGCCCCTATATCATATGTTACTCACCCTCCTTTGCGTAGAGGATTGGTACCATTGGCACCCTCTCTGAGTCTGATTCGAAATGGTAAATGCTGCTACCCTGTTCGTGCGACAAACGTTCAACGTGAAACCTGCTCATAGTAGTACGCCAGTCTGCTCTTGACTACTCGATGCGCCTGGCAAGTGTCGCGACGAATATCAGTCTCGATTGAGAACCGCCCCCTTGATGCGGCCGATTTCTATGTCTTAAAGTGATCAGTAGCACTCGGTGGAGTATATTATGATCCTGACTGACTAGTGAGAAAGGACCGGGCATCTACATCCGACGCACAGTCACCGAATCAAGGAATGTGGGTTGGAGGTTTGGATCCACATCCGAATCCCGCTGTCCACGGACAATCTGAACGCAGCTTCTGGGCTCGGGTGCGCCGTGAAGTTGGAAGTTTAGGCAGGATGCACGGCTCTCCCTTGCAACAACTCCACCAATTTTGCGGGGCCCACTGAGCGGATCTCTCGCAAGCCGCCTGTTGTCCCGAGGACCGTAGTGAGGCTAGATCCCTCCTCTTGTAACTTGAGGCCTTCTCCATGGACTCGACCACTCGCTGGAACTCCGCGCTCGCAGAGTATATAGTGAGGTCGTTTGCTCGAGATATCTCGCCATCGAGTTCTGTCCGTCTTGCAGGTCAAGCTTTCGCACTTCTCGCTTCACAGCAACTTCTCTACCCACCCACCCACCAATCCCAGCCATGGATGACGATTGCGCCCCGTGGGCCACGGACCTCCTTGGTGCCACCATCAACGAGGGCCAGCTCCGACTCGTCCAGATCCTGGGTGAAGGCGCGTATGGCGTCGTCTTCCGGGCCGTCGACGAGAGCTCTCCTACCTCCTCCGCGTACCCGGAGCCGAGGCAGTTCGCCGTCAAGATCATGGAGAGGGCGGACTCCCGCACGCGCCGCTGGCGTTACCAACAGCGGGAGGTCGCCTCCCATCTTACGGTGTCAGACCACCCGAACATCGTCTCCGTGCATGACATCTTCGAGTGCGAGTTCTTCCTCTACATCGTGCTCGATTACTGCGTCGGAGGCGATCTGTTCAACCCGATGATCGAGAAGCTGCTGTATTGTCCGGAACGACGCCCTCATCAAGAGCGTCTTCGTTCCAGCTCTTGGACGCCGTGCAGTACTGCCACGATCATGGGGTGTATCATCGCGATTTGAAGCCGGACAACATCCTGACCAATGAGGATGGTTCGGAGATCAAGCTCGCCGACTTCGGTCTGTCCACCACAGCGAAGGTTAGCGACACCTTCGGCTGTGGTAGCCAAAACTATATGAGCCCTGGTCAGTGGTGTCCAACATACTCAGATGAGATGCGTGACTCACGAGTTGCTACAGAGTGTATTGGCCAGGATTATGAGTTTCATCCTTACTCGACGGAGGCCAGCGACATCTGGTCTCTCGGCGTCATCCTCAGCAACCTCATCGCTGGTCGTAACCCCTGGGACTACGCCACCATGAACGACAAGTGCTTCATGCGTTTCTTGGCGAACCCGAACTATCTCCGCGAGACCCTCCCCATCTCTCAGGAATCGTCAGAAATCCTCCAAGCCATCTTCACCACCGACCCCGGCATGCGCATCAGCATCCCCGCACTGCGCGAGCGCATTCTCGCGGTCGAGACCTTCTTCATGAGCGACGAAGACCTCGAGCGCGCGACTGTGCATGTGAAGATCGCCGCCGCGGCCTACTCCCCTCCCGGAGCAAAGCGCCTTGCGCTTGCCAGGCAGCAGTCCATCTGCACCGACGGCGAGGCATTGAGACTCCTTCAACACCATTCCTCACCCTTGGAAAGCCGCACGTCAGAGAAGGCCAAGTTCGTCATATGCTCGTCTTCGGACATCTTCAGCGACGCATCCTCTACGATCACCGACGAGAGCGACGGCCCGATCACGCCGCAGACTCATGCTCAAGACCCGGTGAAATTGGTGGAGGTACCCGAGTTTGGCGAGAAGGAGAAGATTGGTACTGCTATGGTGCCAGTCATGCGTAAGGGTCGTTCGTTGCCCTCGTATTATGACGAGATACCTCCACCCATCGAGGTCGTCTTGTAATGTGTGGAACCAGCAATCCGACCATCTTCTGAGATACTTTACGCTTTAATCTTCTTCAAAACAGGTTAGAGACGTTCCAAGTACGAGAGCGCGGGAGGGCGACGAGATATGAATGGATAATTGCGAAGCGTTCTCGAGTTTGCCATGAGAACGACGAAAGGAATAAGTTATGCTACAACACTGCACAGAAACTCAGTCACGTTCATGATTAGGCTCTACAATCTTGTACACGCACCAGGCCAGCTGCACTTCGTGCGCATGCGTCATGAGGTCTCGATCAGCTTCCTCGCCTCAGCTGCACGTTGCTTAAACTCCTCGATCCTCCTCTCCGCGTCCGCCTTGAACTGCGCATACTGTAGTTCCATCTCGCGCCTGATGTACTGCTCCAATGTCATATTGGCCTCTTCTTCCGTCAGGCTATTCAACTTCTCGATCGGCACCTGAGCGAGCACGGGGTGGTATGTGCGCGGGGAGGCTGGTGTCGATGTCTCTTGCTCAGGCATATCGACGTCACTTTGCACATCTACTGATTGTACGGGTTGGGGATGGGCAGGAGAGACTTGGGCAGAGCGGTGTACCGCGGACACGGGAGTACCGGGAGGCTCCTGACTTAACCTCGGCTGGGGCAGCTTCTGGTGAGCGAGCGTGTTCGAATCGGGTAGGGCTCGTTGGTGAAGCGTTGTGCATGAACACGTCGTCTTTCTCCCCAGAATGATGCGTCGTCTTCAACGGCGCAACGGCTTCAACCTGCAGTTTCTTTCCAGACTTGCTAGCGGGTCTCTTGAGGCCATTCACTGGTGCGTCATTCTCGGTCGGCCTTGGCTTAGGGCCCGACCTCTTCTTCAGCGTCCGAGTCGATTTCGATCACCTTCAGCGAGTCCTTCACTGCGGACTTCTGGCTGGACATCTTCCCAAGAGGACGAGTAGACGACGCGCGTGAGGAGGGAGCAGAGCTTTCGTGAGCGGCACCGTTCAGCACAGGACTACGGTCGCTTGACCTGGGCATCGTCGACTACGCGCGTCGCAGAGCGAGAGGTAGTCCGCTGTGATGCTGCTTGAGGGCCCGCGCGATCAGGAAGCGGGTTGCGTGTCACCCTCTCCGTCAACATCCATGCGGTCAGGGTCCGCCGGAGGTTCGGCTGTAGCATACCCTGCATCGTCTGAGAGGGACGGCGTACGCCTTGATGCGGTTCTGGGCACCTGTGGCGCAGGAGTAGGGTTGTCCTCATGCACTTGGTGAACGTTTGCGGCATGGTCGGGAGAAGGATGATCTTCGTCCTCGGGTTCCTGGCTTGGTCTTGGGACGCGAGGCAGCAGAGTTCTTGCTCTTTGATTTGGCGGGTGGAGGAGCGTCTGAATCACGATCGTCGTCTACAACAGGAGACGCTGCAGCCTTCTGCTTGCCTTTCCTCTTGGGCGCAGGAGCAGGAGGGAGCACCTCGACCTCTTCTTCTTGCTTCACCTTCGTCTTAGAGCTCGATTTGGTGCGTGTATGCGTGGGTTTGGAACTTGGAGGCGCTGCCACGTCGGTGTCCGACTCCAGAACGGCTTTGGATCGCGTCCGCGCGTGTGTCTTCTTCGTCGTTGCAGGAGGCGGCGCAGCTTCGGCACCCGATCCGGCCTCATCTGCAGTCTGCTCCGAAGTTGTCTCCTTCGTCTTTCCAGATGAAGCTGCCTTCGACACAGTAGCAGTCTTCGGCCGCCCTCGCTTACGTTTCCCCTTTGCAGTCTGCTCCCCGGCCTGGCTGTCCTCCGGATCTTGCATATCCACGTCTTCTTCAGGCTGAGTAGCACGAATGGCCTCCTCATCCTCCTCCTCCGCAATCGCTGAGACACGAGCCTTTGATCGCGTGCCAGCCTTCCGCTTTGATTTCGATGTGCGCTTCCCAGTCTCGCTTTCGCTGCCAACATCTGTGTCCTCCAGTTCAGAGCTCACTGCGTGTCTGCTTGCAGGTGTCTTCCCACCAGTACTCGCACCGCGGGTGGAACGTCGTGATGCCGGCGTCTTCACCGGAGCAGAAGACGCTCGTGAAGATCTCGACTTGCTTGCACGGGCACTAGACGCCCTGGAGGGTGCTGTCCCGGAGGAGGGTGCAGCTGCAAGCTCGTCCTCAGAGTCGTCCATCGTCTCGACATGGTTTGCTCTAATCGTTTGTGATGCTGAGCGAGAGGTTTTCGCTGTGGCCTTTGACGAAGGGCGTTTGGCGGTAGACTTTGACAACGAGCTTTCCGCATAAGCCTTCAGGAAGGCACAAGGGGTCTTGTTCTTCTTATCACGCTTGAGATGCTCTTGACTGTTCATAGCTGTGTTAATAGATGAGCGTAAACTTCTCGCACGGGGTACTGACTAAGGTTCGTCTTCCGCATCCCATCCACTCAATGACAGATTGCAATAGAGGCATATCACCGTGTCGTCGCCAGGTTCTGCGGCGCTCCAAACGAAACCGGCTCTCGCGAGCTAGACAGTCTGAGTTCAGATTCAAAAGCTAAGGTTGCGGCAGCACTTACTGCCTTAGAGTTTGCTCCATGACCGTCGATGGCGTCGTAAGGCCATTTCGTGATGCCAAACGTATCCAGTCGTGCCTTCACCATAGCCTTACTTGTGGGATGACGCGCCGGATCCGCAGGGTCATATCTAACCATCAATGTTAAGAGCCATATGACGCGAGATTGTTGGATATAACGCGTACCCTCCGTTTTCCTGAAGTTTCTGACACCGGAGGGCTGCCCAAGCGCAAACGTTGCCGCATTTCGCGTAATGGATTTCGAAGGGGTCGTCTTCGGGCTCCCAGCTTCCCAAACTCTTCTTGCACATAAAACAGGTGACATTGTCGGGATCGTGAGGGCCTGGTGTATAGTAGAAGCCTGCCTCCGCGAGGCTGTTTGGAGTGGCTTTCCATGTCGGTGGATGAGGCCACCTGGAAGGTGATGCTTGTTTGCTGGATGATGCCTTCGTGCGTTTGGGCTTCGACGGAGAGAAGAACGAGTCTAGGCGAGATTGGAAGTACTCCATGCTGGCTGCGGCTGCTGGCAACAAGCTGGAGAGAAGGCGGGAGGACGGAGAGAACACGTTCGACGTTGAGCGCCCGCCCTGCACGGAGTCGCGCCTGTGACGAATGGTGGTCACTTGTGTGTGACTCTTTGTGACCGACCGCGACTAATGATGAGCCCAGTCGCGATCGTGGGACTCGGACTCGGCGGCGTTGTCGCTGCAGCCACCAGTGCTCCTCCCATCTTCGTTTGGCCTCATTGGTGCTCACCACTCACTCACTGCGTTTGCGCTACGACCTGAAAGTACTTAATTCTTGACCACTCATGCAGAGGACGTACAGCCGCAAGAGGAACCAACGCCGTTCCTACCCTTCCGAGAGCGTCTCGGCACATTCAGACTCGGACGATCCATCCGTTTCCCCGCCACAAGCGACTCCAGTTAGATCGCGTAAACGGCAGAAACTCGAGGTCGAGGTTGTTATAAGGTCTCCCTCGAAGAACTTACAGACTCCGAGCTCGAGTAAACGTTCTCGAGATGGCAATGGTATGTGCAACACCGCTCGCGCTCCGGAGAATGCGTTCACGAACGGTCTCACAGGCGCTGAAGGCGCGCACATCCCCCCGGCTTCCTATCCCTCCAAATCGTCCGCGCGTTCAAGCATGGCTCCAACTGAGCCCTCTACGCGACCATCGACTCCCCCGCGCAAGTCCCTTGTTCGCTCCGCTTCTACCGCTGAGGAAAGCCCGCGGTCTACTGCACGTAGCAGTGCAAAGGATCTCTCCAATATATTCTCCTTTGCAACTGAGTCCTCGGATGTTATCCCAACCCCTCTTTATCCCAAAGGCCAAGGCGGGGTTGCAAGGCGCATGCTTGCTCGCTCACGGACCGAGACAAGCGTAATCAGCATCAGCAGCAGTAGCGAGCAAGGGTCTGGTAACATCGCGACGTCCTCCGGCCACGCTACACCATCTAAACTGCGTGGCTTTCGGTCAGACAACCTCCTTGCTTCTCCCTCGGGAAGGCCATCTACCCCTTCTCCCTCCAAGCCAGTACCTCAGGACGACATCTCATCTCCCCCCATTCGCCCGACGCCGCTGGTCAATACCAACGTCAGGACATACGCGGGAAAGTCGCGCTCGTTCCTGGTCGCTCTGCCTCAGTCACAGGCTGGTTCGCTCGGGCTGGACACTCATGCTCAGGGCTTGATAGACGACAGTGGGACCATGTACGGAGAATCCCAGGAAGACGACTTTGAGATGCGGGAGTCATATACTGAGCTGCGGGAACGGTGGGGCGTGGATGCATCCGAAGATGACCCTCGTCCCGCTTCTCCCGTTGCTGGTTCTCCTTCTCCCAAGGGTAAAGGCAAGAAAAAGAAGGGGCTGCGAGAGGAAGCGCCTGTGAAGGTCTTCGCCTATGGGATGACCAATGACTTGAAGAGCATCACCGAGCTCAGGAGCAAAGGAGAAAGTCGAAGGTTTCTTGACGAAGTCGGTTATCTCTTCGAAGGGCTCGATGCTAAGGGAGCACTCGGCGTGCGTAGAGGCAGGTTTGTTCCTCCTTACTCGAGTGTTGACGGGTGCCATGATATTGACGGAGGGTTGCAGTGCTCTGGAGATTGTAACCAAGCTATGCGATACAGAGTTTGCGCGTAGAGCCAAAACAACTGATTTCCTCGGCCGTGCTTGGGAGGTCCTCAGAGAAGCTGGTGCAGGAGACGGTGACAAGGTCGGTCCTAATTCACAATGACATGAGATAGCAAGTCTGACACTCCAAAGGTGTTGGACACTATCCTCGCGTTCTATGCTGCGCTAGTTGCGCGAGATTCCACGGATCTTCTAGATCTGGCTTCCAAGTCGGACTTCACTTTGACGCTCCATCGTATGTTAGCATCCCTGGAGCGCTCAAGCGACCCACTGTGGCTTGTCTCTATGAACGCCGATAGTACCGACCTTAGATCTGCAGGAATAACGAAGGCTGAGGCTACTCTGGTGAGTCTTTCTCAGGCGCGTCTCTCCGGCTCGATTCACTTATAGTCAGTTAAGCAACCTGCATCGACTCGTACGCAAGAAGTCCGGGCTCTTCGGGGATTGCGATATCGTGCGTGCATACCGACATGCCTTCATCGTCTCAGTCACTCAAACCTTACAGATTTCCAGCCGCCTCCTAATCTCCCAGGCCCTCGTAGCCGTCTCCCCATCGGCTCATAAGCTCCCTCAACTAAATGCGCTTCTGCATAGTCTATTGTCGGAGATCAGTATCCTACCGTCGCGCGTTAGCGCCTATATCTCTGGGTTGTCACTGTTTCCCCCGCCAGGTCCTCTCTCACGTGCGAATACACCATCACTGCTCCATCTTGACAACTGCTTAAGACTCCTCGACTCGTGCTTACTGGGATCGTGGTCTATCTCTGGAGAGGAAGTGGATCAACTCTCGGCAAGGCTTGAGGACCTTCGATACCAAGGGTTTGCGAAGGAGCTCATGTCGCTATGTGTCGGTTGCGTGATCATCCAAGCCGAACGAGAGCTAGAGGATCATCGAGCCGTTGGTATGTCACACATCCCTTGCGCATGAATTCTTCAGCTTATACATGTCCTCTAGCTGCGAAATGCATGGAATCTGCTCTCCGTGTGCTCATCAATCTAACCCACGACGACCCCGAGTGGTGCCAAGCCATCATCGATGAAGACTCCTCAATGACTACCATTATGCAAATCGTCGTCATGGCACATCGACAGCGTCGCTTGCTTGAAAAGCAGATTCATGCCGACGAAGTTGATGGGGACGAGGCCGACGCAGCAGCGCGGTGGCTTGACCGTATGTGTCTTGCGCTGGGGTTGCTGACGAACCTCGTGCAAGCTCTACAAGACGCCAAAGCGGTCACCGCTGAAACTCGTGAGCACTGTAATCTCTATTTCGACCCGGCCGTGTCTTACATATTGACCCATAGTGATCGACTTTGACTGCCCCGGCAAGCGTGGATGCATTGCCGGTTGTCGTTGTTCCTAGCCGCACAAGTGCGCTCACTTGCCTTGTACAAGTATACCTCGAGCATGCCTCATCCTCGAGCGAGCTCGATGTTGTGGTCCGCGGACATATGGCGATTCTCTTCGGCCTCCTCATGGAACATGCTCCAGACAACCAGCAAGTTCTACTCGAGGCCCTTCCTGGAATATCGCACCGCGAGAAAATCGGGACCCTGCTTCAACACGCACAGGACTTCACTGTCTTCTACGTCGCTCTCACTCGGAAGATGGCGCAGACTCGGAATCGCAGCCAGGCGGACGAGGACGAACACCCGGAGGCGGATGAAGACGACATTGCGCATCCTTCAGCCGCGGCAGTGCTTCGAGACTCGAAAGGAGAGGCCGTTGCTAAGGGCGTCATTGCATTCTTGAAGAAATTGAGGGACAGGAGTGGTCAATAGTATTACCGTACATTCGTCTTACTTTGTACTTCTTACATACACATACGGCGTACTTGTTCGTCTGAGGCAGTCTTTACTCTTTGTTGCAGATATTCGACTCCTCGGGCGGCAGCTTCTCGGGCACTCTGAGCACTGCACCTCGAGCTCGAGGCTCAAAGCTTAAGGCTGTGATTCGTGTGGTGCTGCGGCAGCGGTCGAGGCTTTGCAACCGCGTTCCTGACATAAGCGAGCATCATGTGACCGCGTCGCGACGCGTTCAGCGCTCAGGAGGTTGATATGTGCACGGCAATTCGCGGAATCAACTCCAACCTTCACGTTTCCGTCACAAGTGACTGGCTGCTCTGTTTCGTTCTCTTTCTCGTTCCGCCTCCTCCTCCTCTTCCTCCTTCTCGGCGACCACAACAACGACGACAACGACGACAACGACGCCCGACACGATGGCAAAACAGTCCTTGATACCCGCCTCCGCCCCGACTTCTCCTCTCGTTCACCGCAACAAGCAAAATCATAACCCTTCCACGCCGCAACGGCCCCTGCATCACTCAGCGACCGCACGGCATTATACCTCCCCTTTCACCCCTGCGACTACGTTCTCGACGCCCTACACCCCTCTCAGCCTCCGATCTTTCTCCTCAACAGCTTCAAGCCTTGCGACACCAGCATCTGCAGCCCCTGCTCCTCGCCGGCGCGGCCTCAGCCTTTCGCTCTCGTCTCCTGCGGTACCCACCCAAAGCTACCAGAACCGCAGTCTCGCCGACATCGCCCAGAACTGGCGCACTAGAGCGAACGAAAATGGCATCAAGGTATCTCCCAGCGATGGCTCCAAGTATCCAAGTGAGTATATGCGCTTTGTTCGCCCGTATCCAGGTTGCGGCGGACCGCCTTCGCTTTGTGGATCGAGTATTGACTCGGTGCATTTGTAGTTGATGACAGCAGCATGTGCGATCTCAGCACATCCTCCATAGATGAATGTATGCGCCCCATAACATCTTCTCGTGGATTCCCTCTCACCACGTATACAGCGCTACTCCCGGCACCGTTCCTGTCCAATCAGCGACGCACGCGCGCCCTGTCCCAAGCATATGCACCGCTCATTCCAGTCGCCGATAACGCCCTTGCCACACCTAACCGTTCGGTTCAATCGGTCGGCATTATGAACACACCGCCTCCTCAGCCCGGATACCGCCTACGTGGAAGCGTTACCGACCCAGCCCATACGCGTCGTCGGCCGGTCTTTGAACAGGTTAGTGTTGCCGTTTTATAATCAGCGAGCTCAGCACATTCAACTCCCTCGCAGACATCCCAGTTGTACGATATAGACGAGGACGACTATGCAGCCTATTCTCAGGTTTTCTCTCCGCCAGCGCATTCTCAGACTCTACCCCTCACGTTCCACGATCCCTTCAACACTTCCAATCTATCTGTCTCAGCCATTGCCAACATGTCAGAACCGATCCAGCTGTACGAAACCCCTCAATACTTCCCTCCTCCTCGTCAAGCGCCTGCTGCACCGCCCACTTGTTCAGTCTGCGGTCTAGCTAAAGGGTCGCTGGCAGTACTCAAGCCTTGCTCGCACCCTCTGTGCTCTGCCTGTCTTACGAGCGCACTGAACATTGTCGGCGAGAAGGATATGGAATGTGCAATGTGCCACACAAAAGTCGATGATTTCACGCTCTCGAAGGCTTCATTTGATGTGGGCGCTATGGGCAACTCGGAGTCGAAACTGCAACAGATTATCGAGGAATGCAGCGAGATCGAGGACTTCGACAGTGGCATTGGCCTTCTCCCTAGTGCTTTCGGCGGCAGGAAATGTGACGAGTTCGGTCTATTCGAGGACGATGAAGTATTCATGGATCGTGCCCAAGGCGCTTCAACCCCTGTTAGCGCTGGACGCTTCGTCCGCTCGCAACAAATGTGCCTCAAACGAACGTGTCGTCCTGCGTATCGACAATGTTCCTTGGGTATGTTGCCAAACTCAACTGCCTAATCATTCATACCTGACAGCGACTTCCACTTGCCTTCAGGATATCACTCCTCCGGCCATCGCGAAATGGCTCAAGTACCCTGTGGAACGCGTCCATGTATTGCTCGATCGCAAGGGCAAGACCCTCAGCCATGCGTTTGCGGAGATGGTTGATGAAGATGCTGCCAAGGCAGCCCTTCGTTCGTCTCAGAACTCTGTGCTTGGGAAAGGCAAAAGGGCGCGAGGCGTGACAGTAACCCGGAGCAGTCAAGCAGAGCTCATGCGCGCGGTAAGACCCATGCTGCACAAACATCTCGTGTCGATCTCACCTGCTTCTCATATCACAGTTGTTCCCATCGTGGCAAGGCCACTTTGATGGCACAAGGCCGTCTTTGACCGGTCTGAGCAACGAGGGTGTCATTGCAACCCTCCAACGCGGCTTGATGTCAGAGGCTGAACTAAACTCGCTCTTACATCTCATCAAGTCGCCAGATGTCAGTGTATCGCCTAATTTGACTGCCTACGCTACTAATCGTCCCTATAGAGCCACTTCCTGAAGGTTCCATCGCTGCCGTTCTATTCCTTGATCAGCATCCTGTCGAAGTTCCCCGCGGATGATGACAGTCGGGTGTTCTGGTCTGGAAGCCTACGAGATTCCCTGTATGGTGAGTGACTACTAGCAACTACCTCATTCACATCGTCTGACTTGCGTCGAATGTTAGACATCACACACAGTACGTACACGTACCCGTCGAGTTTATACACGCGTTCTGATTGTCCATTATAGCCGCCGTCCAGGTCTTGATGACTCGGATTGAGGAGAATCCGCTGTCAGATTGGGCTACTTTGGCCACTCAGATTGTTCGGGCAGCGCTCGACTGCCAAGGTACAGTTGGCAATGTTTTCTGCTGAGGTTGCTTACTGACTGCTTACCAACAGCGTTCACGTCTCAGCAGATGAGCAAGCTCTCCGATATTCTCGAGGCCGCTCTTCCTCGTTCTACTTCTTCGCCCCCTCCGAGTCGATCCCCAAGGTCTAGAAGCTCGGCTTCCAGCAGCCGTCAGTCTAGCTACAGCGGCCGTGCTGTCCACTCGCCGGCCAGCTATCAAGGCGATGCTGTAGGCGACCTGGCAAAGGAGTTCGGCGTCGACCCCCTTGTTGTCGAGGCGCTGGCGCATCGGCTCGCTGGCATTCAATGAACATCAACCATCATGGCCACCTCCACTCACTAAGCATGTTACGGCAACCTCCCTACTTTCACGGTCCCTCACATTCTGTGTCTCATAATCGCCTTCACGATAAGTCATCTAGCTCGGACTCTCCATCTCCACGCTTTCCTTCCGGACGTCGCTATGTTGATCGTAACGCGCATTCTTAGATCGTACAAAATTGTCCGTCGATTCGTTATTCGCTATGTGTCGCATGTCGCATTCTCGGTGTTCTGCCTGTTGTCGTGTTTTGTCCCTTGCATTGTCGTTCGTCACCATAGCTGAAAAAGGCCCGTATGTGTATGTATCCCTCTCCACTGTATTCATGCAATCATTCGCGTATCAGCTGGCACTCAGCATCGCCGGAGTAAATTATCAGCCGCACGACCTTGCAAGGTGAGCGTATATGGAGTACGTAGACCCAGTTTTGTGGTCATCCCGCACTCTGCCATGAGGGCGCTTCGAACGTGACCTTGCTTATGCGTAGTGGACATTGAGTCCGGGCATAGAAGGTGGGTGTCATGACCTCTTGACGCCATCCAATACGAACTAATTCAAGCCTGCTCATACTTCTCAGATGCCGGGCGAGCTTTGGTGCCGGAGCTCGCGTCATGTATCCTGAAAGACCAGTACGAATCCGCGACACGGAGAGCCGCCCTTCGGAGAACATATGACCCACTGGGAACAAATCCTCCGCCGGAGACCGGCGGACTGTGGCGGAGTCACGTGAGGGACAAACAAACGCGATGAGATTATGGGAGATCACTTACTTAGATTAGATTACAATTGTCGATCGCTGCTATAGCATCCCCCGGGGTTCACCATTCACGTCGAGCTTTGCCTCGACCTCCTCGGCGATGTCGCTGTATCTTCATGAATTTGCATCTCTGGTTACAAGGATACCCCACTTCAGCGACGTTTCTATTAACGAGATGCTCGCGTTCATTCGTCTCTGTCAACTTGTCCGCCCTAATATCGAGGCCACCCTAGTCAACAATGCACGACCGCCTGTCCAACTCCCTGGACCTGTACACGAGTTCTTAGCAGCATCCTTGCGCAAGAGTTCCACGGAGATAGCATGGTATTGGTTCGCGTTTAGGGAGATGGTTTGGAATGCAGGAAGTGTGAGCGCGACGGTGGAAGAAATTGAACTATTCCATGTACATGGACTCATGCGTTCAATCGGTGCGTCCCTTCCAGTCTTCGTCTTACGCTAACAATCTCCATTGATACGACAGCTGAAATCAGGTTACCGTGACTTGTTTCCCCCAACCCGTGTGTGCCTCCGGCCTGAATGCACGAACTATCGGGTCAATAATGACACAATGACCCTTACCGAGCCTGTGACATACCGTGCCACCCTTTTCACCCTCCGCGAGGGCGCATTGCCTGTTTTCACAACATCATTATATTGTCATGGTATCTTTCAACTTACTGACTATGATGCCGGGATGATGGCTGACAGAACGATAGCTTGTCGACGGCGCTATCACCACAACTACTTTGTTGACGCTTCACAGTCCCTTCGCACGTACTACGAAGGCTGCCCGCCTTCCGTACTGCAGGTTTCCACTCATTTCTTCGTAGAGGTCGCTGTCCTTGAGTTATTCGCCAATAGCATGGTATTCGGCTGGTACGTTCTGTGTTTCATAACACCTCAGAGTGCAGTGCTCGACAACCGTAGTAGGCTATCTGCATCTAATTGCGCCCGCATATATAACATGTCTCTCGGTATACGCGACGCGCCCATAAGGAATAACCCACAGGCCTTCGGTGCGGCGGCTCCTAGCACGCTAACCAGACTGGAGTGGCCTTACGCGCTCGAAATGAACGGCGAGATTGCCATGAACGGCTTTCTCCTCTACTCTCTTCTGCTTGACAAAGCTGAGCATGCAAGCCACCTGGAACTCCCGCATGACTGTCCGACCCAACGGGACCGGTTGGCAGGTGCCCTCTCTCAGCGCAACAAGCAGATGGAGGGCATCGGACAGGAGTACTGGACCCACGCCTGCGACCTATGTTTCATTGTCAAGGAGGCACCCGACGGCACTTTAGGTATGATTCTGCCTGCATAACCATATCTCAGGGAGGCCACCGTATAAGGCTAATGATAACAGTTAAAGTGCAGTATGCGGTTGGGGATGGGATCTCGATGGGCCGACCATGTTGTGCTGTTCATGACTGCAAGATTGACCTTGCCTCGAAACGGGATTTGTATTGCCCGACACACGTCGCACTTGGCTCCCAGTGTGCAGTACTGGCCTGCGATGCACCTGCCAGTGCAGGGTTCCAGACGTGTGACATACCTGCACATCGCACGCTTGAACAGGCCTATCGTAAGGATGGCGCCCAGGCTATCCACCAGCTACGTGCCCGTCTCCGCGCTAATGGTGTCACCGTCCCATTGCAGAAGGAAGAAGACTTCGAAGTGGTTGTCACTGCCACACCACCGGGCAATGCGGGTGCACCGCAGGGCACTGTGCCTTTTCAAGTCGACATTACCCCCATCCTGCCTTCAACCAGTTCAGCCCCAGTGGCGGTGGCGGTGGAACCCACTCCCGGGCTTGCACTATGCAATGGGAAGCCAGAAGGCGCTACGCCCAATCTCAAGGCACGGTTTGGACCTCGCTGAACACATAATGAGCAACTCGTTGAGCGTCCGTGCGGCGTAATCCTCTCTCGTGCGACGTTCTATGGCTCGGAAGCTATCAGTGCAGTAAAGGTGAGCTGACTTGGATCTAGGGCGACTGCACCGTTGCTGATGAATGTTCTTGATATTGCTCTGCCGGTTCGACAGGATCATTTAAAATCCGTGTTCCCTACGCCGCCATCCATCCCCGAAATCTTCGTTCATGACAACAACTGCCAGCTGCGTAAACATCTGATCGCGACAGGGGATACCTACTTCGCTTGTACGGGATTGCCGGTCGATGTCTTCCACTTCAAAGCGAAGCATCGTATCACAGATACCGAGTGCCAACAATACTGCAACCCTGCCGCGTTTCCAGATCTTGTTGACGGTGATCGGTGGCGCGTGAACACCTCAATCTGCGAAGAGACAAATGCATGGTTTGGCGGCTTCGCATCCATGGTCCGCGAGATGGAGGCGACACGGTACTCATTTTTCCTCGATGAGATGATCAAGCGTCGTAATCGCTTTACTGTGAAGCAGCTTGAGCGTCGAGGACATCATCCATGGACAATACCAATAGAGGTACTATTTCCCTCTGAAGGATGTAAATAGAGTACTAGGAATGAAAACCGAAGGGAGTTTAGAGGATAACTGCCACTGCGCGCCGGACAGCTATGCAGGGGATGACTGGCAGATGCAATGCCATTAGTAGGCAACCAGCCGACGTTTGGGGAATGATTCTGACAATGAATTATAGGAGAAAGGGGTCTGCACTACGCATGTGAATAGTCACTTAGACCAGCGAAGTCATCGGGGGACGGTTAAGGTCATGATATTGATGAGGGTCAGGTGTCGGCATGACCACCCTAGTATATAGACGGCGCAATGGTCAACCTATCGACGTTTGGGGAATCATTTGGACAACAGAATCCAAGAGCAGAGGGCGTAGTGCATGCATGGGGATGGTCGCAAAGACCAGCGAAGTCTTCTGGGATGGTGAAGGTGGCAATGCAACTAGGTTCGCGCATGAGTTGGAGGGAAACTTGAGCTGTATTCTGGGGTATATGTTTCCTATACTCAACGACAACGTACTATAGAATGATACTATGTGAATGATGACGAGGTGATATCTGGGTCAATCGAGATTGGTGGCAGACCCAGAGCATGGCAGATACTATTGCAAGAATGAGTTCTTGCGAACTCGTTGATGACGAAGGGGCCACCGTCGTCGAGATAAACACCCACATCTCTGCCTTTCCTGAAGATTGCAAGAGCAAGCATCAGTCGAGGTCATCAAAAGCAGCATGGGACTCCGACAGGAGAGCTGAACTCACGTATTGGTCTTGCAACTATAGAAGATGAGAGCGCCGTTGACATAGACACCTGCAGAGAGCGTATGTCAGGATATGTCCCAATCGTCGTAATGCTGTAGAAATAGAGGACAGGCAACATACCTTCTAGTGATGTGAAGAGTACGTCAAAACGTACAATGGTATAGTGAGAGAACGCCGCCAGTGTATGGGACAGTAGACTCTCGGAAGAAGCATCCTTTGCTGAGGGGAAGGTATCGCTGCCAGCTAGGAGCTTCTGAACAATCCAAGTGACCTTGCCATCCGGCATTGTTGTGACCGCAAAGGTCGGAGTAAACGTGAACCCTGAGCATGCAAGCGAAGAAGATATCAGTCACCACTCATGGAGCTGTACCCATAACACTCAGACATACAATATGCAACCGCCTTCTCGCTTGCCTCATATGAAAACATGCCTGCGATGTCTCAGGCACGCGCGAGGCGCTCTGCCTCCCTGAACTGTACGCTAGCCATGGTATGAAAGTCCTTCTCCCAATCCGCAGGTAGAACGCCCGGGCGAACCATCTTGGCAAGATATGTGCCACAGAACCACCTTGGTTCTATGATAGTCATCTTATCGCGATGGTATTTCAGTGAAATAGGCCCAAAGCTGTGTCACTTGAACATACCTGATAACAGTCCTTCATCCGACCAACTTGCGCTCGTTGTGCCAGTGCTAGGAAAGCCTCAATACCATCGCTCTCCGGCGACCAATGCGAGCTGAACATCGTGCCAACACCTTCGAACCATTCAAGACGGACGGTGTACCGGGTATAGACAGGTGGCGATGACTCGGACACGACCGTCATAGGCTGCTGGGGCACTGGAGTGGCAATGGTAGTACTCGCAGTGCGCCTCCCCTTCACATCTGCCTCAAAATGTGATGAGAACAGTGCTGAGTGTCGTACGGCAGGCGAGCGAAAACTTACGACGGTACTTCCTAGAGACATGGATCCAATGGCCGCTGGCTGTGCGACCTTGAGAAACAACCTGATCAAGAAAGCCGTCATTGCGTGCCATGCAGTAGTAGCGACGGTGGTCGTAGAACGTCGAGTACGCAAACTTGCACCCAGGGAAAGCATGGCGAAACAGCTCTTGCGGGTCTTGGTTGTAGTCAGCGAGCGCACAGATGCCATCGACGAGGTACTCCATCCCCGCTTTCATGTCACATGCATAGCGAAGCGGGAATGGGATTGGCTTCACAGCCCGGACTACTGCAGCATCCCTGCCAGTCACGCGAGCGCCAGGGTCCGCAGCAATGACAGAGACAGTCCCTATAGTCATGTCTGCAGCGGTAGAAGGCCCAGAGGATGGTTGACAGTCCGCATTGGGTGCCGCCTCTCCAGAGGGAAAGGGCACAGGAGATGTGTCGGAAACTTGAGCAGAAAGGGGGAGACAGTATCGGCAGCGGAAGCCATGGACGGGCCAGGAAGTCTTCGTGTCGACGCCGCCGCTGTGGTGGCAACCAATGGCGAGACAGGGATAGAGTCGGAACGGATACGAGAGGGAGTGCGAGGGGAGGATGGCAGCGTGAATCTGCGCACCTTTGTCGGAGTAGTAGGGACAGATCCGGCTCGCCGTTTCAAGAGCCCTCCAGTAACCACAGCAACTTCTTCGGCAAGGTCAAGGCAGTCTTCGTCGAGCATGCCTGGCGTGCGGATTAGAACCCGGCGAATGCCTGCTGACCCAACAGGGAGCGCGATAGGGAGGTCGAGTGGCTGTCTGAACCACTCTCGCTCTGCAATGTCGAAGACCTCGATTTGTTGCAAATCCGGGGGCAGATGCGACAAGACGCACTGGCACTCATGCGCTGTGAGAATCAGAGCGTCTGCCTGTGGCGTCGTGACTTGCAGCTTCTGCGACCGTGCAGGAAGCGAAGTAGCGGTCTAGCAGCAGTCGTCTATCAGCCTGTCGTAGCGCACTCACTCCTAAAGAATGCTTACTCTCGACCAGATAGTGATCTTGACGATGTTTGCAATCTTTGTAAGCGCTTCGCGACTAGCATCGAGGAGCGCCGCACGCTCTGCCTTCTTACGGTGGGCCGCTACCCATGGTTTGGCATAATCTTCAGCGAGCGGGCGAGCATACGAGCGTACGGCGATAGTCGGAGGTAAAGCAGCGTTAGAGGTGGCCGCTTCCGTAGCTTGAGACGCCTCAAGAGGGGAGGCACTGCTCTGCCCGATGGAGACACTCGATGAAGTCGCCAGAGCACCAGTTGGCGCAGGAGGTCCCTGAGGCTCAATTTCTATGCTAGTATGCATCGGGTTCGGCCGGGTATCCTGCAAGTCGCCCTGCGGCGGTGGTATAGCAGGGGCCACCTGAGGCAGCCAGGTAAGTCCAAAGGATCAGCGTGCTAGAATCGAGAACGCACCACTGAATCTCCCGGCGGGAAAACCTTGTGAGGCTTGCAGCGCACAAGAGGCATCAGCAAGCGACAACAAGCACTGCATACGGGAGGCACACGGGCGCACTCCTTGTTTGCACGCCGCGGGCGGCCGCTGCGCTGTCCAGCACACTGCAGAGCGGTGCAAGTGAGAGATGCTTGGGAGCCTTCAGATCGATTGGCCTCTGTACGCAGCGTCTGGTTCACCAAGAACCGGACTTGCACGTCTTCGGGTATCGCCTCAAGGGGTGTTCGTGGGCCATGGAAGAGCAGACGAGAACATCCCGGACTGGAACACTATACTCGAGTTAGCGAGATTTGAGAGGAGCTTGGGGAAACACACCTTCTGGTACCACCGGTTATAGTTTTGTATGTCTGTGCCCATGCCGCCGCATAGCTGCAACGGTCCCATAGGGCTGCTGCATTGCGGACATAGCTGAGTAGGGGATGGTTGCAGCGATGGGCCAGCAGAGGACGGAGTGATATCCATGAACAGTCCAATGACTCGAAACTGTTGAAGGAGCGACGGTATTAGAGATAAGTAGGATGATTATGAAGCGAAAGAGAGTGCAGTACCATGTCGACCGCACTTTGCCTGCTCCGGTCTTTTATATCGAAGCTCAAGACCTTCGAGAGTATTCGGATGTGAAGGGTTAACCGTAAGCACCAGTGACGGTGCTGCGCCTTGGCCATGTAGAGCCGACGGCCGTTTCACTGTCATATGTCTTCACTGGTACTAGCCTCTCCTCGACCATTGGGCCATACTGCAGTGTCGCAAATCAAGTGGTTGTATTGTTCATTGCAAGAAGTTGCATGTAAAAGAGTACAGGCGGTGACGATAGATTATTACGAGCACGTACACAAGTCTATAGAGAGAGACGATGGCGGTGAGTAGTAGAAGTTGAATGCGTCGTCGTATTGTACAGCCACGAGCAGTTACCTGAAAAGGGAGGCTGGTCTAGGCTCTGCATAGGCTGTTTGGCTCCTGCACGTGCACCGCGATACCGCCGGAGTCCGGCGGATAGGCGCGCCCCCAGTGGGTCCGATGGCTTGGCCCTTCGGCTTGAACGCCCGAACCCGCCTGCTTGAACCCTGGAATGTCTTGCCGACCGCCTCTCTAAAACCTCCTCGTACCCACTGTGAGATTTATGACCGTCGAAATTCACGGGTGAGCAACCGTCAAGTTTCAACGGTGGCACTGGTGATTGAGCCATGTGAGCAAGTGAAATCCAGCAGTAAGACATGGGTTTTTTACTCGTGATATCTCCCCGCAGAATGACAGATTCACCAGTGAGAGATTCTCGAATAACAAGCAGTGAATTTCACCGGTGCATTGAAAAACACCAGCACCACTCGACGTTTTACAGGTTTGACGCGCTCATCGTAGTCGGTTCTCGCAATGCATGGTACAATTCGTATTTCAGGGCGCTACTAGTACAGACATACAAAACAGACACTATACATCCACATCCACATGAGCGAGCTTCCGCTTCTTTGAAAGCGGCACCTGCGCAGCGAACTCCGAGTCTTCAGCTGAGGTATCATCATCGCCCTGTTGCTGCATGCCAGATGGTCCAGCCACCGCGTTCCCACCCCGCCCCAAACCGTCCAGATCTGTTCCAAGGGATCCTTCAAATGGTGGTGTGTCGTTTCGCGATTCGCGGCCGCCATTGCTCCCAATATCCTCGTGATCGGTGTGGCCAGACTGTGATGGCTCACCTGAGATTTGCTCCAGTCCTTCATGATCTGAAAGGTCCACGAGGACGTCTTCCGTGTCTTGGTCTGCGTCCCGTGCCGTGTGGACAGCGCGTACATTGTCAATGGCTGAAGGCAGAGCAGGAACCTTCACTGGGGTACGTTTGGCCTCCTTGACCACCCGACGACCGTCAGCATCTTGAGTTGCAACAAAGCGCCCCTTTTCGATGCAGGTCTTGCGGCGATTGGAAAGGAATTGAATGAGGATCTGGGCAGTCGCCCAGTCATTCTCGAAGCGGGATAGGTAGGGATGAGTATTGCGCGCCTGTGGGCACGATTGATGAGATCTTGAGATGCGATGCACCCTGATGCGCCGGTTGTGTGTGTGAGAAGCACGTACAAGTTCATAGACTGCTCCTAGCAACGCCGCCTTCTGCCTCCGTATCCCTACTGTGAAGTCGAGCTGTGCCTGAATGGCAATGTTCCGCACACTGTCCTGTGTTTCTATCTGTTAGCCTCAGCTCGAGCTCGACGTGGAGCGACAGTGAAAACTACCAAGATCTCGTTGTATAGCTGCTTGTTATCCTGCAACCGCATCGCATGGCGCAGCTTGTAGTCCTTCCCAGCACTCCCAGACGGCTTGGGAATTGTCGAAGGCTTCGACCGCACTGTCTTTGTCTTCTTCAGCATAGCCAGCTCTCTCTCAGCTTTGGTGCGTGCTGCTTCCTCTCGAGCCAGCTTCGCTGATGGGCGATGAGGAGACTGGGTGAGTTGATCATGCACAATGGTGAGTTACCTTTGATTTGCTCGATCTCGGACTGCTCATCAGCAGGTTGCACAGGTTCTCCAGGGCCGTGGACAGCTGCTACGGTCAATTTCGATTCAGGCTGTCGGCTAGCATGCTGCAACAGGCTACGATACCCTTACCAACTCTCATCGCCTTTGCCGGCGACTTGTCGTCCTTTCGCTTCCCTTTCCTACTGGTGCTTTGAACCGCTTCAGTCCTGTTCAAGAGATCGGGGTGCCCCTGACGACTGCCAGTTGCGGCATCTGCAGCCTGGCTAGCCGTACTGGCTAGATCTTGTGTGACCTCGAGGTTCCCAGGGCGCCTGTCTATGGTTGCGAGCTTCCGAGGTGAGTCCGTCTTCTTGGTTGTAGTGCCGCTCTTTAGCTTGTGTGATGCGCTGACAGTAGTCTGCTTGTCTTTCTTCTTGCTAGATGGCGGTGCCATGGTAAACTGGTGGGGCGCTCCATGAGTATGTATACGGAACATTCTTATGGCTTCAGCAGTTGACCGGCACCTGTTGTAGACGGCCACCAGCACAGGGGAGGAGCAAGGTGATCTCTGCAGGGGGAGATTGACCAGCGACAAGTGCTTGGCTGCGATGATGAGCTCCCCAATCTGGTGGCGGCCCTGGTTTCTCACGCACGGCCGTGTGCGGTCACTGTCTGTACATGTCCAGCAGTATCTTCGTGCATGGTGTACATATCTCATATCCCCATACCTTGTGCATATCAACACTCAGCTTGCTAGGCTCTCATTGCATTGCTTTTTGGTCCATATCATGGCTCGTGGACAGAAACACCAAGCTCGCAAGAGGGCACCGTGTCCTTGCTGCAACCGTCTGGTGTCTGAGAGCACTCTCCTGCATCACCGGAAAGCGCAGATTGCTCCGCATATCCGTGCTTCACGGGCTCTGCATGATGAGCTCACGGGGCGACCCAGACACCATCATCTAGCTGTGGAGGAGGATGCCACAATGGACGGGCCTTCCGAAACGTCACCTCCGGTGAGCATAGCACCCGGGATCATTACTGTGTCATGGCTCATCCAGTCGAAGCTTGCTCTTGAGCTGGACAACCACTCGGCGGTGGCAGCCAGTCACAATCCATACCACGCCGATGTCAACATCAAGGACAGCCCCGAGGGGGTCACGGAAAGAGTCCTCGACACTGTTCGGAGGCAGCGCTATGCTGCAACTGGAGGGACCTTTAAGACTGTTACCATGGATGACTGCGAGAGTGACGATGGAGCAGAGGTAGAGAGTGCGGCCGATGAATGTGAAGAAGACTTGCAAGATGATGAGTCTGACAATTCGGAGGATACAGACATCTATAATCCTGACCTTACCGCCCGTGACCGTCTGAACATGCAGTTTCTTAAGGAGGTTGCCAATCTCGGTGCGTGATGCCAGCATGATCTGGCTTGGCCTATCAAGCTGATCATAGTATATGGGCCAGAGTCACGTCTATCAGAAAGCGACAAGGCTGTCTTGCGCGCGTTTGCCTTTCAGGTTCAAAATAATCTCACAGATCGTGCATTTTCGCAAATCCCTGCCGCTTTTCCATTGGAGCAGCTGCCTACGCTCAAGAAGATCCGAGCACGTGTTGCTTTCCTTTCTGGCGTTGATCCCGAGTGGTACGATTGCTGTACGAACTCTTGCATGGCATACACAGGATGGCTCGCCGACATAGATCAGTGCCCCTACTGCCAGACTTCGCGCTACGATCAATATCATAGACCTCGCCGACAATTTGCCTATATTCCTCTCAAGCAACGCCTCCTTGCTCATCGTCTCCATCAGGACACTGCTGCAAAGATGCAGTATCGTGCGGAATTTGTGGCCGATGCGAACGGGGGCACCAAGGACATCTTTGATGGCGCTCACTATCGCCAGCTTTGCCGCGAGCGCATTGTGGTGGATGGGCAGGACATCGGATACCGCTACTTCGAGGACAAGAGGGATATTGCGCTCGGTATCTCTACTGATGGTTTTGCACCCCACCGCCGCCGCAAGAAAACAGCATGGCCCATCATCGCATACAACTATAACCTCCCTCCCGAGTTACGCTTCCATCAGGAATATATCATCCCTCTCGGTGTTGTGCCTGGACCGAAGAAGCCAAAGGATTTTGACTCGTTCCTGTGGCCTTTCGTACGTGAAATGCTTTAGCTTGCGGTCGGAATACCTGCCCATGACCCACTCACCTCCTCCGCCTTTGTTCAACGGGCTTTTGTGGTTCTAGTCTCAGGCGACATACCTGCAGTGTCTATGGTGATGCAGATCAAGGGCCATAATGGACTTGTGCCCTGCCGCATGTGTTCTATATGCGCGCTCCGGGTTCCAGGTTCTCGTGCTTCCACCCATTACGTGCCTCTAGACAGGTCGACTCACCCTGATGTCCGCGCGAATTGCTCAATGACCCGTTCATATGACCCGAAGAACCTGCCATTGCGAACTCATTCAGAAATGCTCGCGCAAGGCTCAGCGATCCTGGAGGCCCCTTCCGCTGCTGAGGCTGAAAGACGCGCCAAAGCCTATGGGATCAAAGGACTGCCATTGCTCAGTTACCTCCCCTCCTTGTCCTTCCCGCAATCATTCCCCTACGACTTTATGCACTTGATCTGGGAGAATCTCATTCCTAATCTCGTCTCTCTGTGGACTGGCGATTTCAAGGGTCTTCCGCACGGCACACACAATTACGAGCTTCCAGGCACCGTCTGGGCAGCTATCGGCGAGGCAACCGCCCGTGCGGGTGATACTATCCCTTCCACTTTCGGCCCACGCCTAGGCAACATTGCGAAGGATCGCAGTACATGTACTGCAGATGCCTGGTCCCTTTGGACGCTGTATCTTGCTCCCGTGCTTCTCCGTAACCGCTTCTCTCATCCCCGCTACTATCATCACTTTGTCAAACTTGTTCGCCTCATACATCTATGCCTGCAGTTTGAGCTATCCAAGGAGGACATAGCGTCCATACGGAGCGGCTTCATCCAATGGGTTGAGAAATACGAAGAGTGAGTCCGCCAATCCATTGTCATTGCACAGTTTGCTAAGCTCCAGTACTTCCACACCACAGGTATTACTACCAGAAGGATCCCAGTCGACTCTCTACCTGCCCAGTTACCATCCATGCCCTGTTGCACGTCGCCGACAGCATCGAAATCATTGGGCCAGTCTGGGCATCATGGGCGTTCCCTATGGAGCGTTTCTGTGGTCGGTTGCAACCCGCAATCAAGAGCCGTAGATTCCCTTGGGCAAGCATTGATCGGCACGTGCTAGACCTTGTTCGCTTGACCCAGATCAAGCTCCTATATGACTTGCATGATGAGCTCGCTCTGAGGCCACGAAACCTGAGCGAAGATGCATGTCGGCGCGGTGAAGCAGCCTTTGCAGAATGTGAGTTTCCGAGTCTTAGCCTCCTGTCAGACGTGTATTGTAGTGCCAGGGATCACATGCTGACTTTCTTCTCTAGATCCTGGGTGCGTTCTTGCAGGCCCTCGGCGTACGCTGGTCCCAGACAAGGGCCTCTTGGACAAAGTGATTGGCTGCCTCGCAACACGCTTTGATCAGCACGCATCAAATGTACGCCGGCACCTGTTGGCGAGAATCCACGGCATTGAACAATGGGCCAAGCTTCGAATTCTCCAAGGCGGCGACCTCATTCACGCCGCTTCAATGGTCACCAGGTCAGAAGACAAACGCGACCAGACTTTTGTCCGGGTAAGTCCATGTCTAGACTTCAGAGTAGCATCCCGGTGCCAGTGGAGAAGTTTCGCTTACATTGCTCTCCTAGTATGAGGTCTATATTGACAAACATGCCCATCATCGACGGCGAACCCCAGAACTCGAGCTGCAGACCTTCTATGGCCGCCTAGAACACCTCCTTGTCATCACCGTCGATGCACCCGCTGCCCTGCATGCTTTTGGACTCACCGCTCCCACAACGGTGCTTCTTGCTGTGATTCGTCCATGTGCCATCACGAGCAGCTGCGCCATACTTGACATCCACTACTACACCCAGTACGGAGCCCTATCGCTCGTTGATGTGGAGTGCGTGCAGTGCGTAGTTGGGCGTGTCCCTGATGCAACATCCGGGAAAGGCTGGGGGCTCGTCGACAGAAGTGGCTCGCTTGCTCGTGCGATTGCCATGGACACGTAACATGGAAATGGACGGCTTTGCGTTGACAAGAACAGGTGCACAAGCATAGCGCGGTGCATATTAGAAAGCAGGCCTGACCGACATATTTTCTGATTCATCAGGCTGGCATATTGGGCACGGCGAGACGGCACGGGTGCTAGTGGTGCTCCGACAAATGGACCTCTGGCTCTACCGCCCCACAACCCGGGTATCTATTGCTAGACAGTGAGTACACGTAGCTGTTGGATGCTAATATACTGAGCCGAAGTTCTTTGCTTGGTAGGACCAATGCTGAGACCATGACTGGCACTGGAGTCGACGTGGAATGCGTCTGCGTGCCCATAATAGCACCGTAACAGCTGCACCATCTTCTTCGCATAGAAAGTGGGACATTAATCTGTAAGCTGGGTGAATGGTGCGTACACATACTTGACATATCATTCTACTATGTGCTAACTATTCTCTGCTTTGCAGGACATATCCCGAGACTGTACGCTGACATGACCGTCACCTGAGTGCCTACTAGTATTCCGACATCTTCCTGCCGAGCTTCTTATGCGGTGATATACTTGCAGTACATCCGACTTCTCCTACGCCACGCGTACACAGGCATGAACTCCTTGCGAAGGGTAGTCGACGACAGCAAACGAAGTAGTAGTTCGGCGCTGTGGGGACTGACTCCGCTCGAGTTTCTGGGACGGTTGTAGTAGCGCTTCACAGTCACTCGGGACCTTGTCCCTTCTCTCCCTTCTCACGATTGCGAATCGACTTGCCTACTCTATGTGCTACCTGCCTCTGGCTCTTAGTATCGTACGCAATCAGCTACAGGTGTTCAATTCCTTCCCCAAACGTCGCCCGGCGCCCAGTGCCGGATTTCGTCGATCATCTCCTGGTCTAAATAGCCGCCCACCATCCTGGTGGACGACGAGTTGCAGCAACTGGGGATTTTCAACAGATAGGAACTCCGCTCCTGCTCTTGGTTAATCTCACCGGTGTTGCCGATGATTCCACACCGGTACTATTCACTTCACATCACTGGTGGTGCAAAATCGTCAGGAAAACAGGTGATTTCAATAATTCTCGGGTCTTACTGGAGAATATAACGGGCGCCCGGGCTCACAGTGTACCACTGCGATGGAGACGAGCCCGTGGACTGGAAGATTCCCACTTGTGTCGCCTCAGGTCCCAGCGATGACGGCCTATAAAGCATCACGCTCGAGCAGGTGCATATGCTGGAAGTGACACCAAGATGTATCCCAGGATTCAACTCGCAGGCCTGCTCCTCAGCGTCATTGTACTTGTTGCGGGTCAGGACAACTCGAGTGTATTTGATGTGAGTTGCGGTACTGAGCGATCTAGTACGTCCACACCACTAACATAGTTTGTCTTAGTTTCCGGAGTATCCTCCTCCGCTGGCTCCTCCGCCCAATCAAACAATCGCCGACTCTGTTGCGACTCTGCCTGCCAATGAGACGGGAGGCGATCCTGCGCTAGCAAGTGCATTGATTCACTTTGACACTGGCAAATTCGGCTCACCTCTCGAGTTGGTACACGCCTATTTCGACTTTTGGCCTACGGTGAGCCCCAAAATGACCGCCGTTAATGCGAATCCTGACCCTTATGCGGTGTTCAGGGCGTGGCAGTCAGCAGCGATGGCAGGATTTTTACCTCTTTCCCGCGCGGGAACGAATCCTTCACCCTCGCAGAGGTGAACAGCTCAACCACTGAGAAGCCCTTCCCTGAGTACGCGCCGTTCTCTCTCTGTTCGCCCTTCCTTATGCCAACCCGTCTCCACCTGCAGCCAGGATACCAACACACCTCCAGCCTTTGTGAACGCGTCCAACCCTGGATTCAGTATCGTTACCGACAAGTTCATTCTGGTGCAATCAGTGATTGTGGATGGCCAGGACCGAATCTGGGCCCTGGACGTGGGACGTCCCCGCGTGAATGGATCTACTCTTATGGCTGCAGTCCCAGGAGGCCCCAAACTCATTGGATTCCATCTCAACGGAACGAGGTTCACCACGATCACGTTCCCGGCATCGGTCGTCTTCGCAGATTCTTCGTTGAATGATGTGAGAGTCGACCTCCGCGGGGATGGCTTCGCATACCTCCCGGACAGTTCGCCGCAGCGGTCGGGTCTCGTCGTCGTCAACTTGAAGACGGGCGTATCCTGGCGCCATCTGGACAACCACCCCTCAACTTCCGTACAGGTCGATTTGATCTCCTTCCACAACGGGGGTGAGTTGTGCGCCGCACTGGCAGTTGCCTCATCATGCCTCAATGTCTCTTGACGTGCAGTGCCGACCTATATACATCCACCAATCTCCCCATTTGCGACGACGCCATTCAATAGGGTGCGGGTTCCACCAGAGACTCAACTTGTCATACCGTGCTGACCATTCCCAGTTCGCAGCAGATGGCGTGGCGCTCTCAGCAGGTATGGCATCGGACTATCCACAATCTCGAGCGCTCAACGGTAGCTGGCCGACTTAGATGGCGAATACTTCTATTTCGCCCCATTGTCTGCGCGCCGGCTCTTCCGCATCCCGACATCGTTCTTGAAGGTTCAGCCATCAGCGCTGAACCCCAATGCAATTCTGTTGGCCAACCAAGCGGTTCAAGACTTGGGCGATGTCGGGAGTCACCTCAACGGCTTGGAGAGCGATGATCAGGGGTTCATCTATCTGACTGCTCCAGGTAAGTACTATCAACGGTCGCTCCGCGAGCAAAAATTTCAATGGTACGTTCCCAGAACACAATGCCATCAACCGGTTCAATCCCAAGACAGGCATGATTGAGCCCTTTGTCCGCAACCCTTTCATTCAGGTAGATCGCTCGTAATGAGACTTCGGTCGGCACTTACTGAATTGATCCCGGCCCACAGTGGCCTGATACCCTCGCTGTGGCTTCCCTGAAGGATGGGGGCAACTTCTTATATTTCACGTGCAACCAGTGAGATTCGCTTACTGACCAAAGCTGAATCCGCGCCCCTGCTCACTTCTTTCGGCAGGCTCTGGCTCAGTCCTGACTATCAGAATGGGTGAGCGACCGCGGCACTGGTGACCAGCACTGCTTCGCATACTGATTCCTCGGGGCAGGACCGATCTGCGTACTAAACCCTACGCCATGTTCCGGGTCCCGATCGAGGGCGGTAAGGCGAAGCAACTGTGAAGTATTGGCCTGTGTACGACTGCATCACATCAGCCGAGGGCTCCGTTTGCGGAGACGATGATCTAGCAATTCGTCCCCCGGGCCTGCTCTTGGCATTCATAATCCCACCTGGCCGTATCCCCGGACTTTCTTGATTCGATTCAGTGTACTTCTAGTTGTTGGTGCTTCCCTAAGGAATCAAGACGATGTAGTCACTTGCCAATCGGTGTGCGGCAGGACCTGAGCCGGATTTGGTGAATTTCTCTGCAACTGGAAGCGAGGCATATGTCCTTTCAGCCGTAAGGCGCAGCCATCATGCTGTGTTCATCATCTCCGTCCTGTCCTGCTTCTTTCTCTCCCGTTGAGCCCGGATAGCCGTCGCCGGGAATGTATGATCCTTTCCCAAGCACCCACCCTTCTGTTTCCGTCCACGACAACTATATTGATTTCCATAACGGAGGTAAGCAGACTCCCGACTATGTTGATTTGAGGCGTCTGACAAGTAGGAAGTCCCGACATATCTTCATCCTCCGACGGTTCCAGACGCCGTAACGTCTTACGATCGCGTAGGTGTTCCCATTTCCGACAACATTGGATGCTCGTTTTCCTGATTTGCCGTCGTTGACATTGCCCTGTCTCCCGGTAAGCTGCGCGACCGATTCATCCAGGTCTTGTGTCATCGTCATAAAGATTGCCGATGCCTCTACAGCACGCTGTTCGTTGGTCGTCGGCAATGCATGCCATGGCGTATTCCCACATCTGTGCTGAGAGTGCAGCCACCCGAGTCGATCAATGCGAAGGCAATTGTCCTGGCCAATGATGCGGTTTAACACATGGGTGACATAGGAAGCCATTCGCATGGTCTGGAGACCACCGACGAAGGGTTGATCTATCCCACGGCTCCAGGTGAGCCGTTCCGCGCGCATTGTGTGCCCTGCTACTGGCAGCAGAGCATACTTGAACGCAATCATGCGCATCAATCCTCGAAAGGGAATAGTTGATACATTTCTTGTGATCCGGCGATCCAGCCTGAGGGATGGCATTGGCTCTCGTGTACGTCGTTATTCTGCGGAAAATCTATGCGGTCCAGTGGTCGGACGCGCTTTCCGTCGTCTCTCTCAAAGCCGGCGGCATCTTCCTGTACTTCACGTCCAACCAGTACGTCATCTGAATGCGAGTGCATAGACGCACATACTCACTAGCATATGTATGCAGGTTTTGGCTCAGTCCGGACCATCAGAATGGATACGTGTCCCCAATTTTGTAGTGTCTTGGAGCGTGGCGCTGAGTGGCCTGCCCACGGCAGAACGGACCCGCGCACGAAACCGTACGCCCTGCGCGCCATGTTCCGCCTGTCATGCAAGTGACGGAGGAAGGGTGACGCAGAGGTAAACCGGCATATCCTACCCATGTGGTAGGCCTTGCCGTGGCAGCACGCTGCCTTAGGAGACAATACTAATCTTGCTGCAGAATCTGGGAACGTCAAAACTAGTGTATTTACAGAGCTGGCTGTTGTCGTGATATACGTACTGTTTCCGATGCTGGGCTGGCAAGTGACCAAGTCAATTGGCCACCGGCGTAACACCATACCCCTCAGCGCGCATGAACCTTCGCAGCGTATATATGTTCCGGGTATTGCATGCGCCTCCGTATCGCTCGGCAGTTGTGAACATCGTTGATTTGTGGAACCATAAGCGCAGAGGTGCACAGTCTAGCAGCAAATGGTAGCTGACATGCGCAATCCTTATACAGATGGTTAGTAGACGCGTAGTATGGCATAGCAAGAGGGAATAGGTAGAGGGGACGTCACCTGATGCAAACACCATGAATGTTCCGTGCCTAGTTCGTTGGACGACGGCCTTGAAAACAGCCACCCGACTCTTGGTGCCGTCTGAGCGTGTCGCCTCGAGCGAAGCTACCACCACATTGCTCGCAGACTCGGGTCATCGACCGGAAGTGACACTCGGCGATATGCTTCGGCAGGTTTTCCCATTGCATCTTGTCGCGCCCGCAGTTGCCGCCCCATCTGCACTCGATCAAGTCTTTCCCAGACATGGGTGGTGCGCGATCTTTGAAATGACGCTCCCTGAGATGCTCCCTGACGCCGCGAAGGGTAACATTCGACAGCTGCTGGCCACATTTATCCCACTGGCATGTGTTCGGACTAGGGGGGTTCGCCTGCCATTGGGAGTTTCCGGGAATGCCGTCCAACGGGACGCTGGGCTCCGCTTGCGAGTAGGACTCGACACCAGTAACAGTGGCAGTCGAAGCGTGTCTAGAGATACGGTCGTGATGATATTCGGAATGATGGGGTTCGCAATAGGGCATGGCGGGAACAGGCATAGGCACAGTGCCACCTGTGCCTGGATGATATCCCAAGGTCGGATTATGCGCGACAGGCGTGGACATGCTACGAACGAGATCCATGTCAGCACTCGAACTCAAAATAGGGTCGTATGGTTAAACTGACAAGATAGTAGATGCTGTGGGTTGGTCGTATCCTCCATTGCCGACAGATTGGGCGTGCAGTCCATGAAACATTTCCAACGAGTGTCCCGGTTGATGGTAGGACAGTTCGTGGAGCGAAGATTGGTCATCATCCAAGACAGTGCTTGGAGATGTGTGCCAATTGACGTCGACATTACTATGAGATGATGTGAACGCTTTGCATGGGCTATGTGGCTGGAATACATACGCGTATGAGAAATCTGCCGGCTCTCGGCAATGAAATGCCTCTGCTCTCTGAGGCGTAGTATAGAAGTTGTTTTGTCCTGTCTGAGGATATGGCGGGCTCGACGGCGCTGTGTTCGAAGTGAAAGAGTTGCGATGGTGTCCATAATCTCTGGAAGCATTGTCAAACAATGTTTCAGTGAATGGCTCGAGAGGCTGTCGTACATGTCGGCATCCATAACGTCTACAAAACGCCACTGGGGGTCATGCCTGCTAGAGGTTGACGGCAGCTTGTTGAAGTGGGACATGGTGATTCGTCAAACAGACGCAAGCAATGCACCTGAGGAATTGCGGAGAGGGTCAGGCGGAGGACTGGGCGGGGGTCGAGCTGCACCTGCAGCTACAGTAGTGGTGGGAGTTAGATACCTGACAAGCATCGAGAGAGCAACTGAGCACCTTATATCCCCATCGACCACTGCATGTAACACGCGTAACTCGCATTGCATGGATTTTGGGACTTCCATTGTATGGAACTCGTGTCCCCGTAGAGAGGGCTGGTCAAGTCTTGGGGGGAGGGAACAAGAAGGGACTCTCTCAGACCGCAACCACCTACCTGCCCCGCGCCTACAAGAACGCTGTGAAGGGTGAGGCCTGTGGGAAACACTGTGCAAGGACGTGCCGTCAAGAGCCGACAATGAAATGAGCGTCTGCTCGCCGTCTGCATGACCACAACGAGCGCAGACCTCAGCGCAGGTGAATGTCGCAGGCCATTTGGACGTGTTCTGTCAGGCTTTGCGACCACGATGCGCTCGTCAAGCGCATTGCTAAGTCTCCATTTGGCAAATTTCGTGCGAGACCAAAGGGTAAGACGTCCCAGGCCGCGCTACTTTCAAGCACCTGTCACCGGGCGATGAGGCATACGCGCTCATCCTACGCATGCCCGACGGCATGAAGAGATGATTCGATTCCGAGTCTGTACGCGACGAAGCAAGTCATTTAGGTGGAGACAGCCAAAGTAACTAACCTTGTTCCGCTCATCGTTGCGGTTGGGAAGGCGCCAGTATCCGTGCTGAATGCATATGGTTGGCGGACGCCGCGATGCATGCACCGATCCAAAAGGCACTACGACCTGGGCATGTGGTCCCGCAAAGTCATTTCCGCCTGCACGAACGCCAACCGGAATAGATAAGCCATCCATCTGATTTCAGATAGCGTTTGAGGGGAGGAAATAGGACGATACCCTGCGCAGGCCCTGCGGGCGCTCATACCATTCAAGATTGGAATCCGCAATGTAATGACGCCTAGGCTGTATGACAGCTGAGAGCCATAACATGCGGGAAGATCCTGAAGATGACAGCGAGCAGGCAGAAGTCGAGTATCCCAAGCCCTTGGGAATGAGCCTACTGATCCCAGTGTAGGACATACAAGCCTCCAGTGCCGTCGGATCGCCGACCCCTCTGCCCCCTAACGCATTGCACATGGGTGCAATGCTCTGCCTCATGGGTGCAGCACCAGCCCAGACATAGCAGTGACGACGACTTGTATGAGCTCACCGGACTGCATAGCATGAAGGCACCATACAGTTCCGAGGAGGACACGCTCTGCCAGCGGGAACCCTGTAATCGCCTCCGACGCGATGATAGCAAGCAAAGCGACAAATGCACGGAAAGCACGCCAAGGATCTGATATCCGGCCCGGTAACCTGCGGTAGCATCGATGGATAAGGAATCGAGTCCGACAAAAGAGATCCCACTACCTGCCCATCTCCTTGCAAGGCTTGGAAGCTCCAGCCGCATATTTGCCGGACGCCCGGGGATAGAGGATCGAACTGCAGCGCGAGTCGGGAAGTGAGAATGGGCCGCCGAAGGTCGATGGAAGCAGACACTCACAGAGTTCCTCGCGGTCACAGGATCCTGTGCGTGGGAGGTCATCAGAAGACATCCCAGACAGGACAAGAACACACGAGGTATGCTTCGCCGTAAGCCGCAGACCAACGAATGCTGCGTAAAGAATCCTGTGGAGAGCTGTGGCCGTTCCAGTAGGCACACTCTCGTAACGGACCAATGTTGAGCACATCACTTGCATTGGTGTGTACCATGAGGCCAACCCTGAACTGAAGAGGAGACGCCAGTAGAACCCTAGATATTCCAGGGCGTGGATAAGCATGACATGGTGGAGGAAGGGAAGCACGTCCAATGGCTCACGGATCGGAGCGCCAGTGAGCCATCTGCAGCCCACTGATCCTGGGATTGGCCGGATTGTCGGATAGCCCCTGTCTTGGTGAGACAATTAAACCATAGTTGTAGCCAGTGCTTCCAGCGCAGTACACGTCGGATGGACTTCCCATTTGAGAGAGGACAAGCCCGGAAGCAAGACTGGGAATAGAGCAAGAGCATACGTTTTGTACATCAATTAGACTGCAGCACAAGCCGCCCACCCGCGGGTCCATCTCGAGGGCCATGCGTCTGGACAGCCGCCATAATACAAGTAGACGTCCCCAAGAACCAGCATTAGCAGATCGTACAGAGAAATTCGCCAAGCCGCAGTATGTGGCACCGAAGCAGCTCCAGAGCTGATAGCCATTTCACAAGACATAGATGCCGACTTCGAGACTCGGAGATATGATCGGACAAGGAAATGTACTGCAAGGGACGATGGAGGCGTCAGCGTGAGATGTGAGCATTGATAATTTTGGATCAGACGTACCGGAGCCCAGACGTGTCGCGAATCACCCGCTGGAGTTCGGGCAGAAGGATTTTATGTGACGGGACAGAGTGTCCGCGCGCGCGAAGTCTGCACCACAGTGAGGACACTGTCTTACCATGTTGCGTAGATGGCATTCGGCGATGTGCTTCCCGTAGCTAGACGGATACATATCCTTGCCGCAGCGTCTCGCACCCCATAAGCATTGATCGCGAGTCCGGTTATCGGTAACCTGTACGTTGTGGTATTGCTTGAGGTGACGAGCGATCCCAGCCGGTGACTGGTCCTCGAGGATAGCACGGCAAGAACCCCACTCGCATCGAGGTGCGCTGGGGGCACGCGGACGGGTAGGGTACATCGAGTGATTTTGGTGGCCAAGTGGAGCAGAATGGGCGACAGCAGAGTATTCGGAAGCTCCTGGGAAGGAGGGAGTAATGGCGCCGGTGAAGGTGCTGTTGTTATGGTGGGGGGATTCCTGGTAGGCAGCAGGTGCGTACTGTCCATAGGCAGGTTGCGTGTGGTATTGTCCCTCACGGGTGTAGGAGCCGTTGTATGACGTGGCGGAGGTGTCGGAGTAAGGGGATTGACTGCCAGTGGACCTTCTCAGTGTCGGTGGTGATCTAGCGGTTGGAATGTCAGAATGGCAGAGCGAGAGCGTTCATAGGAGCGGCAAGAGCTCACGGGCCATGAGAGTGCCAACCGTTCCCGCCGACAACTGGCGCTTGCGGGTCGGGCGAGGACGCCGACCTTCGGAAAATCAGTATCTCCATCGCTGCCATGTGCAGATAGCGTTACTACTACTTACGTGGAATGCATGAAAGCTTGGTAGGAGCCTGCAATGGTAGGCATCTTGAGCGGCGACAGAGGTTACATAGGAGCCGCCGTCGATGTGAGGCCGCTGGAGGAACGGAGTCTCGGGAAGCGGCTGGTGCGGACGACGCGAGCTTTCATAGGTGAGATCCGAGGAACTAGATCGCAGCATTGATTAGAGACACTGCAGGAGGCGAAGGAGATCAAGGATCGTACTCGTAGTGGGCAGTCGAGGACAGTCGTCGCCCAGACCCATTTCCGAGCATCGACTTGTACTCGTGAGAAGTGTGCTGGTCCAGAGGGTAACCCATAGCAGAGCGTATCGCACAACAGTCAAAGGATGTACTCGGAGGCGATGACGGAGGCGAGTACGAGAGAGGCGGGTGTGGTACGGGTCGCCGTACGCGACCTTTTTATACGAACGAGTCCGGTGATGAGATGATGCCCGAATCTCGTTGACTCTTGAGCAGGTGGGAAAGACAGAAGAAAAGGGTCCAACACCGCCGAGCAGTGAGCGTGGCGGCGTGCGGAACCTGGAACGGCAGCGTGGTTCTGTTTGTTGATGCGACTGCAAGCGCGTCGAGGCTCTGTCGTCAGAATGTGACTAAAAGGCCCCTTGATCATCGTAGGAACCCTAATACAACAGCGCCTAAGATTTTCCAAGCCAGTCCCCCGCCATTGCGCCATACGGCGGTATCCCCCGCAGGGCCCTATCGCATAGTGCTTCGAGTCCATAGCAAGTTTCAGGCAGGACCGCTACCCGCCGCAGCAGCAGACGAGGAAGTAACTCAAGTTTTCCAGGCTTTTACGAGCAGCTCTTCGAGCATCAGATGAGATACACCGGAGGGATTCAGCCCGAGGAGCTTGAATGCCTCAGTATCTCTCCAGCAACCGCAGCTGGTTGGCACCACGCAAGTCGGAGTCACTCAGATTCAGTTGGAGATCCCCTAGGTCAAACCGCATGGGCCAGCAACGTAGGCCCGCGAGAATCCAGGTAATTAACATCGCAGGATCGCATCGCAGTCATGACCAGCTCCGAGGACAAGGCACGCTAACCAATCAACAGACAAATCCCAGCGCTGTTCCAGTTCTACCAACTCCGAGGAGCTGCATTGCCCCAGTCAGACAATACTTTTGTTATCGGGCAGCAACCGCGAACAGGATGGATCGTTGAACAGATGGGGAAGACGAAAGTCAGATGGATGGTGGGAGGAGAGCATGGAGGGAGCGTACAGCCCTCGACCTGAGAGCCGTGAGTATGGGCGCTTTCAACATCGGCGATACGCGCTTGCATAATAGTTGCAAATACGTGACGGCAAGTAACATCTTCGGGCGCTGTCACGCTACACTGCACAATCATTCAGCTCGCGTCAGCCGCGAGGCAACCACACTCCGATTGACCTCACCCTACCCTGGCTCGTACAGCCGCAGCTCCCTATTCTCAAGGTCCAAGCCTGTGCCTCTCACAGCACAAAGCTGTACGCGCCGCCGCTATCAACGCCAAATCCCTTCGGTTATTGTTTGCAGTACTTGCGCGCGTGCCGATGTCTTGCAGATCTGGATATTCGAATGCCACTGGTTCCGGTTTGGTCCCTCTTCATTTCCGTGGTTCTCGCTCATATCAGGATCCAGCAGTTGATGCTTCTTTTACAATGGTTGGCTGCCAATCGAGCTCCGACGCGCAGGCTGAGGCTAGGACGGCCCGAAACCGAGGTACTATCACCACTCTGAATACTCGGCAGTTGCCATACGGGGTGCCACCTCAGTGCCAATGGGCGCATCTGCTATCCTAGGGACAGTGCCACTATGAATGCTAGGCGCAAAGATCCGTCGGTTGAGCTGGAGACATCCTGGAGCCATTCTGCCTCTTCAAATAATCTCTACGGCGTCTTGTGTTGTCAGCCCCACTGACGTTGCGGTATCGAATGACTTACAGTAGAGGAGATATATTCTCGTCACAATAGGTACCGTCAGCTGTACCTTGACGCCGATGCCATGAAAGGAATTTTCCATTCCTCTAGTGATTCGTATTGAATCTGCCTGTGCCGGTACGTCGATGCTCACTCAGCTCCTTGCTCAAGCGCCAAGGTTCGGACGGCTGATCAACGATTTACTTTGACTGATATGGAACCGCAGGCGCACGCGGTCTTCAAGAAGTGAGACTGCGCATTGGTTGCGAGTGCTGCTCGGGTTCGTGCAGCTAGGTCTGGACTGCCTTCCCTTCGACCCGTAGCGGAGGAGTCGGGACCTCTCTCACGTTGCTGCTAGTCCAGTGTAGGCTGGCTTCTCTCCCCGGTCTTTCGAAGCTCTCCAGCGTTCAAGTCGCAAGAGCCGGTCCACAGCGTCGATTCGTCACTACCACCCTTGCGTCACCAGCGCTTGCGAGGGTCGCTTCCGAGCCCGATGGTGGGAAAGCAGGAACAGCACCCTAGATATCAAGAGAAGGGTGGACACACATAACGCTGAACCCTAAGGCATTACCGTGGGTACGATCGCACCGGCGGCCGCGAATTCATGATTCTCCTGGCTGCAGGCTGATGTTATTTTTTCAAGCTGCGTGAGTAGGCGTGCAACAATTAACAGCACGGACGTGTGCCTACGCGTCGAGACAGACTGATACATTAAGAATGCACAGTCTCCGAACCCCAGATCATCCTTAAGAATAGCCAACGTATCGTACGAAGACGCGATGTCCGAGTGCGAATTGTTGCAACGTCAGAATCGAACGTGGCAGAAGCCAGACCTAAGCAACAGCAATGTTGTCGAAGGTGGTACAGACGCTTGGGACGCACATGGACCATCATTCGGTAGTGTGCGATTATCGATGCCTTCAGCTTTATATCGTAAGTGACGGCCGCGTTCCGCCCCCGATGCAAGCTCGTATCAGATACTTCATCTCTGCAGCGACCGCGGCGTACCTTTCCGGTGATACGAGCAAAAGTGCCGAACTCTCCACGCTCGTCAGGCGCGAAGGAGTACGCATGTTCGATGCGCCTCGAATGTGCCGCGAAATCTTTCGTTGGTTCACACCTGCCTTGCGCGACCTGTGTCTCGTGGCGTGCATACTAGTACAGTCTGCGGAGCTCCGTCATCAAGATATCATCGCCGTTCTGATTCCAACATCTTCTCCTTCTCCCTTGTAGCTGTACGCTTCGCAATGCTGTACTGTGCGGGCTTCCTATGGTTCCCGCGGTGGCACGGTCACACGCACTGCCCCTTGTGGGTCCCGCTGCGTACTAACGGCAGGTTCCGTGAAGTTTATGCCGTTGGGATTATCGACATTGTTCCATTGCGGTGCTCTACGGTTGGCTTGCGCTGGGGTAGCTATAGCCTCCCTGATTCAGGTGATTGACTCGCTTCTTGAGGTACAATGAAGGGATCACTGTACATACGAGAATGATGTATGATTTCCGCGGCCGTGCTAAAGTGCGCTCGCGAGACAGCGCCCTGCGTATTGTGCCGCTTGATGAGCCCTCATGGGGCCTCATGAGCATAGACTAGACATTCGGAGCGGACAGAAGCCGCCCGACGTGCGATATACACTCCTTTATATGGCTATGATACACGTTGAGCACGTTCTCTTGTGTCGGAAGTTGTTCTTGGCTCCGCAACACAAATAATCCAAACAGCGCACATCAGACGGGTGTCGGACGTATTGTGCTTCGGAAAATCTCCCAAGATAGTATCTACTGGTATCCGGGAACTGGTTGGATCGCAGTAGTGCCGCTCGAATCGTTAGACAGGATGGAGACACTAAAAACGATCATATTGTGGCTACCCGCAGCACCACTTGCCAAGGCGGACATGTCGTTGCTATACCAGCCCAGCTGAAAAAAAGATAGCGGTTTTAACGGCAAGGTTACAATCAGTCTCTGCCACACTGGCACGACAGCCGATGGTGCAGGCACGTCTCATGACTCTGGAAACACTCGCGTCGCCGTTGGAGGTTGACGACCGAACGAACCTTAAGCTTCACTACTTGGCTAGCATCAGAGGCTGAAGGCCTTACATGGCTCATTTGCAAGCAAGGCTCACCTGATGGAGAGTCTACCACGGTTGTACAAGGCCGCATACCGCGCAAACTCACTTCCAACGGGACTCCATGATCTTGGCGAGTCTGCTCAGCATGTCACGCTGTGACGGATCGCGTCTACATCACGTGCCTCGCTTTCGCGACGCGATTTGTTGAGTGTCACACGGGTGGCTAAGGGCGCCTAATTGGTAGTCTTTGCGTTTTCCCCACACTCAGCCACCAAGCTTACCACCATCACCACTACGTTCACCGTTCCTCATTGCCGTCGTTCACGATGCAGGCAGCGGTATATATGCCTCCAGCGACGCCCTCACGCTCTACGTACGGGTCTCCTACGGATTATGCGCATCTTCCTCTTCGCTCGTCTCCGTTGGCAAGCCCAGGCTCGTCACCAGCAGCCAGCGCCAGCGCCCGCCGCCGCACGCAGTACAAGTCAAATCCCTTCAACTCCTCAGCACCTCAGCGTGTCCGGGAGTCAGAAGCGCAGCGGCGCCGTGCGAGCGGGACCTACGGCTATCCAAAGGGGGAGGCTTCGAGCAGTAGCGCTGTACCCACCGAGGAGGCACCACGGAAAGCTTTCCTGCGCGAAAGGCTCAAGGCTCGCTGCATCGAGAGAGCTGTGAAGAAGCGCGAAAGGGCTTTGGCAAAAGGGTCCAGGCACTTGAGCAGCGAGGGAAGCAGTGACGGTGTGGATGAGATGATGGACGAGGATGATGAGGATGAGGACAGCATGCTGAACGACGAGGTTTGTGGCGCCTTTCCCTCTATGATAGGGGAGACCGTTGCTGATAATCTGGTCACAATGCAGCTGTTCCACCGCATCGTCGAAAGCGCGAAACACAAGCAACGTCACGCGTATCGCCTCTCGTATGCGTATGATGTCGGTTCGTCCTTCGATCCTGCAATCGATGATGTTCAGGATTGGGAGGAGGCATTACATGGTCAGTCATCTCTATTGAATCTGCAAGACGCACAAAAGTAACTTTGCCGCTATTTCCAGCACCGACTGCCAATGGTTTCGTGACTCCCGACGATCTGTCGGACGAAGAGCTCGAAGCGTACGCTGCGGAAGCCGAACTCAGTCTCGACGACCTCCCGGCAGACGAAATCTTCAGTTTCAGCGATCTCGAAGACGAGCAGTCTATGGATCAAGACCAGGACGTCGATATGCATTAGCGGGCGCCATACCCTTGATTATTTGCTATGTCAGCGCTGTGTACGATACACTACCCATATATGCTCGTGCTATGCGGTAGTGACCCATCTTGGACGGTATAACTGTACTATAGCCATTCCGGGGAGCACGTACTGCTCCGACCGCCCTCCCCAGCGACACCTTCCCATCCCTGCCCAATTCCCCAGCGACACCCTCATGTATAGTACATTATCCCACGTATACACACTCCCCGGAATCCGAGTACTCATCGATCGCGACCCATCGGAGCGCCCTTTGAGCGCTCTAACACCGCTCGAAAACGCGATACAAGTCCGGCAGGTCGGCCACCTGGACGACATCGCGGTCGAGGAGGCTCTTCGGCGGCGTCAGATATCGCGCCATCGCGGGGAATAGGACGTGATGAATCTGCCAAAGCACAGCCTTTCTGGCGTTTGTCGTCTCAGGGCCGGCCGTAGTTGTTTCATGCCTATCCTCCTGAGCTCCGTCGGCGCCCTGGGACGCAGTGTCGGGCCCGCGGCTGTCCTCAGTCAGGCAAAAGTGGTTCTGGAACGTAGAAGTAGGCGAGTTCACGGAGGAAGGCGTCGAAGCAAGCCTTCTCTTCCGACCAATTCACTTGCGGACCGAGGCGCATCAGGAAGAGTGGGAGTTTGTCAAGATTCGGCGTGTAATCGCGCAAGCAGCATGGGCAGCGTCTCAACTCGGCCATTCTCCGAGATGCCCATGCTGAAATATTCTTGCAACATCTCGCGGCGCTCCATGAGTATATTGACGATGCGCTGGATTGGAAATGGAGATGGATCTCCGGTAAGATGACGGAGGACCGCCGGGAAAGTCTGAGCGACACTCACGTCTGTCACGGCCTCCTTGCTAAGGCCGTTTCTTCTGATACCCTCCTCAGCAGTCGACAGCGAGGGCAATAAGCATACGCAGTTGAGGTGCCGGGTTCAGCCGAATGCGTGAAAAGTTGCCGAACTGCCTAAGTCCGAGCTGGTAGAACAGCTCCGCCGCCAAAGCGCCGTGGTTCAGCAGATACAACCGCGTACCATGCTGCACGAGCGACAGGACAGCGGGTATCATCGACGACGCCAACGAACGTGTGCTGTGCGATAATCTCTCCCAATTCTGCGGTTGAGATTCCGCGGAGGTCGAGATCGAAAGAGGAAAGTAGGTCAGTGAATGGGTTCGGTCGAACAAAAAAGGAAAGTAGGATATACGAACGATGATGCTTGGCCCTGACGACTGCCGCACGGAGCTCCTTGACAGATTTCAAGAAACACTGCGATTCTTTAATCTCCTTGTCTCTATCTCTGATGGTCGGCGGTGTCCCCTGGTGTTCCGAGACCACTATCTCCATCGCTGCTGCCCGTTCTCTGGGATGGGTGCATGACAGGGAACATCGAGTCGAGCGTTCTGTCCTTCAGAGACGTCCGGACTTTGTGGTGGGAGTACACCTTGCGCTTCAATTGTTGAGAGGCTGCAGGCATGGACTCGCTTCCCCCGGGAGCACCCTCGTCGTCTTGCGGGATCGGTCGGGGTTCCTCCTCTTCACCCTCATTGTCCACTTGCATTTTGCGTTTGCCCTTCGACTTCTGTGAAGGTACTTCCGCGATGCCCCCTGTCAG
Organism: Trametes sanguinea; assembly: GCA_008973685.1. Lineage (NCBI taxonomy): Eukaryota > Fungi > Basidiomycota > Agaricomycetes > Polyporales > Polyporaceae > Trametes > Trametes sanguinea. The sequence continues at coordinate 941,804 of WAHA01000017.1, forward strand.
TAGGGTCTATCCCCTTACAATCAGCATGATGGTGGTACATCGGACGGCTGGCGCCAGAAGCCCACCTGATACTCGAAGACCCTGGACTGGCTCTGCCCAATGAGTGCCTCATGAACTGCATCCGCTATTCGCTCGATTATGACATCTTCATTTAAGAAATGCACCTCCTTTTTCGTTGGATGCACATTCACGTCCACCGACCGCGGATCGATTTGCAAGCTTTCAAGCGTGATTGAGTCTATGCCGGTCCATCGGATGGTTAGCCTGCTCACCTCAGGTAGATGAACGGAGACGCTCCTTTCGCGAGCACGCCATTGTACACGGCCTCAAGAGCTTTCTTAATTCGGGACGATTCGACGAGGCGATCTGGCCCAGTCGATGTCAATTTGCAACCGCTAAAGCTCCGGAAACAGCTCACGGTTGATGAAGAGTAGTAACGTCATCTTCTTTGCCTGATAGTTGGCATTTGTGAACTGCACTTCTGCGCTCCATGATTCGTTACTATCTGGGTCTTCTTCATCGCTGATATCGCCTGTGGTCGAAGGAGCTCTGCCCTTGCCCTTTGCGGACGAAGAGACTGAAACTTGAAGGAGCTCCTTCGCCAGCGTCTGGCCGTACAGGAGACGGATGGCTTGCAGTGTTGTCGATGATGATGGTGTGGAAACATCAGGCGATGGACTCCCTGTCTGTTACAATGTAAATCCTGTGTTTCAACCTGACAGTGCCCGTGCCTGGCAGACGTGCCTTCTTGCAAGTGAAGGAGACGTGAGGGTTATGTATTGCGTACTTCGTGACGACATCGAGTATGCGATTATACTCCTCGGAGGACCCTCGTAAGGCTGAGAGGCGTGTTGGGGTATTGTAGAATAAGTTCTCTACCTTGAATGGAAATTATGAGAATGGCGTATCAAGAATTCTAGTGCATATACCCACAGTGATGGTTGTGCCGTCGTTGCCGGCGCATGGCTTCGGATCCGCGGTCGCACCCGCTTTAGCCGGAGTGAGGGAACCATCAGCATAGCAAGCTCTGTAGCATCTTAGCAGACAACCCAAAGGTATAAGTGCGTGATCCCACGTACTTCCAGGCGCATGTGTCCGCTTTGGTTTTCGTCACGACAGTTAGATTGGACACATAGGATATAGAAGCAAGCGCTTCTCCCCTGAAGCCATATGTCGTCAGCCTCGACAGATCCGAAAAGGTCGATAGCTTCGAAGTGGTAAAGCGTTCTGCAAGGATCGGCAGGTCTTCTTTCTGATTTGCGCGCATTTAACCACAGGTTTCTAAACCAATGCTCTGTGGTTTCACTCACTCGAATGCCGCAGCCATTGTCCTGTATTTGCAGAAGCTTCAATCCGCCGTCTTTGACGGTGATCTTGATTGAAGTAGATCCGGCATCTAGACTGTTCTCAATGAGCTCCTTCAAAGCTGAAGCTGGTCGATGGATGATCTATTGTCGTCATTATGAGCTTGCTCAAGCGTCCAATGGTGGAACAAACCTCTCCAGCCGCTATTCGATTGATGACGGCCTCCTGCAGTCGGCGTATGGGACGTGGACCTGGAGGAGTCGGAGACCCAGGGCGGTCGGGTGTGGCAGCGGCCATGGAAGCCATACGAGCCAGAACGCGACCGAGCGGTCGATCACGATCGTCGTGCAGGGTGTATGCGGGGTCGGTTACTCAAAAGAACGCTGTGCGATCGCCGTGGCCCAAGCACGGTAGTGGCAAGCTGGCTGCACAAATTCGTTACTTTGAGTACACTGCAACAAGAGGCACTAAACATTGCATACGAATGATTGCCATGTAACGTTTTGGGCACCGGAACCGTGTCGCAGCAAAGAGCAGAAGGACAAGTCGCGACTCGGACGCGTCCATTTCGCGTCCATACTGTAATTGCGGCCACGTGCGGTTCCCCACAGATTACGTAAGAATGCCATCCGCCATGGTCTCAGCGTCACGGACATCGCCGCCGCTGAGCGAATGGGTGAGAGCATAAACTCAGCCATCTTTCCTTCTCTCTCTCCTTCCTCTCTCTTCCTCTCTCGCCACTCTCTTCGTCGCAGCCACGTCTTCCACATCGCACTCGACTACAGACACGCTCAAGAGCGACGTCGCCACCGCCCGGAGGTCTCTCGCCGTCTCCGGCAAACGAGCCTTCACACGAGCGGTCTCTGCAACACCGTCAGCTTTTGGGAATTTCGGACTCTCAGCATCACATCATTCCTTGACGGCCTTATTCTCCTTGTAAGACCTCGCAACACGCAATGGAACCTGAACGGCCCTCTACCCCAGTCCGTGGCCGGACCTTGGCACGGTACCCCGCAAACCTCTCCAAGGGCGAGCCGGGACGCGTGCCCTTACACAGGCGCGGGACATCTAAGACCTTGGAAACCATGGAGGATCTGCTACGGGATCATGGCTACAAGGAGACCAGAGTGTTTACTCCCGAGGCCGAGCGTTTGCAGGCGCTTGCGGACGAGCAGAAGAAGCAGCGAGGCAGTTGGCGCATCAAGGACCTCATCTCAGGGTGGATTACCGGACCCGACTTGACCGAAGCCTCGAACGAGGAGGCCGAAGATAACGGCCCCGAAACATCTCGGCCATCCTCTTCCCACCCGTCCGCACGGTGTACTTCCCCAGAATCGCCCCTGGGCCACAAACGCGCCCTCCATCAGCGCCAGACACCGCAACCTAGCCCTTCGTCTCCCTCTCATTCAGCGTCAAGCGCGACCCTATCCTCGATGCTCAGTGGCAGCTCAGACGGTCGGACAGTGAGCTACCAGCATGTCCAGCGTCGCATCCACCATCATCTCCCCGACCTCCACCAACAGCCCTCGTCGACTAGCCTCCGGACATACGCGCAGGTTTCCGCCGCGCGTGGCTATCTTCGACACATGGCCTCGGCACCGAACATGCCAAAGCGCGATGCTCCCCCGATACGCGAGACTTCTATTGACCGGTTGTCTTCGCTTCTCAATCCACCGCAGCCTCCGATGCCATCCTCTTGGCTGGAGACAGTGACCAAAGCCGTCAGGAAGTCAGCCGACCTCGGAACACACGTCGGAGGTCCACTTTCTCGTCCTGTCAGCCGCCAGTCGATGAGGCCCGAGCGAGCGACGAAGGAGAACAAGTTCGGCGTTGCGAATCAGCCCATGAGGCCGACGCGCCCGCCACAGGGTCGCAGCGTATCGGGACTCCCTCCAGGCTCGGCATTCTACATGCAGCCACCCCAGACGGCACCCGGAACCGTTAGCACCGCCCACGTCGTCTGCAGATCCGCGCCAGGCTCACGATCTACATCCCGGGTTGGGGAACGCAATGGTACAAGCGGCTCTGTCCGCGGTGCCCCTCGGAGGGATCGTCTCGACAGAACGCGTCGTGGCTCAAGAGGTGCCAACGCGGACAGGGTCCCTTCCCTCGCTGCAACACGCGTGGAGAACGATGGCTGGGGCATGCAGTGGGTGGATGGCCAGCGTGTTCCTCTCCTGCTCGGTTTGGATGACCGATCCCACGAGGCGGACGACCTCGAGTACGATGACGACGAGGATGACGGCGAGCTCGACCTTGCGCGGCTCCTCGTCCCCGCCAGGCGACAATATTCCATTCAGAGCCTGCGCCGCCACCTCCACAACGCGCACACGCCGCAGCCCGCCTCGCTTGACTTGCATCGGCCGTGGGAGGACGAGGAGGGTGTCCCGACTCGGGGCCGCCATAGGAGGTCCGAGACCGAGGACGCGGACAGGCTATCCGTTCGGATGGGGCTCGGGAGCACCGAGCTTTGGCCGGACGGAGACCAAGCGCAGGCGGGGTCTTCCAGGCGCTTGGGCGGGCTTAGCGGGCAACAGCAACAGGTCATAGTTATGGCTTGTGGCTTGCACGCTCTCGCGACACAATCCCCTTTGGCACGCCTCCTTACCTCGCCTGTCTGGCTCGTGCGCTGGCCTACTTTCTCGTGGATTGCTTCTATTCTCTCGTGTGGTCATTAATCAGTGGTACGGTACATTCTGGAGCCTCCTCCGTTATTGACTATGTATTATCTCCATGTCTGTTCGCATCTTGTGCTTCATCATCATGCATACACTTACTCGCTCATTCTCGCATCGTCGGCATTACACCCACCCACCCACCCCAGGGACCAATTTGACTTATTCCGGTCTTTAATATCGCTCGCTTCGCTAGAATAAGGCAACTTCTGCCACCGTTTAGACCGCCGCCACACCGACGCTAATCTGCCTGTCCTTTTCCCCTTCTCCCGGAAGCATCAACATACCTCTCTTTCTCCCCATTTGCAGCTCTTCGCTCGTCTCTAGTACGTTCGTCGTCTCGTCGTCGCATAACCAAAACCCGGAAGAAAGTGTAGAAGTATAGTCTCCCCCCTCCAGCTCCCATCGCAACTACTACATTATACAGTATTGTATCGCGCTCAGGGCAGGGACGGTACCCACTCGACGCGGCGCCGCTGTTCCGCTGTTCCATGCGGCGACCTGGGCGACTTCTCCCGCTAGAGTCAAAGCCCGTCGTCCTCCGCGTGGCCGTATCATTGTTTGACGTCCCCGCCGCTTGACGGCGAGTCTGTCTCTCATCTCCCGATCACGTTCTCGCCAGTGCATGCAGATCTCCGTCGGACATGGAGCCCAGTGACCGTTCTGTGGGGCGCGTACATATGCGCCCACAGCGGACATTGTCCTGCTGACTCACCCGGCAGACGGACCCGCGTTGGACGCGGTGCTGTACAGTACATGGATGCCCACAGCGATACCTTGTTGTTGGCAAAGAGCATCTCTACAGTTTATACAGGTAAGTTGCGGTCATGATTCGCCTCTGTCAGACAGATTACTATGCCTGGTCCCATACAACTTACACCGCCCACCTATGTATAATTTAGCGCATCGCCTCTAGGGCAATCTAACCCATCCCCGAGCGAAATTGTGGCTGCCCACATCCCACCCTGCTGTTCAGACAGCATACTCTTTGATGACACTTGCAGGCTCCTTGTACGTTGCGATGGGTACGAAGGGCACGTCGTTCAGCCTGTGACGCAGGGTTAGTATACGGGTTCAAGCCACCACTACCCGCTAACATGATCGCTCACCCGAATGCTGTGGGGCCACCGCAGGCGAGCCCCTCGGGGGTCGCCGTCCAACTGGGGTGGCCCGCGAGCGCGATGACGGTGACGCGCAGGCCATACCGGTAGTCCGGCGTCCCGAGCGCCGCGCCGTTCTGCGAGTCGAGCACGGTGATCAAGTCGGGCACCGTGACATGGATCTGCAAGGTCAGTGTAGGTCAGGAATACTGTCTCCCACCGCAGAACACCCAAAATGCGGCACACCTTCTTCTCGCCGTTGGCGGACTCGACGTATGCGTAGAGGTTCTCGTTCTGGAACGGGATCACCAGCCTATCGTCCGGACGCACCGGAAGCGTGAAGCTCGGCGCCGCCTTGCCGTCCGCGTCCCCGCTCCCCGCGTCTTCCTCTTCCTCCTCCTGCAACGGCACGATCGTCACCTTGCCCCACGTGAAGCCCCTCCGGACCTCCCGATCGACGTCCACGATCTTCCCCACAAACAGACACGCGCCGTTCTGGAGCGCGAGAATCGCGCGCGGGATGCCCTTGAGGTCGTTGTGCCGCCTGCAGCGTGCAATGGCGCGCCCGATGCGCCACGCCTGCGAGACGCTGTGCGGGACGCCGTAGGTGACGCATGTGGTGGTGTCGAGCGGGGCCATGCTCACGCCGCTCTTCGAGCCCATCTCGGTCGTCACGAGCCGGAGGATATCCTCGACGGCCTTGGCGTTGCGCGCGGTAGGGGAGCACGAGCGTGTTACCGACGCCGTCGGAGATGGCGCATGGCCAGAGCCCGTGCGCGATGTCGTACGCGCCCGGGAGGCTGTAACACACAATTTCAAGTTGGTGAGCATGACATCTGGGCAACCCAGACAGGGAGCGCGCAGGTACTCACGTCTGGTACATCTGCAAGCCATGAGGCGTCAGCGTATGGATACAACCTAAACGCCGTGCGGACTCACATTAGGGTACGCGCGACCCATGAGGTCGCCGTCAAGGACAGCCTTGCCCATCTCGGCCGCGACGATCATGGGCTGGATGCCATTTCCGCCTCCGATCTCCTCTGAGATGGTGCCGGTGAAGTCGTCGATGCCGAGGTACTTCATGAGCGCCCGAGCGGACGAGGGGATCTCCGTGCCGCCCTGGAGGCGCTCGGACTAGCGGAAGGGGAAAGATATGGTGAGCGAGGTTGTAAGTGTAATGTCGGACGAAGCAATGCCTACGGAAACGCTGGGAGAGCCCTGCAGAACATGCGAAAGTAAGCGTTCCGAACGTAGTTGCGAAAACCGGGGTTGAAGGCTTACCATGAAGCTGCAGCGGATGAAGACATCTGTCTTGGGCGTGTCATCGGGGTCCACAACCTTCGCGCAAAGAACGCGTCAGGAAACGCTTCCCTCTAAGACTACAAAACAAGAGCTCACAATGATCTGCTTGCCGTCCCGCAACGCCTGGCGTGCCATCAAGAAGGGCGGGTACGGCGAGCCACCCCCGCCCGTCCCAAGCACACCACATCCCTCCGCGATCCACTCTACACCCATCGATCTACACCGTCAGCCATCAACCATAACATGCACAGCGAGACTCACCAAGGTCAAGCTCCGAGAGCTTCCACGTCTTGTCCGGCAAGATCGTCGGCCTATACGTATCGATATCGACCTCCTCCGACTCTTCGACCGTCGCCGCCGGGTCACCGTTCGCGAGCGCCTTCTCGCCCTCAGCAGCCGAGACGTCCTCGGGGACGTCGGAGAGGGCGGCGTCGTCGAGGTGCGCGACTTGCTGCGGGGAGAGGTCGCCCGCGGCTTTGACGATGATCCGCGTGGCCTCGTTGGTGACATACTGATCGGACAGTCAGTGTCACCTGTGAACAAGCAGAGTGTAGAGGAGGACTCCGAGATGGCGTACCTGCACGGGGAGGTTGATGACTTCGACGATCTTGGTCGTCGCTGTGATAAAAGCACGTCAGTTGAGCGCACGACATCGCTCGAGGCTCCCCCGAAGCGGAACGCCCGGACGTGCGACGTACCAGGATCAGCGCCGGACGCGATCGCCTTCTGAATGGCCTTCTCCTTGATAGACTCGACGACGGTATGTATATCCCGCCCCGCCAAAAACTCGATGGTGTCGATCTCGCCCGCAACTGCGCAGAGAACCAGGCTGTCAGTCAGCTCGGAGGAACACTAGGCCTCCAGGCGCGCTCACCCTTGGCCATGGCAGCGCCGACGGCGTTGGCGACGCTGAAGAACGGCGGGCGGATGATCTCCTTCACGCCCGCGAGCTCGTCCGGGGCGATGATGCTGCCCCCGCCGACGAGCAGGACCGTGATGTCCTCCGGCGACGTCTTCATCCTATGCCGTCCATTCAGTGCCATTCCTCCACCGCCTTCAGTGTGGACTTACTTGTCGATGATGCCCTCGAGCAGCTTCTTGATCCGCTGCATGCCCAGCCTCACCACCTCCCCCTCCACATCCGCCACCTTCTCCCTATCCCCCAACTCCGCGCGCCCGCTCGCGACGACCAAGTCCGTCGCCGTCAGCGCCGCGCCCCCAAACACGCGCGCGTCGCGCTGTGATGTTATGCCCCACCGACTCCGGGCCGACGCTCACGCGCCGCACCGCGCCCGTCTCCGGCGCGCGCACGGCGCGCACGACGGACCCGCCCCCAAGCGCGATCGACTGCACGTCCGCCATCGCAAAGTTCGTGCGCACGCCGCCGACCTCGATGAACGACGCCGCCTGGCGCGGGAAGCCCGACGGGAGGAGCACGCCCACGTCCGACGTCGTCCCGCCCACGTCGACCACGAATCGTGCTCCGGCGCTCGCCCGGCGCGCCCGCGCTCGAGTGGTGCTCGTCGAGCCCGGAGAGGAACGCGGCGCCGCGCATGGAGTTGGTGGGCCCGGAGGCGAAGGTGCGGATGGGCAGGCGCGCCGCGGCGGCGGCGGTCGTGAGCGTGCCGTCGTTCTGCGTGAGGAAGAGCGGGCAGGTGAGCGCGAGCGCGCGCATCGCGCTCTGGAAGCCGCGGATCGTGCGCTGCGCGAAGGCGAGGATGGACGCGTTCAGGATCGAGGCGTTCTCGCGCTCGAGCAGCCCCACCTGGCCGACTGTCCGAGTCGTAATTGTCAGTGTCAGCGCGTAGCGGCAGTCGGTCAAGGCACGGCGGCGCGAGGGCGGGCACAGGAATCAGGGTCGGCGTGATGAGCGTGGTATACTACGGAGCGGCTGGACGTCATGGGCGCGATCGACTCACCATCTCGGGAGCAGACGACGTTCACGGAGGGCCCTAGTTCGCGCTCGATGATGCTCTTCGCGGCCGCTTCGTGCTTGCCCTCGTTATCCAGGGGCGAGTAGATGCCGGAGAGGACGACCTACATACAGCAGCACGTGCGCGGGCAGGCACTCTGGGTCAGGGTCCGCGGACGACGGGAGCGGGAGAGCGGGAGCGGCTCACGTTCAGCAGGCCTTTTGCCTTAATGAGCGCGCACTGTTCGACGATCTGCCGCTCGTTCAATGGAAGAATCTCGCGCCCATCGACTGTGGAGTGTGGCAGGTCAGTGGATCGGTGGGCGGATGAAGGATGAACAATGGCGGGCGGGAGCGTGAGTGTGAGCGATGCATGGGGGCTGCAGCAAGGGGTCGGCAGGACGCACTCTCGAGTCCGCCGTCGACGTAGCCGACGTGGCCTTCGGTGAGCGCGCGCAGCCGCTTCGGAAAGTCGATGAACGGCGGGCACTGGCGCGTGTACGGCCCACAGAGACGGATGACGGCGACCTTGGCGAGTACGGCGTGCGTCGCGCTCGAGCACGGCGTTGATGAACGCGGTGGTTCCGATGCTGACGGAGGAGACTTGCGAAGGCGGGACGGCGGCGAGGGTGAGCACCTCGCGTACGGCATTCTCGATGCCAGTCGAGACGTCTGGGGTGGTGGCTGACTTGCAGTGGGCGAGGACACCGCGACCTGGTTCTCCGAGACGGGTGACGTCGATGAGGACGCCATCCGTGTTGGTACCTGTGCGGTAGGGGAATAGCGAGTGAGCAACTGCGCACGGGTACGGGTTACGGTCGAATGCGAGAAAGCTTGGTCCGCCGTGGTGCGGAGCGCTGCACAGGCGTCACGACTTACCTCCGACATCAACACCAATACGCAGCATGGTGCTGGGAAGCGTTGGATAGTGAGAGCAGGGCGTTGATTGTGGCGTTGAACGTCGAACGTTGAGTAACGAGAAACCCTGTGGCTAGCGGGGCTTCGAAACGCGACTAGGCGGTATGTGGTACCGCTGTGTGTACGAGCGTTGTGCAAGGCCGTGCGAGAGCATTCGCATGCAATATATATATGTGTTTGGGTACGGAGAGCCGTGGCGAGCTGAGCAGGGGCTTATCGTCTGTGAGTGCGGGAGTCGGCCGCGTGGAAAGGAGGGGCACATGTGCAGGGAGAGTCAGGACGGTCAGTGGCGAAGACGGCTAATTCATCAATCCATATCTCGCCGGTGTAGAGGGCAGTGCTGGTGCTAGTGCTAGTGCTAGGTACATACAGCGAAGAAGGGTAGTGAGTATGAGAATTGCCGGCGGTTACGGGAGCTAGAAGGACAGGGGAGCGGGGATCGTTGTACGAGACGGCCGGGGTGTGCGGTGTGGCGTGCGGGAGCCGGGTCGGCCGGGGCGGGGGTCGGGGCGAGAGTCGAGGGGAAGGAGATAACCACGAGGGACTGTTCGGGACCGGAGATTTAAGCCGGTCATCAAGCTCAAGCGGACGAGGGGCAAGTACAGTACAGTACTGGTGTAATGGGAGGCCATTGGAGGCAGGTAGCACGCCAAAAGGGGAGGCGAGGGAGGGCGCTGAGGGAGGCAGTGGAGCAGACAAACTAGTCCTCCTCCACGACGTCCTCGTCGGCACACCGCTGGGAAGCACTCCGCCAGCCAGTGCGGAGGTCTGTGTGCGCTCCTGCAGTGAGCTCGTCGTCGCAGCCAGCGTAGGCTAGTGCCTGCAGCGGTGGACGCCTTCAACGAGCGACTGTAAGTAAGTACTCTCTACACCAACAAACAGCTCCTCAGCTGGCGTCTCGAGCGCGTCCGCAATCACTTGAGCCCAGTTATAGCCTCCGACCCTCAGCCCTCCTCCCCCTCCGCCAATTAATGTCTCCTCGTCCCCTCTTCCTCTTCCTCGTCCCAGGCCTCCAGCCTGCCTGACCTCTCTCCCCTCCCTCCCTCCTCCTCTCCGCCACCCACCGACCTATGTTCTCCTTCCTCCAGCACCGCACAGACTGGTCAGTACTATCTTACTTTCCTCAACAGGCGCTCGCGGGCGCGTAGAACCCGCTCCCACAACTAGCCGCCACGCGAAGCTCAGCCTGCTGCTGTTCTTGTTGCCCTTCATGTTATCCGTCGCTTCTTGACCGCTTACTGACACGTCCCATCTCCCCTTCCTTCGTCTCTCGCCTTATTTGCAGTGCGCGCAAACACGACCAGCTCCGCTACACACTCGACCGCGTCCCTGCCGCCTACCTCGACCCGCCCTCCGACGCGGACGCGAAGATCCTCGCCCTCTCCCTCGCTCAGCTCACAGCCGCCTGCGCCGACCACGTCATCCCCCCAGCCGACATCCTCCACGCCTATGGCAAGCGTGCCCTCGCAGCCCACGCAGCCACCAACTGCCTCGCCGACATCTTCCTCGACGAGGCCGAGCGCGCCGCCACCCTTCCTCGCCCTTTCCCCATCAAGCGCCCACGCGCCCACCCAGCGCGACTCGGAATGATCACCGCCGCCACTCCGACTCGAAGGCCCCCGCCAGCAAGCCCCTCGCGGGCGTGCCCGTCGGCATCAAAGACTGCATCGACGTCGCGGGCCACGACACCACCCTCGGCTTCTCCGCCAACGCGAACCGCCCCGCGCGCGCCGACGCGCCCCTCGTGCGCCTCCTCCGCGACGCCGGCGCGCTCATCTACGCCAAGACCACCCTCCCGACCGCCTGCCTCTCCTTCGAGTGCAGCTCCGACCTCTTCGGCGCGACCACCAACCCGTACAACCCCGCGTTCTCCCCCGGGGCCTCCACCGGCGGCGGCGCCGCCCTCCTCGCCTGGCAGGGCTCCCTCGTCGACGTCGGCACGGACATCGGCGGCAGCACGCGCTACCCCGCCGTCTACTGCGGCCTGTACGCCGTCAAGAGCACCCTCGGGCGCTTCCCGAGCACCGGCTGCGCGTCGTGCACGCCCGGGCTGGAGGCGGTCCCGACGGTCACGTCCCCGCTTGCGCGCACGCTGGACGACCTGGAAGAGTTCTGGAGGAGAGTCGTCGAGATGCGGCCGTGGGAGTACGATCATACTGTCAGTGTGTGTGTGTGCGTGCGCGCGCGTCGCGGTCCCAGTGCCCCCCGAATGCCTCGGAGGGGCCCCGGTACCGCTTCGTTGGGCTGGGTGTTTGTGGCAAGGCTGATGCATTTGATGCGATATCTGTTCTGCAGTGCGCGCCGATACCGTGGACGCCGGTCGACTTCGTCGCGTCGGGCAAGAAGCTCAAGTTTGGCGTCATCGCCGACGACGGTGAGCAGCATACCCCTCGCACTCTGGCAATTGCATCCCAGAAGTTGAGTAGGGCATAGGCATCATCCCTCCGACACCAGCGGTCTCGAGAGCATTGCGAGAAGTGATCCGGGCGCTCGAGGAGCAGGGCCACGAAGTCGTCCCGTTGTAAGTCTCCGTCGGAACGATCGCGACCGCTCACCTCACCCCAGGCAGCTCGCCGCCCGATGCGCTCGAAGGCCTCAAGATCGGCTACCAGCTCATGTTCTCAGACGGAGGTACGCTGCCCACTCCCCAGCGCCACGCCATGACATGGCATGACACGACATCTCTGACCACTGAGCACAAACAAACTCACAGCCGCCTCCATCCTCGCCCCGCGCCGGACGGGGGAGACCGTCAACCCGGCGCTGCTCACCGTGCGGCTTCCTCCTGCGCCTCCCGCTCTTCGTGAAACGCCTCCACGCGACGCTCCTCCGCTGGCTCTCGCGCCCGCGCGGGCGCAACGAGTCCTGGGCCGCCCTCCTCGAGACGTTCCACCCGCGCACGCCACGCGAGGAGCGCGCGCTCGTCGGCGCGCGCGACGCGTTCCGCGCGGCGTGGCACGACGCGTGGGTTGCGCAGGGCGTGGACCTCGTCCTCACCGCGCCGCATGCGTTGCCCGCGATGCCGAAGGAGCCCGCGGCGAGCGAGAAGGCGACGCTCGTGTCCGCGAATTACGCGTTTCTGTACAACATCGTGCGTGTCCCCCCCTCCTCCACCCCTTTCACGCCCCCCTCCTTTGCCTCGGCGGTCTCTCGCTCACGGGCGCCTCTGCTTCCCACACACAGCTCGACTGCACGACGGGCGTGATGCCCGTGTCCTACGTCGACCGCACGGCCGACGCGCACCCGCCGGACCTGCACCGCACCCCGGCGTACCAGCACATGAGCGACATCGCGCGGGCGGTGCACGACCTGTACGACGCGGACGCGATGCACGGGCTCCCCGTCGGCGTGCAGGTCGTCGGCGGGCGCTGGCAGGAGGAGCGCGTGATCGCGGGGATGAAGCTGATCGAGCGCGCGTTGTGGGCGGGCGGGAAGGGCTTCGTGCCGAGGCGGTTTGGGGACGGGGCGCAGGGAGAGTAATTAATCGTGGGCTTGGACTCGGGGACGGGCGCGCACGATTCAGGATCGGGTTGACGAAGGCGTTCGCTGCGCCTGCCCGGTCCGCGCCGCTTGTGAGGTTTCTGTATTACTGTAATGCTAATGGTCTCGCGGGTCAGTGGTCAGGATGGGGGCTTCGTTTTTATATACATATATCGTGTACCGGTCAACGTTTACTTATTGCTCGCTTTGCGCCGTCCCTGTTCCGTTTCGCAGTATGTATGTATACCCGTGTGCTCTGCCGAGACGGGCTTGTCGTGTAGTTGTACAAGCAGCAGCTATTCTGTTATCTGCAGTCTCCTGGCTGCACTCGGTGGTTATGAGTTGTGGTGACGCATTGCCGGAGCGGTGCCAAAAACTCTATCAGGAAGGAGGCTTTACGGCCTCTGAAGCTTTGCAGGGTCTACTGGATCTTGGCCTCACGATACGCTTTTCGCGAGTGTTCTGAACGCATCGCAGATCCTGCGTAGTACAACCGCACCTATCACTAGCACCAGCAGAATCTAGATGGCCGCAGCGGCGCGTGAGTTCTGGGCCCGCAAGCACGAAGATGGCAGATGGGAGAGACCGAACGCACTTCTCGTTGTACACCCACTCGAGCTCGTCGTCCTTCTCCTCCCCATACCACCTCACCGCCGACAGATGCTCCGCCCGCTCCTTCGTCGCCCACCCGCGCGCCTCCGCGACCGCGCGCAGCTCCGGGCGGAGGTACCAGAACTCGACCTTCTCCACGCGCGCCTCGCGCGCGGCCGCGAGCAGCCGCTCGAGCAGCACCGGGAACGTGCGCTCGTCCGCGCGCAGGCGCGCGACGACCAGCGTGCGCGGGGACGTGCGGATGTCCAGCGTCCAGGTGACGAACGGGAGCGGGCCCGCGTCGGGGCGGTGGCGGAGGGCGTCCTGGAGGTCGCGCGCCCCCTGCGGGAGCAGCGCGAGGCCCCATTGCGCGGTGGGGCGCACGGGGCGGAGGCCCGGGGCGAAGTTCATGACGCGGCGCATGACGAAGGCGCCGACGCCCCCGTCGGGGAGGAAGCTGAAGAGCGTGCGGCTCGTGGCGCCCGCGAGGTGCGAGAGGTCGTCTTTGATCCATGTCGCGTCGCGTGCGTACAGGGCGAGCACGTCCTCCTCCGTCAGCCGCTGTACGTTCAGCCCCGCGGGAGACGCCACTGCGGAGGAGGGGGCGCCAGGATCGGCCGGTGCGTCGAGCATCCTGGACGTCTCGAGGGCGCCCTTGCACGACCCAGCCGTCGTTCCCGGAGGGCGTGGGCCCGCAGCCCTTGGTAGAACGCATGCCCGACGTCGCTGTACAGCACGGAGAACTGCGCGTTCGCGACCCCCAGGACGCGCAGGACGTCGATGTCCGGCGGCGCGCCCCATTCCGACGGGAACTCGGCGGGCAGGGCAGAGCGCGGCGCGAGCACCCAGTGGACGAGGCGCATCATGTGGCGCGCGTAGCCCTTGCCGCGCTTGGCGGGCGGGGTGTAGACGGAGGCGACGCCGTACGCGGTCACTTCGCGCACCTCGCGCGCGTCGACTTCTTTCGCTCGTTTGGCGACGACTGCAGTCCTCCGGAATCTACGAGGAACCGGAGGTAGGTGTTAGACAGCTGTCGGCGGTGCATTCGTAGCTGCTTACGTCTCGCACGAACACATAAAGTCGAGCGTCGTCGGGTCGCTCCTCGGAGCCAATACCCTAAGTCACCGGGTGAGCATTCGGTGTTAGCGAATGAGGGGGATTACGGTGAAAATCCATGAAGAGAGCTCTTCACGTACCAGGTTATAAGCCTCCCGTTGGCGGCGTGTTCATGCCTGTCCATGATAGCATCGCGCTCGAGGTATTCTTCGACACTTTGGCCTACGGCCCACTGCACAGCCGTTCGCTTACGCGACTCGAGCACCTGCTCAGGCGTCGCAGCAAACAGAGACAAGTCTGCGAGTGACATGACGCCGATCCAAATCTGATACAGTACTTGTGAAGTCGTCAGTCAGGGCTACAAGCCCGTCAAACGTGGTGGCGGAAGGCAAAGGTCTATGGTGTTCATGTAAGAGTGTGCTTATTCAATACTATATGGCGATCGATAGCGATCGCTACGCACTCGCGTACTCGCGCACCCAACAGCGATGCCGAGAGTCGCAGAGTATATACTGAATGAACACGTCGGGAGGAAACGGGACCTCTTCAATTTCCATAAGCAAACAGTGCATGTGTGCACAAATCATGCAGTCGCACATCTACACATGTATGCGCTGCCCTACCGTCCATCCCACGAAACGCACTCTCAAGCAGAAGTGGTAGAGCACAACAGCCGGAAAGAAAGAAGTTCATGCCAGGGAAGCGCGATTAGAGTTACAGCGAATGCAAAGCGTACTACACTAGAAGCGGTCAGATTCAGATGTCCATTTTGTCCTCGCTCTCCCAGCCCGGATTCTTGCGCACGATGACGAACCCTTCCAGCACATGCGCGTACGGGATGTACTCCTCGGTCGCGAGCTCCGCGCGCTCGGTCGTGCCGAGTCGTACGGGCGTCGAGTGCGTCTGGAAGCCGGAGATGGTGCGTGGCTTGCCTGCTTGCCCGACAACATCGACCGCCTGGCCGACACGGACGGACACGGAGATATTGTTGAGGTCCTCGTCCATCGTGATGAGGAACCGCGGGTACATCGAGGGCACGAGGAAGTACAGCATCCAGTGATACTTCTCGAGAATGACTGCAAGGAAGATAATGGTCAGCCACTCATTGATACCATGGACGACTGATACACTGACAGCTCTTCGCGTCGGTGAACGCGGTGAGGGTCGCGAGCAGACCGGCTACGGCGGTCTTGCTCATGATAGTTCGATCGTTCCAGAAGGGATTGATTGTGAGGGTGCCCTTGCCCATGTGAACCAAACCCTGAGCTATCCGAACCATGAACAAGCAGTCGGGCTCCTTGTAGTAGTAACCAGCCAGTTGGCGGAGCATCTGGGCTAACCGCGCGTTGTTCGTGCCAGCACCAAGGAGACCCATCGCGAAGATAGCGTTAAGAGCGACTTGTAGGTCGCTATCGTGGCTGTACTTGGAGAGCGTGTCCATGATGGGCAGTTGAGGGTTGGAGGCGCTGACCAAGCCAAGCGCGAGAGGAACAGCTTTGCGGACGACAGGCTCGCCGTAATGCATCTGAACCGACGGTGAGCGATAGTCGAGAGCACAGATATGGGTGCAACTTACGAGGTGGTTAAATTGACGTAGTGACATTTCAGCACCGATGTCCTCGCCCATAGCCACAAGCGCGATTCCAATCACCGCGAAGGCCTGGAAAGTGTCATCCTTCAGGTGGCTCCTCAGGCGTGGTATCCTTGTCGTCTTTCTTCTCCTTTGGCGTCTTGTCGATGTGTTCGTCGCAGTAGTGCAGGAGCTCTTGCACCTTGAGCACATTGCCGGTACCAGCGAACGAACACATGTCGACAACCACAACGGCAAGCTGGGACACCTGGTGCTCGATCGCCTTGAGGGTCGCAATCGTCGCATCGGAAGCGTCCTGGAGGCCTGAAGATGGTTGATAGGTCAGAATGATATCCTACCAATCGAGGATGATGATAGATACCAAGGTAGAGCAGACCGAGACCAAGGACCATGTAGCGGGCCCACTTCTCATCAAGCTGCTTGTCTTCACGCTCCATGAGCGTCTGAAGGATCGTGCTAGCAATTTCGCCATTTCCGCTGCCGACGAAGATGAATCCAAGGGCCAGAGAGGTAAGCGACGCAATCTCCATTGAGAGGCTGTCATCAGCCACGTAGGGAAGAAGCAGCTGCATGACGTCCTCTCGTTGCGAACCGGCGTATGCGAGTCCGAGACCCGTGATGGCACTCGTCTTGAGCGGTACAGACTTGTTCTCGACATACTCGCCAAGCAGGGCCAAAGCGGCATCCGCCTCCGTGCGTACGCCGCTGTTGAGGATACCCGTAGGCGAGCAGCGCACCAGCCTTGATGTACTCCTCAGACGAGTAGGTGTACTTGTCAACCTGGGAAAGACCCTCAGTCCGTGTCCCAGAGCAAACTGAGACCAAGCGACGCAGCGGCACTGAGCATGCCGTGATCCTTGTTCTTATACACCCAGCTGTTACCCTCTTCAGCTTTCGCCATGAGCTTGTCGTTGCCGAAACCAGCGTTGACGAACGCGTTAACAAACGTGCCAGCCAAGTTTGCCTTGGCGGAGTCCACAGTAGTAGTAGGTCCTACCCCATGCGACATTAGCGCAACCTCACACTACAAAGCGGTGGCTACTTACTGGTGTTCTCCAGATGTGACTTGTACACATCTTCCAAGCTCTTGGGCTCCAAGACGTTCAACTCCTTGCCGAATTCCTTGAATTGAGAGCTGAGGCGCGTGTTGCTCAAGCATTCGACGAGGTCCTCAGGCAGCTCGGATTCACCGTCATCCATGCCGTCCTCTGCTAGTGTCTCCAGCCACTCCTTGGGTACCTGTGCACGAGCGAGAAGGAACGCTAGCTGCTTCTTCATCGCAGGATTCGCAGGCGCGTTAAAGTCTTGGCGAATCAGATCGGCATCGCCTAGACGTATTGAGAGGGAGAGGGCTTGAGGGAACTTGTTGTGTTTTGCGTAGATCTTGTGAGTGGTTCGGAGGAAGGAAACTGTCATCAGGTGGCGGTAGGAGGTTCACGCAACTATGAGGTACAGGTTCAGCACATCGGTCATAGATTCCTGTAGAATGGTCCACATACCGAATCATGTATTGACATACACGCTCGTATGTGTTCTCGTCCACAATGTCAACAATTCGGTCCACGATCTCGAGCTCTTCCAAGAGATCCACAGCGTCTGGCTCCGCGTTATGCTTGTAGGAGGAACGTCGCGCATTCTATAGCAAGACTGCGCAGGTCGTCCACTGTCCCCGGGACCTTGTTCTCTTCCGATACCTTCTCGACACCTTCCTCATCGAACTCACGCGAGTTATACTCTTCACCGAGCTCGGCGGCAAGGTGACGTACATACTCGTGTCCCCAGGATCCAGGCTCAGATAGTGGCGCGTTTGCAGGACGAAGGGAGGCGGAAAGCAGACGGTAACGAAGGGTGCCCCGAGGCTGAGTGTCGGAGTATGTCATAGCAAGGACTGAGAGGATATCCGCGAAGAGGCTCTATAATTATTGGTTAATCTTGCAACACAGTATACGGGTGAAGAACGGCATAGTGCGCTTCAGCACAAAACGGAAACGTACCTTGTCCTCGGATGGTGGCCATGTCTCATACAGAGCTTGGAGGGCAGGGTAATGCGGGTGAAGGAATTTCAGCGGCTTGGGAACGGAGGTCATTGATGATGTTGAGGTTCGGATGAGGGTACGTAGAGTCTCAAGGGCCGGTCGGTAGAGCTCAGTGTTAGGTTCCTTGTGGTACAGTCAGACGCGTAATATAGCGAGCACGTATGTGTGAGACGCACCCGCAGACGTTCTATGAGCATCTCGAGCTCGTTCTTGAGCTGGAGGTCCTCTTCTGACTGCATCGCGAGATGTCGATATCAATTGCCTCGCTATAATGGGTGAACACATACCAGGTCCTCTCCCTCCTTCTCCTCGTCCTTGATCTTCTTCGCCGTCGAATCCTTGGCATCCTGCTCGGGCTTCTCTTCGTCCTTCTTCTTTGGATCCTTTGAGGGAACCGGAATCGTGACCTTCGTAGGCATCATCTTGGGCGGGGGGAGGGAGTGAGCGTAGAATGAGAGAGTGCGTATGCGCACGCAGAGCTCAGCAAGTTGCCTGCACTGACGCGTCGCGTCCACTCAGCAGGTGACTGCAATTTGGCCCTAAGCTAGGGTTTGGGGATTACGCGGTTTCTGAGTATCAAAATTGCCATTTATGGAAGGTGCTCCCTCGGGGTTTGCGCGGCAGACGCCGAGAGTGGCTGGAATTGCGAAGGAGTGCTCAAGGCTTGCACAACTGGTACGATGGTCTGATCACTTTTTGGCTCTTTATATCGCTACAGCACCCTACAGCCGCACAGGACAATCTTGCTCAAGTGCCTCTAGCTTGCACATCACGCAACCCCCATACCTAGTGCTTGAGAGACGACATCGGCTTTGAGACCATGGCTACAGCTATCGCAGTAAACGGCCAGGCTAGCTCCTCCGCTTCGACATACGACAAGTACAGAGGCGCGGTTGTAGAGGTCCGAATACGCTTGATCTGACGTATATGATCTATGCTGAGACATGCGTGGCGCATCGTCACCTCTTCTCGATATAGGATCTGCAATTACCTCCGGCGTTCGCTCTTCCAGCCGACGAAGCCATCTCGCGCGCGATAGAGATGGCGTACGAGCGGGACTTCTCACACATACCGTGAGTGCCTCCTAACCAAGGCCGCCGGCGCGCATTCCACCAAGAACCTGCGCTGAAGCCTGTCGTGGTTAGCGTCCTGGATAAGAACAGGAAGCTGCTCGGATACATCGACGTCGCGGCCCTCAAGTCCAAGTGGGAAGCGGGCAAGGCGAACCCGGTGAGTGTCGTAATCCTTCAGGAACATGGCCGGCCGTTGTGCTGAACGAGGACGATGCTTCCCAAGGACGACAAGGTGTCGCAATACATGACAAAGTTCAAGCGGACCGCTTCGACGCCGTACACTATTATTACACCGTCGACGCCCCTGGCCGAGCTCGAGGAGTTCTTGAAACACAACATCTTCGCCATTGTGACGGATTGGGATCGCAAGTTCGTCCTCGGCGTCGCGACATCGCAAGACTTGGACGTAAGTGCGCGCGTCGCTGCAGCAGTCTTCAGAACCTGACAGTTGTCGCAGAATTTCGTCTCACGCCGGGGGTTCTGAGGTTGACATTGTATAGTATCATACCATTACCTGTATCATTGTTCGCTTGCTCTCATCTCACATTCCATTGTGGCTTCAACACGCCACCACTCTCTAACCTGCAATAGTGCCATCGGAAGTAGAAGGAAGTAAGAAGAGCATGGATCTCGAATGAGAGACTATGGTTACAGCTACATTACAGCCTCGAGAGACAGGGGAAAGAGAACAAGAGGATCAAAAGATTGTGGAAATGGTGCAATTAAGCAGCAGAATGGCGTGTGTGAGCTAGAAGTTACATTACTGGTACATAGGATAGCTGAGAGAGCGAGAGAGTAGAGGCTGATGAGGAAGAAACTATATGGGAAGGTGAGACTGTAGAGCGATACCGGTCAAAAAGCTTTGCGCCGCCAAGGTATGAAGCCGAAGACGATCGGAGGAGCCCACGCGGCCAGTAGAAGGGCGAAGTGCTGCGTCCCAAACGCCGACGGCGGGTCGTGCTGCGCGAACATGTCGACAAGAGAGGTGATAGTGGCAAGAATCTGAGTGGCAGAAGAGAAGAATTGGAAGAAGAGGATGCGCCAGACTGCCGAGGTGAGGTTGGGTATTGGGGTGTCTGACAGACCGGCGTCATAAGTCGAAGCTGCAGGGCCGTGTGAGTCTCCGCGGCCATAGACGGACATAAGGACGCATAGCAACGGGGGCACTCACGATCTACAGGGGAAGGCTTCCGGATGTTCTCCTCAAAGTCCTCCCGCTGCGGTGAGCGGGCAAATTCCAACTCGGACTTGGTGATGGACACAGTGTCGTCGGAGTGCCTTATCCACCGCAAGGAACCGCTAACAGCGTCGTAATTGTCGTCGTCGTCGTGAACCTCGTTCTTCCGTGCACTGGCCATCTCCTTCTGTCGCAGATACGCCTTCTCGTCCTTCAACCACGGAGCGGCCTCATACAATTGCTCAGGAGTGTCCGCAGAGACGGAGATGGTTGTGACATTGTGCGAGTAGCCCGGTTCGTCTGCGGGCATCGCAAAGATGAGAGGGGACTGGCGTCTGTCGGCTGCTGCGATCTGGTGATTCTCGCGACCTCTCCGTGAGGGGGACACTAGGCGGTCGCCATTGAAAAGGGAGATGATATCGGGCACCCGCTTTGGCGACTAGCGGGCTACTTGGAACGCGCCCGGCAACAACATGGGCACTGGCGGAAGACAGAGAAGACGGGGGAGAGGGTATAGCTTCGACGACAAGGGTTCCCGACGGTGTAGTGCTCCGAGCACCGATGCTCTGTACGGGTTCTAGAGGTGCTAGATGGCCAGATAGCGAGTCCTGGCCCTTCGCCTCATGCCAGGAATAGGCCGATCGAAACTTGGATTGTCGGCGGAGAGGGACGGGAGTGAAGTGATCGTTGGAAGGTGGATGTAGATGCCGGATGCGCGAACGAATGTGTGCCTCTGGGGGAGTGAGCGTAGAGTCGGCACGCAGCCGCGCAAGTCAAAAGGAGGAGACGGTATGGCTAGGAGTAATGGGACCCCAGCATAGCTGAGAAGACGGACCCTAGTTCACAGGATGTAAGCCTCTAGCTGCGGTGAAAGTCAAGTGTCGATGTGCGTACCATACCGGCGCTGTAGCGTCGCAAAACAGTCCGTCCATTGGTTTAATGGCGTCGAACTTGAGAGTAAGGACGACGTATGCTACAAGGGCTGCCAGAGGAAAGAAAATGAGCAGCAGGAGACAGGTGGGATGCCACTTCAAACTCCTCCGACTAGAAAACGGATGAGAACCCCCTTTGCATCTTAGTTGAACTATGGAGGCTCACATATACGACGGAGTCGCGGGCATGCCGCCTGCTGGTCTAAGGATTGAAACAGACGTCGCGATAGTCATGCAAGTCGTTAGCGCAGTCAGTAATGACCACGATACGCCCATGAGTGTAGGTTGGGCTGACACGCCAGAGTAAGCATATGGCTTTCGTCTGATGACACACTGTAGCTTCGAACAATCTACGCACCTATGCAGAACGGGCGTGGCATCGCGAGCGGATTCATCTTCCATATCATTCCTTGACGCGCGGGGCGATATTGTTATTCCGTGGTGTCCGGGGAGTACTGTCTATGGATCCGCTCACCAAGGCAGAATAGACCTTGCAGCATGCAGTTCGTGACGCCATACAGGACGGGGATGAGATAGCCATTAACGGAGCGGGCGAAGGCAGGAAGTGCACCAAGGCTGCTCAAAAGACCTGAGTGCGATATCCCGCGTCAGGCTGAGAACGCAAGGGCGATGAATCTGCGCTAAGACGTACCCGTCAGAGACAGCGTGAACCATGCAATCTTGAGCCCAAAGGCCAGCATGCCCTCGATGACATGCAGGACGCCGCGGGGACGGCTGGAGACTGGCTACAAGCGTCGGCGGATGGGGGTATAAGGCAAGGGGGGAAGGGGGACGTCTGCCTCCGCCGGCCGGAGGAGTTGTGAGAAAGACGATATCCCCAAAGCTGCTGCCTGCTGGTGCGGTGTTGCTTCCTTCGAGCATGCACATCACTAGATCAAAGTATGTCTCGTTAAGGCAAGGTGGAGCCGCAGGCAGGTCCCAGCGATTGTCCACTGGTCCAGAATGCGTCTAAAGCCGCCATCAAGATAACGTCCTCGTAGAACATGATGCAATTGCAGTATCATGGCAGACTGCACGCAGAATGACCGCTACACGGAGAGCCGTCGTCGGCACGTCCGACAACCTGCGCAATCGTCTTTCTCTGGCTTTGAGTGTGAGAGACGTTCGGCTGATGATAGTAAGGAAATGACCTTGTTCTGGCCTGGTTCTAGCATCGGGAACGCCATGGTCGGACGCGGACGAGCACGAAAGACACCGACATTATTTTCCGGAAGACGGTCACGCGGTCCGACACAGGCGACACCAACGATACAGGACCCCGAAACCGCGAGATGTGCCTCCAGGTTCAGGGCGCCCGGTAACCTCACAAATCGGTGACGTTCGAAGCGGAAAAGCCTCCGCATAACCAATCGCCGCATTCCCCTCTGCCCTAGCGCCAGGGCGCCAGGGGAGTCGAGTGCAGATCGAACTGGCTGCTTTCGTAGCGCAGATCAAGGGTTGTCAGGGTCCGGTCAAGCTGCGTGTCCTGGTTGCCGACAAGCTTGAATCATTCTGTGGCGGACCAACGATACGGCTCTTGCACAACTTTGGCTCGCAGCGAGCAACAACAGCCTCGAGCCTGTGCATGGTTCACACTCTAAAGTGCGACATGTATGACGCACAAAGGTACCACCTTGACACAATGGTATGTTTCAGAGGTGAGCTCAATTTGAAGGGTCTCTCGCTGCTTGGATGACACCCCGAGCGGATGCCTCCACAGTTGCGGCGGATATCATCTATATTTCTTCCGCCATTGTGCGCTGGCGCGAGCCCAAGCTTGATATGTCACCCTCAGCAATTGTCCTAGCAACGCTGCCGCCGTGATATGCCTTCACACACGGCATGGGAAATTGCTGCCGCCGACGATGACTAGCCGGTATTGAACACCACCGCGCGCCATAAGTATCAGCGGCTCTCGGACAGGGAGGACGCGCGTGCACCTGCGACCGACCGACTTCGGATGAGGTGACTCGGCAACCTCTGTCTGAGGTTCCCAATGGAGCAGGGAATGGGCATCTGCTTCTCGCAGGCTCGGTATTTTTACGACCGGTTTGCAACCGCAACAGCCGAAGCTGCGCTCGCCTAACCAGGAGAGACCGTAGAAGATATGGTGGGAGTAGCGTTTGGAGGCTAGAAGGCTTTCCTCCGTCGAGAGGTTCATTCACATCCAGTGAGTGCGGAGGTATCGAGTTCTGCATTTCACGGCACGACAGGTCAGTGTACTCGTCGCATCCGCGGAGGTACAGTAACACCTCCCGTCACTCAAACGGACAGCAGACTGCCAGCATACCTCAAGGATCTCCCCAAGTCATGTCTTTCCGGAAGGCAACTAACATCCTGATTATCGGCATTGTCAAGAAAGGACGAAACCGAAGGTTGACGCCATACCCACAGCCTACAAAGTCTAGTCGACCAGTGTTTGTTTGAGGTCCGCCACGCTCGTCACTTCCCCGCTTGCAACCGCCTGCAGTGTCGCCGCGATACCCGTAGACTCGCCGTTACCCTCACCAGGGTCTGTGCCTTCCTCCGTGGCAGGCTGCTTCATGACATCCGCCGCCTCCGAACACCATTCCATTGACACCGACACGTCGATGATGTTCGATCCAATCCCCACCGGGAAGTCGATCTCCTTGCGCGCCAGCACGAGCGTCGCGCTCTGTTGCTCATCCGACCCGCGCGGATGCGGCATGTGGAACGTGGGAATGAACCAGAACCATCCCATGAAGACCTTGACGATCGCAGCGGTGTCGATGCGACGATGGTCAGAACCTCAACCGAGGAATGCCGGCGGCCCGAGGGAGGACACTCACCTGGCCGAGATACAATTTGACCCGCAACTCACGATGCGCATCGAGCACGACGCCACCATCAACCTTCAGCGCCTGCGTGGGGTCGTAGAGGGATGTGGCTTCGGATTCGACGCTGTTCGCGCCCACAGGATGGACCTTCTCCTCAGCTTCGATCTTCTCCCTGATGCTCAGCCACTTGTCTCCCGTCAGGGGCCGTAGCAACACGGTCTCGACTTTGCCGTCCTGGGTATAGGCTTAGTCACAACCGCTCAGACCAAGATGATGAACCGTTGCAAACACCCACCGACTCCGAATCCTGCTTCTGGATATCTTCATCACGCAAAGGGCCCATCCTCGCGATGCTCCTGACCATCTTCTTGCGATCGAACTTGCCTTCCTTGATGAGATCTGCGAACGTCTGGCCGTCTGGCATATGTTCGGCCCCCTTCCGCCTGACGCCCATATCTCCGCTCCCATCTCTAGTGAACCGCTCCCATCCCTCCAAGGTCTCCACGAACTCATCGTCGTAACGGGCGAGGGATGCCCATACTTGGCTTGGGCTCTTGGACGATACCGTGTTCTTAGATAGCCCCGCGCCGTCGACAAGCGTGTTCATCGCACGAACGAGACTGGTCTTGAGGCCTGACAGCTCGCGCATCCGTACCTTGATCTCTGTGAGCTTCACCTTCGGCGAAGGGCGGGCCAGAACGTCCGAATCAATCGACCAAAAGTCTGGCGGTGCCTGGTGCGCGAGGATGAGCGACCAGTAGTACAACCATCGGCGCTGGCTGGGGATGCTGACGCCCTGCTTGACCTTCTTGGAGGGCGAGGATGACTGCTTCATGCGACGCGAGGTGTGCAGCGCAAGGACTTGGTTCAGACTATCCCCCGTATCTTTCCGCGGCGGTTTCTTCTTCGCATCGGACGCCCCATCGGCCGTGCTCTCGGGGCGTTGTTGTTCTCCTTTGCCACCACCCTGGGCAATTTCATGTTTGATTGGGTCGTCCCCAGTCTGCTCACTATCGCTTCCATCGCTGTTGGTGGTGGCAGCATTCGCATCTTCGTCCTCTGGCATGGCGTTCATGACCTGCTCTGCGCGGGTCTTCGCCATCTCCTTCTCCGTCATATTGCGGCTGAGCGCGGACTCGCTCGGAGATATTTCCAGCGAGAGCAGGTATGCGCACGCCATGGTCCCTGACCGTCCCTTCCCCGCTACGGAAAAGTCGCGTTAGCGTATTTTACGGGCGGACGAAACACGACTACGCTAACCTTTGCAGTGAAGCACAGCGACTCGGTCTGGCGAGCCATCAAGCCACACACGTATTTCTCGAGCCACAAGCGGCAGGACAGCTAGCGGTGGGGCACTTGAAACGTAAAGCACGCCCAATCAGTATACACATTTCATATGTACAATGTAGCCTAGGTCAAATGCAATAAATGGAGCTTCGCTTTGAGAGGCACTCACTGGTGGTCGGGGAACGGGTATCTGCTCACTCTGCCCTCGAACACGCTGTCTGGGTAAGAGTTCTCTCGGATGGGGCAGAAGTTGAACACCCAGTAGTTCTTCCCATGGTGGTGGTCCAGGAACTTCTTCGCGTCCTCTCGACGGTTGCGGTACAGGCCCTCGATGCCTGTCGCAGGGTATCCCATCACGATGACCTGGTCTGTGATGTATGCAAGATCTGGTAGCGACGATCCCATGATATTTCGCGTCATTGTGTACCGTTCGAGCGGTGCTGGGCACTAACCTAGCTCGAGATCAAGTTCATCGTCCTTGTATCGCGCTTTGTTGCCGGAAACTAAACGACGGATGAAGTCGCCCATGGTGGTGTGTGGCAGAGGATATCGTGGGGACTGCAGTACTAGTATGCGCTCATCCACGCTCCATTCGCCGCTATGCCGCCAAGCATCCGCCTGGAACACAGCTTGATGGATACCTGGGGGACCTTCTTGCTGGGGGGAAAGGACACGCTGCCTGGGACAAGTGACGTCATACGCACCCAGAGACGAATGAGGCATGTAACGTAGTTGGATCTCCGAGCGCTAGCTTCGCCAGCCTCGGTGCAATCATGCACACCGTGAGCGTACGGGACCGTGAATACGACCGCCGGAGTCTGCGTATCGTCTAGGTTTGCAATGCAGTTGATGACTGCCTGAAGCTGGATAGGTTGGACATTTGACATTAATGAAGCGCACTTGAGGTTGCTGTCTGAGCATTCAGAACGCCAAGCAACGAATCGCAGCATTTGGACGGATGCAAAGCATGCTGGTATGAGATTAAGCAACCACAACACATCCAAGATAGCAGATGCTTGGGTATACACCACAGGAGCCGCCTAGTCCTGCTTCACGGTCTTCGGCGCCTCCTGCGCCGCAAACACAAGCTTTTGGACCCGGAACGCCATGTCGATCGTCATCACGAGCGGAACCAGGAAGAACGGAATGTAGCTCGAGAGAAGGAGCAAGCGCTGCTCGGCCGTCACCGAGATATTGAGTGCCTTCGCTGCCTCTGCTGCTACTGCAGATGTGGTGAGAGGTGTGGACGACACGGGAGTGTTCAGGATGACTGCGAGACAGGGGAGGGTTGTCGTGGTTGTCGACGCGGCGTAAATGAGCAGGAGAAACGTATATGGATGGCGATCCTGAAATAAGGGGCCCTCATGAGGAACCAGTCAGGTAGGAGGGGCGGGACATACCTGTCCAGAGGCCACGAAGACCCAGTATGAACACAGGGACCTGGAAGAAACTGCGGGAGATCAGCACACTGAGCCCAAGGAGCGCAATGAGCAGGGAAACTACTCACGCTTCCACCAGCAGGAAGCTCCGGAACCAAGTGTACGCCTCCACCTGTTGCTGTCCGAAGTAACCCATGGCGCTCCCAATCAACGGGTCGTTCGACATCTCGACGTAGAATTTGGGGATGTTCGATATAATGCTAGGCAGCCATTCTTTGGGGTAGAGAGCTTGCAAGTCGACAAGGAAAGTCGCGGGTAGGTGAATCTGGCGTAGTCGGATATGCACCAACGGTGCGTGCTTTGAGTGCTAGCATCCATCGAGCGTGTTTCGACCGCGACGTACCGCAAAGAACAAGAAGTATACAAAGTCCTTACGCCTCTGTGCCAAGGGTATCCTGCTCATCGTGGTGGTCGTAGGCTAGTCGTGAACGCGTGAACGAACTCTTGTACGCGGCCGCTGCTTCAAAAAGTCAGCTGAGGTTCTGGCGCCTCTGACGCGACACTATACGCGTCCGTCACAGGCCGTCACGCGACAACCACTGAGGAGCGTGACAGTCGGGAGGGCATTGTGACACTTGTCACACGCTTACTGTAATTGTGGGCTTAGGTAAGGCTTCCCCGTCGGTCGCTGTGGCGGGGAGTGAGTGCAGCAGCCTGGCTCACCGCGCACTCCTTCAGCACCGTCCACCTCGTCCTCCTGGTGCCACTTCCTCGTAGTCTCTCGCAGCTCGTCCACATCACCTGCACATCCGCTCCTTTCTTGCTCTTTCACTCGCAAAGACCTCGCTTGGCAAAATGGCGACCGCATACTACGAGTTCTACCGCGGGTCATCGTGAGTGTGGCCCTTCATTCCATTTTGGCAGCTCCCCGTCCGAGGCGAATTTGACCATAACCTCGCTCGACGTTGTGAAACAGGATCGGTATGGCCCTGACGGACTCGCTCGACGAGCTCATCACGAGCGGTGCGATCACGCCCCAGCTCGCTATGAAGGTCCTGCAGCAGGTGTGTGCCTCTCTCGGGTGGCTCCGTTTTCGCTGGCTTCCGGGCCACTGACAGACCGTCGTCCTTCTCGATGCACGCTCTGTTTTGCGATGTGGTACGGCGTGGACGCGCAGTTTGACAAGTCCCTTGCGGACATCATGGTCAAGCAGGTGAAGACGAAGACGACCCTGAAGGTATGTCCGACCCGCGCAGCGCAGTTTGGTGGCTTACCCCCTCTGTCTACTCCCTCGAACCTCACCACCACCGGCCCGTTCACTTCGATATGATCTCATATCGCCGCAAACCTCGAAAACTTGCCTGCTTTTCGGTGTGGATATCATCGTCGGGCCCACCCTACAGGGGCACCTCCACACGTACCGCCTGTGCGACGACGTGTGGACGTTCATCGTCAAGAACCCGCAGTTCAAGATGGAGTCCAACGAGGTCGTCTCCGCGCCCAAGATCAAGATCGTCGCCTGCAAGAACGGCGACGCGATCGAGGCCGGCAAGAAGTAGACGGCCACCCTCCGCGTCCTTCTTCGCCTCCCCACCCCATTCCTCTCAGCTTGGACCGACGCCACACCCACGCGGCCTCCAAGCGCATTGTATCTCGTTCGAGGCCAGCTCTCTTCCCAGCCGGTTTCGGACCTCGTTACGCTCGTCATCCTACGCGGCTCCTCTACAGTCGCGCTGGCACGGATCGCACCTCTCCTCCCGTCCCCCATCCCTCCATCCCCTCTCGAGACTCGTTCCCGGTGTACTTGTAGCTTCCCATGGTAGACCCCCGGCCGCTGACGGACTCGTAATGTTCCCCCCGCTGTCAATTGTATTCGCTGTCACACAAGAGGAAAATAGATCCATCGCCGTTCTCTTCTGCACGCTTGTGCTGCTGAGAATCGAGCGGTGGTGGTATGAGCGTTTTGCGGTGCCTCGGGATGGCAAGCTCTCGATCCGTTTCAGCATCTTACCATCCTCAAGGCGTACGCTCGAACGTTGTGTGTGGTCAGTAAATTCTGAGCTTATCTCTCTCGCACGTTTGGCGTTCACCTTCACCCCCGCGTGCAGTGAAGACCGCTCAACTTATAGGGCATTATGACGATGGCGACGACAACGCACCGCGGATCCTGGCACGCCTCCTCTCCATTTGTAAGGCGTCCGGGGTTGCGGACGCACACATGGTCCGGAGCCTACGCGACGCACTCAACAGCTCGTCACTCTGCACCGCAGATCAAGCATGACACAGGAGCCACCACCCGCACTAGCCTCCAGAGGTGATCACCGCCAAGGAGTCACACTCATACAGTACATGTGACATGTGCATGCACCATAGGGCCCGGGCAGCACGCATTGACAAGTACCGTACCGAACCGACGCCAACGCACGTTTGATGCGCGCGTCCGAGACGAAGGCGTTTGGAATACAGTACTGTAGATGACGCTGTAGCGTCGGAAGCAGCACGCAACGGGTGCGCGAGTGCGAACGTGCTTTTGCGTGCTGCTGTGGTCATGACGGAATGCAGCGTCGTGCATTCGTGAGTTGGGGAGGGTGTGCACTGTGCTATACTTATCCGTACATGATGGTGCTTGGATGCAGTAGGGTGTCATGCGATGCGACGCAGCCCGACGCAGCCGCACACTAAGACTCCGTAGGCTGAAAGCCTGAGACGCGTCGCAAGGACGCGTTTAGTCATAAAATACTGCTACTATAGCAGTAACACTAGAGTAGTGCAATGTCGGATCCGTCGCCCGAGCGTCGGTACCGATGAAGGACCCCCCGATTCCCGGAACGTCACACTTGAAACTCATGCAATGCGCACACTGGCAGGGTCTTCACTCGCGAAACTGCGAAGCTGCGCGTGCGTCACTCGAGTCGCTACATCCCGATGCTGGGAATGACCCCATTCATAACCGCACAGCGGTATCCAGCAAGGCGTATTGCGCAGTGCGCGAAGCCAACGGCTGAGCTCGGACTTCCTGTGAATGGAAAGCAGAACGTGTAAACCTGCCCTTCATTGTAATCATGCACTCGAAGCCACTCCTATCACGACAATCTAAGTTGGTCGTGCACTACATACGTACGCACCCTGCCCTCGGGGTCGGTCACAGCTAAGCATAGGCGAGATATGCACATACGTACAAAGCGTGGCTCGCGATTGTGGGGTCGCCGTGTCAGTGCCGTCGATATCGATGCTGCTGTTGTTGCCAGAGAAGGGTACGCGTATACGGCATACGAGATGGACAGATGACCACGGAGCGCGCGAGGAGGGGATCGCGAGGGATAGATGAGACATGACCACCCACCTGCGCGCGCGACGCAATTCCGAATGGGACCTGTCGTCGGAGGGCCGGAGGAGGCTGTCGACGCTACATGCCGTGAACTCACGGGGCAGAGAGCGCTGCGGTCCAGGTCACAGCACGGACGACCTCGACCTCGAGCAATCAAGGCATTCGAAGAGAGCAGAAGCCGGGCGAAGGCGCAGGCAGGGAGAGTGAGCGGGCTTCTTCTGCTTTGTCGTTTCTGATGAGTGCGTAGCGGTGCTTATGGGCACACTCGGAGGTCGGCGCCGAGGAGTCCCAAGGACGGTTCGAGGCTTGAGATAGTTCGCAGTCGAGCCAGCCTAGTGCGGATGCTGCGTAGACTAGAGATGCTCAGGTGAGATGGCGGGAGGTCGGACCATGGAGGCTCGGAGACGGCGGGGGAGTCAGTGGGTTTGTCCCGCATTATAGCCGAGGCGGCGGGGGATTGAAGGTTTGAAGGTTTGAAGTGCGGGGCAGCTGCGCTTGGCGGTGGGCAGTTGTGGCCGCAAAAATAGCCCATCGATGGACGCGCGCGTTGACTGTGGCGGTTACCGTTCGGTGATGGACTCTGGCTGGGCATGAAAACGGGTATCGACCCTGAGAGCACGGGCGCGAGGAATGGTCCCATGGCAGGGAGAGCGGGGAGAGGCACAGTAGTCGCGGTGGGAGAGTGCGGGAGTGCCTGTGCGATTGCGGGTATAAGAGATGGCGCGAGACGGAAGAGAGAGGGAAGGGCGGAAGGGTCCAGGGGAGAGCGGGGTGCGTTGAGTGAGGGAGATTTGGTGGGGGAGAGCGATGTGATCTGATCGGAAGGGCCTGATAAGGGAAGAGATGACGACTTGCAGCGAGATCCGACGGCTGAGAGCGAGGGAGACGCCAGAGATCTGACTGCTCTCTCGCTCACGGCGGCGGTAGCGCGGCTCGAGATCGGCTCTGGCCTCTCCCTCCTCGTCTCGCCCCGGCCGAAAATCAGACGGTCCTCAGAGATCATGCTCATTATTATAATATATACTCCTCTCGTCGCAGCGCAGACCGTCTCAGGAATGCCCCCTGCCTGCTCGAGTGTGGTACTACTGTAGCAGTAGACGACGACGATGCCTGCGTTACTGGTCGAATCACATGCGGCAGTTGGCGAGATCAAGAACGAGCGCAACTTCGCGGTAAACGCCCGCGCGTGCTCGGTCGCGCAGGCTGAGGCTCCCAGTGCGAGGGCCAGTGCCCGTTACAGTCTTAGCCGGCCGCACAAACTCGAGTGCGTATCCCCCGCCCTTTGCTATCTCCTCCGTCTCTCTTCTCATCCACCACCTCCCTCTCCAGCCTCTACCACCTCCTCTGCGCAGTCGACTCCTCTCCTCGCCCCCACCTTCACCATACTCTCTCTCACACCAACTCCTCCCGCCCCTCTTCATCCGCCGCCCCTCTCGCCAGACCTCGCGATCAATTAGCCACTTCCCGCTCTCGCTCAGAAAACGCCATCCAACCCGCACCGCGCCACAATCCACCTGCACAGTCTATGCACCCTCCAGAGCCCGCAGAGAAACCGCGTCTCGTCTGGGATTGGGACATTGAGCATGCCGATAGACAAGAGGAGCGAAAAGCCGATGCCGCCGTACACGGCGCCATCCCCTTCGAGGTCGACCGAAAGCTCCTCAAGGACATCGTCCAGGAGCGCATGGGCGCCGAGGTCGCCCGTATCAAGTTTCTAGGTGCCGGTGAGTGCAGCTTGGCTCTATCTCTCCACCTATCAGAACTAAGTGCTTTGTCCGATCTTGCAGGCACATTCCACAAAGTCAGTGCTCGTATCTCTCGTCTCCGTCTGCTAACCCCCATCACCGCCGCATGCATTCCATTCGGGGTGTCGCCCCGCAACCCCGCCGCTAGGCTAGGCTCATTTGGCGGTCGCGACTGCGGGGCGACGCTCCGAGCTTCACATTGTTCTCAAACCTACCGCTCTTCGCGCGCACGTTTGCCGGCGACTTCGACGAAAGCCGTCGTCACCTCGGCAAAGGTCCGCGTGCTTGGCGCGTACGCCGCCGCACCTTGGCGCGAATGCTCGTCCCGTTGCTCGCTTCCGCGAACGGCGCGGCGATGCGCAGCGGCGGGGAGGTCTTCCAAATCGGGCCGTGCGCCCCACTCCTACCAGAGACCCACTTGCCTCTGCGGCGCGGAGGGTTGTCTTGGCTGCTTCCATGTTCCCAGCGATTGCTACATGTGTTTGTGGAGACTGACGCCGATGCTCTACAGGGATATCTTGTTACGCTCGTCGATGCGCGTGAGGTCGTTCGCGCGGGTCGCACGCCGGTTCATGCCTCGACTCAAGACCGAGTCCGAGGTCGCGACGATGCGATACCTGCGCGAGCACACCTCCATCCCGGTGCCAGAGGTGTACCAGTACGATTCCAACCCATACAACCGATTAGGCGGCGAATACTTGCTCATGTCGAAGGTAAGCAATGCTCAACGTCTACCTGGCCGGTCTAAGAATCTGTACTCATATTCCACATGTCATCCAGGCACCGGGTATAGCGCTGTCCAAGGTGTTCCATTCGATGCCCTACAACACGCTCAGTGCGCTCATGGAGAACCTCGCGATGATGCTCATCCCGCTCTTCGCCCACCGTTTCCCCTATGATCGGTTCACTATACGACGGGCCGGACCCCAACGCGCCCGCCTCGGACATGACCTCCTCTCTCGCCACGCCCACGCCCAGCACCTACACGCGCTCCACGAACATTTCCGACGCGCTCTCCAAGCTCCAGCTCGCCGACGCCGCCTCCCTCGCGGCACCCGCCGCCTCGGACCCCTCCAAGGCGTTCCACGTCGGGCCGATCGTCTCCTGGCCGTTCTTCGGCTCCGCGCGCGGCGACCTCGCGCACCCGGACGAGATCGACCGCGGGCCGTGGCGGACGACGCGCGCGTACCTGCAGGCGTGCGCGGAGCGCGAGATCCGGGGCGTCATCCTCGAGAACGAGGGCAAGGCCGCGCCGCACCGGCTGCACCTCGACCCGGACGAGATCGAGAGCTCGCGGCACCACCGCATGACGGCGCTGCCCGACGACGAGTCGGACACGTCCGACGAGTGGGACTGGGACGAGAGCGAGGCGGAGTGGGACGGGCCCGGGGACAGGATGTACCAGGATTATAGGCGGATGCAGCGCACGACGTTCTTGGTCAGCCACCTGAAGCAGAGGGAGGAGAGGGTGAGGGAGGAGATGGGCCGGTTCTTGAGGATGATGGAGAGGCTGGGCGCGATGAGCCACGAGGAGGGCGATGGGGGAGGAGGCGGTGGTGGGCGCGAACGGCGATGGGGGAGGGGGTAGCGTCTGACGCGGACGAGTTCTCGCTCGACTGCCACGATCTGAACCTCGAGAACGTCTTCGTCGACGAAGAAGACAACTCCAAAATCGTAAGCCCTCTCAACTGACCGTCCACATCTCCGACCATTGACTGACCACTCATCACCGCCCACCGCAGACATGCATCATAGACTGGGAATCCGACGACGACCCGCCCGCTCTGGGCATGCGCCCACGTCCCCGCCTTCCTCCAGTCCTCCCCCTTCACCTCCAAGCTCTTCCGCGCGACCGTCGAGAAGCTCTCGCGCACCGCGCACCACCCCGCGCCCGCGCTCGTGCACGGTGCCCCCGTCGACCTCGCCGCCGTCGCGCGCGAGTGGCTCCACCACGAGGCCGCCGGCGCGCGCCTCCGCATGGCGCACCGCTGCATCGAGTGGGACGGCTGGGAGGAGGGCCTCGTCGCGAGCATCCTCGGCCCCGAGGAGAACGAGGAGGACTGGTTCCGCAGCTGGGACGAGGCCGCGGACTCGGGCGTCGGCGGGGAGCCGCCGAGCCATGGCGAGCTCGTCGCGGACGACGCGCATGCACACCAGGGGATGGGCCGCTCCCGCGCGGGGTCGGGCCCTGGCGAGGGCGGGCACGTTACACAGCAGGCCGCTGCGTCCGACTCCCCGCTCGTCTCGGGCTCGCCGACGCTCACCGCGTCCACGAGTTCGGGCGACGACGCGCTCAAGCGCAAGCTCGGCGCTTCCGCCGCCTTCACCGTTGGCCCCGGGACCGGGACCGGGAACGGGAACGGGGCGGTGGTGCCGAAGGTGGTCGTCGCGGTCGAGAAGGAGCGCGAGAAGCTGCTGAACGCGACGGGCGACTTCTGCGGCGGGCGCGGGGGCGAGCTCGGGCGGCGTCTCGAGGCGTGGCTGTACGTGAACGGCACGGCGGACGGGCGCGTCGACCTCGGTCGGCGGTGGGAGGGCGAGGAGGGCGAGGAGGAGGGGGAAGAGGCTGCCCACGCGCCCGGGTCCGAGTGAGGAGTGTGAGATCGGTGTCGGGGGTGGTAGAGGGCGGGCGGTTGGGGTACGCGCAGCATCGCATCCACATCTATCGGGACTGGGTCTGTCTCTCTTGCATATGCATGTTTTCTTGTCATCGCATCCTCATTCTTCTACATCCTCACGCGCTTTCCTTCCTTCCCTCCAAGCCCTCATCATCGGACCGTCTCTGTGCAGCCCCGTACGATATCTAATGGCTCGGTAGTTCCTAGTTCACGACCCCTCCCGCGCACAGAGTCTCGAAGCACGCATGTACATCACGTCTCTCCCGCTATTTCGTGTACAAGAATTCGACCGCATTACAGTTACTTATACCGCTGAAAGTCCTCAACGTCGGGCGTGGTCCCGTCGCGTCCCACTGAACTTCTGGAACAGTCCTATTCCGGCTATACTTGCGAGCACAAATGAGAGAAGAGGGAGAGAGAGTGCTATGGAATGCATTGACGTCAGGAAACGCGGAAGTATACAGGCTAGACCGAGCCGCCTCAGGCCACCCGCGCGCTCATCTAGCGGGGGCGGATAACGGGACCAACGAGCAAGAGAAGACGCTGCCGTATCTCTCACGCTCGTGCTCAGATGTCGTAGCGAGCCTATGCGTGCCACGCCTTCACGATGAGCTCGGTCAGGCCTGGGTACGGTGTGCGTGTCAGCGTCCGTTCGAACGTTCTGGCCCCGTCGCGGGAGCGACCGGGGAGAGCAACGGCAAGGACGCACCGATGTCGTTCGTGTTGAACTGGTACACGCCGACGAGCACGCCGACGGTGGTTGCGCGCAGCGCCCACTTGCTGAGCGGGCCGAGGAGGGGGAACTTGCGGGGGTGGAGGTAGTCGACGAGGACGCAGTCGAACTGCAGGGCGGGTACCGGTTAGCATGCCTGTCCTCGTTATCACATGTGCAAGATTCGGGAGGTTCGTCTAACGCCGCAAGTCGTCTGCACCGACCGCGCAGTCGCGATGAGGACGAGTGCATGCCAAAGAAGGCACGACACGCGCGTTCTGAACGAAGGCAGAGGAGACTTACGCCGATGTGACTGTGCATCACCAGGCTCACGCCGAGCAGGCCGTCAAGGATGGGATAGCTAGTACCGCTCGTCGCGAATGCAGCAACGGTGAGGGGGACAAGGCCAGCAGAGAGGAGGCGTTCGAATGCCCAGTGGTATGAACCGTGGGTCTTTGAGGGAGGGGGGAAGGGAGTGGGGTCGTTCACGGTGCCCCTGTAGATGGCTGCAGTCCAGTTGAGCTACGAGACACGCATACAGTGAGCGGTTCAGTACGTACGACCACCGGGGACGTATGCAGAGTCCGCCGCGCCCCTAGCTGTTACAGACGTCGTCAGTCATCCAGCTATAGAGAGCACGCGCATGAGGAGGGCGCCGCAGGCAGTTATCAACCGCGACGCGCCCATGACGGGGTGCGCACCTTGGAGAGCGAGTGGCCGGAGAGACCTGCGCGCAAGGGCGGCGGCGACGTTCCTGTTGGACGCAGCGCGGGCGACGAGGGCGGAGGACATGGCGGGCGATGTGGAGGATGGAAAGGACGGCGAGCACGGAGAGCGGGTTGTGTGGTCGTGCGGAGGAGATCGAGGTCGCCTTGCAATGGTCGTCCCCTGATTGGCTTCGGCATCCCTCTCCCGCTTTCGGCCGTCCCTTCCGCCCGTCTATGTACCCTCTCCCCCATCCCATCCGCGTCGATTGCTGCTCGTTCTAGCAGGACTCGCAGCACTTCGTAACACTGCGATGAATAGCTTTGTCCTTGCAACACAAGTGTCAAAACGTTCAAAATTGAACAAAAAGTCGCTCATGGACATTCAGGGAGTCGAACCCTGGTCCTCACGCATGCGAAGCGTGCGCGCTACCACTGTGCCAAATGCCCGATGACGTAATCTCCTTGCGGTCAATCGAGTTCCCTGAAATGAATTACAGTAAGAAATTACTGCTCGTACCAACCAACACTCGCCCTCTCCTCTCGCGTACAGGGAAGTCATGGACACAGTTGCAAGCATTGTTCTAGTCCTGGAGGCCATCCATTGAGTTCCAAGTAACTACGCTAGAAGAGTACAGAGTATATGAGGATGTCACAGGGAGATGTCGACATGCCGCAACGTATAGAACCGAGCTACGACACTTCCTAACCTGCTTGAGCAAACAGCCTTGATCTCGAGAGAACAGGACTCAGACGAGTCACTGGCACTGTCTCGATGGTAGAGCATACTGGCATCGAGCAGCGTGGCATATCTCTCTGGGTGAAGAAAAGGAGGCGCAACAGGCTGGTGTTTTATACACCTCCGCACGTGGCGCTTCTCACGGATTTTGATCTGTGCTCGATGTCGCTCTAGTCCCGGGTTGCGCTTGTGTTGTGCGAGGGGTGGGCTGTACAGAGTGCTCGCCGCCTTCACGAGGATCGGCAGCCGAAATAGAACAAGAAGTAAGGACGGCTTCAACATCCAAGGGTTCATAAACCGCATAGGTATCGTGTATGATTACATCGTACTGCTACAATACAGTGCATGTCAATAAGTTAACGAGGCCAATAGGTGTTCAGGCCGGAACTGCCGATACACTCGGCGTCGCGATGCTCACGCTACCAGCTCGAGCATTCTCAGGGCCGCGCGAGCAGCGACCTCGGCTCGAGCTTGAAGCGAAACTTCGCCTTGACCTGCTTCCTCTTGACGCGATCCTTGCATCGGCTGCACAGCGACCCGTGGTGGCCCAGAGGGACGAGCCGCTTGCAGTTCTTGTTCGTGCACGGTGCCTGCACCCAGCCCATCAGCACGTCGCGCAAGCACAGGAGAAGAACGAGACGGTCATCTACATACCCGCTCAGGACTGATGGTCTCCAGCCCGTTGCTCGTCGAAGCCTGGATCAAGCTCGTGCTCGCCGTATCCGTATCCGTCGTGCTCGGGGACGACACCCGCGGCATCTGGACGCGGAACTGCGAGTACGCGCTGCCGGACTGCGCGTCCACGACGGGCTCCTTCTCGCGCTTGCGCTTCACGCTGAACGCGGGCCGCGCGCCGTCCGTGCACGGGACGCCCACGCCGCTATCATAACCGTTTTGGTACGTCTCTTCCGTACGAATGATGAAGGTGCCAAACCTTTGTGGCCGAGCCTGGCCCGACGGCTCGCTCGACGACGACAATGCTGCCGCGTTGCCGCTCGCAGGCGCGCTCGACTCGAATCGCGTCGGCTGGCTGTGGAAGACGCTGTACATGCCTTGCGGTGGTATGGGAGCTGGGTATGGCGGCTGCACGAGCTGCTCCGAGGGCTGTTGATCTTGTCCTGTTGGAGATGCTGCGCCGTTCGGCGGAGGTGGAGGAAATGCGTGAAGGTACGGAAAGGGTGGCAAGGGAGCAGGCCATGCTTGACCCGGGGTTGAGGCAGGATACGGTTGACCAGGCGTCGGAGGATATGGCGGTGGCGGGGGATACCCGAACGGTTGTCCGGGATACCCATACGGATACATGCCGTACACGGATTGGTACGCCGGAGGAGGAGGGTATTGTCCTTTGGCCTGCGGGTACGGGTATGCATAATTAGGAGGCGGCGGGTACGGGGACATATACGGCGGCTGCATGAAGTACGGATATCCGTTGGGAGCCGGCGGGTAGGGAGGTGGTCCTGCTGGGGTCGTGTCGGTGCCTGCAGGGTTGTTTGGTACGTTCGAAGAGCCGGTCGTGTCGCTGGGCGCACCAGTTGATTGTCCCGCTGTCGCCTGCTGCTCGGTGCTGGACTGTGCGATCGCCTTGGCTTTGCCTTTACCTTTCGCCTGTTTCCTCTGTGAAGTAGGGGAGGCAGACGTCTGTGGATCAGTGGTAGCGGCGGCAGAAGCTGTCGCAGCACCATCTGCCTGCCCCGGCTGTATAGCACCAACGCTGGCTGATGGCACAACCGTTTGCTGAGCTGCTGCTGCCGCAGCTGCAGCCAAAGTCGCGGCTAATTCTGACAGCTGCGTTCGACGCAGGGTTAAGCAGGGCTGCCACCGAAGAGGACCATATGAACGCACCTTTTCGTAGCGACTCTTCATCTGGGCAGCCTCTTCTGGAGACACAGGGTCCACGAACAGAAACGCGGGTCGTTCGGGCTCAGGAGGAGCGCTATTGAAGACCGTGGTGGATGAAGCCATCGCCGCAGCGTACTGCTCTTGTTCTGAGAGCTCCGGAGCAGAACCATGCGACTCTTCGCCCACAACCTGCTGCACAGACGCACTGGTCTCTCCAGGTCCTGTCATATCGGCATCCGCAGTGGTACCAGAACCAGAGGCCTCGGCTTCTGGGGCATCGGGAGCAGTAGAAGGGGTAGTGCCCTCACCGTCACCTTCGCCCGCCGCCGTGTCCTCCTTTCCCTTCCCCTTCTCCTCCTTTTTCTTCTTTTTCTTGTTGCTCTTTTTCTCGCCCTGCGCACCAGGCGCCGCGCTCCCCTTCGGCGTCCTTTCCCTCAACCTCCAGCCGCACCCTCCATATCTTGCCCTCCGCGAGCTCAGGCGGGATCAGCCCGCTGTCGCGCAGCGCCTTGAGCCGCCGCCCCGCGCGGTCCCGCGACCGGCACAGGTCGCACATCTTCCACGGGTTGCTGGGCGAGAGGAGGTTCGCGCACGCTCGGATGGAGCAGACGTGGTTCGTGCGCCGCGTACCGCGGGCCGCGGGCGGCACCCCGTGCGTCGGCTCGCCGAGGGGAGTGTCGTCGACCGGTTGAACGTCTGCGCCGGCTGGATCTGTGGATGAGCTTGCACCTGCGCCGTTCGTAGTAGACACGCCGGATTCGGCAACGACTGGCGCCACTACATATTCAGGACCCATGCTCGCGTCCCGAAGATGCTGTTCGATATCGGCCAGCTCGAGGTGTTGGCTGGCCGAGGCAGACGGGTCGGGGCTCATACTCTCCTCCTCATGGCGTTCTCCGTCCACACTACCGACGCTAGCGCTCCGCGCACCCACTGCAGCGGCCCACCCGTCATACGCCTGCGCCTTGACTTCCTTGTCACGCACTCGCTTGAGCTTGCTGTGGTGGCGGTTCTGCACACGGTGCTTTTCGCAACGCAGGTACTGGTACTCTCCAGGGAGGATCTCTCGGCAGTGCGAGACCGTACACATGCGGGGCGGACGCGGAATGGGCTGCCCGTCCGGACCGAGCTCAGACGACGGGCCTGCCCGCCCCTCTTCCGGCTCATCCGTGGTCGAACGAGCGTACTCGCGCCAGATCTCGTCCTCAGGCGGCGGAAGCGGGAGCGGCGGGAGGCCCTGCAGAGCGCGTCGCTTATCCTCTTCCTCGCGCAGCTTCTGCAGCTCTTGCACCGCGAGCTCCTTGTCCTTGCGCCATTTCTTGCGCTTCGTGGTCCCGTAGTTGCGGTACCTGTTCCGGCAGGGCTCACACATCTTGAAGAATGAGTTGCCCGGGATGAGCGTCTTGCAGCCCTTGATGGAACAATAACGCGGCGGCAGCTGCCCATCGACGGGCGGGACGGTGGCGCCGACGGGCACTGTAGGTCCGGAAGTGACGCGAGTCGTGAGGTTGAGATTCGGTACGGACTCTAGGACTTCCGCAAGGACGGGATGGATCTCGGGAGCAGACGGAGGCGGAGGTGGACCTGAAGTATGCGAGTAGTGGGATTGATATTGCGGTCGCTGCTGTGGCGGATCTGACGGTTGGACATGTGAAGGCTGTAAGGGAGGGTGTGAATGGCCCTCCTGCTGTTGGTGTTGCTGTGGGTGAGAATCTTGCAGCTGAGGCCCGCCTTGCGGATAGTAGCCAGGTTGACGCGGTTGGTTGTCCGCAGGTTGCATATGCGGCAGGGTCAGTGCTCCTGCGAGCTCGGACGTCTGCGAGAAAAGACGAGGGTCGAGCGCGCGAGGAT
Source organism: Trametes sanguinea (assembly GCA_008973685.1). Classification (NCBI taxonomy): domain Eukaryota; kingdom Fungi; phylum Basidiomycota; class Agaricomycetes; order Polyporales; family Polyporaceae; genus Trametes; species Trametes sanguinea. The sequence goes on from WAHA01000017.1 coordinate 981,952, forward strand.
TCCAGCTTTGGGAGAAGTCGAAGGGCTGAGTATGTTCCTCCGTAGAGTGAGGTTGGTGCGGTGCCTGGACGCCGTCAGTTAGCAATGGCAGACCTTGGCGGTATGGCAAGAGCTTCGATCCGCTGCGAATCCGATCGACGCAATCGTAGCGGGAGACTCAATTCGCATACGTCCACGAGTTTGCAACATATGTATATGGAAATGGGACAAGAGGTTATGCTACTCACCTCGTATGTTCGCGACGGGCCTGCAACCGGTTCGGCAGGTTGCTGAGGAGCATCCCTCTGCTCCTGAGAGATCTCGTCGTCGGGCATCCAGACTACAGGCTGGCCCGTCTGCGCGTTATTGAGGAGGGCCTTCTCCATCTTGCGCTTCGCGCGTTTAGTGGACGCGTATATGCGGTGGCGACCGCGACATTGTTCGCACATCTTGTGAGGGTACGCCGGCGGAAGGGGCGCGGTGCATCCCTTCACCGTGCACCGTTTCGCGTCGGCCAAGTTCTGCAGAGGCTGAGGGGTATCCGGCGCGAACGCATGGCTGCTGCTCGGTGCATTTTGGACTGGGTTCGTGAAGCTAGGCTGAGCAGTGACGGGGGGAGGATAGGGAGGAGCCGGGCCAGAGTTGACGTTGGGGAAGGAGACGTGCTCGCGATAGTAGGAGCTCATTCGCAGGTCGTGTACTGGGCCGACGACTATGGCACTGGCGCCAGACGACGGAGGCTGGGATCAGGACAGGCTGAGGATTGCCGTTCACGTTCGCTGCAGACAGCTGGCCACTGGCAGGTCTGGGACGAACTTAAGCAGACCAGTCTTCTCAGTCTGTCACAGTCCCCTCTCGCGCACTCACTCCGACCCTCCCACGTGGCGGCGTTTCACCCTCAATCGTCCCCACACACTGTGACTTTTCTCTTTGTTGCTCAGAGTGGTGCTTTATAATGCGCATGGACATGACATCGTATACAACAACTTCTCTCAACTGGTGCAGGAGACGGGATATACAAGGCGTTGAGGCAAACAGTCAACGGGGTCCTCCCGCGGTGTCAGGGGCCCTGACGCGACTGAGTCTGGTGTCTTTGTGCGGACAGCGGCAGCGGCCTTCAAATTCTGTCCTCGTCTTCCTTGCCACACTGACCGCACTGCACAGTCCCCTGCTCTGCTCTGCTCTGTTCTGCTTTCTTGCTGACCGCATCATCTACAGCCCCTCTGCGACGCTCTCGGTCTCATGGCCGGCCTTGGATACTTTGCCTTTCCTCCAACCAGTCAACAGAAGAATGGACGTGACGCGCACGCCCCACAGCGTCCTCAGCGCCATGACGCCCATTCAAGAGAGCCAGGTCCTTCTCGGGCAGAACCGCGACAGGGTCGTGAGCAGCGCGCACACGCCGAGGGTTCAAAACCAGACACGACGCCGCGCCAGCATCGCGCCCCGGACGAGCCAGCACCGATCTCACAGAGCGAGCTCGAGTACGTCCGGATGGGCCTCAGCATCCGCGACACGCTCGGGCGCGTCGACAAGGCGCGCACAGCCCTCATCCGCGCAGAGCTGCGGCAGCGCGAGAGGCTGGCCAGGCTCGTCGGGCAGTGGGAGGCGTACGAGACGCGGTGGCGGGCTCTCCTGGCCTCCGACCGACCCGTCGCGTTCGCGGACGTCCCGTGGCCTGTGCCGACGCCCCCTTCGTCCGTCGACGACATCAGGCCGGAGGCCGTCGCCCAGTTCTTCGTCGACTCGCTGAAAGTGCCGGGCAACACAGCGACGGAGCCCGAGAGGCTGCGCAGTGCGATCTTGCGGTGGCATCCGGACAAGATGTCCGCCATCTTCTCCCGGACTGTTGAAGCCGATGTGGACTCTGTTCGTGAAGGCGTCAACGTCGTCTTCTGTGCTCTGCATGCGCATGTCAAAGGGCCACGGGACGACCCAGTCCCTCGGTCGTAGCCCGAACGCGATTCGCGTGTTACGGACATGGATCTGTATCTCTTGTGTGTTAATGTGTGCTTTGTTTCCAATGTAATATATCCTCTTCATGTCAACATTGATCGAAAGCGTGAGCACAAGTGGTAGTCCCGGAAGACCGAACCGGAGACGACGCAATGATAGAGTACACCATTCTCCAACAGAACACACTTAACCAGCGCCAGCACTTCTCCACCACCGGACCACACCATCCTCGCCTCCGCTCACAAACGCACCAGCCGTCCCATGCGCCGGTGGCTTCGGCCTCCAAGACACTGACCAGACCTCCCCGTTGTCCTGCACGGTCGACACGGCCGCCCGCGCGCCGATGTCCCACACCTTGATCGTCTTATCCGCAGACCTACATGACGTATCAGAGGTGTGAGTACGGGGTTTGAAGCAAGCAAGCATGAAAAGACGGCTGGACGCACGCAGAGACCGCTAGCCGACCGTCGAGAGAGATGTCCGTGCTGAGGACCCAGGACGAGTGCCCGCTGAGCGTCGCGACCGCCCCAGATCCCGGCTTCCCAGACGGGGAGACCCGCACGTCGTGCAGGATGAGCCGCTTGTCCTCCGACGCGGAAAGAAGGAGCTGCGCGGATGGTCAGCAGAGCTGCGTTACGGCGCGGACATCACAAGCAGGCCTACGTTCGAATCTTCCGACCAGGCGAGCGAGCGCACGGCCATCGCGTGCGAGCTGTACGTGGTCTGCAGGGAATTGGACGCGAGGTCGAAGATGTAGATCTGGCCAGCTTCGGAGGACATCGCTACTCGCGAGCCGTCTGGACTCTGTCCGCCATGTTGTCAGCGGGTATGCTCGAGTATGTGGCACAAGGCGTGGGGCGAACGCTATGGACCACGTACGTGTTTGCAGTACAACCCGAACTTGCTGCGCCCGCTGGTCAAGGTCGCGCGCCGCTCGCCAAACGAGCCGGGTTCCGCAGAGTGGATGGTGACGTTCCCCGATCCTCCGGTAGACGCATACGTCCCACCCTTAGGATTCAAGGACACCGACCAAGCTATCATGCACGCAAAGGCCAATACGATGTATCCGTCAGCCTGCATTCGACCATTTCATATGGCGCGTCCAACGTACAAGGTTCAGTCGCCTCTCCACCCGTACGCGCATAGCTCTCATGCGTCCCCTTGACCTCCCCGTCTTCCAAATCCCACAAGCACGTCAGGCCCTCGAGGGTGTTGTACAGCGCGTGCTTGCCGCTCGGGTCCACGCTGAGCGAGACGAGGCCGAGTGTATGCGGGGCGCGCGCGCGCGAGACTTGGCCGGAGATCGAGTCCCATTGCTTGATCGAGCCGTCTGCGGAGATGCTCACGACCGTGTCCGCGGCGGTCCAGGATACGCCCCAGACTGCGTCAGAGTGGGCTGCGGGGGAAGAGGGGTGCGTGCGTGAGCGGATGGAGGGGAGGGGAGGGGAGGACGCGACGCGACGTACGTTCCGCGCCGTCAGTGGGCGTGTAGGAAGGCGAGACTCTGTACATCTTGAGGTTAGACGAGTTCTCTGTAAAGTACAAAGCAAGAGTACCATTGATTTGGACGATGTTTTGAAATGGTTAGCAGAGGCGTTATGTGTTGAGAGAGGTCGAGTAGATGTGGATCACTGGATGCAGTTCACTCAGCACACGGTGAAGTCACCACGCCCGGGGGCTCAGTCCAATCTGTGAGCGTCTATCCTATCTACACGCAGGCGCCTATCTATTGCGCCTAGGTCACCCTCTCAACTTCGCGCAAGCAAACTGCTTGACAGGCGAAACTTGAGCTGTTGTTGCTGAGGGTATCAATGAACGGAGTGTGCTCAACGCACCAAGTGCGAGATAGTCGGAGACTTGTTAGCGCATGCTAGAGCAAACAGCGTGCAGCAGATGAAGCAGGAGCGGCATCCAGGCTGCTGTCGGAGTTAGCCGGCGGAGTTCCAACCGTTCATATACACGCCCAAGACCAAACCTTATTTTTTCCCTCACATCCACGAACGCGGAAGAAGACATCGGCCCTCTGCTCAATCTCAAATACTAAAAGTACGTCGCGCAGTGTAGCACTTGCGGCCGTGCAAGGATACTGACAGCGTTGCTGCGAACGTAGGATGTCTGACGCTTCTGATGAAATTCAAGTCGACGCCCCCGTCGAGGTCGAGGCTCCGGCTGAGGCTCCCAAGGGCAAGCTCTCCGTCGAGGAGGCGCTTCAGGTTCGTGCGCTTTGAGATCTGGCATACCAGGGATAGTCTTCCTGACTATACTGCCTGAATTTTACAGCAAGTTCTGAAGAACGCTCTCGTCCACGATGGCCTCGCTCGCGGTCTCCGCGAGTGCGCCAAGGCGCTCGACAAGCGTCAGGCTCACCTGTGCGTCCTCGTCGAGACGTGCACGGAGGCGGAGTACATCAAGCTCATTGAGGCGCTCTGCGCCGAGCACAAGATCAACCTGATCAAGGTCTCCGACGCGAAGATGCTCGGCACCTGGGCTGGTCTCTGCAAGATCGACCGTGAGGGTAACCCGCGCAAGGTCGTCGGCTGCTCGTGCGTCGTCGTTAAGGACTACGGTGTCGAGAGCGAGGGCCTGCACGTCCTCCTCGACTACTTCAAGAACCGCTAAGTGAGTGTCTTTCGGAGCTCGGACTTGGGGATGACAGAACAGACTCCCTCGACGGAGAGAACCCGTGAGGAAAACTGTCTATCCGGAATCATTATATGTTGTCTGAAGCTCGCGTTTGTGTGTCGAGAGTGATGAGAGGACCGGAGCGCTGACTTGCTTCTCTCCACAGATTATTCTCGGTTTCTTGTAGCTGTAGTCGTGTTACCTGCCACAATGCCATAACGATGTACGACCTCCATTTGCGTGAAAGTGGTGCGATGTTGCGAGCTGCATCCGTTCGCAGCGCCTCTCCTTTGATGTTTCGCCAGTGGGCACCGCGTGCAGACCGACGTGCGAGATTGTCGTCGGACATTGCCCCTGACATATCCGATGTTTGCGGGCTTGATATGGTGCGGCGTGCCTAATCGTGAATGGCGTGACCGAGGAAATACCAGTTAAAGACGCGCAGCTGGCGCTGAAGGCGAAGTGCATGCACCCATTCGAAGCGCGTCGTTGGTTGCAGGCTGGCCGTCGCAAATCGACAGCGAGGCTCTTCGTCGGCGAAAGGGCGCAGGTCATGTTGGATGAGGCCATGTGTCCTGAGTCGGAAGCATGTGCGTGGATCAGCGTAGGAGAATGGGCGCTTACGGAGAGTGCGGGGAAAACACATGCTCGAGGTATGATCGAATGGATGGCCTGATTCCTCTGGCTCTGTCTGGGACTGGCAGTGGAGGAGAGTGTGGTCGTACGCTCGACCCTTTCTTTTCCTCGGTGCCGCCAGCTTCAGCAGCGCATTGTACGACTGTTCCGTAAGCCGCCCTCCGAGTCCACGTACTACTCTTACCCAACCTCTGCCTTCAACAAGGCCTCGCCGTCCTCCTCATCCACCGACTCCGACTCCGAGTCCCCCTCCCTCTCCATACTACCCGAGCATGGCGGTCCAACTCCCCAACCTGGCCCTCCCAACAGCCTTCCTGGGCAAGCTGGATCCCAAAGCTCGACGGTCATTACTCGTCGCTCTCTTCACCCTCCTCCTGCTGCGCGGCCGCATAGCTGATCTGCCACAGCGTGCGCTCGCCAAACTCAGGAATGTCACCTCGCGGCCCGATATCTCCCAGGAGGAGCTCGCGCAGGCGTTGCAGCAGGTCTACATAGACGAGCCTGACGGTTCCAAGACACTGCTTGTTCCGCACAAGGGCCAGATATCCAAGGTACGCCGCTTCGATCAGAGCTTCTTCTCTCCGTGGACCTTGCCCATCCTTACTCACGCCCCCTTCCGTCAGGTCAACATCAAGCCCACACCAGGCGCTGTGATTGCGCAGAACGCGAAGCACTTCCCTCTCGTTCCGGCATCGCACAAACCAAACCTCGACAAGACGTTCCTGCGCCAGCTATTCGCCATCCTCCGCATCGCGTTCCCGTCATGGCACTCCAAGGAAGCCTTGATCCTGGTCTCACATTCCTTCTTCCTCGTGCTTCGCACAGTCTTGAGCGTCGGTGTCGCCCGTCTAGACGGACACATCGTGCGGAACTTGGTCAGCGCAGATAGCAAGGGATTCGCAAAGGGCATCGGCATGTGGTTCCTGCTCGCCATCCCGAGTACATACACGAACTCCATGGTAGGCCTTGCTTTGCTGCACGTTCCGTTTCGTCACTAAGCCATGTCTTTGTCTGTCAGATCAAGCATCTGCAGGCCAAGTTGTCATTGCGCATGCGGAGTCGGCTGACACGATATACCGACGATATCTACCTCTCCTCCGCGCCTCACCTACGTTACTATCGCGTCGCACTAGAAGGCGGTCTCGACGACGTAGATCAGTACATCACATCCGACATCGGCGCATTCTGCGATGCTCTTTCAGGCATATAGTGAGCTGCTTCTGCCTCCTACTCTGCTGCATTCATACTGAAGAGGCTCTCAGCGGAAACGTCCTGAAGCCTGCTCTGGACTTGGTGCTGTTCACCTCACAGCTCTCCCGCTCGCTAGGAATTCGCGGCACAGCTATGCTGTTCCTGAATTACTATATTACGGCGAGGATCTTGCGCGCCGTTACACCTGCGTTTGGTCGCCTGGCTGCTGTCGAGGCGCGCCTGGAGGGCGAGTATCGCGCAGGGATGGGTAGGGTAGGCCGAGAGAGCGAAGAAGTCGCGTACGTGGTTCCGCCAGGTGTTGATCTACCTCTGCTGAAGGGTCCCTTGCAGGTTTTATGGTGGAGGGTTGCGCGAACGCAGCATCCTCTGGAGAGCCTACCTTCGTTTAATCAGGCACGTAAACTCGATTTACAAGGTGCGACATAGCGGCTGTCTCTGCTCCTCGTACGGAAGCTGATGTCTCTGGCAGATTCGGATAGCGTACGAGTGGACAGAAGACTTCGTCATCAAGTACCTCTGGAGTGCCGCCGGATACTGCCTGATCTCCATCCCTGTCTTCTTCACCAGGCGACGCAGACATGTGGGGGTGCAGGCACACGGTCCCCGGCCGAACGAAGGCGTCGATAACGAAGTCGCGAACCGGACAGAGAGTGAGCCTGCATAGTTTTCTCCCTCGGAGGGTTCATTGCTGACCTCCACGCAGCATACATCTCCTCTCGCCGGCTGCTTCTCTCACTCGCCGACGCCGGCGGCCGTCTCATGTACGCGTACAAGGACCTCCTCGAGCTCGCGGGCCTCACCACCCGCCTCTACACCCTCCTCTCGACCCTGCACAACCTCCCGCCGCTCCCGATGCCCACGCCCGACCCCAAGTCCGTCGTCGCGCTCCGCAACGTCGACATCGGCGTGCCCTCCATCGCCCCCGTCTTCCTTTCGGCCGCCGAAGGCGAGAGCCAGGCGAACGGCAACGGGCACGCCTAACGGCTCTGCGAAGGGCTCGGGCACGGTGTTGGTGCGCGGGCTGTCGTTTGAGCTGGAGCCTGGCGAGCATCTTATGATCACTGGGAGCAACGGAGTCGGGAAGACTGCGATCGCGAGAGTGTTGGCCGGGCTTTGGGCTGCGCAGGGTGGCGGAGTCGTCAGCCGGCCTTTGGGCAAGGAGGGCGTGTTCGTCGTGCCGCAGAGAGCGTACATGGTCACCGGCACGCTCCTCGACCAGTAAGTCTCCTACTCGGTCATACGCCAGAGGCGCGAAGCTGGTACTGACGGCGGTTGGCGTGCAGGATCATCTACCCGGACTCGTACCCGCAGTTCGCGGCGTCGGGCAGAACGCACGAGGAGCTGATGGAGATCCTGGCCGCGGTGAACTTGGCGTACTTGCCTGCGCGTGAGGGCGGGTGGACGACGCGCAAGGAGTGGCGGGACGTGCTTAGCGGCGGTGAGAAGCAGCGGGTGAGTCCTCGTCGTCGGCATGAGGGGTGAACGGGAACGCTAACGCGATCGGCAGATGGGTATGGCGCGGGTGTTTTACCACCGGCCAAAGTTCGCCATTCTCGATGGTGCGTGTCTCCATATTCTTTCTGCTATTGGCATAAGGTATGCTGAACTCTCATGCTATGACAGAGTGCACGAGCGCGGTGTCGAGCGACGTCGAGGGCCGGATGTACGAGCACGCCAAGTCGCTCGGTATCACCCTCATCACCATCTCCCTCCGGTAAGCCCCTCCCCCCTCCCTCCTCTCTTGCATGCTGCTCCGAATCGACGCTAACACGCACCTGCATCGTCCACAGCCCGACGCTCATGCGGTACCACACGCAGCTGCTCACCGTCGCGGGCGACGGCACGGGCCGGTGGACGCTGAAGCGCATCGGGACCGCGGAGGAGCGCATGGACCTCGACCGCGAGATCGTGTCGCTCGAGGGCCGGCTCGCGGACGTCGAGAAGTGGGAGGCGCGCCTGAAGGAGCTCGAGCGCCTCTTGAGCGTGCAGGAGCTGGAGGCGTGAGCGTGCTTGTGCCTTGTGGTGAGCGTCAGAGACGTGGATGTGGATATGGGTATGGATGTGGATATGGAGGAGGGTGGAGGGAGGGGTGGAGGACAGTGTTGATGGCTCGCCCCGCCCTACATACAAGTTGCTTCGGCCATGCAACGGACCGTGTTTGTGTGTATTGGATCCTGTCGGATCGTGTACATTCTCTTTGGATTGCTATCTATCATCTTGACTGCTGTATACTGTACATGGCCCGAGCCTAATCTACTACCCCTGTTGTGCCACCGTATTGGGGTAGGCAAGGCGGCGGTGTGCGTTCAGAGTGCGGCGTTCTTGGACATTTCCTCTTTGTCCACATGTGCAAGGCGGCCCGCAAGCACCAACGTGAGGCTCTGAGTGGCATGAGTAGATTTTGAAGGCTCCGCTACTTATCGCCATCACAGCCTGTGACACACCGGACACCTCTCTCCCGATTCGTCACTCCGGCATTCTTGTGGCGAGGAACGGCATCCCGCGCGTTGGCGAGCGAGCCCCTGTGCGTGTCTCGCCGCTCGAATGACTGACTCTCTTGCTCACCACCACCACCATCTAACGGCGCTGGCAAGAGCAGGTAGGGTCTGATCAAATCGGCCGCCGCTTGTCGATGTCTGAGCCTCTATATCTGACCCGCCTCTCGTTCGACGCTCACATTCCCTAGGCGCGAAACCGCTCATGAGTGTATAACCGTGAGCGCGAGCTGCGCTCGAAAAGCGGCTTCTAATTCAACCCATATTCTGGTGAGTATATGCGGCATGTTCTACGTCCTCTGCAATATCCAGCAAACTCATAAATGTTTTAGATGCTACGGTGGACACCACCTCCAATCCTTGAATATCCATGGCGACCCCGTTACTTGCGCGCAGGGGAATCCTTGTCCTCCCAAAACGACAGGACATCGTACTTGAAGAAGCGTTCTCGCGGAAGCCAGGTCATCGCCGACCGCTTGTACGGGAAGTCAAACACCTGCGCAGCGCACGCGTATCAGCCAAATGCTCTCGTCCCTGCTTCTGCACCCGACCCTGCGAGCGTATCCCCATGGACAGCGACGGCAGGGGTGGTGGTTGAAGGCGAAGGCGAACTTACAGTGTTGACATTCATGGCGACATCCTCCGAAAGCTTGATGACCGCGGCGTTCGCGAGCTTCGGCTCGCCGATGACCCGCTCCGTGCGCGCGTCGCAGAGGAAGAGGGCGTGGTGGATGGCGGAGAACCAGGCCTTCGCTGTTGCGTCGCGGGAACGGTGGGTAAGCGGTCAGCATCAGTCACGTAACGCAGCGCGACGCGAAAATCAGTCGGGTAACCGGGCGTACGTACATCGGTGGATGCCTCTGAACTTCTGTTCGCCGACCAGGACGTGCAACCCGCGATCGTAGTCCCAGGCACCGCCCGGGACGTAGGCAGCAACGTGGTTCTCCTACACATGTTCGCAAACACCCGTTAGTGAGTGAAACCATGAACCGTACAACGCAGCGGGCATTCGCTGACACACCTTGATGTAGACGAACTCAGCGTAACCCATGAGCTCGCCGTCCCAGCTCATGATGACGGGCATGGTGCCCGGGTCGGCCATCAGCGCCTGCACATACGCGCGGTGCTTCTGCAGAGGGCCGCGTTCGCCCCAGCCGCGGTTGACGTGGTCCGAGTTGTGCCAGCGATGGAAGGCGGCGAGGTGCGGCGAGACCTGCTCGCCCTCGCACTCCACGGTGGGCCGCTCGCCCTCCAGGTCGAGGTCAAAGTACGTGAACTCGAGCAGTCTGGCCGAGGGTCGGGATGTACCGCCGGTAGAGGACCTCACCTTGGCGCGGTTTGGGCGGCCGGAGCGGGTGGGCGGCGATCACGAGCGGCGTGCGGGTGAAGGACTGGGTGTAGGGGAAGGGCGCGGAGGCCATGAAGGCGAGGTGGCCGCGCAGCCATCCGCGGGTGTGGTATGAGACCGTGCCGGCGCCCTGCCAGAACGTCTGACGGAGGAGGAAGTGCTCGGGCTCGGCTGCGCTGGAGGTGTCTTCGGGGAGGGTGTGGCGCTTGCGCGCGAGGCCGGAGTGGAGGAGGTAGGTGCTGAGCTCGGCGGCGTTTTTGATCGCAGGCGAGAGGACGATGGGGATCGTCTCTTGTGTGTGCAGGAGCGTGTGGAGCGTGTAGATGATCGCCCACAGGTCGGGTATGCTGATGGTCGCCGGCGCGTCGGCGTCAGCAGCCGCAGGGGCGAGGATCTCGAGGAGCGGGAACTTTGGGACGTGCTCCGCGGAGTGTTCGTGCGGCGTGCCGGACCGCAGAAATGACTAGGGCCAGCGAACGGGGCAGAGTGCGGTAGAGGCCCACCACCTTGCCGTCTATCGCGACCTGGGTGGGCTGGGACGGGTCCTGCGTTTCTGACACGTCCACGCGAGCATCGTCTGGCAATATCAGCACTCTTCTCCAGCTACCCGACGCAGCTAGGGTGCGCTGAATGGCGAGAAGACGGCGGTTCGCGTTCTGAATGTCGGTCATGGCAGGCAGCAGGCTGGGAGAGGAAGAGGCGTGAGCACCACAATCTGATAAGATTTCGGCATCTGGCGATAACCTGTTGACGTGACATTGTGTCACATTAGAGTCACACCGGAGGAAAGGGCCGGCGGAGGGAGAGAGATCAGACGTTTCGAATTCGACTCGGACTCGGCACATGCCACATGTGTCTCTGTGTCGCAGTCGCTGCGCTCACCACCGCGACTCAGAAGCAACAGCTCACCGCGCACAGCAGATGCGTCGTTTCGGAACATACAGAAGCTATTCCATCACTTGCGCCCACGGTGCCCTCCTTACACGCGCTCCTTCTCTAGCCGCTCCAACCCTGACCGCATCAACACAAATATGGCCGGGTGCCCCCCTCTGCACCTCAGATATTTGAATGCGCCCCCACCCGCGCTCACGCTCGTTCCTGCTTAGCCAGGCCCCCCATAACCTCTCGCAGGAATCCTGGCAAGACATACCGGCCATCTGTCGCGCCCTTGGGCGTCGCGTCCCCACCCTCGCAGAGGGCCATCTCACGCTCTGTCATGATACTGGAAGATGTGACTGCCGATGGCGCATACGCCGTCATCGTCAGCGATTCCCTCGAGATCCTCCTGTTCGGTATGAGATCTATCTTGTCTTTCATCTCGCTGCAATACCGGTTGTAATGTCGTCCAACTTCCAGGAATATACTCCGTGTTCTTCACGTTTGCTCTGATGATCCTTACCGTGTACAAGAGACCGCTGCCGGTCGACTGGCTCGCGGTTGTGGCAACATGTGCCCTGTATAGTACAGTGTATGGCAGTGAGTATGCCGAGCATTCTGTACGTCTCATGAGCTGACGTGACTATGGTTCAGCATTGCAGCGTAGTCACTACAGACAGGTTCTCCACTCTGGCAGTGAGCGCGATCACACTACATAACTTGCTTGTACTGAACAGCCGTATCTCAGTCACCCTGGCCAATGCCTAATGGTCAGGAAATGAGCAATCTGTTACGCGGAGGGGATGCACTCCTCAAGTTCGCCACATTCCTCTCGGAGTTGGTTATGGTTAGCGAGCACTTCATTGAGCTCCAAATAGCGCATCAGACCTTAGTCTAACATTGCACTCTGCAGATTCACCGTTGCTGGTCAATGTGGGACCACCGTTGGCCCGTCTTCTGGGTCCCTGCGCTTGTGGCATTTGCAGGATTCGGTACGTCAGCGAATTGCCTCTTCGCGCGATCGGCGCCACGTTCTCATACACTCTCGCTGCGGCCCTGTCGCAATTGGATACATCCCACGCAGCCTGCGCCCTGATCGGTCCCATACGCATCCCAATCTCCGAGTTCAAGTCGCCCTTCGTCGCGCCCCGGATGCTGCCGTTCGACATCTCGTTCTGCGTCTTGGCTCTGCTAGTCGAGTTGCTCGTTACGTATCTCATTTGCTACCGGCTTCGTCGCATATCGGCACCTGCGCAGAACTTCGTGTCGATCTCGGGCATCGTGAGGTCTCTGGCGACGTGCTTCATCGAGACCGGCGCTCTCCTTGTCATCGCCCAAGTCGGCTTGCTCATCTTCCTGGCGCTTGAACATCCCTTTGTGATTATCGTCGAGTCGGTCGCCGCCCAGATATACGTGCGTACATCCACTATTCGCCTCCACTCTCGTATAATGCGGTCTTACGTGATGGATCTACTCACAGGGAATTGCGCCGACACTGATGATCATCCGTCTCGGGATCGGCTTGCTACCTGAAGGGCGCGCGAGATGGAACACCACTGCCGCCCAATTCAGCACCGTCGTCGTCTGCACCACGTTCTCGGACTCCGATGCCGATATGGAGCTCGCCGAAGTCTCTTCAGGCAACAGCAGCACTCCCACCCCAGCCCACAGTCATCTCAAGGAGTCGTGACCCTGACGAGCATGGCGCTTTGTCCTCGCATCTTGTCGCATTAACTGGCAGGAAACCCGCCGTGCGTCGCTGCGGCACCTGGACAGGCCGCGGGTGTGGTGGTCGCCCGCCTCGGCCGTGCAGACGCGAGAAACATGCGGTGGCACCGACACCGCTCAATATGGTTTGACCGCAGATCGCATATACGGGATGCGCCTATCCGTAGTATGTCGACATCAAGGAAAACCCAGCAAGGATCCTGGGACACGTCTCATCACGGGATGCCGTAGTGTCCTCCGGGTCCCAGGGACGCAGGTCGGGAGAGAAGTAGGTGTCGACCCATGGAACAGCCTGGGAAAATAGAAACTGGCGTACGGGGCGTCGCGGAGCGTCATGTACGATGCGAGCGGAGGGGGATTCTGCACGGACGGTCAGCTTCCTCCAGATCACTCGGACAATATCCATATACCCACCGCCGATACTATAGCTGTGCGTCTTGCTCTCTTGTATAATTTACTTGTATTCTTAGCTGCGATCCTGCTATGTTGACACACATGCACCGACGACTGGTCAGTGAGTCTCAACTTCACGTGTGACATACTGTATGTAGGCGCGCTTTCGTAGTCGCTCGTTAGACAGATCCCATACAACAGGCGTCTCTCCATAGTACCACTAATCACTGACCATGGCCATTGGCGACGCCGCGAACCACGCCTGCACTCTCTAAGCCATCCTCTGCACGTAGTCAAACAGCTCATCTGGTAGGGCATAGTGAACTACCGGTGCGTGACGGATCTCGCCCGCCACGGGTTGCAGCCCTGGGCTCCCTCGGCGTGGCGGGCCGCCCAGTTACGAGCGGATGCATAAGCAAAGAAGCACGACATATGACGCTTCCTAATGCGCTATCGTGAGCTCTCTATGCAGTCGGATGGACTTGACTAATGTCGTTTTCTTGAAAAGCAAGCCGCACGGTGGTCTACGATAATCAGCTGAGGCCTGAGGTGTCGCGATCGCATACAGTACAGTCCCAAGGCGAGGTATATGTTGCGGCTTCCTAGGCCTTGCGCTTTCGCACTACCATTCCGTGCTCAGCGCGGCGGCAGGAGTTTCACATCTCGCAACAGCTTGACGATCCCACGATCGGCCCCGTCAACTCTCTTCCTACGACAAGCACCTTCTGTACACAACATGTCGACCGCGCAGCTCCCGGCCAAGATGCAAGCCATCGGCATCAACAAGACGGGTGACTTCGATGTCATTGAGAAGTTTGAGCTGCCTGTGCCGCAGAACGCCCCCGGAAATGTTCTGGTCAAGGTCGGTGTGCGACTCACGTCATATACTCGGGTGACAGGAACTCATCGTGATCAAACTCATGAACCATCTGGCCATGTATTAGGTCCACTATGGCGGTGTCAACTTCATTGACACATACTATCGGTAAGTGCTCGCGGGCGGGCCGCCCGAGCGACAGAGCAGGGGGTGGATATGGCCCCTTCCTGCCGTTATCATCCTGTAATGAATTCTATGCTGACCGACACCGTGTACTATCAGAAAGGGGCTATATGCGATCTCGTCCTTCCCCCAGCCTCTGGGAACGGAGGCTGCTGGCGAAGTTGTCGGGCTACCGACCGACGAGAAGGTGCTCAACGACGAAGAGTACAAGCTCCGTGGCTTCAAACTGGGCACTAAGGTCGCTGTGGTAAGGCTTTGGTCGTATCTGATACTGCAATCGCAGGCTCACAAAGCGCGTTTCAACAGTATGGTCTCGGCTCGTTCGCTGAGTACGTCAGCGTCCCTTGGACGAGGACATATTCACTACCCGATGGTGTATCGACTCGTACTGCCGCCGCTGGACTTACTCAGGGTAATTATGGATGCTCGGTGGTAGCCTCAAACTTACAGAAAAACTCACTTCTCCATATCAGGTGCTACGGCGCTGACGTTCGTGACGGAGGCTTACAACGTGCAGAAAGGGCGATATCATTCTCGTGCACACCGTCGCAGGAGGGCTTGGTCTGCTCTTTGCACAGCTCATCAAGCGTCGCGGTGCGACTGTCATCGGAACGACGAGTACGCCAGAGAAGGCCGAGATTGCGAAACAGAACGGCGCCGACCATGTGATCCTGTATACGAAAGAAGACACTGTACAGCGCGTGCTCGAGCTTACCAATGGTGAAGGCGTGCACGCCATATTCGATGGTGTTGGCAAGGACACGTAAGACCCCTTCCTGTTCACTTTGCATAAGCTGCTCACGGCATTCGTGCGCAGGTTCGAGAGCGACTTCAAGATGATCCGGCGTAAAGGCACCATTGTCTCCGTTGGGAACGCCTCGGGCGCGGTTCCGCCCTTCCCTCCTCTGAAGCTCGTGGAGAAGAATGTCAGGCTGCTTCGCCCAACGTACGCAACCATTGACCATTTCTTCTCCGTGGACAGCACCTCAGTACATGTGACAGCCTTGGAAATTACGTCTACACGCCCGAGGAGGGCCGTCACTACACCACCGAACTGTTTAACCTCATCGCGAAGGGAGACTTGAAGATCCGGATTCACGCTGAGTATCCCTTCACGGCTGAAGGTGTGCAGCAAGCACAGAAGGACCTCACGGGGGGAAAGACGGTCGGCAAGCTCATTGTCAAGGTCGCTCCGCCAGGCGATGCCTGAGATTTGAAGCCGACTGCAGTACGCGTCAGGAGAATCAAAGGAAGGAACTGTTGGCAGGCGACTCACGTATGTAACAATCACGGGTATGGCCTGTAGTTGTGGATCCACCCGAGATAGTGTATAGACATCTGACCTTCAACCATCCAAGTGTGAACCATACAATGCACGACCCGCCTGAGTTCAATCTGGACCTCAGCGGTACGAGACGGCAGCAGTACAAAATCTGCGTTATATCTGAGAGTACAAGTGCCAGTGTGCCATTGGACACTGCTACACAGGGATCTACAAAAGCGATACACAACTCTAGGAATGCAACAGTCCCGGACTAGCATACAGGGTACGTATATCATCCCACTCCCAGCCACAAACTGAACTCAGTCTCAAGTTCAGGAATGAGATCACTGCAGCCGAGAGCCGTCATCCTTCTCGCAGCACTGTCGGCAGCCGCTTTCCGTCCTCGCTCAATTTTAGGTGGAGCAAGGATTGGGGGAGGCGGCGGGGGCAAGGGCCATAGAGTACCGTCGCGCCCGAGGAAGTATCCTCCTGCCTCCCAGACGTCCACTTCTTTGTCGTCAGACTTGCCGCTGTCCAGTGCGTCCTGCGAAGGACGCGATGCAGGATCGTCGAGGTCTCGTCCGAACGATGCATACCATTGCAAGCCGAGCTCTGCCAATGGTAGTGCCGTTGACGGTAGGTCCGGTGGAGTGGCGGGAGACCAGTCGAGCGATTCTGAGGACGGCGAATGGTGGTAAGGCGGACATGGCGACCAAGTCCCATCGGTCCGCGTCGTTGAACGAGGAGGCGTCCGTTTCCATTGAAAGCGTGCGCTTGATCTCGGGGCTGCCTTCATCCCACTGGCTCGCAGACCAGACGACCCTGTACCCTGGGGGAGACCAAGCGCATTCCGATGAGAAGGAGGATTCCTCTGGGGAGTCGAGTGGCTCGGCTGGAAGGACTCTGGGCATGCACTCCTGCGGGGGCAATGGCCAGGCAGTCCCGTCGCGACCGATGAAGAACCGAGTGGCGTCCTCTTCGCTCGCGGCCAGGTTATCCTTGGACCCCACACTGGATGAGCGAGTGTCGTAAGTCAGCCCTTCGTCGTCATCTTTGAACCATTGACTCGCTATTTCAGAAAGACTGGATGAAGGGGCGTCCGCCCAGCTCGAGCGAGAGTCTGTGGCGTCCCAGTCGGCGTCTGCTACCACGGACAGCGGTGGCGTCACCGAGCTACGAGTTTGTAGCCCCCAACTCGGCGGGTTGGCGATGAGTTCTGGGGCAGGCGGCCAAGGGGGTGCCTGGTTCACGAGCGCCGCTTCCTCCACGGCGCTATAGCTGGTCGCCGCGGGACACTGCGCCACACAACGGTGTTCGGTGTGTAGCGCCAGGGTACTCGCACCCATATAATCCGACTATGGCGGGCGTTGGTAAGTGTCATGTTGTACGTCAAGAGCAGCTAGAAAGGTACTCACCGTATGGGCGAAGCTATTCTTGGATGATTTTTCCTCTCGACAGAGGTCGTCTTCAGGTTCTGTCCAACCAAGCACTATGGCGAAGTCCGCCGCGAGGCGCTGTGGCGCAGGTGCGACGATAGGGAGAATCGCGTGCGGGGCCATGTACGAAGTAGTACGTCTATCTTGGAGGCCAGATGCGAACAGAAGAGAGGTTATGTCGGAGATTACGTTTGAGAAGGCGAACGTGGCCATGATCGTGTCTCGGCTAGCGTGAGTAGTGAGGATGGGCTGAGAGCGTGAGGCAAATTGGGCGGCCGGCAGCTTGCACAGGTGCGACGAGGCGACTGACAGGAGTTGTACGGCTTGCGTACGGTGTTATTTCTGGGGACTGAGGGGGTCGTTGCGTGCAGAAAACAACTCGTTACCCCGTCCTCTTAAAAGGGCGCGCGGAATGTGGCGGTAGGTGCGCTTTGACGCGCCCACGTGATCGCGTGGCCAAAGCGTTGCCTCGAGGTGCTAAGGCCCAATAGCGCGTCCTATGCGACGGCCCTTGCTTTCTTTGCCGCCAATAAGGCGCACCTTATGGTGCTGTTCCTCAAATCTGCTTTACGGTCCGGAATGGTACCTTGCGCCCAGTTTCGCATAGTGGGCGCCTACGAGAGGATAAAGGCAGGTATTGTCGGTCCCACGGTATCATAGCAGCCGGGAGCTTTTGTTTTCCGTATTGTGCGGTCGGCACATATGTCTTCGTATGGCAAGGAGCTCCTTTTGAGTAGTGTGAATGAATTTTGCGCAGATACACAGCGACCGGATCTTCACAGTGGTAGAATTAGGCTGAGTAACAAATAGTGTAGCATAAGACCCCGAGATGAAAGGAAGACACCACAGGGTACGCAGGCCTACTGCCGCTCTTCAATGAACTCGACTCCCGAATCGCTTGTCGTACCCTCACCCTGGAACACCGGCTTCACCGCAGCGAACCCACGCGCGTTTTTGTAGAACACGATCTCGCCCTCATCCTCGATGAACTTGCACTCACGGAAGACGCGGTACATCTCCGCCCAACCACCCGGTCTGCCTTCGAGCTTGATGCCCTCCTGTGCAAGCCGCTTTCGAAGCGCGTCTGTTGCCTCCCATGCGTGGTAGTGAGGGATTCTGCTGCAGACATGGTGGACGACGTGCGTTTCAGAGATCCCGTGGGTCGCGACAGCACCGAGCCAGCCCATCACGCTGCCGAGGTCCCCGAGCAGGCTGCGGTCGAGAGTAGAGAGCGCTCCACGGGGGAAGGTATACTCGGATGCGCGGTAGTGAGGAAGCATTGGGTCGGTATGTTGCAGGAAAGTAACAAGGATGAGCCAATGATTTACCCTATGATAGAGACGTTAGTCAGTCCTTGGTTGGTATTGAGTGGAGGCTTCCGGTTGGGACATACCAGAGGTAGGGGACAAGATACGTCTTTAAGACGTTGAAGAAACCCCAATGCGAGATTGAGGCCACGATTGCTCCCATCCACATGATTATTCCTATGTTAGAGATGACGACTTGAGTGCGCTGGTCAGGACGGAAAATCATCGCGGAGGGATTGAAGTCTGCCGAGTTGAATGTCAATCTTTCGCCGCAATATCTTGTAGAATATTGCTTGACGTACGGTGGGTATCCTTAGGATATCTCTTCTGCCCACCAACGTTGGTCAAGAGATACGCGGGCCAGCCCCACACCTGTAGCAGGACAGATTGAGTCACAGTGGCAATGACTATAACGACATACTCACAAGGTATACAAAGGAATAGTAAGCCGCACTGATGGGAGAATCACCGATTGCTTCCCATAGTTCCTTCATAACCTCTTCGGACACGCTCGCGCCGCCGAGGTCTTCTTTGACAGGGTCCAGAGGCGGGAGCCCCAGCTCCGAACGTGTTCGCGGAACGAATACCTCATCTCGGGATACATGCCCTGTACCAGCATGGTGCCTGGCATGACTGAAGCGCCATGAGAAGAACGGCACACCGAGCCTGTACGTCGGAAGAACACTGTCAATCTCTCGGCGAGCTCGATGGTAGACTGGCAGACTAACGCAGAGTGGATGATGAATCCTACGACGTCGTTCATCATCTTGGACTCGGAGAATGCTGAATGGCCACATTCATGGCCGATGATCCACAGGCCGAAGCCAAAGAGACCGGCAATGAATGAGTAGAGCGCCCAGACAGCGAAGCGGGCAATGGGATAGAACACATTTGGGAGGTTGAAGGGGCCTTCTGGAGTGAGTAAGTCCTCGAGCAGATATGCGAGTTGGCACGCGGAAGCAATCACGACGACATCCAAGAGGCTTGGTGATGCGTCAGTTAATGCTGACTGGCTCAGAAGGGTGTACGATAAACCTACATGTACGACGCAGACCGAAGGGCGGACCGTTCAAAGCAGTGCGCACTGATTGGGAAGGAGGGGGAGCGGTGAGTATACAGGCGGCAGGTGACATGTGGTAGATGACATACGGGATCGCCGACAGCAACTCTTTGATGGTCAAATCAGGGATTACGAAGGGCGCCTGTTCAATGGTCGTTTTTCTGGATGTTCGTGTGGTTGACATGTTAATGCTCAATGAGAACCAACAGAATCCTCGAGGATTCGGTCGGACAAGATGGACGTACAGTGCTACCTGAAAGGCGGCGACGCGCTTTTAATGCCCCCCGGCAACGAAAATCGCATCGCTGCTGTGAGGAACGCTACGTGTCCTGCACAATACGGGCTGAGGCCGCAGGCGGCAGTATACAAGCGAGCCCGCCTCGAGATTTAGCCGATATGGGGCAGAATGGAACTCGAGGACGGCCACCAATTTGGTAGCAACCATCGGTGATCGCCCGAGGGAGGGGCGCGCTTAAGCTTTCTGTCAGTGATGGCAGTCCCCCGCCTCGGTTCCCAAGAACCCAAGCCATTGAAGACCTCGCTTGGGATGGCCCTGGGATTCAAGGGTTACAATTCCAGTGGGTGTGATAGGGCAGAATACAGCTGTCAGTAGCTGTCAGTAGGGCACGGTAGGGCACTCGGCACTGGGCAGGTTGGTGGCGGCTTCAATGACACGGATACTCGTTCCTCGGCATATGGTACAGCTGTGCGCGGAGTTGCAGCAACCGTCGGATGCCTGAGGCGGAACAATGGATGTCGCCGCCGACGGCAAATACAGTCGCACTTGGGGAGCAGACACGGATGTGCACATGCGCTGAGGCTACCTATGCTCTGCATGTGCGCGGCTCTTTTGCCTTTCACATGCACAGCTTGTGGAGGTCTTACTCCGGTGCCCGAACGATGCTAGCGCTCAGCTCACCTGCCCCACCTGGTATGAACGATCGGTTTGTTCTACCACATAGGCATTGGCAAAGGACGCCTGGTGTTCAGTGACAACCTGCAGCTTTGGCAGTCGGTTGTCAGTACGAAGGGGACTCAGGTGAATGAGTGACAGAGCTCCTCGCTTACCTCGGGACCCCGAGTCCGGGTCCTTGCGCCGTGGGCACGCGGCGTCTGGACCCTTGAATGGCACTACACAGAGATCAAAACTTCATACGCACAGCACAATCATACGTATCTGACGATGAGCTGCATCCATACTTTGTGAGTGATCAGAAAGTGACGGATTCGAAATTTTACGGTGATGTACAACGCGTTTCATCGCCGCGAAATGGCCCTCAAGCCTCCAATTTGCAGAAATCCGAGACGAGCTGCATGAACCGGTCACGGTCATCCTCGAAGAACGGCGTGTGGCTCGAGTTCTCGAGCGTGACCCACTTGACCTTGCGGATACGCTCGAAGAACGGCGCTACGACGAAGTCCTGTGCAATGTCGAGACGTCCGTTGATAACGAATGTAGGAACCTCGATAAGGTGCAGACGGTCAATGATGGACCATTTGACGAGTATTCTGAAACAAAAACGTAGTGAGTAGGATGCCCTGCAAGAGCAAAGGCGAGCTACATACGGCGCGTTCGCGACTGTGGGGTCGCCATCCTCGCCGAATACCTGGTCAAGAGCGTACTCGAAATCCTTCGGGATAGGTCGTTTCAAGCACCCATGCTTCGCATGGAGATGGCGCAGCGCCTCACGATACTTCTTTGGTTCCTTCATGCCGGCCGCCAAACCCTCTTGGACCTCTTTCGGCAACGTCGCCATGAGCTGCCCGACGCTTCTACCCCACAGCTCGGACGACGCAAGAGAGTCCGCGACCACAAGATGGCGCAAACCCTTCGGTTGCCTGCGCACCGCGAACTCGGCGCCAAGGATGCCGCCCCACGAGTGTCCAACGATATCAAACGCGTCTTGTACGCCGAGGTGCGCGAGCAGATTCTCCAGCTCGTCGATGTAGAGATCGATGGACCAGAATTCGGCAGGCTTGTCGCGTACGTGTGAAGAGCGCCCGTTCCCGAACTGGTCGTAGAGGATGACCGGAATAGGAATGCGCACCGGCCAGGTCGGCGAGCGGGGCGATACCTTGGTGGACGAGGCCAGGGCCGCCGTGCAGGCCGACGACCGGCGGGCGTGTGCGGTTCGCAAGGTCGCCGAATACTTTGTAATAGGTCTCGAACTGTTCGCCCTTGTAAGTGAAGGCGACAGTCCCCTCCTTCACGGGTACTGCGCTCGAATCTGACATCGTGTCCTGGTGTCGGTATAGGTGCAAATGCTGCCATTGAAGGTCGGTTAAAGAGTGTCCAGGTACGTTTCAGTGTGGGTTAAGAGATACGTACTTTCTGAAGAGGCGGTCGACGTTCGTGAGGATGGACGGCCCAATGCGATGTCCCGCGGGGTTATATAGCGTCGCAAGCCTCGTCCGACAGAACTCGTGGTGTAGATCCATGAGAGCCAATGTACACGATGCGTGCTCAGAAGTCCTGGGCGCTGATGCAGTGACCCCACCCTGAAGCGATGACTATGCATCGTATGCTCTGCTGATGATCGATACGGCAGGAAAAGGATAGGGGAGAAGAGGGTGATCACCACGACACAGGTGAGAGATAACTCCGTGTTTCGGACAGCTAGCAGGCAAGCCTGAGGTCCGAGGAGCTGAATGGCACAGACTCTGAGCGCTACGTTATGGCCAAAAGCACACGCAGACCGTGTGCACCACAGGTTGGGGCGGCTTCATCCACAAGGAGATAGTTCCGTAACCCCTTCTGGACAAGCTGGATATTGTCATGATGGTCAAGATGGTTGAAGGATTGTCAGAGTGAGCGGCTGAGACCATCTGCACATGATTTAGGCGCCTGGCATAAATGGATGAGCGCTAGAGTCCGACTGGTCGTGAACCTGTCGTGCACTCCAACGCCCATGTGGTGAAGTACGAGAAGAAATCGTTCAAGATAATATGGAGCCAGCGGGCAGCAAGCTCAGACGTATCCTGTCCATACAATGCGGTGATCTGGACGAGGTACGTCTCTGGCACGGGCAGCGTTGCTCTACTTGCGCATTGATCAGAGTATAAGGAGTCTAGGACATCGGCATCGCGCTTACTAGCCTTGTGGCAACTGCGGTGAATGATGAACAGCCAAAGCAGAGTCTTCTGAGTATAGTCGATGCTGTCAAGGAAAGCGGGTGTGCATCTGATTTGGTACGGATCCTCAAAGGGGTCGACCTTCATGGAACAAACGCACTGACATTCAGCCAGGAACCGCTCACGATTCTCCCCTTAGTCGTCGGAAGCCCCAGAGATGGGGCAGACGAGATGGTTGATCTACTGTCAAAGGAGTGCAGCGCCAAAGAGCTTGTCATGGCCATTGAGGAAGCGGTGGAGATCCTCGACAGCGAGCTTCAGTCAGAAGGCGAAGACGACTACGGAAATCACGGGCCTCAGGTTCCTGGGGCGATCCGGGCTGTCCGTCTTATTCGAGCATATGCAGAGAGTGAGCACAGTTCTATGTCTGAGCTTAGGGCTTCAGTACGTTTACTCATCCAGGCACAGCGATACCCCGATTGCCTCGATGGAAGAAGGCTCCGAAGGATACCGTTGAGTCACGTCTCTCGGAGCTCGAATCTGTCATATCGCATCTAGGTCGGGACGCATCGGTCCCTGAGGGTCAGTCTATCGTTTTGGCTATCTCGCAGCTAGTGCTCGCATTAAGCCGGGGAGGCGATAGTGACGCGAAGGTGAAATGCGCCGAATTCCTTGCATTCCTGTTAGACTTACATATCAAGTCATGCGCGCAGGCTATAATGTGCCATCTCGTCAATTCTGCTGTGGGCGCGTTTCCCAATCACTTCAAGGACCGGTTTGGCTCGCAGGGCATTCATGAGGCATTTCAGTCGGCTGGTAGTACCACACTCCCAGTCTTCATCGAATCAGGAAGGCTCTGAGGATGTTCTGACCGGCACTTGGGTAAGCCATGCATGATTACGAGTCATGATACGTCGCCCAAACCTCTGTATAGTCTGCTTTGCGCAGTATAGGGACCACAACTCAAACGTGCGAAGCGGCGCCATCTCTCGCCACATTCATCTTGCTCGCCCACGAACCGTCGTATACGTTTTCGATACCAACCTTGACCACATTCTATCCAACCGTACTGTCAGCACTGCAAGCGAACGTCGCGCTCGATGAGATCCTCGCGGTCCTCATCAATACTCTGGCACCACTTCGCGCGTCAACGCTCAGGCCTGAGCTCGAAGCGGATTTGGTCATACCCCTGGTACATATCCTGCCGCACATAGCAAGCAATCACTCCGATCCGGATATCCGGCACTACACGTTCCGTATTCTCTCCCTTGTCCTTGGACTGTGCCCGCCTCCGATGCGCTTCGGATTACTCAGGGAACTGCTCACCGATGAGGACGTCCCCCGTCAGATGCGGATCGCCGCTGTAGGCCTCCTAAAGGAAGCTCTCCTCGAAGCTCTCGCCAGCGAAGGCCAAAACATCTTTGCTTCTCCCCACCTTCTCTCTACCTTCGGACCCATTGTTCTGCGACCTGACCCACCCGGCATGTTTGACACCGCCACGCTTGAGGACTTCGTGGACGGACCTGAGCCCTTACGTCTCGTTGAATGTCTGGGTTTCTATTACGTGCTGCTCCAGAGGGACAAGCATAATCGGGTCAGTGTGTGTGTCTTTCACGGCGAACAATGGCTTATTCGTGCTTGCAGACTGGTGTTCGAGACTTTGACTCGCTCAGTAACGTGCAACGCGCGCTATTAGTACCGCTCGAGACTCGTCTTGGGACTTGGAAGACAGGTACGTCCCTGGCCGACCTGTAGCAACCACTTGTTGACTTGACTACTCATGTCCTTGGACTTTATCAGAGCTAGCAAGCAGCTCGGGCGAATCAGGAGAGGACGATCGCGCTCTGCAGCTGGATATCCTGGAAATGTGGACGAAACGAGTCCGTGACGCTGTTAACACCTTCCAGAATGGCAGCCAAAGGAAATGACGCAGCACATGAAGCGGTCGACCTCGGCGCTCATGAAATAGAGCGGCTGTCGCGCGCTGATTACATATCCAGATACGAGCCGCGGATGTGGCGAGCGCTCCTTGGAAGCTCGGTCTCGCCAGGTCCTCACGGTATTCATAAACCTTGTTAAGCTGTCCATCCTTTCAATAGACCCGCATGCACGAAGCCCCGAATTATCCCAGTCGCTTGCATCAATGCGCTCCCCTGGTATCTGGCAGCTTCTACTAGTATCGCTCAATCTACCGGAGGTGCGACGCCCAAATTTCTACAAGAACGTCTTTTTTCCCATACACGGTCGCCTGTGACTCTATGGTGTATAGCATTCCGTTTCTTTCTAGTGGGTGCTTCGCAAGGAGTGTATGGGGGTTCTGGATATCCGGGATGCTACAGGTCCAGTAATACTCGTATTCGTCCGGCGTTGAGACCCGTATAAAGTCAGAAGGCCCTGACTTCGATTTGTCGTCCAACCTGCGGATTCCTCGAGCAACGGACAGCAGTTCATCCCTTCCACTCCTCTGTGCTCAACACCGCTGATGTCTTCGGACCCGCCAAATAACTTATCCGATCTCCTGGACACGACGGTAGTGACGGCTGACATGGTGGGTGTCATCTTGTCCACGATGACTTACGGTGAGCACAGCGCAACTACTCACCACATTCATGGAAACTGACCACCTCCGAAGGCGTACTGTTCTCCCTGTTTGTCTCGCTCATGCGTTGGTATTACCGTACCGCGAGGCGCGCAGGCGAACTAAACAAGAGAGAATGGCAAATGCTCATCTACGTCTGCGCGCTCTTCGTGCTAGCGACGGTTACTCTATGCTTGCAGACCTGGATTAATCATGATGCTTTCATTCTGCACTTGGCATTTCCTGGGGGCCCTGCGGAGTACTTGGAGCAGAATGCGCGTAGCCCTGCGAACTTAGCTATGACGTTCATGTTCATCGTCCTGAACTGGCTCGCGGATGGGATGCTGGTACATACACAATGGTTCTACAGGGAGATGCGCGACGACTGACACAGTGGACTAGCTCTTTAGGTGTTACGTCGTGTTCGGATGCGCGAAGTCAGCAATGATCGGCTGCTGCCTGGCACAATTGGCTCTCGTCGGTGAGTCGTGCCGATGCGCAAACTATCTCGCCTGCTCACGCAGGAACCAAACGATGTAGTGATCGGTTGCGTCTTCCTCAAGGATATCAGCATGCTCAGCATCAACCTCTGGGTCGATGTGAAGAGGGCTCCGTCCTTGGCCTACCTGTCCTGCTCACTCGTCATCAACACCGGGCTCACTCTCGTGATCATCATTCGGCTCATTCATCTGCGTTCGCGGATATCGGATGTGCTGGGTTCACGCTATACGCGCGTGTACTTCTCTCTGGTCGCGATGCTGGTAGAAAGCGCGGCCCCGTACACTGTGGTAGCGCTCATCGCTATCATCGCCTGCGCCAAGAGGAGCCCGCTGCAGATCGCAATGCTGCCGATGCTTGGTCAACTCCAGGTGAGCACGTTTCCACAAGCTGCCATGGAGCTGTCAGGCTGATACCGTTCGTTGCAGGCTATTCCGCCGCTGCTCATAGCATTCCGAGTCATGGAAGGTCGTGCGCTTACCCACGAGACCTGGAAGTCGACGCTCTCCTTCGTAGCACCCGGCGCAGCGACGGCTCCTATCTCCCTAGAGCCCGCAAAGATCGAGCCGTTCCTCGCAAAGCTTCGAGGCGTTCCCCCGCGACGAGCAACCGCCCTCCTACGCCACGGACACTCAGTGGGAGCACTCAGCGGACGACGACGTCTACACCGCCCTACCGAACACGCGCCGGTCCTCACGGTTGACCATGCCCCCGCTGCGCTTGAACACGGACTTTGAGTCTTGCGCCGACTGGAAGATCTCGTTTGACGAGGAGTCGTCGCCCACAAAGTCATCCACGCTCTCTCTCCCGCAGTACCCGAGCGAAGCGCACACTCCCCAGTGCACGACATGCCCATGCCCGTGGCCTCGGCCCGTTTGAGCTGTGCCGTGGGTTCCTCTATTGCGGCTGTTGCTGAGGCAGACGCGGGGCCGACGGGAGGTCGACGGCCTTGTACAGATGGGCCACTGTGACCCTCTGATCAGACTATACCATTCCCTTGCCGAGGCCCGACCTGCGCCATGGGAACTAAGCTCTGCGAGCTGCGAAGGCACCCTATCCGCCGAGCGCGATGCAGCGTAGCAATGGGTATCCCTCGAGCACCACACCGCTTTGAGCAGCGATTATGGCCGCGCAAGCCGCGACGAGACACGTTATCGATATGCACTCCGCCGCGGTCCCCCATCATATTCCCCCCACAGCCTCCCATATTCCCCGCCGTCATTTGCGCCCGCGAGTACGGCACACAGCGACACCCAATCAGCCAACGCAGTCATACTGTACATAAGTCGTAGGATCGGCGTTTTTGTATCAATACAGCTCGGGCGGGGCATTCACGCTCAACCGTGAGCGACGACCAGGCCTGGTAGTACTTCATCGTGTCTATATTGTATCCCTATCAATCGCATAACTTATTTTCCTCCTGGCGAACACCTTTTCATACCAACGGCCTGAACCTCAGCTCGATGTACCTCAGAGGAATATAGAACACCCCCGCAGAGAAGAACGCGAGCTCAAACCCGATGTCGCCCGTGCGCGCGGCGATTGGGCCTACGAACCACACCTGGTCGATGGACGGCACGATGAGTGCACACGACAGCGCGCACGCGCCGAGCGCGGCAAGCCCAGTCGGGAGACGGCGCGGGTCCTTCCAGTAGCGCAGGTCGTAGGAGGCAAAGTCGCCGCGCCGGATGAGGAGGTGCTCGACCAGGACAATCGCGCCGAACGCGCTAGCCCAGTAGCCGATGAGCCCAAGGAAGTTGGTGAGCGTGTCGTAGAACTTGTGCGCGCCGACGATCGAAACCGGAATGAGTCTATGCAGAGCAAGCAGATTAGTGGGTCGATCGTCCATGTAGATTGTCAAATCAGGACTCACATCGCGGTGGCGAGTAAGGAGAACATGTATCGCGGGATAACAGCGAAGGGAGGGATGAAGACTTGGAAACTCAGACTGAACGAGTAGAACGTCGGCGCGATGTTCGCAGTAACGCTGAGCGCGATGAGCACGGTAAGGAATTTGCCAAACCCTCCTGTGGGCCGGAGCATGGCCTCAATGAGGCCGCCAACATTGCCATCGGCGTAGCCTTCTTCCCAAGCTGGGACGAAGGGCGCGGCAACGGCAACTGCAGCACCGAGACACTGGATGAGAATCTGGAGCGAACAAGTGAGCTGCCCGGTCAGTCCATTGATCTAGGGACAGGACGTACGATGGGAATGTTGAAGCCCAAGTACGAGTAAGTGAATATCTTCCAACTATTGACAATGTCAGTAGGGACAGACTAGTAACAAATGAGGTCGCCATACCTCGACACCGATGGGTTGAAGTAGATGGTGAAATCGGAGCTTAGAGGGCTGTACGTGATAACGAAGCCAGCGATGGTAGCCAGCGAACGAGAGAATGGCTGCAGCGGTTGCTGGTTCGGCCGGCGGTGGGTTGCTGAGGTGTTTGCCGCCAACGCCAAGAGCGACAAGGTACACAACCAGTACTGGTATCCATGCCAGGCGTTCGTACCTGATAGTGGTTATGTGTTAATGCACGAACAGCAGAAGGGACACTTGATAGACATACCAGTTAAGAACTCTATAACCGCAAAACGAGACAAATAGGGATACTAGGGTGATTACCACGATGCCGACGCTAGGAAGGAGTCAGGCAAGGCTACGATACACCTTTAACAAGTTGACATACCTCCAACTGAGACGGCCATCGGATATACTCGACAATGTTTGTCCACCAAGGATACAAGTTCAGGATACAGAAACCCGTCATGCCGCACAGGTTGAATATACTCGGTATAATGACGCCGTAGTAGCTATAGAGAGCATCAGCGATCAGCTAACGCTTGAAGCTGTCCTTGGCGGGACTTACCCAAAGCTGTATCGAGCTTGGCACATTTGGCGAAGGCCCAATTTCGGTCCCCATGTAGTGCTATCGAGGGTAAGCGTCGTACCAAGCGCATTGAGTTACACGCATACTCACAGATATGCGGGCAGAGCACTGCACAGTAGATTGAAGAATAGGATGACCAAACACGAATCTCTAAGGCCTAGTCCAAAGACCACAGGTCCTAATGTGCCCGCAGAGAACCTGATTGAATGTTATGATCGTCCAACAACGGTGTTCTACTGGTCGCACTTACGATAAGATATTGAAGTTGAATGATAGCCAAAGGAAGAATATCTTGAAGTACTGCGTGTCTACCCTCTCCTTAACAGACACGGGCGTGATACCTATGCAACAAGGACATCAGCACTCCACTAGTCGACCAAGACAGTATGGTACGTACCTCTGGTCTCGACGCCCCACTCCAACAATTTCCTCGACCATTTGTAGGAGTAGTGCCAATCCTTCTGAGCGTAGGAACTGGTACCACCTACAGAGACGGCGTCCTTTTCGATGTCGGCGGAGTCCGTCGACTTTCTCTTGTCTTCTGACATTACGACGGATCTGTTGGTCAACAACAAGGGACCGAATGGGCGATGGTCAGTAACGCCGCTATGATACCGCACGTCTGCGGGGGATAAGGATGACGCCCTCACCTTATTTTAGCTTCAGTGACACGGTTATGAGCGTCGTATGGCTCCACTCTGGATTGTTCTATCGACAGCTTATTGCGAGAACATAGCTAGCAGCAAGACTAGAGAAACAAAAGCAGGAGATACACGGTGGACAAGCAAGGAGAATGAGAGACGATGTCGCGATCCCCAGAAAGTGAGCGGAGTCAGTCGAGCGGAAAAACATACACTGCTCTCAAATATACTGCTCGATCGGCTTGGAGCTGTCATATCGATTCCCCAGATCCGGACTTTTCTGTGGCGCTGTCCGCCGGTTTGTGGGTCATTTCAAAGCGCTTGCAATCCTCCCAACGGTCGTACGGGCACTGCAAGAGAGTTGTGCAGACGTTGTATACATGATTGTGGTGGAAGACGAGGCCGTCGTCGCTTCGAAACAGCCTCGAGTACGCCAAAACACGAGCGCCAACGGCCGGAAACCCGGGCCTCCCTCCGACCGCTTGGAGGCTTTGAACCCTAACCAGAGGACAGCTTTGGCGCCCATTGGGTGGCAGCACGCGCGACCGTGTTCACGCTGAGCAGGTCGTCTTCGACGTCGAGCAGCCCGCCTTCCTCCATCCAAAACTATGACCGTCGCGATCCAACGCCCGCTAAAGGGCTCACGAATCTCAACGTTCTACCCCGTCAAGACCCTCCCGCCCATCTCTGCGCTCGACAGCGCGTTCCAACTGCAGGAATACATCTCGTTGCTCATTCGTCTCGACGTCCACAACGTACAAAGGATCGTCTCAATCCCAGGGAAAGAGGATGACGGGTCTGAAAACGGAGGCTCTAAGGGAGAGGACAAGGACGGGGACAAGGACAAGCGCAAACGGCGTGAACGTCGACCCCGCATGCTGGGTCTATGAGCACCTGCGGTAAGCTCTATTCACTACCTGTGTAATGCCAGCATATTGAAGGGGGATACCTACTAGACGCGTCGCACAAGACTTGTCGCATCCGCTCATTACGATGCTCCAGCAGGAGTGTACCCGCCAGACTTGCCCGGAAATGAAGGCCGGCGAGTGGCTGTATTTATGCGTGGCCCATGGCAATGAAGGTGCCATGGAGGTACGTCCTTCTCACTTGTCTGCAAACTCGAACTGACGCCATAGTCGTGCAGCAATGTTGTGCTATAGATTATATTCTTCACACTCTGGACAGCGCGACCGCGCTCTTGAACTCTCCGCGTGCTTTCCCCTCTCGGTACGTCCGCTATCCTCACTCTCAACCTCTGGTTCCCTCCCTCACCTCTGATCGACCCCAGACTTTCTGTCCCCGGGACGTCCCACCGCCACTTCACGTCCCTCTGCCGCCGCCTCGGCCGCATCTTCGCCCACGCCTACTTCCACCATCGCGAGGTCTTCGAGCAGGCAGAAGCCGAGTCCTCGCTCTATGCACGCTTCCTCGCCCTCGTCAAGCGCTTCGAGCTCGTCCCGCTCGAGTTCCTCGTCATCCCGCCACGCATGGAAGGTCGCTCAGAGGCCGTCGAACCTCCGCGCCTCATGGGCGCGTCCCTCGAGCCCCGCAAGGACGCGGACAGCGGCCGCGCAGAAGGCAGCGGGTCACCATGGTCCGCTGCACAAGAGGGAGGCTTCCGTGCTGACCGCGGGAAGAGCCCTCCAGGTCCCGCAGGGCAGACTGCGGAACTGAGAGCCCGCGGAAGTTTGGCCGGGCACGCACGGACACGATGGTGTACAGCGAGGCCTTCAGCGTCGCGGAGGAGCTCGCCAAGGGTGACCTGTCCGAGGTCGACATCGATCGGGAGATTGCTGCAGAGCGAGCGGCGGCGGCGGCGGGTACAGCTGAGCTGTATGTGCCTCCTGTGCCTGCGACTGTCAGTGCGGAGCCGGTCGGCCAGTCGGAGGAGCCACATGAGCCCAAGGAAGAACAACAGTCGTCATCACCACCGCCTGAAGCGTCTTCGGAGACCTCAGCAGAGAAGGAAGAGCAAGATACAGAACCAGGACCATCAGTCTGAGGCCGCCGAAGAGGACGCTCCGAAGCCGGCTGCCGACGAGCCATCGCCTGCAGAGCCCGAAGCGAGCGACACCTCTGAGGCGCAAGCCCCCTCTGAAGAGCCCTCCTCCGCAGTCGTAGAAGAGACTACCGCGCCTGCGCCCGAACCTGTGGACGAGCCCGAGCATTCTGCTGAACCGTCCATCGAAGAGGCCGACGCTGCTGCCGAAACGAAGACCGAAGAGCCGAGTGCGCCACCGGAGGAGAGCGAGGCGGCACCACCCTCTGCACCTGCGGAGGAGCCTTCTACGACCGCTGAGCCGGCTGAGGAGGTAGAGGCGGAGGCTAGTCCCGCGGACGCATCAGCAGCTAGCGCCGCGTCGGAGGTACCTGAAGAGACCCCTGCTGCCTCCAGAATCTGCGGGTGAGCCCGAGGAGGAGACCAAGGCGGAGGAGTCCTCCGAGCAGACGGACGCGCCCGAGGACGCGGCTGTCACGGCCACCAAGACGGAGGAGGAGTCCCCGGAATCGAAGGAGCCCGCGACTGAGGAGGTCAAGGAAGACTCTTCCGCGCAGGATGCTCCGGCTGCAGAGTCCTGATCAGGTCTCTCTGTGCTGTCGTGCCGGTCTGTCGTTCGAGTTCTGTCGTGTATGTATTTACGATACCCGTGTATTGGTCGGTGCCCTTTTCACCCGAGCCAATATGTTATGACATGATGATCGTGAAGATTCCGTGGTACATCATACACTTGCGACATGCGGAGAGTACAGACAGCAGGAACAACAGCAGACGCGTGATGATACAACAACCAGGGTACTATCCAGACTTCTATGCTCGGACGCACACCCATCTAACCGGGACACCTCCCATCCTACAATCGCAACCTGAATACAATTGAGCGCAATGGACGAGGTCGGAGCAATAGACGAATGTACCTAAGATCTTTCCGCCTTCGCCGTGAGGTACGGCTTCACGTACACGGGGCTCACGGCCATGCTGAGGTAGAAGTCGCCCGTGATCGTCTTGGACGGCCCCAGAGCCTTCGCCTTGATCTCGCAGAGCGCACGAGCGGCGACGTTCCACGGGAAGCGGGACCACCCCTTGACCTGGTGGTCGTAGAAGTACGCGTAGGACGCCTTCACGACCGTCGGGTCCTGGATGTAGAGTAGGCCTTCGGGCGACGCGTGGAACTTCTTGGACTGCTCGCGGAGGATGTCTTGCCGCTTCTCGATCGGGAGCGCGGTGAACCATGCCTTATTGCGGTTCTTCGCGGTGTGGCCAGCCGAGGAGGGGCCCGAACCCGAGCCCGAGCCCGAGCCCGAACGCGAACTCGAGAAATCCTTGGTGTTCTCGTGCATCTCCTGGACGTGTCGCTTGATCTGCTGGAGCTCCGCCCACATACCGGACTGTCCTGCAGCGTCGAGCTGCCGGGCACGAGCGATGGCGCTCAGCCATGGCTGGACGAGATCGGCGTCGCACCGCTTGCACCCTACGTGATCTTCGCGGCAAGATCTACATGCCCCTTCGTCTTGACGTGGATGACCAAGCTTCTGCTCCATCCTTGCGAGCAGCTGGTTGCACGCCGCCTTGACGTGTTTCTGGAGTTCATCCATAATGAATGGTGGGAGGGACTCGGTGGACGATCCGGACGGACGCTTGAGTATGCGGTTATCGTCTGACTTCTCCGACTTCCAGAGGAGCGCTACCGGTGCTCCACTTGTCACGGTGCCTTGCAAAAGCCTCTGGGTCCACTGAGACTCCAGTCTTGAGGCCATCGAGTACAGCACAGAACCTGTTCCGAAGATGAGCTGATCAGCCTGCATGCAAATGCAGGTGAATAGGAAGCCCCACATGTAGGCCAGGAATATAGTCTCTGGGTGGTCGTAGCCTTGCTTGTACGTACTCTTCTCCCACCATGATGAGTACAACGATACATGAGCGCTGCCCCGCAACGCTCCGAGGAGATAGTGCTGCAAGGCACAAATCTTGTATTCCTCGGGGGCTGATGGTGGAATGGCAGCGAGGAACGTTGAGACGAGGGTCGCGTCCTTCACAAGACACTGCTGAACTGCAGGGGGTTCAGTTCGCAAACAATGTGGGATCTGGCTCCTTGAAGGAGTCGACAATTCGGGGGTCCCAGAATACTTGCATCGTGTCTCCGTCGTAGTCGCCTGCTTGAAAGTGTAAGCGACAGAAACCTAACATGAGAGGATGATCACGGACCCCCGCCATGTGAGACTCGCCAGATGGCGGTCCAAGGGTTTGCCCTTGTACGTGTGGCTCTTCGTCGACACTACTATCACGTCGTAGTAGTGGCGGAGTTTCTCGTGGAAGACGGCCTTGACCTAAGCGGCGAGGGAGATACCTCAGCATCACAATGCGCGAT
Source organism: Trametes sanguinea (assembly GCA_008973685.1). Classification (NCBI taxonomy): domain Eukaryota; kingdom Fungi; phylum Basidiomycota; class Agaricomycetes; order Polyporales; family Polyporaceae; genus Trametes; species Trametes sanguinea. The sequence continues at coordinate 1,015,307 of WAHA01000017.1, forward strand.
GGTATGATTAATTCATCAATTTGACCTTCTGGACGTCACTGGGAACCTTGCATGGGTGGCGGGTGACCTGGTGCTCATGAGAGAAAGGAACAAGGCTCTGTACTATAGTGCACTCACCAAGACATCTCCAATGACGAGATCTGTCTTTCTCCCTGCAGAGTCCACGAAGTCCCGCCTCGAACACTTGACGTGGATCTCGTTCGGACCCAGTACACCAAAAGGATCTGTCGCGTGAGTGAGTTAGTGCACGTTCAACCAACGCTCAGTCAAGCATTACATGGAACTGTCTTACCCGGCACAATGAAAGCCGCGCACGACATCGGCACAGCGAAGCGATACTTGGTGCGGAAGGTAGTGATTGTTTGTTTAATAAATTCCCTCAACTTTGCCTTGAGTACCGGGCATTTGGACGGAATAAACCCGGAGTCCAGGAGCGTGAGGGCCGGTCTCGTCGAGTCTCGATGGTAACCCGCTGATAGGGTCCTCCCACCATGCACTACTGCTGTCGTTCAGCGCCTTATCGAGACTGTTGAGGCCGTCTTCATCGTCGTCGTCCAGGTCGTCCAAGGTCGTCCTCCATGACAGTAGCCCGCTGCGCGAGCGATACCAACTGCTTCGCGCGCGACGCGGGACAGCATCACTGATCCCGTCCGCGCGATGGCATGCCAGAGGGCTTGCATGTCTCGGGGCTGCTCGGGAATCGTAAAGTCGAGCAAGGGCCCAATCCGCTCCTCCAAATCCAGGGTGAAGAGTTCCTGGAAAGCGGCAGTGTGGCACCCCGTTCTCGGCGAGGTTGGTGATCGTCTCCACCGAGAGGCGGACGGGGGTATTCATCCGCGATGAGCGGACAACATCTAGTGTACTCCATGCTGGATCAGCATCATCAAGCAAGAGTCTCTCTTCCACCGGCTGTGCAGTATACTTGATTTTGAATCTGCGAGGGCCGTAGCCACAGCGTCGGGTGCTCCTCCTCCTCGGGCGGGAGGTCGTGACGGACAAGAGCCAGCCCCTTGCCACCCGCCAAGCGGAATTGCACCGCGGTCGGCTCTTCAGGCCACGTCGGGAATTTCGCCTTCAGCGCACGCATCAGAGCGCGGTTTGCGATGCCGCACCCGTCGGTCATTTGCATCTCGCTTGGTGGTTTGCCGGGCCCCTTGAACGCATCGCAGACTGTGCTATCTGAGTGAAGGCCATACTTTGCAAGCGGAAGGCACTTACTGATGTCGGGCATGAAGCGCACATCCCGGGGCATAAGCCTTACTCCAGGGACTGAGTTGGAGAGTCCCAGCGCGAAACGCGCCGCCCACTTCACCATCGTCTGTCAAACACTCTGATCAGTAAGTGCGATTCACAACAAGGCCAGCAACCATACCTGATCACGATTGAACTCCAAGTTGTTGTGCCAGGCAAGGAAGTCCATCAAGGAATATTCCTTCTGCCTAGCACCAGACTCGGGGGACCCTAGAGAAGACGGTGGGCATATCGTGACCATACCATTTGCCTCCTGCTGCACATTTTCGTTGGTCCTGAATAGGAACACATTTTGTTCCTTTGCATAGAATGCACGGAATACCGCCCCGGCGACGACGAACGGTTGCTTGAAGTACTCACGGAGTTCATCGCCTGGAGTATTCCACATGACGTCCTTGTGGAGGCGGACACGAATGAACCGCCGTGAGCCGAATCGGCGGGCGAAACGGTTGGATGTGCCAAGTACAGGGCGGTCAAGGAGAAGGCGGAACGTACCGCCCTTCTCTTTGTGTAGCTGTGCTGTGAAATGTATCCGGCCTGCATACCAGTCCGGATCTTTCTCGAGGAAATGCTCTTGCGAGTTGCATCCAAGCCCTCCGAGGGGCTGCACGCAGAGTATCGCCTCTTCGCGGTCGAGCTCATCCCAAGGCAACTGCGTAGGATATGAGCATCAGAGTCTACCATACGTAGATCTGACACACTACCTTGACAGCTTGTTCGCGCTGAAACGCTGCCGCAAACTGCTGCAAACTTTCTTCTCCTTCCCTCGCCCGTATTGCCAGCTTCTCCTCAACCAACCTCTTGACATGGGGTGCAGCTTCAGCATTCTTGCCTAATAGACGAGGTTCAGTCACGTCTGCATGTGAGAGCACTGCAGCATCAAAACCGGTGTTGATGAGCCGTGCGAGCTCCCAGCGTGCACCCCACGGCCAGCGATTGATGGTACGCTGGAATGGCAATGGAGCTTGGCCCTATAAAATTACTGCGTGTAGGCATCCTACTTCTACGGGGAACAAAGATAACTGTATTTACCACAACAACAGCTTGAGGGCGCTGCCATGCTGCAATCGGTGGAAGGCCAGGCAGTACAGTGGGAGGAACGTGAAGTGTTCGAGGAGCTTTGTGGAGTGCGGACTTGAGGTATGTTAGCGGGGGAGGTAGACACAAACGATCCATCTGGCTTTGCGCGCCGCCAGCTTGGACCAGCGGAGCGATCGCGAAGTCTATACCGCGGCGGGGTTTCGCTCTCAATGGAATCTACAGCATCCCGCTTGCGCTTGACACACAAGACCGGGGACACTTCCTCAACATCAATGGGTGTGTTGGAGGATGGCGTGGAATCGTCGTCTACGGTATTCATTCAGCTGCGGGAGCATGTTAACAGGGCAAGTTGTTCTTACCTATCTGATGGAAGTACATGCTGATGTCTTCTTCGAACATCTCTGTATAGCTAGTAGACTATGGAGATGAACACAAATTAGCCACGCTGTTCCTTCAATGATAATTGCAAACCGCTTGTCCAAGCGGTGAGCATTAGCCCGTTGAGGCGCATATGCTTGCCGTGCTACACGATATTCGACATCGCGCTGAGGCGCACGAAGCGCCTGAAGCTAGACCGCCCCTTGTCTGTATAGGTGAACGTACCTGTGAAGACAGAGACTGCGAGGACGCGGAACGCGAGGGCATCTGACTTTGGTTGGAGAGCTCGGATCCAGGTTCCATGATATCTCATTTGCCAAAGTGTGGAATGGCGTCTCGAGGTATTGGACACTGGCAACCGCCGTTTGACAGAGGGACGGGTGGACAAGTATTTCGATGGGCGGTGACAACCAAGTGCTGATATATATGCTGAGCTAGATGAGGTATAGATGCCGGAAAGATGGATGCAAGAGTAGATGGCGTTGAGGGCTGGAGGAGAAGCGTTCGAAAGTGCGAACCTTGCACGCGTTGCCTGTGCCTCGCGCGTCGAGTACCGTGATCGCGAGATCGACGAAGAAGTGCATTATGGGCGTCTAATACAATTCATGCATTGACCTTGGCCAGGTCCGCGCACATCGAAGGCAACATACTCGTCGTCGTCATTCTAGTCGTCTTCATCTTCGAGATCACGCACCCGTTACTCGCGACAATGGCTCTAAACCTGGCATCTTCGGCTACTGCAGCCATTTCAACGGTCATGAAGGGCTCAAGGTTTGAGGAGCGATCGCTTTGCCTCCTTCGCGAACACCTCTCCATGTCTCTCCGACGAGTTAGGGGGCAAGGGTGATGGTGGAATCGACCTTCAGGGATGGTGGTGGCTCCCCGCTGAATGCCTCGGTCTCGCGCGCCCTTCGTCTCCAGGCACCCTGGACTCTCGCGGCGTCGCGCGCAGACGGCTCCGGGTCATCGCACAGTGCAAGGCGGAAGAGAAGAAGATTGGGCCCCGCTATATCCGCGAACTCGAGGGCACCGTCCTTCGTAATTCTGCAAGTGCCGTACCATCGCAAGCAGGCACAGCTCTTGCAGCAGCTGGATCGGGGCAGCCCGCGCTGGTCGGATTGTTCATATCCATATCCCCGTTCACAAAAGCTTCGCTGCTTCAAGCATACTCTTCGCCCATCCCCCTCGCACTTTTACACTTGCCTGAGGAGCTTGACGATCACACTGTTGAGGCCGACTCCGAGCTTGCTCATCCCAATAACGCTGCATCGATCTCGGCGCAAGGTGACGCGTTGCCTGGAACACTCGTCTTCAACCCTGCATTGAGCGGTCACACTGGATTGCTTCAAGGCATGGTCGAACCACGATGGGAACGTGCACCTAATACCATAGGCCATCCGGGCCTTTGGAGCAATAGGAAGAAGATACCGAGCTGGACGCCTGAAGATGAGGAAAGCAAGCAAGAGGCGCCCTGAACTTCGTGAGTGTCAAGCCATCGCTCACGTGATGAAGCAGGCTAAAGTACGATTCATCCTTCAGCGATCCTCGTGCACTCTTGATGAACTGCGATCCCAGTGGTAGGCGCAACCGTGCCAGTGCGTATCCCTGAGACATACATAATGTCAGTCTCGAGGCAGTCGGGTCGATCACCACCCCCATCGGACCGGCACTATCGCGCACATTCGTGCCCCTTGCGGTTACCCTTCATGCCCAGCGCTCCTCCACCAACCTGCTACACATGGCGGCCTCCAACTCCCCAATCAGTGCAACAAAGCAGACCGTGATGATGGGCGGCGCGGAGCTACCTTGCCTCCGCGACTACTTCCGTCTACCGATGCGTTTCAATCCCTCGCCACAAGCCGTGCGAACCATCCTGTCCTTGACTCCTGTCTTTTTCGCCGTGTGCTCGACCTATTTGTTGCTGAGCGTCTGTGTCCCTTGTTGCTTACAGCAAGCTGCGGACCGACTGCGTTTGTAACGTGCCGCGCAGATGACACTCTATATAGCTGCCGCGCCGGCGATGAGACCTGATGAAAAGCGAACTTCTGGAGTCTCACACTGGCTCGTACGGGGGTCAGCGCTCGGGGGTCATGCCGCCATGCGTCAGCGTGGCGCACCCACGAACGCCCACACAGGCGAATCCGGCGAATATTTATACACGACCTCACATTTAATGCATCAAGCAGTCTGCCTGCTTCGTGCACTCGCCGGTGCCATGGTGAACAAGTTCCCGTCGTATGACAGTCTGCGCCAGCCCTCCGCTGTGGAGATAATCCCTCATCGCCCGGTTCAGCCACGTCGCCTAGATCCCCTTGAAGCTCCTCCAGTCAGTCTGCAAGACTATCCGGCTTTGGATGTGCCCGTACGGGGGTTTGCGCCAGCGGAAGGGTGGGGTGTCTCCACGCACCTCTTCCCCGCCGCTTTCCCCAGATGTCCCTCGGACGTTTGGGTCGCGCCGCCTTCGCACGAAAGCCGTGAGGAACAGAAGACGCGGATTGCCGCGACGGTCACGCACTTGAGCGCGTTGAAAGAGGCGCAAGAGGCCGGTAGAGATTCGCGGCCCTCTCGGGGTGAAGTCCTGTGGATGGTGGCCAATCGATATACGCCTAAACATGCACCTCGGCACTTCGGCCTCACTCTGGTCTTGCTGCACGGGATTGGGTGCCATAAGGAGGTGAGGTCTACTTATCCCGGCATCGCCTGCACCAAGACTGAGAGATTTGTCACAGACTTGGGAACCAGTTTTAGAACGGCTACTGGCGCTGCGCAGCAGCTATAAGGTCGATTTACCTATTCAACGAGATATGGGCACTCGAGTGTGTCCAACACGGCGACAGCGGATTACTGAACGAAGCTGTGCTGGGAGATACTTGTACGTGCTCCCCTACATCGACTTCCTCTGTGATACTCACCGTCCTTTCAGTCGACTCCGCGGAGTATGCCAGAGACTTCACGAATTTCTTGCTTTACTATCTTCCTCGGGAACCTGTGGGCAACCTACCGCAAAACCTCTCCCGTCTATCCGATGCTGAGGCGTGCTCGCGCATGGGCAGCGGCATCGAGGGGCGGACGATCGTTGGCATCGGCCATTCCGTGGGGGCGTGCTCGCTGTGAGTCCTGCGAACAGATGCTGAGAAGCACTGCCTGACAGTGCGGCAGCGTCTGCCCGGCGGTGGAGTACCCCAACCTGTTCAGCGCCTTGATATTCGTGGAGTCCTACACTGTACCAGAGTTCACAAGACATCTGGACGCACATCGAAACAAGGAGACTCTGAGCTTTCGGCGGCACTGGCTCTGGAATTCTCGGTGAGCTTAGCGCTTCGAGCGCCTTATGAGGAGCTAACACCAGCGTAGGGAGGAGGCCATTCGCGACCTGACGCAAAATCCATATTATCGCGAGTGGCATCCAAAGGCGCTCGAAGCATTTGTCCAACATGCCCTCACACGCACCCCAGACGGCCGCGTCCGGACCAAGACTCACCCAGTACTTGTACGTACCGCAAGCATTCCCCGACCACAATGGCTCATCGACATCGCAGGAATCGACGATGCTCTTCGAGCGGCGTGTGATCTACGAGACGTGGGAGCTTCTCGACAAGATCCATCCCAGCATAGCGATGCACTGGGTGTTGGGAGGCAAGAGCGCGCGACCCGGCAGCCAGGCCATTCAAGCGCAGACGTCGTTCCGACGCGCAGCCAATTCTACGAACGACTACCATCCCGAGCTGGATCACATGGTTAGGATTTCTTCAGTATCAATTTGAGATGTGGTGGTCTGATGACCCGGAACGTGCACCGATAGCTACCTCAACAGGCTCCCGACACGCTTGGTGCGTCATGCCTAGCCGTCTCGCCCCGCGTACAGCGAACTGAGTGTATTTTCCCCAGGTTTCGATATCTTCCGGTCCTTGGTTAGCAAGTATGTAGAGCCGAAGAGCAAACTCTGAACGCTCATATGCATAGCTGGCGGAGATATGCCCGTGGACTGGCATGGCTTTCATCATAGTGCAATGTCAGTGCGGCGGGACACCTACCTGGAGCGTCGGTTATTGTAATAGTCTGTACGAAGTCAGGCTAGTAAGGGTGAATGTCTAACGTTCAATCTATGTACTAGAGAACAGCCGCCGCACGTGTCGGCCACACACCTTGCTTGTCTTGAGTCCGACAATGTTGGGGAGGGGAAGAGATTGCGACAGCTTCAATGAGGGCTCAGCGCTCAGCGCTCAGCGCTCATGCATGGAGCACTGTAAGCATATCTTACGCCTCTCTGCGCAAAGTTGGGCAACATTGATGTCTGACGACTCGTACACATCTCTGGAAGTGACCTGTGAGCCACATATGGCTTATTCATCAATGCCCCGAAGGAGACAAGCTGTTTTGCCACAGAACAGCTACAGCCAGTCAACTCCAGTCAAGCCTCGCGTCGGACGCGTTCCCTGCAAGCCTTAGTCACATCATGTCACGACTCAACTCGCTGCCACGCCAGCAGTGCGACTGTCACGCACAATTGTCCCCTGCGTCCTCGGGAACCGGACCCATAGAAACACAGTCAATGCGGTGAGTATGTATAATTGGGTACAAGCAAAATAGCGTAAAACGCTTGGAAGAGCACCGTTGGAAATTTACACGATACGCAATGGCACCGTGACCAGTGGTCACAGCGCTGAAGAGCGTGTCTCAAGCTCACCTCATCGGGAGTTCAAGGGAAAGCGCAGAGGACACCGGCGACACGAATCTGGCTTCACTTCGGGTGTCCCTGGAACCTTGACCAGTAAGGTAACAAGTAACATATACTTGACTGCAGGGCTTACCATCCGTCCCACTGCGCTTCGGTCCTATCCAGCATGCGCTCATCCAGTCGTGAAGATGCTTGCATCTATAAGTCTATATTCAATAAACATCGCACGCCGTGTAAACAAGTGCGAGGATCAGACATGCATGAGCAGGGTCGTTGATATGTCGTGCAATGGGAGCAGGACCGAGCAGAAATTCATACCGCATCATCTCCTCTCTTTTCTGTGCTTTCTCGTCTCCGCTCATCACCATCACCTGCCGCCGCAGGCGCGCCCTCGTCATCCTTTCTCTCCTCGCTCCTCTTCTCCTCCATCACCGGCTCCCCACCCATCCCTCCATTTACCTCCTGCACCTCCCTCCCCTCGCCCCCCTTCTCCGCATTTGCGGCAGCAGCAGCGGCGTCTTTCTGAGCCTGCTGTCGCGCAACGACTCTGCTCTTCCGCAGCTCAAAGCCACCTTCCCACCCGATCCACTTGTATCGAGGACAATGCGGGCCACGGAGGAAGAGAACAAAGAGCGTGAAGCCCGTCCACGCGAGGTTGAGCGCGGCGTCCGGGCGCCAGCCGTGCTCGTTGAATACCTTCGCTCCGACGGAGGTGCCCATGACTTGTCCGATGAAGAGCTGTACCTGGGGTCAGCACGATGAATTGAACGGTGAGAATGATGAGACATGTACCGAGAGGATGAGCACAGCGTTCAGACGCGAACGCGCGTTAGGGGTCGAGGCCGAGCACGGCGGTTGTGAGCGACACTTGCTGCGTCTGCCGGAAGACGTCGAGTCCAATGGTGACAATGACCACAACCGCCACGCTGAGGCCGACCGCGGCGGTCTGGAGGGTGAAGGTGATGATGAGGGCGATGATTGCGACGAGCGTCGCTGACCAGGGAACGAGCTTGTCGATCGTGCGTCCAATGAGCGGAGCGCATGCAACGCCCACGATACCGACAACACCAAAGAGCCCGATCACGACACTGGACAATGGTCAGCCCAAGTAGAACGAGCGCGCACAATTGGCAAGTAACTCACGTAGAGTAATTGTACGGCGGACCGCCAAGGAGGAACGTGAGCGTGACCCACCAGTTCGTGAAGCACGCGCTTGACGGAACGGTGATAAGGATGGCCTGGACGAGTAGCGGCTCCGTCACCGTGAACTTCGCCATACTGTAGAGGATACCGAAGTACGTAACGCCCTTGTTCTTGGCGGGATAGTCCGGGAGCATGTAATAGAGCATCGCAAGCACGACATACTGCACCCCGATAGCGATGTAGTACACGACACGCCAGGTGACAAACTTGCGCGACTACACCAGCGAGGACCCGTGCGATGAGGACGCCGAAGAGGAGACCAGAGAGTACGATGGAGAGGGCGGATGCGCGACGTTCTGGGGGTGCGAGATCCGCAGCAAGAGGCATGAGAATCTGGGGGACCACACTACCGATACCGACGAGGAAGGAGAGCACTTCGAACGCGACCAGATTGTTGGTTATTGCGAGGCCGATACTGAGTGACGCCGTGATGAAGGTGAGCAATAGCAGTAGTTCTCGTCTTCGAACCAGGTCGCCTAATGGCGTGATGAAGAGTAGGCCTATAGCATAGCTATCTATGGGTGAGTCATGGGATTCAGACGGATACATCACTGCGGCACCTACCCTGCCTGTACGAGCGTAGGGAATGTTCGAAACCTCTTGGTATGTTACCCCAAATGATTGAGAGAATTGTACTATATGGCAAGAGCTTCAATCAGCGTGCGTCTCCACTAAAGAGATCAGAAGCGATTGATTTCGGCTGAAAACTCACTAAGCAATGGTTGGCAGTAGTAAAGGTTCGCGACGACTGTAGTGCATTCAGTCAGACTACCAACACGCTTCGCTGCGATGTCATACGCACCGAAAGTACTCGCGATACCAAACGTCACATTCATTGCCAGCCCAAAGTGGGCCGGGTGGTCTGGGTCATATTGTAATCGTCCAGGGATGGGTATGACGCCAAAGTCTCTTCGCGAAGCCCTTCTTGATGTTACCGCGCCATCGGGTTGTGCCTTGCCTCGCAGGGAATGCATCTGGCGCAGGTAGCGTCGCGGAAGAACCTGTCGAGTTGCGATGCACCGAGGCCTGAGATCCCGACATGGGAGAGGAGGAGAGAGGTGCAGACAACCAAAGCTGGTGTGGACGAGCATGATGGTGTGGTGAGCTCTAGAAATAGCCGGCGGCAGGAAGGGCAGTTTGGTCAGACTCAACGCCATCCCGGGTTCGGCTCTCCGCGCGTCTCACGCACTTCCCGTATATTAGCCACCGTCTCACGTCCTCGCATATCCTTGCGTGGTCGACCCGTTACAACTACAGCTGCATCTCCAAGCTGCAATGCTCTCGAATGGCTCTTTCTGCTTACTCAGAACGCAGAACATATGAATTGCTTGCTCAGAGAGCATCAAATCCCACAACATAAATGCTATCTCCGCGTATGGAAACAGGCTCGCACCATCGAGGCATTGATGGCCGCAATCGGTGTGTACATAGCATGGTCAGCATCATTGGCCAGTATTCAAAGTGTTGCCGATATTTCGCCAGACCGTTTCACCACGGAAAGGGTGTCGTAGAATGAATGCGGAGAAACGCCTAGACATACTGTTTATAGGGATAAGTGCCAGGTTAGCTTCCTAGTCGTGGGAGCTGCCAACTCTTTACTCGAGGCTTCAATGAGCAAGCTTCAGAGACTTGATGATGAATGCCTGTGTACCCTCCCGGACGTAACTGACCCATTGTTATGCGTCGCAGAGCAGTTGGCGAGGTACCAATGGAATAGGCGTGAAAGGCTAGCGCTGAGTATGACAAGCGCGAGCCATATTGAATGAATGAGAAACCAGGGCTACGGGGGCAATATGTAGTTGCATTGCAAGAGGAGATGAGCCTTGAACGCAGGATATCACGCTCGTTGGATTCGAGGCTGCGGCAAGGCGGAGACTTAGCTCTCGACCATGCGGGGCTTGCATCATGGTCGAGGCCTCTGGTGAGCTGCTACAGCGACGTGTTCGGGAGCTTTATGATGGCGATCGAACAGCACAGGTCGACCTCAAAAGCAGCAAAGCAGCCGTATCAAGAGCAGCTTGTGAGGCAAGGGCATCACTGATCACTGGCGGACCCTGCCTGGGCAGGCTATCTATGGAATGCAAATTAGGGAGGATTTAGTATATAGAATATGAGCCGTATGCACCAGGATAAATATGAGTCTGACGTGTTTACGTGTCGTAAAGGGAGCATTGAGGTAGGGAGCACGGATGTTGTACATGTTCTACCTCGAGCGCGGTCACTTCCACAACGTATCCTAAGCGCCAGAGACGCCTGCAGTCAGTTCTTACTGGAGGCTTCAATGAACAATCAGCAAGGCTTCAGCAATCGATATATGAGCAGTACGCACCATGATGTATGTGGTTCCGACGTGCTTGTGTGTCGCAAAGGGAGTGTTGAGGTAGGAAATCTGCATGGCACTCTGCCTCAAATGCATCCGCTTAAGATGCTAAGCGCAGGCAATGTCTCAAGGCTCGCGCACAGGGCCATCTATCTTGAGCAAGATTATGGTTCCCTCAGAAACAAGCTACGCAAGGATATACTGTAACTAAGAGATCAGACCTGAGCTTGAGGCTACACCACACGATGTCCGGGAGTACAGAGAGCTCAGAGCTCACGGCAGGAAGAGAAGCGCTGAGCCACAGCTAGCGCACAGCCAAACAGGACCACATAGTCGGGCTATTAAATTGCGACGCGTCCCTCGAGCCTCGAGGGACGCGTTCTTTTGGTCTGTTTGTGCGCCCTACGTAGTGTACATCGTAGTTGTCGAGGCCCAGTCGCGGTGAGATGCAGCAAGTAAAATTGTTCGGCTCTTCTCATTTCAGACAATTGACCAAGTTATAGATCAATGGTGCATGCATGCCGCAGTGCAGCAGACGTCTATAGTTGAGGAGCCGTGACGAACGCACGAGCTTAACAGGTCCGGATTTGATAGGACGCCAGGACCAGGAAAAGACGACTAACATGGAAGTAACAACTAGAGAACACCGAAGAAAGCGCAGCCATGTAGACACTATGCACGCAAGATGCACGGTAGAGGACGCCGATCCGGAAGTCGAGAGATAGCAGCCACGAACCCGAACGAAGCCATAATCGAGTCGAATCCCACATCGCAAACACCCAGCGCGTGTCGCCCAAGCCCTCAAATCAGCGACGTCCGGTGCACCGTCAAGAGCGTATTGCGCCCCTCGCGCACCCTCCCCGCAACCCAACGGCGGAACGCGCCCTCGTCGTCCACCGTGCGCAGCCGCCCCTCCACCACCGCCGAGAAGCGCGCCTCGAACCCGACCTTGTCCCGCACGCGCGCGCGGAACGCCGCCAGCCCGACGTCCGCCGGCACGCGCACCTTCCAGATGTCGTCCGTCGTCGGCACCCACACCTTGATGATGATCTGCCCGTCCTTCGGCGCCCACTTGTCGCCCGCTTGCGCCTCCGCGTCAGGTCCGGGGAGGGATGGGGCTCGGGTTGGGACTGGGCGCGCCGGGGAGGGCGGCGAGCATGCGCCGCACGGCGGAGGGCGGCGGGGAGGGCGCGTCGAGGTCGCGCGGGAGCGGCAGGCCCAGTCCGAAGATGTGCGTCGAGGACTTGGGGAGGAGCGGCGCGGGGCGGCGGCGGCGGCGCGGCGGGACTTCGGTGTCCTGCTCGCCCGGGGGCACGTTCTCCTTGCCCCGCGCACGGGTCTGCGCGTGCGGCACCCGGAGCTGGCCGCTTCGCATGCGGCGCGGGATGTTGTGGATCGCGGCGAGCACGTTCAAGTTCTTCGCCGCCGTCGGCGTCGGCGTCGTGGGCGGCAAGGTCGGAGCGCGGTCGGTGACGGAAGCCATTGATTGCGAGAGCTGCTGAGTGGATGTCGGAGAGCGAGGAGACTTGCAGACGAGGGGCGCGGGGGTGATCGGGGAGGCACTGGTGTGTCTGATCAACCCGCGTTCCTCGCTGGGGGCCGGCTTGTATAGTCCACGGGAACACCGTCAGCCGCAGGGCGACCTGCGCAGACGACGCTGAGCGAAGGAGCCACTTTGCGGCTGACTCCGGTGGTGTAGGCACTGGTTAGCTTCGTAGGATGACGGTGTCACGGGCTTCATCTGGGAGCCGTTCGACTGCTCGCTTGTACAGTCGGAAGACCATGGCTTAGCAAGAGGTTGATCCTAGCAAGTTAAGAGGTCCTGTATTTAGTGGCAATGTTCGGGAGAAATTGTCTACGAAAACTCGCTTCTTAGTTGGGATTGTAATCCATGGACGTTCATTAAGACTCACCTCCGCAAGGAATTTGAACATTGCAACGTCGAGAGCACGCAAACAGACAGAGGAGGGTTCGTCGTCATGCAAATGTTATTACAGTTGCAAGTCGTAAGCGTAAACATGAACGTGGCCGGCTTCCTACCACCCCACGCCAACTGCCCGCCTAATGCGGGCTTCTTCCCAACGAGTCAACGACATCCACTCTCCCAGTCCCACCGCGGGCTGCCCACTTTCGCGGCGAGCCCTCGCGGCTTTTCAATCTAAGGAAAAGTGATAGTCTAGACGAATCGATATGCGACGAACCATGGATGATGCAAGGGCGGAGGAGCAAAATGTACACGATGCAGGCAAACATACACAACGAGATCAACACGAGATGCGAGAATAGAGCGATACGGTAGGACGAAGATATGCTCAGCCGAGCATGCCCTCGCCATCCGAGCACGCTGTTGAGGACGCGTACGGGGACGCGAGCTCAGTGTAACGCGCGACGCGGAGACGTTGTGCTGGAGGAACGCGCTTGTCATCGAGACCGTGCTGAATACCGCCGTGGAGGACGCCGACACGCATCATAGACAGCAACTACGAGGGTCAAGGTAGCACCGATCGACTACCACAATGGACGGAACACATACGTTATGGGCAGCATTCGAGTGGTCGTAAACACCACCGAAGAAGGCTGTCGTGGCATCCTTGCCGATCATCTTCACGATCAGGTGACGGCCACCAGGGTGCTCGTCCATGAAGGAACCGACGTCGTGAATGAAACCCGCAATGACAACCAACGGACGCTTCAAGGACTGCTCCTGGACTACATGCGGACGTCAGCTTGTCACTACAGGAGGGTGAGACAAGGGGACGTACAGCTCTCCCAGCTGACGACAGGCAAATCGTTGCTATCCGGGGCCCAAGTCAGGTTCTCCTGCTTCTCACGAAGACGCTTAAGCTGCATCGTGAGTTGACCCTTTGCGACCTCGTTGTCCGGGAACTTCTTGAGGTGGCTAGCAAGGCCGAGCTTGTGGCACACCCAGATGAACCACTTGGTCGGGTCGTACTGGTACCACTTGATGGCGTTGCGGTAGTCCATCGGGAACTGGTGGTGGAAGTTGTGGTAGCCTTCTCCGATCGTGCAGAACGCGGTGATCATGTGGTCACGCGGCGTGTGCTTGTCGTCGAACGGCGTGTCACCGAGCCAGTGAGCGAGGGAGTTGACGCAGAAGGTCGACTGTAACATATTGGCAAGTATAGTGAGTGAAATGACATCGTGAGAGCGGGAAAAACAGACGTACGTGATGGACGAAGCAGAGGCGAGCCGCGCCGGCGTACACGAAACCGCCGAGAGCATCACCCCAGCCGAAGTAGCAGACGAGGGTCGGCAGGATAAAGCCACAGAAGAGAATGAGGGTGCGGTACCAGCGGTGCTGCCACCGGACGACCTCGTTCTTGCTCAAGTCGCTGACATCAGCCACACCGGGCTTGCGGCGAGGCTTGACGAGCATCCAACCGACGTGCGACCACCAGAAGCCTTCATGCGCGTTGTACGGGTCGAGAGGGGTGTCCGTGTAGCGGTGGTGGGCGCGGTGACCGCGAGCCCACCACTTGATGGAGCCCTCTACGGCGCCGGAACCGGCAAAGGCAAGGAAATACTTGGAGCGGCTTAGACGCGTTGTACGCGCGGTGCGCCCACAGTCGGTGGTAGCCGGCAGTGATTCCTACTCCAGATGAACAACTGCAGGACAACAATGACGGCTTTCTAGAATACATACCAAGACCGGTGAAGAAGTAGTAGAAGACGCTGAAGACAGCGGTCTGCCACATGAGAGGAACATGGAGGGCACCCCATATGGCAATGGCGGGGGTGACGGTGAGGATGGTGAGGGAGAGGTAGTTGAGCTCCTTCCACCAGTTGTTCCAGCCAATGGGGGGCCGCTCCTTCTGGTTCTTAATGGTCCAGGAGACGTAGTTGTCGGGGATGTCGATGTCGATGGGGACATCGGACTTGAGTTCCTTTGACTCCGAGGGCGGGGTCAGCGGAGGGGTGAGGGTGGCAGCCTCTTTCATGGCCGTCGTGCGTGCCTCGACGGTAGCGGACATGATGGGTAAGGAAGGAGGAAGGGGCGGGGCCAACCGTCTGCCATGCCCAATCATTATATACCTCTGCCGTTTCGTTGGGGTGGTCCTCTCTCACCAACCGACCGTCACGGCCAGGACCCCGGCTCCTCCCGTATCCCCACAATCCCACTCCCCGTCCTTTTCGTCGGCCCACCTTCAACGCCCGCATAGTTCAGCCACGTCGCCCTTGTATGGCCACATAGTCCTACGTCTGTAGCCCCCTTTGCTGCTCAAACGCACAATTCACAACAAATATCGCCTCCTCTCCGCCAGCGGTTTCCGGGTCCCAGCGCAAACAACTTCACAAGCGCCCGTGGTTCCGCTGCTAACGCCAACGGGTGCCCCAGCTCTTCAACCGTTCTGCATTCGTTCCACCTCCCTCCGCAGCCGCATTTGATCACTGCAGCAGCTCCTGTTCTCTCGGGGCCGCTCTCGAATGCGTCCGGAGCCCATTCCTGTGATAAACACGTCTTGCACTTCCGCGTCCTCGCGGCAGCCCACAAACGCTGCGCGTACACGCTACGCTCACGTGACCGTCTCAAATCCGTTGGGGAGCGATGTCGGTATGTCGCGTCCGCCGTCCGCCGCGAGCGCAACCGGCTCACCGCTGCAACGCGTATCGGCGGCGCCGGACGCTACAATGATCCAGACGCGTCGCGACGAAGTCCACCATTCGATGAACCATGTCTCGTACCACGCACTCTTCCCTCCTACCCGTCCTCGGTCAGACGCCTCGAACCCGTTGCATTCTCACAGGGTTGGGGATTCCGATGTAAGCTACACTGACCGGATGTTTTCGCTATCGGACACGCGTAATGCAATCTTCGTGATGTCATCACCCATACAGCTGCCCGATAACTTGGCGGCGAGTTTCTGGGGACGCTGCGCAGTCTGAAGCATTCAAACAGGCCTCCGGACACGTTGGCAGCCCATGCCGAACGGAGTCGAGATGAGGTGGAAGAAGCACTAGAAGCTACTAACCATTGATAGCGCTCCACCCCATCGAAACCTCCAACATATGGACGAGCGAATCCAAAGCGTAACATTGCAAAGACAGAACAGAAGGTATGTGTGAGCTATGGTACAACAATGTGAGCACGAACTGAACAGGAGCACATATGCAGATTGCAGAAGAAAGATATGGGGGGCTATTAGCGAACGACCAGACCGGGCGGCACACCAGCGCCCATGGGATAGTCGCCGCAGAGCATAACGGAGAAATATAAGCGAGACGACTTTTTGGACGGGGACAGGAGAGCAACAGCAACAGGGCGAGTGGGGATGCTCAACCTGTCAAGCTGACGCTCTTGAAGTTCTGGTAGATGATAGATTCTTGAACTGCGCGCCAGTATGAGTGTGGCGGTCGACGGTGAAACGCTAGAGGCAGACTTACTGTCTAGGAGCACGGTAGATGTAGACTTGGTATCCTACGAACATCGTGTTAGCTGATCATCCACAGTGGCACGCAGGGATATAGCGACGAACCGTGACGGAGGTGAAATGGCAGTAGAACGTCCTTGCTTGGGGCGAGTACTCTCTGTGGATCTGGCCAAACTTCCGGCGCATGTCTAGAGACAGTTAGTGAGCATCCTCTTCCGATGTGGATATTGTTGTGCTGAACCCACATGCAGACGTGTTGTCGTAGTCGTTAGGGCGGTTGCCGTACGAGATGATATACTGGCCGAATTGGATGCCCGCCTCGAGTTTCGCCCTGAAGATGTCGATTTTGTTCAGGAACAGGATCAGGTTCGTCTTGCCCAGCAGCGGATTCGAGCAGATCGACTTCCATAGGAGCACAGAATCCTCCTACAAGGCGAGAAGGAGCGGCGGTGGGGCGTATATACTGGTGAGAAGCAATCCTACTCAGAGGATGGAGCGCACACACCAGACGATTCACGCTCTCGTCCTCGGCAAGCACTTGGTCGAATCCGCTGAGCGGCGCTAGGAATAGGATGGCGCTGGGAACGATAGACGGTCAGCGCATCTTCTGCGAATCCCCATTCTGCTTCTCGCTCACTTCATGTCATCAAAGAACGGCGCCCAAGCAGCTGCGAGGCCCAGCAATCAGGATGCATCCCCATGAACTCAGTTCAGACGCATACCTCTCTGCAACACGCGTCATGATCGTTCGTCAAAACGGGGTCCGCAATGAATATGATAGAAGACGCACTAGCGATCGGTGCCCTCCCACGTCGTATATCCGAAGGTCTCGTGAAATCCCACCTGTGAAGCCTAATCAGGTAAGCCCACCCAAGATCGAGCAGAGAACCATGGGCTGAGCTGGACCGACCTTCCTTGATCGTGAACCGATGCTCAGATACTCCAAGGGTCTTTAGCCGTGCGCGGAGGATGTCATCTGGCGGTACGTCAGCAACGACTTCTCGTGCGTATCATGAAAACACGCACCGTCCGTTGGAACGTACTTCGGGTGCGTGACCCGCGCTATTGAGTCGAGGAAGCTGCAAATGAAAGAACGAATAAATGAACATCCGCCGTGCGCGAGACCGCCACCAAAGCAACGCACAATCCAGGCATGTCCTCTATCCGGATTCCCTGCGCGCGCAACAACGCCTTGATCGTCGGGTCGTTCCACAGCGTGATCATGTCTTCCGCGCAAGCATGCAGAACGTGCCCGGGGTCCTGCGGCCATCCGCCTCGCGAGTGAGTAACAGCGAACTCGCATCTCCCCGCCTAGCGGGAACCCCGCAATCATCCGTGCACTCACATCAGGATCGTTGAACTCTTCCCCGTCCGAACTGTTGCGCCCCATCATCCGGTGGAACACGCCCTTCCACGCGAACTGGCTGTTCACCGCGATCTCCCTGTCGAGCGCCCTCGCCCGGTCCGCGTGCGAACCTGTCCCGCTGGTACGCTGCGTCGCCTCCACCTCTCCCGATCCCGCCGGAGTGAGCTTGCGGATGAGGGCCTCCTCGACCTGCAGGAGGGGCGACAGCCGCAGCTTAAGCTTCAGGTGCTCCGCCGTCAGCGGCGGGTGCTGGGCTCGCGCGTCGCGGGCCAGCGATGACCCAGACGCAGCGTGGAAGAGGTCTGGGGCGTGCGTCCTGATGGGCGTGTTAGGCGAGCTGTACGTGGACGCGTGGTACGCCTGCGCCTCGGCCATCGCGTCGAGTATGACGCGGATAGAGCGCACGACGTTCAAGTGTACGACCGCGCGCCACGAAGCGCGTTCGGCGCGGAAAGCCTGTAGGCGTACGTTAGCGCTCTCCCATTTATACCTTGTGCGCGTCCCTCACCTTGGGCGTGTTCAGGAGTTGAAAATCTAGGGAAGCGGTCAGACGTGAAGACGATTCCGATGTGAGCTGATGGTGCACCTACTCTTCAGCGTAGTTGATTTGCCTTCGATTCGCATCGGTCATGTCAGCGACACCCTCCAACACGTCTACTCAAACACATACCAGATTCGCTCTGACCTATATGAACACCAGATCAGCCTCTGTCCGTCTCGCCACACCGCAGCACAAGATGCTACGCAAATGACACGTACCGAGCAGCAGAATCTTGACGGGCTTCGGCCCGCGCTTCTGCGCCTTTGCCTGCCTCTGCAGCTCCTCGTCGATCGCGTCCGAGATCCTCTTGGCCTCTGCCTCCGCGGCGATGCGCGCCTGGCGCTGCTCCTCGCTCTCGTTCGGCGGCGGCGCCATGACCCACGCGAGGGGATCGCCCTCCGTGACGATCTTGCTGTTCTTCACTGGCATTCTCGCTGTGCGGGCTTGATGTGGCGTCCGGTGAGTGAGCAGAGGGGAGAAAGAGAGGAGAGAGGAGGAGGAAGAAGGGGGACGGGCGGGCGGGCGGCGGGAGTGGGGCAGAGTTTTAAGTACAAGGCTTCGAAGCGAGGGTCCGTCTGCTGGCCTGGCTGAGCGCGTGAATGGGGCGTCGAGCCTGAGTCCGGTGAATACAGTCGATAGACGAGGGATATATTGAAATCATGTCATAGAAACGCCCTCTCCCTCTCTGTGATGGCATGTACTTTTGCCCGCCGAGCTCTCGCAGCCCTCCTCCACCTGTTCCCATCACTGGGCCTCTCTTTCCCCGCACGGCGTCCTTCCCGGCCTTTGTCCCGTCTTTTCATTCAGCTCCCCGGTGGCTCCGCCGGCCTCTCTTGCTTCCGCGGCGCTGTCGCTCGGCATCCAGCCCCGCCAGCCCCGGTGTCTCTCCAGGTTTCTCCCCGGACTCATCCCCTGGCGGGAGCCCTGAATGTCATCCGATCGGCGGAAATGCCCCCGCGGCGCACCGCGTGCACCTCTAATAGCGAGACCTCCTCGATTCGGATCGCGCGAGCCTCGCGAACGGCATTGCTTTTCATTAAACAAGCACAGCCGGCCGCGACGGTCCAGGGCTGCCCTCGCGCTTACCCTGAGAGAGAGTCCCATGGAGATGTCGTCGGGAGGCCGCGCGCGGACGTCAGAAAAGGTTGGAAGACGGCCGGCTGCCGTAAGACACACCGGCGGGGCCTGTTCGCTAACCAAATTTTCACAGAAGCGAGTCGCCAGCTGCGGCTAGATCGAAGAAGCACTCCCATTGTTGACCAGTCAGGGAATCCTCGGCGTTCTCGCAAGCACTCTGCCCAGGCTCACCTCCTTCAGTCTTCTGCTCTCGCTGGCATGTCAGTGTTGTGTCTGGGTCGTACTCCTAACTGTCCTAATGTCTATGAAACCAGCGCCAAGTTAGGAAGGCTGTGAGTGGTCTCTCGAACAAAGCTCAGCTCGATCGCACCGCGCGTCTGGAAGGACGCTCTCAAAGTCCGACATGCATCCGACAACAGTTCCGCAAGAAGCTTTCTGACGAACCACCTTGAGGCATTCTGCTTCTTCTAGGGTAAATCGGCTCCATTGAACGCACCGTCTCAAATAGGCCCGTCATTCCCAAGCAGATGCGCTGTCTCCAGGGGCAGAAGGCTCAATTGGGCAGGAGTCTCTACCGCGCATGTCGGAAGAACAACCGGAACGGAGCTGAAGTCATCGTGTGGGTGTGGCGTAGTGCTCGCAGGAAGCGACGTCCTCTTGGATGTCGAGACCTCACGATGAGTATGTAAAGTTGTAAACGCTGAAGAACTTCTGACATGGATACCTATTGACTCCGCTGGGTGTAGGACATGTGATAGGCGCCAGTAGCCCCGGTGCGATATTATGCGAAAACTCACAAGTCCGGCCGGAAAGGCTGTTTTCATGAGCAGGCGTGGACTGCGGAAGCCTTGTAGTTGCTGTCTGTTTTCCCGCCGCCATAAGCTACCACATCAGCAGGTCGTGTAACCGCTGTCAAACGCGCCGCGTAAGTGCAATGCTCACCACATAACATAAGATGATCTTGCCTAAACATCGCTACAAGCGGGTAGCTTTTTGAACCGCAGGGAAACTTGCCAGCTCACCGAGCGTTTACCAGTTTACACGCAGATCGGTGGATGAATCCCACCGTTGCGGGCTTGGAAGGTAGCTCCACGGCTTCCGATCTTCTATCACCGCCGTGGGCACGCACTTCCCTGCATAAGGAGCACTGGGGCCATTGAGAGAGACACGCCGGCGTAACGCTTGCAGATGGTGGTTTGAAGCTGCGCCGGCTAGCGCCGTCAGGTGCACCCACGCAAGAAACGCGAGCAGTCACGGCACATGACGCATTGTCACGCGCTCATACGCGAACGACGTCACGGTCCACTGGCACGAGCCTGAGTGTTCCTGCCAGGAGCAATGCACCGAGACGTCCTCCTGGACAACATGCGGTGAGTTTCCCTGTCGACAACGCCACTGCCACTTTTTTGGCCTCGCATTTGGTACGTACAGTCCGTACACATTTATCCGTGCGCCGCACGAGGCCGCGGCTATTACAACAACACAGTGTTGACTGGTGCAGCTTGGTTGTCCAGAGCCAAGACGACGCATGTAATACACCGCTCATTATCTTTGGGTCCAACGTAATATCTCCGCTGCATCTGATCATCCACCCCAGCACAGCCTACAAACGTGCTGACAAACTCAAGTTCCCTCTTCTCTCCCTGCAAGCGTACGTTCGTTGTGAGGTTTTAGGATGGGGAAACTGCGACATTAAGACTCACGATCTGGGTACCAATGCAACCCTCGACCTTATCTTGCCCTCAGCCAGGTCGTGGATAACTTGACCGCACTCCTCCATCGGCCTCTCCTCCACCTGCGGCCTGACCCGACCCTCGGCAATCGCGTCCAAGCATTCCTTCAAGTCGTCATAATCGCCGCCAAAGCTGCCTTTGATTGTGGTCTGCTTCATAGTCGAAAGCAAGGGGCTGAACCCCACCGTCGGCGACCCGAGGCCAACTAAGACGATCGTCCCGCCGATCCGAACAATGTCCGTTGCGACGTCGACTGTGGACTGCTGGCCTACGAGGTCAAGCACGACGTCGACGCGAAGGCTCTTCTCTTCCAACAGAGCCTTCAGCTCGTCGGGCCTCACGGCATAGTCAGCGCCGACGTTACGTGCTATCGACAAGCTAGTCGCTCGTAGGTCCGATGCGACGACCGTTCCTGCCCGCAAGACATTTTTGGCGACCTGTATAGCGTTGATGCCCAGGCCTCCGCACCCGATGATGACCACCGTCTGTCCAGGCTCGAGTCCCGCCGCCCTCTTCAGTGCATGATAAGGCGTCATGACTGCGTCCGTTGCCGCCGCTACGATTCCCGGAGCCATACGCGAGTCCTTCGGGTTGTTGCCTGGGACAGGGACGACGCTGATCGCGCGGACCTTGACGTACTCGGCCCAGCACCCGTCCACACCGAGACCAATCATCGGCTCGTTGAAGCAGACGTTAGCGAACCCACGGCCACAGGCATCGCACTTGCGTGCTCCACAGGCGTTCGTGAGGCAGACCGCGACGTAGGTCCCGATGGCAAGGCGTCGCGCATTGTTGGGGTCCGCAGCGACGTCCCTGCCGTGGCTGACGACGATGCCCGCGCCTTCGTGGCCCATGATGTAGGTCCCGGGGAGCAGAGGCTGCGTAGCGGACGCTTCGAGCAAGTGCACATCGGAATGGCACACGCCTGCAGCGAGAACCTTGATAAGGACTTCGTCTGCGGCTGGCGTGGGTATCGGGACGACCGTGCGTTGGGGTTCCGTCTTCCCTGGGACGAAGCGGTAAGCAACCATCGTGTCGGAGGAAAGCGAGCTATTTGTTGATGACATGGCGGAGAAGGGTTGCAAGACGGATCCTATGAAGACTGGGGTGCGTCAACTTGCCTTGCGCTGCTGTACTCTCTTTATATCACTGACGCGTATTTAAACGCACAAGGTTCAGCCCTCAATCCTCCGTATCACAGAAGACCGCGCTTGGTTCTCATGACTGTTCGGATTCATCATATAACAGGAAGCTCGAGGTTCAACATGTTGTGCCCTCAAGATTCTGCAGGGGCTTCTCAGAGAATACTGCTCTTGTGCTTCGGCCCATTCACCACCGTCACCGCTCAATGTGATCATCGTGATAGTCAAGAGATGGACGAGATCGGGAACTGTAGGTGCCTTTCAGCACGATTGTGAGCAGGCCTACTGCTATTCACTGGCCTGTTGTGATGGCAGAAATGTCGCCGCAAAACGGGAGCGACGGCACCCCGATACTTTCTATGGCAGTCGTGAGTGCTTGATGTCATCATACGGCCCTTTTGGAGCCGACACAGTGTATTATCATGCTGAGTAAAGTCATTCATGGTGTGCTGGCAAGTGACATTCCGCATGAGGTGGCGTTTCCCGCAGTCCAAGCCAGGGCTATGCGATCAAAGGCTGCCGCAGCGTCACCGGCAATGCATGGACTCGGAGACAGCAAGCAGTGAGGAATACAGCGGTAACACTGGTCGTACAACAGTACAGAGTCTTGAGCGAAGTGCGAACAACCAGGCAGCACAAGAGGAAACAACTGGCGCTGGCCGTCAGAGGACAGAGCAATACAGGCAAGTATGTAGCACCACCTGGACAACAGCCACAGCCATGTCAACGACATTGTCAGGGAACGCGAACCAGCGGCGTTTGGGAATTGATGGTGATAAGTGAGGCTACCGAATCCGGACGTTCCCGTGCCATAACATCCGTCCTCGAATGAGCTAGAGCAGGTGATTCTGCACCCGATGCGCCGCCCATCGTACGGGCCTTTGGTGGCGGCAGGAGGAAGGGCGTGATCCCGAGCGCTTCTGGGGATGACATGCTGACGTGCTTCCGTGGTGTGTAGATAGGCAGCGCTCCGGTATCGGGGACGAAGCGGTTCGTGGTGAGGAGGAGCGCGACGTTCACGACACCTTGCAGGTTGAATACGAAGTCGGCAAAAATAGTCGCGCGGAAGGGAACCGCGTGTCCGCTGAACGCGACGAAGCGCGTGATCGTCACTGGAAGGAGCAGAATCGCGTAAGCCACAGGATACCTGGAAGGGCCGATGGCGTTGGATGTGAGTGAACGAGTGCCACTTGAATTCGTGTAGCTTACCAGACAATGCGACTTGCGACCCGCATCATATAGCCATCGACTGCGTCTCGCCGGATAGCTAGTATCCATCTCTCTCCATGCGGCACGAAGCGGAGGTGCCACTTCCCGCTAGTCCTGACGAGGTTTCCTCTGACACGCAGGAGCACTGCTATATACAATACGAAAGACAATCCTGCGGAAACGAATTCCTGCGAAGAGCAGCAACATAGTCAGATTCAGGTAGCCAGTGCTAAAATCAGCGAATTTAGCGACGTACGAAGAAATATTCGAGGTAGAACTGTTCGCGCGGGTATTCCTCCGTGATCCAGCACCTATGGAGGTTCGCGCGGGTGAGCATACGTTGAACTTCTCCTGAGAGTGAATTCACTTACCAATAGCCAGTTGGTCCGAAATAAGGTCCTTTCGACGGCGTCTCGATAGCAATAGGACCTATCACAACGACAAAGACTACCAGATACCACCCCACACCAAGCAAAGTCCAGCGTAATCCCTTGGGCAATGCGACACGATAGAACAGCAGGATGAAAACGTGCAATGCGAGCGTAAATGACCTAAATTGATCGTTGATTTTAATTAGTCCACAGCACAGTTGACCTGGATCCTAAACTCTGAGAGATCGCGTACCACAGAGCAGTGGCTACGTTGCCAGCTTGCTTGATGCCACCCTGCGCACGGCAGAAAGAGCCATTGGCGACGGCGCGATCTTGTGCCCATTTGGTATTCATCAAAGTACTAATGGCCTGCAATACATTGGCTACGAGCAGAGAGAGCAGAAATGGAATCAGGTGGGTGTTTCGCAGATGCTTGCTGCGCCATTTCGTGGCCTGAATTTCATTCGCAGCGTGAGGATTACATCCTTACACCTGACACCACGGCACAGTACGCACGACCAAGATGGGGAGTACGGCTACACCGGAGATAGCTCCTGCTACTACTAAAGCCTAACAAGCAATTAGCTTAGAAAGTGTGAGCAAGTGGGGCAGTTCTCAGTGCTCACCCTCACGCCTGCAGTTTCTGCAGGTCCATAAGCGGGAGTGGCAGTCACAGACGCTGATATGACAGACAAAGCGACCATCCAGGATCAAAGCAGACAAGTGCGTCCCGCGCAGAAGTATGACTGTGCAATCAAAAGGCCTGTCGAGGCTGAGGCGGATGCCTCGGAAGGACGAAAGAGCAGGAGACCGAATCGCTCGCCGGAGGGGGAAAGGGAGACAACGACTTGCATAGCACTGAGGACGATCGCCGCCTTATACGTACCAACCTCTTCTGATACTGTGCCGTCAATGTATGGGAATAGGATAGGGACGACTCGCAGGAGGCCTTTCATTTCGACAGAGTTCGAGTGGCAGGACAATGATCAGAGCCTCTAGTGGTTGACGTTGAGCGCTAAATTGCTGCATCAACGAAAGTGTGACTGAACGGATGTATTTGTCACATCTGTGACAGTACAGCTCGCGTTCAGTCGTCGAACGGGTTTGCGGGTCTCGTCGTCGACGTCCACGACGCGTACCCGTTGGACCCTGCTTGAAGCCTCGTCAATCCTCCTCTCAATCACTCAGGCTATGTTCTGCACACATGTCAGGATGAAGCTGCTCGTGCCTGCTTTCTGCAAGCGCCATCGCCGAGATGCCCAGTATTGCGTCGGGCTCTCACGCGGTCAATCACCTTCTGAGCCTTATCCACTTCTTCGCAAACAGGCCCCTTAGCAACTGCTTTGAAGTCCTTCATATCCGCCAGATAGTTGCTTCATTTTTGCTTGGCCTTCTGTGGATGGTGCGTTGCCATCTTTCATGTTCTATCCCTGCACCGGTCGACGTCGACGTCAAGTGGGAATATTGGTGAAACCTCACCTCCCATCGAAGTATATCTCTGCATACTCTGTATGAGATGAGATAGGTAAGCCTTGTTCCTTTGAGTGCCATTGGTCGGGACCAATCCACGATGACAACAAGAAATCTGTTGAGAGGTTCATCCTCTGTGAGACCCTTGTCTAGCTCCTCGTTCAGGTTCCTCCTTGCTATGAGCGGGGGAACGGAACCGTTCGAGGGGTTAGATAAAGAACGGAAAGCTGAGATATGGATAGCAATGACGCGTTTCCCCTTCCCTGCCGTAATCCTGCAAACGAGCGAAAAGCTGATCCTTATTAATATAGGCCTCTGCTGTCGACTGCCTTATGCTCTTGCACACTCACCGATTCGTGGCGAATCAGTCCTGGAGTCAGCTATTCGTACGGGTTCAATCAATTAGTGATATTGCGCTGTGAGCTAGACAGAGCGGCCTGGGAACAGGATGTGCAGCAATACGGTAATAGCATTCTGCCGATCAAGGTAGCTGCTGATATGCGCTGCATACAGGCCCTTCGTACGTCAATGGGGCAGTGCACTTGGACGCCCTCTCAGCTCGGCGTCGCTGTTCTCGTCAACGACCTCAGGGTCTACGCTTCACGCAGGTCTTATAGCAGGTCCGTTGCCAGTAGGCCGAACTGCAACCTCAAAGCGAGCCTTTCATCCTCTACGCCACCGTTAAGCGAGGCTCGAGTGATCCCTTACGAGTGGGACATCTGTATCATGGACGATTTGCGATGCGCTATCATGGCGTTCGTTGAATTTCATGCAATGTTCATATAGCGGTGTATACTCGGTGTGTCACGCAGATGCCACAGGATGCCATTTGGAGAGGCTGACCGTCGCAGACAGGTCCAGAGGCACAACTCATCGTTAGCCCACAGGAAGCAGACCCGTTCACAATTCCTCTAAAGCCGGCGTGTCCAGTTGTCCGCCTCTTCCTTTCCTCTTCCTCGGACCTCCATCATCGACGGAAGACAACCCACATCGTTTCGAGTTCCTCCCATCTAGTTTTGACGCCAACTATGGCTTACGTCTCTCCTCATCCAGCTGCTGCTCTCGGCCTATCCACCGCACCCACAATCAGCCCTCAAATAGTTCTTGTCATAGGTCTGGCTGTGCTCTTCATCGTCTTCTGCTCTGGTACTGCGGCTATCGTCACGATCTGTCACCGTCGTCGCCTTCGTCGTAGTCGGTCTCAAGGGAGTGTTCCGGATGGGTTTGACGTTGAAAGGCAAGCGCACAACCAGACGAGCAACCCACCGGATCCGCGCTTCCTGACCTTACTGCCTTCGGCTGCCCTGGCTCGTTCTTGGTCTGGCTCGACTGCTTTCTCCGGTTCTGATGCTGTGGACAAGAGCGCTCTAGCTTTACCTCCGCCTGTACTTGCTGCCGCGCCTTCCTCTCGTCTGCGGGATTCTGTACTCTGTAAAGTTCTATGCCAGCTGTCGTCCTCTGCCTCCGACAAGGTTAAGGTCAGCCTCTTCATGCACAAGATCGCCGCTTGCTGTATACTCATATCCGTCTACAGAATGCTCGGACCCAGCTCAACTAACAAGAAGTCTGCAGCGAAATCCATGAGGGCGGCTGCAGCAGGATATGTCGCGCGTTCTACGAGTGCAGATGTGCTCGACCCGGACTCTGACTTGAGTTATCCAGCATGGGTCCGTCCTCACCTTCCCGAAATCCGGGAGCAAGCCAAACGACAGTGGACGCTGTACGTTCCTAAGGAGACCCTCCCCATTCCCCAGATCGTCATCCAGTGCTGTGACAATGAGCCTATCCCTGAAAGCCCAGGGAGCATTTACTCCTGCGACACCGCCTCTTCCGTCTCGGAGGCGGAGACACCCCCGCCTCTGACCCCGACGCTTGCTTCTCCGGTCAGCTTCTACTTCCCGTCCAGCTCGACCTTCTCTTCGGGCGACTACCTTCAGGTCCCGCCTCCTTCCTTCAATGCTCCGCGGGAGGAAGAGAAACCGGTGATGAGGAATGTGTCGAATTTCTCCGGGAAGACGTTTGCGTTGGCGGCTCCTCCTGGTCGCTTCGGGAAGATGAGCAAGAATCATCAGCGTCGCAAGGCGGACCCCCGAGTGCAAGCGCAGGGGCTCGTCATAGAGACTGCCGCCTCGCGTGGGGATGCCTACTCTTCTCTCGTGGCCCACTTCGCAGGATCTCAGGCTCATAAAGGCGGCAAGACTGGTCTTGGGATCTCTCATGGCCGGACGGTCAGCGCTGCCCCAGCGAGCGGAGGGGGAAAGGCTGCGGTCGGACTAGGCCTGCACCTTCAATCCCAACTTGACTTTCAAGGCTCTCTTGATAAGGCCTTCACCTCCTCCGGTCTCCTTGGCAACGATGGGCCTCACAATCACTCCGCGACCCTCAGCACACCCGGACGCTCGGCGTCGGCTGGAATTCCTGAACCCTCTGCCTCTACTCTTGCTGCAGACTCGCTGAGCAGCAACCGCACATCTGCCAATAGAGAGAACGGAGGGCACTCTGGCCGCCTCGCGCGCTTGGTCGAAGCCTTCGACTCTTCCTACTCTCTCGCAAGCAACGAGAGTGGGCACGTCAAGCTCTCCGACGTCCTGGACAACTACTACTGCGACCATTTTGACGAAAGCCATGTCGACCCCGTTGGAGAAGAGCATGATACCTCCTCCGAGCTCTTTGTGCACGAGACCTCCGCTCGGCGCGCTGTGATTGTCTATGCAGTCTGATCGGGACTTGCTCTTGGTTGCATCTCTGCTACGCCGCACTTAGGGATCGGACAGTGATATGATGGGCCCTCAACATGTCGGGCGCTATGCACGTCTCCCCTCTTTGGCTTTGAACCGCTAGGTCTCTCGTTGGTCCTCTTGCTGGTCTGCTGTGTCTCGCGGTCGCTCGCTCTATTCGGTTTGTTCTCGCAAGCATCCTTCTTGGCAACAAGCTCCCTCTCTCAAAGCCTTAAAGCCTCTGCTCTCTTGTATATCTCCGTTCTGGTCCGCTTCGAGCTCTCTCCTGTCAACTCTGTGTTCCTTCTCTCGCAGCATGCTCTCGACAATACCAACGACATCTTTGCCAGTACAACAGGCTTCGTCCTCTGGCAAGGCGTGCACCTGCGCACGACCAGGCGGGCAGCTTCACTCCACCCGCCGTTCTGCACTCTAACGATTCGCCGACTGTTCTGCTAGGCCTCATGGTCCTGCAGGCAAGTCGTCGACCTCCACCAACCCCAACGATCCGGCGTCTGCTCTGACTGGCTTCTTCGAGGCCTTCAGGCAAGACGTCGACCCGCCGCGCTGAGCGGCGTCCCCTCGCCCTAGCGGGACTTCAGGTGCCCCCTACGGCGCCTGTACGACAAGTCCCGCTCTCTGTCGGATCGTCGTCCCTTTTGCTCTTTCAGCCTCTTGTTGTCGCCGCAGTGCTGTACCTCCCATACTGAAGGACACGCCGGGTCCTGTCTTAGCTTAGTCCGGACGGGCCCGTGCGTGCGTACATATACCCTCGCTGCTTCTGGGTTCAAGATACGGCTCGATACGATACTCTAGCTATACGATACGGTACGGTTTCCTCCTTTACGATACGATAGGTAACGCCTCGCCTCGGTACGACTCATAGTAAATCCCTCCCATACTGGAGGGCACGTCGGGCCTCGTCTCAGCTTAGTCCAGACGGGGCCGCACGCGCACATAAGCCCTTACGATACGATACGATACGATACGATACAATACGCTATGGTACGCTACGTTACGTTACAGTGTTTTCGTGCCAGCCTCACCCATACTGGTGGGGATGTGTACAGCGAGCCTCGTCTCAGCTTAGTTCCGGACGAGCTCGTCTGTTACAGGTTCTCGGGTTCATCCTCCTCGTTTACGTTGCAATATAGCTATACGTCTGAATCTGTCCATGCCCACCTTCAGCTGCTCGCCGTCTCTCCGCAACGCGATACCCACCTGCGCATGGCGCGAGCGAATCCGCTACGCAACCCACGGCAAACCGGAGAGATGCCAATGGTACGGGTATACAGAACGAACGAGGGACAGACGGCCATTAATCGCTGATAAGTAGATATAGAGTGTAAGCTGTACGAAGCTGTAGCGTGTGCGTGCTGCGAGAATCCCACCGATAGCGAGCGAAACAAGAGCAGGAGCCGTTCCAGGGGCCTGTGCGATAAACCACATCCATCCATCCATCCATCCACCCACCCAACCGCCATTAAGCGAGAAGACCACCGTGACACAACACCTCGCGGTATGAACACACAGACCGCGACGTCAACGTGCGGAGCCGCGCCCGCGGCGATATAAGCTGTAAGAAGGTGCGATGTCGCGAGTCTCCAAGACTCAGAGACCCTCCCCTCCCCTCCCCTCCCCTCCCTAACCGATCCTCTGCACCCTGCCAGCGCCCAACGCATGAGACCCCGCACACGCTAGAACAGGACGGCCTGCACCCTCGGCAGGGTGCAGTTCCAATGCTACCAGTTCCACTCCTCGTCGTCGTCCTCGTCCAGCAAGCTCTTGCTCCCGCTGCCCTGGGTCTGGGGAGCCTGCGGAGGAAGGCGAGGGGGCGGGGGCCTTGGTGTCCGGCACGAGCACGCTGCCGAGCGCGGCGTCGCCCGCGGCGTCGTCGTCCTCGAGCAGCGAGCGCGCGGAGGGCGAGGCGGAGCTGGTGGAGGGGGTCCGGGAGAGCGGCGAGGGGGTGGGGGAGGTGGAGAGGGGGGAGAGCGTGGCCGCGAAGGGGTTAGTTGAGATGGACACGGAGGACGAGGCGGGTGTGGGGGATGAGACAGAGGCGGAGGCAGAGGCAGAGGACGCGGAGGAGGGAGAAGAGAGCGCGGCGAAGATCGAGCTGGAGACGTCCGAGAAGAGGAGCGAGGCGCGTTTCTGGCTCTTCGTGAAGCTGGAAGGAAGGAAACATCATCAGCACCCTCGACTGGGAAACGGATGGGACGCGCGCGAACGAAACACTCACGTCTCGCCCTTCTGCAGCTCTTCCCACTTCTTGCCCACGCTGCTCCCCACGCTGCCCATCCACGCCGACGCGAGCGGCGATGCGAGCGGGCCCAAGCCCGGGATGGACGCTGCTGGGGGGATGCTCCCGCCAGCCGTGATGTGCAGACTCGACCGCTTGATCGTCTTCTTGTAGTCTTCCTGCATCTGCGCCCGGCCCCGAGTCGCGCCTGACCCTCCGCCTACACTAGACGCGGTCGCCGACGCCGACGCGGGGGACGGCGACGAGGGGACAAGCGAGGGCGAGGGCGGCGCCTCACGGCTCTTTCTCCGGTGGAGCTTCGCCGCCCTGCTCGCGCTCGCGGGCGAGATCTCGACGACGCTCTCGATGCCGGTGCCTCCGTCGACGCATATCGACGTGCGCTTCACCGCGACCTCCTGCTCCAAATCGTCCGAGGACGTCGGGGAAGGCGCGCCTTCCGCCGGTTCGTCGAACGCGAGCGAGGACGCGGAGGACTGCGAGAGCCGGACGCTCGAGCTGGTCAGCGAGGTCGCGGCGGTCGACACGGAGGACGTGCTCTGCGTGTTGGCGTGGCCTTGTCCGTGGTTCCTGCTCGTGCGGAGAGGCAGGACGGGCGTGCGGGGCGAAGCGGAGACGGCCTCGGGTCTGGGCGAGGGCGAGCCTGAGATGTCGTTGAGCCCTGCGGCGAGGAGCCGTGTGACGCCCTGCACGCCCTCCTTGACTGCCCCCGAGAGCAACGACGACCCGGAGGAGTGTGACGGGCCCCGAGGGAGGTTGCGAGTATGCGCGGATCCATGCCGCGGGCGACGATGCGCTCCCACTTGCGCTTGAGCTGCGCGAGCTCGGCTTCAGTGCGCGGCGAGCTGGGAGCGGAGCTCGAGGACACTTGGACTCCTTCTGCGCGATGAAACGCAGGAGGTCGGCAGTGTCTGTCAACGGTGTCGCGAAACGCATCAGTAACTTGAATTGCAAAGACATTGTCACGCCACGACGGTCGCGTGAGTGCACTGCACCGCTCTGTCGCGGTGCACGGGCGGGTAAAGGCTGACTGGCATGGTGAGTTGGTACGCACTTCTCAGTCAATGTGAGCGGGGGACGCTCTGCTTGTGAGCTCGCGAGGACGTCCGACGCGGGGAGGCTCCGTCTATCGCCACGCAGAGAAAGTCGTTCCGGAGGGGGCTTAGGGCGTTGGTTGAGGGAGGTGCTGCGCTTGAGCGAGGAGCCGGAGCCAGACGCGGCGGTGGGCGACCGGAGGTCCCATGTTGGGGTGTGGTCGCTGGGGTAGTACGCGATGGAAGACTGTCCTGCGGGCGTTGAACTTGCGCGCACTGGGTGGGGGCGTCGAGAGGCCAGAGGTGGTCGGCGAGGGGCAAGAAGAGAGAGCGGGAGATGGAGCGTTTCCGTCGACGAGCAGCTGGAGCGGACGGGGACCGTGGCTGGTGGAGAGAGAAGGACTGGCGGGGGAGCTCATGGGCATGCTGACATTACTGTGTCCCGCGTGAGAAGGAGAGTCTGGCGTCGTCGTCGTGAACAGCGTAAGGTGTAGAGTAGAAATGGCGAAGGCGAAGGAAAGAGGGAAGAGAGTGAGTGAGAGTGAGTGAGAGTGAGATAGAGGTCCGAGTCTGGACTGTGCGGTGGAGACGATCTGAGGGCGGCTATGGGCCTCTGCCTAGCCGAGCTCGAGCAGCGCAACCGTCGACTTCATCATCTCTTTACGCGCCTTCCCGCAGCATCTCATCGGTCGCAACTCACGCCGGACAGTCAGGCAAGTAGCAGTGAACAGAGCGCATTCTCGCGCGATGGTACGATTGCGATTGAAGCACACGGGTAACGCATGGATGGGTGTGCAAGCAAAGTGTCTATTCCTCTACAGCGCGACAGCAACGACAGGCTCAGTGCTTGGACTCCTTCTCCGCCTCTGCAATGAAGTTCTTGATGCTGTTCATCCTGGTTAGTTGTCGACAGTCCGTTCACTAATCCGCTGAAATCGCATGAGCACGTACAACTCCTCCTCCTCCCTGCAGTTCCGGCGATGCACACAGACACAGACAGACGCGCATGACGCACATGAGCACTCCATCGACTCCGTTACGCGAAGAGTTAGAGAGGGACGTACTTTGAGCTCGCGTTGACCTTCACGGTCTCCTTCGCCTGCTCAAGGGTCTTGGGCGCAGGGGCCTCCTTCTTGCCACCGGTGGCGAGCATGGTGAGGCCTACCGCGCCAAAGATGGTGCCGAGGGCAAGGTATTCGTTTTTGATGGCACGGCCGAGGATGACGCTGTCAAAGGTGGTGCCTTCAGGACTATCCGCACTCCTCGAGAGCGACAGAGACGTACTAGGACATGGCGGGCGAGACGGGAGATTGGACGAGGTCAGGTCGTGGCTGCTGGCTGCTGGCTGGAGACAGACACGACTCGACGCAAAAGTCGTCCCCCGGAATTTCCCGTCCGCATACCTTCGGGCGCTTCAGCCGACCACTCTCCATCCTATCCTCCTCCCCGCCACAACCACGTCGTTCTACTGCTCTTGTACCCGCTTTTGCGATGTCGCCGTCATTATACACGGTACTGTTCGCATAAATCCGGTCGTTGGCTTGTCTCTATGGAAATTGTCTCTCAGAACTGTCACGTTTGGGCAGCACCGATGCTGAGATTCAAGATGCGCGCGCGTACTACTACTCACCATGAATAGCTCTCGCCTGCGACCCACCCGTCCCATCCATGATGCCTACGATCGCCATGGCCCGATCCCTCGTAGCAGCATGATCATCAGCTTCACAGAGAACTCCCTACCGCCAAGACAGGTTGCCGGGAGTGTGGATGTGAACGTGCCCCTAGAGCGGCAGATGCCAACTCTAACATGGGCGGCGTTTCACGTACGTACCATCGGCGAGACATGCGTATAAATGCCGACCCCTTGGAAAATTGTATATATCGGGTGGTTTGTGTGGGTATGCCGCCCTTCGTCTCCTGCGCTCATTCTGTAGTGTACTGTTTACTGAAGTACCCTGAATTGGCAATATGCGTGTGGAAGAAGGATTTCAGCAGGTCAGTGTTCGGTTTGCACTCTGCGGTTCAGATGCTCAGTAGGTATACTATGACCTTGACTAACCTGCGCGCATCCTGTTAGGCTCCGTACCCTACAGAGCATCCATTCACGGCGGACCCAGTCCTGCCAGGACTGCTCAAGCGCATCCTGCCTGAACAGTAAGCCTAACGCCACTGATCTCAAGCTAGTATTCATGGTACCCAGTGTTCACAGCGCTCTCGAAAGAGATCTTGTCCGTCTGGGCGACAGGCTAGTCAACGGTAGGCTCACCGTCCACAGTCCTTCTACTTTGTACGTCGGCTGAACAACAAATCGCCGCCATCCCACAGAGATCCGCCCTCTGGCACCGCTCGTCCACCCCGCCACCCTCACGCAGTATGACGAGTTCGGGCAGCGTGTGGACCGCCTGCAGACTTCCGAGGGGTGGCGTAAGATCGAGGAGTTCGCCATACAAGAGGGGTACAGCGCGCCCGCGTACGAGCGCGAGCATGGGGAGCTCAGCCGGACGTACCAGTTCGCGCGGACGATGTTGATGACGGGCGATTGCCATGTTGTGAGTGCCACGACGGGCTGGCCTTGCGAGGATGAATATGACTCTCACACCTCGCGCCCGTAGATTATGTGTCCCATGGGGATGACCGACGGCTCGGCAAGACGTAAGGTTCACTCTCATATTTGCCAGCAGGAACTTGACTAGAGGATGTGGCCGTAGTCATTGAGCTGTACGGGACAGAGGCCATGAAGAGAGAGATCCTCCCCCGTCTGATCTCCCGCGACCCCTCCCAGGCCTACATCTCCGGCCAATGGATGACAGAGCGACCAGGCGGTTCCGACGTCTCACTCACCGAGACATACGCAGTGCCCACCGAGCGCCTCCCCACCGACCTCGGCGACCCATACATCCTCAACGGCTTCAAGTGGTTCTCCAGCGCCGCAGAGGGCAACATGGCCGTCGCCCTCGCACGCATCGGGCTGCTTACCCCTACCCCCACCCCCGGCTCGCGCGCCCCGCTCTCGCTCTTCCTCGTCCCCGTCCGCCACGGGCCCTACCCGACCCCGCTCTCGAACGGCATCCGCATGCACCGGCTCAAGAACAAGGTCGGCACGCACGGCGTGCCCACCGCCGAGCTCGAGCTGTCCGGCACGCGCGCGTGGCTGCTGGGCCCCAAGGACGCGGGCGTGCGCACGATCGCGACGATGCTCAACGTCTCGCGCGTGCACTCGGCGGTGCACTCCGTCGGCAGCCTCGCGCGGTGCCTCGCGATCGCGCGCGCGTACTCGGGCGTGCGCGCGATCGAGCGGGGGCAGACGCTATTGAAGGACGTGCCGCTGCATGTGGAGGTGCTGGCGGGGATCACGCTGCTGTACAGGGCGCTCGTGCATGTGGTGTTTGGCGCGGTGGGGCTGCTGGGGAAGAGTGAATGCGGTACCGCTACCGAAGAGGAGGAGGCGCGGTTGAGGTTGTTGACTCCTGCTATCAAGGGGTATGCGGCCTTGCGGGCAACTGAGGGGATGGAGGAGGCGATGACTGCGCTTGGTGGGCTTGGGTATATGGAGGAGACTGGTATTGGCCGGTGAGTCCCGCCTCCGTCATAAGACGTGTTCGCCCGGTTGGCTGATGTAATGCCAGGCTCATTCGGGACGCGATGGTCGAGAAGATTTGGGAGGGTACGGTGACCGTCTGCGCGCTGGACCTCATCAGAGCTGCCGACGAAGGATCCTCGAGCAGTTCAGCACTACGTCGAGGTGAGTTCTCTCATCTCAGCACTCAACTGTTTGCCACCAGAGCAGTCCTGATCACAACACGCTACACTAGTGGGCCAAGAGCGTCATCACCGCCGTCCCCTCCACACTCAAACAACAGCTCTGGAAACCGCTCGACACGCTCTCCGCCTCCCTCTCCAGGCTCCCCGCGCTCCTCGCCCAGACAGCCGCGAACCCGCTCCTCCCGCGGCTCACCCTCAACCACTTCGCGTCCCTCTCCTGCGCGCTCTACCTCCTGGAGCACGCGACGTGGTCGTACACGCGCGCGGGAGCGTCGTGCGAGGAGGACGTGGAGGCGTTCAGGAGGTGGGCGAGCGAGGGGGACGTGGTGAAGACCGAGAGCGATATCGAGAGTGTGAGGAGGGATGGGGTGGGGAGGGTGCGGTTGAATTCGAGGTTGGTGTATGGGTCGGGGGTTGCGTGTGCGAAGCTCTGAATGTCTTGAATTTCATCCGCACCTTCATGTCGCGGTGTCTCGCTAATCGACCATGAAGTTACAGCCTGGACGAGCCTCGCGTGTGATCCGGTCGCGGGCAGGCCGCCACAGCGATTGCGAAGCGTCTAAACCAAACATTCACAATCTCACACTGACGCTCACCATGCATGCGCCCTCCATGCGCGTTTGCGTAGAACGGGCACAGAGCGGGGTAAGCGTCGAACGGCTGCTGTGCTCCTCCGCTCTGCCACCCTGCTCTTCGTTTCGGACCATGGACTCGCCACGGTGAGCTATCGCAATGCTGCTTCCTGCTGGCAGCTGCGCGAGAGAACGAGTAAGTCCGCAGCTCGCGAGATGCTTCATGGTCGTATGCTTGCTCACGCTCTGGCTTCCCTAGGATGCATCCGCGCTGTATGGGTACCCGGAGCGTGCTCGTGCCACGTTCCGTTTTGTGACGTTCGTCTCCCGGTGTGCGCAGAGTGGGTCCATGATGAGAGTATCAAGTCGTTCCAGCAGTGACCGTCAGGCAGCTTCGGAGAGCCTATGGGCAACGCACTCCGAGCCGTTACAACCAGGAAACCACCAGCCTACCATGTTCCGATCCAAGAGCAGAGGAGAGACGCATACGCTCGCAGCCTCCGCAGCCATGCATCGACAAGGCCGCCCGGCCGCCCCCTCGCAGGCCGCCTCGCTCGAGCAAGCTCCGGCTCTGGCGGGGAAGCGGCCTTCTCTCGCCAGCGGTGCGTACTGCCCATGGCCCCTCGTCCCCGCATATCCATTCCAAGCGGGATGCGCCCCTCCGCTGTGCTCGCTCGCGCCCATGGACCACCCGCCCTTCCCTTCCGCCGCACCTCCTCATAAGCCCGCGAAGGGGGGTCGTCCAGCCCGCCAGCAGATACTCATCATCACCCCGTGTCTCCTCCTGGGCTTCCTTCTGCCCTCTCTCTCTTACGAGACCTCCCTCCGCCCCCTTTCGTGCTCGTTGCCCTCGGGTCTGATTAGATAGAGATGGCTGCTCCTGCTGTCCCTGTTGTGCCTGCAGCTCCGGCTCCCATTGTTCCTGGCGCACCTGCGCCGGTCGTACCAGCTGCGCCTCCGGCGGCTGGAGGTGCGGTCGTACCGAACGTCACGTATAACCTCGCCCGGGACTACTCCGGCCAAAACTTCTTCAACGGCTGGGACTGGTACGGCTCTTGGGACAACCTTACGCTCAGTACGCATAGGCGCCCCCTCGCCTGATCGAGGCATCCTACGAAAAGTGGAAGCTGACCTGTCTTGTCTCATAGGTAACGTGTGGTGGGTGGACGAGCAGACCGCGACGCAGGACCAGCTCGCGTACGTCAACCCGGCCGGGAACGCGATCATCCGCGTCGACAACACAACCAACGTCCCAGACCAAGGCGCCAACACCCGGAGGAACACCGTCCGTCGATTTCTCTTGAGAGATGTTCTCGGTTTGGCGATGCGTTGCTGACGGCGGCGTGTCCACCTGGCAGGTCCGGCTCACGTCGCACGACTTCTACGACATTGGTAGTCTGTGGGTGTTCGACGCGAAGCACGTCCCGTATGGCTGCACAGTCTGGCCCGCTTTCTGGACCAAGGGTCCCGTCTGGCCCGACAACGGTGAAATCGGTGAGCCAGTCTCATTTGTCCATCATTACCCAGTAGCACTCACAGCAGGACCCGTCTTCGCAGACATCCTCGAGGCCGTGAACCTGATGACGTACAACCAGATGGCGATCCACACCACCGATGGGTGCATGCTCAACAACCAGGTGCAGATGACGGGCCAGCTCGGAGCCGCAGACTGCGCGAGCAACTCCGGGTGCACGGTCAAGGAGCTCAAGCCGAACAGCTACGGCGACTGACTTCAACAACGCCGGCGGAGGAGTGTGGGCGACCAAGTACGACGTCGACGGGATCGCCATCTGGTTCTGGAGCGTGAGTTCCCGTCGTAACTACCGCGGAGGAGTGCCCGGCTAATTGGATGTGCT
The DNA here is from genome assembly GCA_008973685.1 of Trametes sanguinea. Lineage (NCBI taxonomy): Eukaryota > Fungi > Basidiomycota > Agaricomycetes > Polyporales > Polyporaceae > Trametes > Trametes sanguinea. Next base: position 1,052,675 of record WAHA01000017.1, read on the forward strand.
GTAGAGGGAGGACGTCCCTCCTGAGCTGGCAGGCGACCAGAAAGCGGCGGTCGATATCTCGAAGTGGGGCACTCCGTCCGCCGCGTTCCCAGTCACGCCCGACTGCGACATCACGAAGTTCTTCACGCCCCAGCAGCTCGTCATCGACATCGCCCTCTGCGGCGTCTGGTACGTCCCCTTCCCGCTCTCCCCTTCTCATCATGCCCGCTCACATAGGCCACTCGTGACACAGGGCTGGGCCGGAGGGCAACTACCAGCAGACCTGCCCGGGCGTGTGCGACGTGAGCGGCGCCGGCAGCCCGAAGTTCGACAAGGCGTGGTTTGAGATCGGGTACGTGCGCGCGTACACGACCGGCGTCGTCCCGACGCCCACTCCCAGCGCGGCGTCGAGCCCTGCCGCGAGCGCGACGGTCACCGGCACGCAGGCTACGGCTATCGCGGGTGGCCAGCAGGGCCAGAAGGGCTCCTCGTCTGGCGCGGCGGGCAGTAGCAAGCGCGGGCGGAGCGCTGGTGCTGTTGCGGTCCTGTTTTCGGTCTTCGCTGGTGTGTTGCTCGCTGTTTCGTAAGTGAGCTGGGGACGTTGTAAGCATCTCCCTGGACGTCGTACAAGGAAGGGATGTGGACTTGTTTTGGCATGGACATCGGCTTCTTCTCATACTATACTCACATATACCACTACTGCTTAACGATCGCTCGACCCTAGCATCACGTCGCTACGTTTCATTAGATCACACATGACCCGAGATTCACTGTTTCGACCTCTTCATTGGTACCCCTCTCACCTGTCGTTCACGCTGTCGTCTACGCTGTGCCAAGATTCTTCATGTTATGGACACTTTTAATCGCGCACCGGTCCTCCCGTGAGGGCGTTCCCATCGTACAAGCTCAGCTTCGCCTGGGAGCTTTCTGTCATAAGCGTGAGCATTCCTCTGTCGAGTCCCCAAGCCTGACAGCAGAGTTCTCGCGCAGACCTCCCAGCTGATGAACTCACCTTCGCCACTCCCGACGTGCGTTGCTCCGGAGAGCTGGTCTGCATCACAGAGGCATTGCAAGCGGCAGCGCACAAGTGGATCCAAGCCTTCATTCCGAATTCGGGGTTGCGCATGCCGCTCCGGGCGGAGGTGGCCGCTTCATATGTTGTGGCTACCTAGAATGGTGATCGTCCGCGCGGGTTGAGCGTCCCGCCGCTCTGTGGCCGCGGTGCGAAATCTGAGCCTGTGTGGTTCGAAGGTCGAGAGGGAAACGACTTGCGACTGCAGCAAGGCGTCGCTCGAACAAGTGCTGGTTAGCGAGCCGAGTCGAGGCATCCAACCGACGGGGGAGGATTCAGGAGATGCCAGTCGAGGACGGCGCCAAAGCCCCGGCAACCCCGCGCGGGGAAGGACCGACTCGGAATCCGAAGCAGTGCCAAGGCACATACATATTGGGCGCCTAGACGACTGACTCCGGTCTGATGGAGAGAGTGTGTGCATTTGCTCCAGCCTCGGCCATGCGCCTCCCCCACTCGGCCTCTCCTTCCCGCTTCAACAAAAATGTGCGCGGTCCTCGACACCCCCTCCGTCCCTTTCCTCTTCTCCATATCCTCCACCCAGCCTCTCTCCTCGGCCGGACTTGCTCGACGGCGTCCTGAGCTCACTCCTTTGAATAGCTAGTAGTACAAGTGCGAAGATGCTCTTCCGGAGATCTGTGGTCCTCGCCACTTCCCTCACCCTCGCGGGTTCATCTATGGGCTTTAATCTGCTTCGCGACTACTCGGGGCAAAACTTCTTCGACGGTTGGGATTACTTTGGGTCCTGGGACAATCTCACACTGAGTGAGCCCCTCTACGCCACCAGAAGCACGGTTGCACAAGTACTGACTTTGCGCAGGTCAAGTGTGGTGGGTAAACGAGACGCGCGCCACCGCCGAACACCTCGCGTACGTGAACGACGCTGGACGGGCAATCATCCGCGTAGACAACACCACGGATCTCCCTGGGAACTATGCCTAACCGGGATACCGTACGTCCTCATCGCACGGCTTTTCTCAAATTACCCGCTCATCATTTTGCGCGCAGATCCGGATTACCACCAAGGACTTGTACGACTATGGCAGCCTCTTTGTCTTCGATGCGACGCATCTACCGTACGGCTGCTCCGTATGGCCTGCTTTCTGGACTAAAGGCGTCCAATGGCCGGAAGGGGGCGAGATCGGTACGCGCTACCCTTCTATTCGTGCATGCTGTACATGGCCGCTCACACGGGGTATCCGGTGCAGATATCGTGGAAGGCGTCAACCTCCAGAAGACCTAACCAAATGGCCATCCACACGAACGGTTCGTGCTCGACGTCCGACAGCATTGTCCAGACAGGCTCGATCGGCTTTACGGACTGTTCAACTGGTAATGGCTGCACCGTGCACGAGAAGAACTCTGCGAGCTTCGGAGAAGCGTTCGCGCAGGCGGGCGGAGGCGTGTGGGCGACGCAGTTTGATGTCTCCGGAATTTTCATCTGGTACTGGAGCGTGAGTACAGCATGAGTCCTGCAGTCGCACCATAGAGCAGACGCTAATCGCCGTGCGCCGTCATGTAGCGAGCGGATGTCCCCGCAGAGCTGACGAACAACGCGTCCTCGATCGATATCTCGTCGTGGGGCACGCCTTCCGCCGGCGTTCCCCGCTTCCGCGCAAGTGCAACCTCACGCAGTACTTCGCGCCGCAGCAAATCGTGCTCGACATCGCGCTCTGCGGCGACTGGGCCGGCGTGCAGAGCATCTACTCCTCCACCTGCTCCGGGACGTGCAACGTGACGGGCCCGGGCAGCCCTGCGTACGACAACGCGTGGTTCGAGATCAACTACGTGCGCGTGTACACGTCCGGCACGGTCGCGCCCTACTTCTACCGCTTCTTCGGCGGGCTCGACTGGGACGGGCGGCACGACGGTGACGAGCACTGCGGGAAGCGGGTCGCCGACGGCCAGCGGCTCGGGCTCGGGTCAGAGCGACACCAACGCAGCGATGGCTCTCGGGGCAGCGAGTGTGCGTGCGGTGGGCGCGGTGCTGTTGTCCGTCGTTGCAGGCGTTGCGCTTGCGGCGTGGTGATAGAGCTCGTGTTCTGAGCACTTCCCACTCTCGTTGTCCTTCCTACCGACTTGCTTGCGATGCTGACGATGGACTACTACGTAACTTTTCACGCTCATACTAATATTTGTTTTGCTCGGGCCATTGCGACACGCTCACTTGTACTAATTGTAGATGCTTTTAGTTGCGGAGATCTTGGTCAGGTCGACGATCTCCACACCAGTCATTGCCTTTGTTGTATACCCTCGAACCACTCGTTTGGAGTCCCATAACTGGTTTGTCTGCGCGGATGGGCCCTGGGAGTATATGTGCAACGCGTTCAGACCCGTGTAGTACCCTGAAATTCGACTGCACGGTAGCTGGCCATGATCTGTGGCCTAAGGGGAGATGCGAGCGATACCAATCTCGGAAAGGGGTCGTTGCCTACGAAAACGCTTGACAACCAACCGGGTATAGGAGGACATTGTGGCACGGCCAACATACGACCGTAAATGTCCCGGCGACAGCGAGAAGCTGTGCGGGCGCGAGGCGGATGGTGTGCACGAGGCCGATCTATGGGCGCCTAGAGGTAGCAGAAGCCGTTAGCAGCCAGTATGGACCGTGGCCCACCGTGGCGGCCATGCCCTCCTCCCCATCCGCCTCGGCCTCGTTTTCCCGCTCCCGCTCGTCCTGCCATACAAAATGCTCCGACGCCTCCTCCTACGTTCGTTCCTTTCCTCCCACTCCTCCGTCTTCTCCACTCCCTCCGGTCCTAGGCCACGCCTCCGCCACCTCCCGGCCAGAACTTCCTCCTCTTACGGTCGCTTTACGAAGTCTGTTCGACAGCGTCTCGAGTGCTCTCGCCGGCTTTGCACAGTAAGGATTGCTCGTTATACCCGACCGGGACGCTCGTGCTCCTGATATTAATCCCTCGCACATCAGTCATCGGACGAGCTCGTATTCCCCCGCAACTTGACGAATCTCCTCTATCTCCTCTACGAATATGTTGTTCCGAAGATCCGTCGTCCTTGCCACCTCCCTCACCTTGGTGGGGTCTGCGATGGGATACGACCTCGTGCGCGACTACTCCGGGCAGAACTTCTTTGATGGCTGGGATTTCTACGGATCCTGGGATAACCTCACCCTGAGTAAGCTTCAGTAGCCCTCCGAAATGCCAAAGTACTGACTTCGCGCAGGTCAGGTGTGGTGGGTAAACGAGACGCGCGCGACTTCCGAGCACCTTCGCGTACGTGAACGACGCGGGGCGGGCGATACTCCGCGTAGACAACACTACGAACCTTCCTCCCAATATGCCCAATCGGGACACTGTAAGCGCTCCCCAGTAATTTCTCACCGTCGGATCGCCCGCTAACGTGCAGAACAGATTCGGATAACAACCAAGGACTACTACGACTTTGGCAGCCTCTGGGTCTTTGACGCGACGCATCTGCCGTACGGCTGCTCAGTCTGGCCCGCGTTCTGGACGAAAGGCCCCAACTGGCCGTTCGACGGCGAGATCGGTACGTACGCGGAGCGCACCGCCCTCAGCTCCCCTATCCCGCGCTCTTCTCACACTGTTTCTAACCCGCGTAATTCTAGACATCGTCGAGGGGATAAACTTGCAAAAGGACAACCAGATGGCCGTGCACACCACGCAGGGCTGCACGACCTCGAACAGCATCGTGCAGTCCTGGCTCGATCGGCTTTCACGGACTGCTCGCACGGCTCTGGCTGCACCGTGCGCGAGAACAAGCCCAATAGCTTCGGGCAAAACTTCGCGCAGAACGGCGGAGGCGTGTGGGCGACGCAGTATGATGTCGCCGGCGTATTCATCTGGTACTGGCCCGTGAGTGCGACAGGAACGTTTCACTTCATCGCGCGCTGACCCCTATGCATCGCTAGCGATCGGACGTCCCCGCCGAACTGACCAGCAACGCCTCCTCGATCGACATCTCGTCGTGGGGCACGCCTTCCGCCGCGTTCCCTGTTACGCCGCAGTGCAACCTCACCGAGTTCTTCACGCCGCAGCAGCTCGTGCTCGACATCGCGCTGTGCGGCGACTGGGCGGGCGTGCAGAGCATCTACTCGTCCACCTGCCCCGGGACGTGCAACGTGACGGGCCCGGGAAGCCCCGCGTACGACAACGCGTGGTTTCGAGATCAACTACGTGCGCGCGTTCACGACCGGCGGGCCTGCGCCCACGTCCACGTCCACTACGTCGGCGCCTACGGGGTCGACCACGTCGATCGCGACGGTGATCGCGACGGTGACGAGCACGGCTGGGAGCGGGTCGCCGACGGGCAGCGGGTCGGGTTCCAGCCAGAACGACACCAATGCGGCAGTACGCGCCTGCCTGCGGTGGGCTTGCACGCGGTGGGCGCGGTACTGCTGTCGCTCGTTGCAGGTGTGGTGCTCGCGGCGTGGTGATCGACGCGCTCGTGCTTATGGGTTTTCATCGAGCTTTGTATGACGCATATTGACTGTGGCTTGGGTTGGCTAATGGACCTTTACGATACCTGTTACGCGCTGCTAACGACCTGTTCTTGGCTATCTGTACTGATGTGCTCAAGTCTGACGATGACGGACTGCTGTGATGTCCTTAGGGGTTAATGCGTTTTTCACTCGGACTAGATGTATGTGCTCGTAGATGCTTTCGCCTGCTTATGTAGCTTTCCGCCCGTCCTCTTACCTTCAAGGCGTTTATCTTGCATTGTCTGCGGTTCAACGGACCCGTGATTCGTCCTTTGACGCATCTCTCTTGACCCCTTGCGTATGTGTAACCTGGTGACGAAGTTGCAATGGTACTCATCGTCCGCGATGTTCGGTTGGAATTGAGCATGTGTACGGTGCCGGGTGTGCGCTCTTTGAACGAAATTTCACGCGGACGGGATACTTACCGGGCGTCTTCTGTGCAGCTCCAGGCACGTCCCGCTTCTCCGGAAATATGACGCGCAGGACCAGGCTAGCAGAAATTTACATGCGAGCTCATAGCAAGTGGCACCTGTCGACTTCAGCATATCATATAGCTACGACCTGCTCTATCACCTGCTATACCCTGCAAGGTCGGCAAACGGCTAGCGACGTTCACTGACTGCTACAGTTCTCTGCGCGCCTTTCCATCGGAGCCCGGCTTGTCCAGTGACGACCTCCGGGCTGCAGGGCTAGTGGACCTAGGGAACCTGCTTTCCGCGTAAAACTCTCCCTCCTTTGCACCCCGCCAAGCTTCGCTCTTGATTCTCACTTTCTGGGTCGGGTTCGGACGGCATTCGGACCTGCATCTCCTTATACATTCCCCTACACCTTACCCTTACCCTCATACCCATCGTACGAGACCGCACGCTCTCTGCCCGGCACTTTCGCGACCACCCGTCTCGATACCCCTTCCTCGTCCTCGCACCACACGCACCACATACAAACACTCGCGCCCTCACCACGCCCTTCTCATCCTACGCGCCATCATGGAAGTCTGGCCCGAAGACCTGCAGGCGACGGATTCGATCACCGTGCGCGCGCTCAAGGACATCACCTTCGGGAGCATCGCCGGCATCGCGTCCAAGTTCTTTGAGCACCCATTCGACCTCACCAAGGTCCGCCTACAGTCGCAGGTGCTCGATGCCGAGGCGCGCTTCAAGGGGCCGCTCGACTGTCTCGTCAAAACCTGGCAGAAGGAGGGTGTGCGGGGTCTATATAGGGTACGTCTCGCGTCTCTTCCTCCCTCTCTTTCGTGTCGGACCAAGAGGACGGAGGTGCTGAGCGTGTGCATGTGCGTAGGGTCTGCCTGCGCCGATTGTAGGCGCGATGGCGGAGAATGCGTCGTTGTTCTGGGCGTATACGGAGCTGCAGAACGCGATCCGGTGGTGGCAGGGTATCCCGCTCACGCAGCAACTCTCGCTTGGGCAACTCGCGCTCGCTGGGGGAGGAGCGGGATGTGTTACGAGCTTCGTCCTGTGAGTGCTCATGGCTTATGTCTGCGCTGTACGTACTGGGAGACTAACGAGCGTATAGGACACCGATAGAATTGGTCAAGTGCAAAATGCAGGTGCAGATGCTCATGGGACCCGTGTCCGTCGCGGCCAACGCCCCCGCATCGACCGCCGAAGCCGTCCTCGCCGCCCACCCCAGCGGCCCCGTCCCGTCCTCACCCTCACCATCCTCCGCCGTGACTGCAGCGCCTCGGAAACTACCCGGACCAATAGCCGTCCTCACCTCCGTCGTGCGCGAGACGGGGCTCCGCGGGCTCTGGCTCGGACACACGGGCACGCTCATCCGCGAGACGGGCGGCGGCGCGGCATGGTTCGCGTCCAAGGAGGGCGTCGCGTCGCTCCTCCTCGCGCGGCGCGGCGCGACGGACAAGCGCGAGCTGCGCGCGTGGGAGAGCGCGCTCGCGGGCGCGTGCGCGGGCGTGGCGTACAACGTCGCGCTCTTCCCCGCGGACACGGTCAAGAGCGCGATGCAGACGGAGCTCGAGCTGCGCGGGCCGCGCGCGGGGGGCGCGCGCCCGACGTTCGTGGGCGTGTTCAGGGATATGTGGAGGGCGCAGGGCGTGCGGGGGTTGTATGCGGGCATGGGCATCACGGTCGCGCGCGCGGTGCCGAGCAGTGCGTTGATTTTCTTGATTTATGACGGGCTGAGCAGGAGGTTTGGGTGAGGGCGGGGGTCGTGGTTCAGACGAGCGGTGGGTCGGTAGGTTGGGAGGGCGAGAGTATACCATGGCAGGACCAGCAGTGCTGATGATTTACACGGCCCCTCAGGCACACTACACTGTATTAGACAATATAGAACAAACGCGTCGAATGCCTTGCACACTGCCGGCGGAGCCCTGAAGATACGCAAGACTTGGCCTCAGACATCGGCTACATCAATCCGCTTCCTCGCGCCACACACTCGCTGCCCCCTAAGTACTGCTTTGTCGGCCGCCGATGATACCACGCCCGCCGCGCTGCTTGTGGCCTGCTACAGACTTTCCTATACCAGACTCCAAGAGATCGGAAGTGGCTTGTGTTCACGCCTTTTCACCGTTAGCGACCTCGTAAACAGACGAGCGAGCGAGCCGCACATGCCACCACCGCGTGAGAGCTGGATCGTCTGCGCACGAGGGCTCACCGCTCGGCGGCACGCATGTGTGCGATAATTGTCATGATCTGCCCGGAGCTAGCGTCGCTGACACACTGAGGGTGCGGCGAGGGGTACCCGCCCAGGTTGACCTAAGGCCTCTTCATTAGTAGCTTGTACATCGCCGCGGTCGTTATCGTCTTCTGCACCGCAGAACCGGCATTCCTCAACACGCAGCACCTGAAGATGGTATAAAGGTGGAGGCCCCGCAACGGAGAGGCCTCTCCAACCTAACAGGCATCATCGCAAGTTCGCAACCGCCGCTCACAGAAAAACCTCTCTCTTCACATGTCCGACAGCAAGCCACTCACGCTCTACGGCAGCATCGCCGCGATCAACCCGATCAAGGTCGGCATCGTCCTGCAGGAGCTCGGGCTGGAATACGACGTCGTGCCGACCAACATCCAGAAGGGCGAGCACAAGCAGCCCGAGTTCCTCAAGCTGAACCCGAACGGACGCGTCCCTGCGCTCGTCGACCATTCGAATGGCGACTTCACCATCTGGTGCGTTCCTCCTCCACCTCCACCTCCTCCACCTCCTCCTCCCCACCATATGGGGTTGTGAGTACCGCGCGGGCACGGAAGAGCTGCGCTGACGCGCGAGGGGCCGCCAGGGAATCGGACGCGATCATCATGTACATCGTCGACAAGTACGACAAGGAGCGCAAGCTGAGCTTCGCGGACACGTCGGATGACAAGTACACGCTCCTCCAGTGGCTCTTCTTCCAAGCGTCCGGCCAGGGGTACGTACGTCGTCCCCCGAGTCCTTGGGGCCCGATCGAGATGCTGCGCCGCTACGGGTTACGGCTGACACGATGTGCGCAGGACCGTACTTTGGGCAGGCGTTCTGGTTCATGCTGTACCATCCCTGAGCGGATCCCAAGCGCGGTGGAACGCTACCAGAAGGAGATCCTGCGCGTGATTGGGGTGCTCGACGGGGTGCTGGCGAAGCAGGAATGGCTGGTGGGCGGGAAGCTGACCGTCGCTGATCTCTCCTTCGTCCCGTACGTTCACCCGTCACTCTACTCGTATGGCGCCCCCAGAGAAGAAAGACCTGACCGAGGATATGCAGGTGGAACGTGGTCGCGGTCGAGAACATCGTGAAAGGCCTCGCGGACGTCGATCTCGAGAAGCAGTTCCCCGCGTTCTACAAGTAAGTCCCGTCAACTGATGAAGACCAGACGATGTTTAGCTGACGCATGTTCTCTCCAGGTGGCACCAGAAGCTCATCGCGAGGCCCGTCGTCGCTAAACTCCTCGAAGAGCAAGCAGAGGCTTTCAGGCAGTCCCAGGCCTTGCCTAAGTGAGGATGTGTCCAGCAAGAAGCAGCCAAGTCTATGAGATTACGAGCGGAGTGTATACCTATACTAGTCAAAGTGCAGCGGTTCTTGCATCGCTGAAGAGATCAGACTGCAACATGGAGTCGCGCTTAACGTAGGGCAATGTGACACGCTCTACACAGTCTAGCCCGTAGTCTTCTTGAGATGGGCCAAGATTTTGTCCAGATCTGCCAGGAGCTTGTCAAGCAGGCCCTGGTACTGTAATTGGTTGCGAGTCAGTATGTGGATGAAAGCGAGCTCGAACGAAATGGTACGCACGGTTGCGAACTCGGGCGAGCGTTTGGTGATGTCCTCTTTCTTGAGCAGCGCCTGATGGTGCTTGCGCATTTGTACGCGAGCATCCTCGGCTAAGCGAGTGGCGTTGGTGTAGAGCGCATTGCGTGTCTCTACCGTAGGCCTATATGGCGGCAGGTGTGAATACTATGCATCAGGGCGGAAAGAGGAAAGTGCGCGCTGCGTACTTCGGTATTGGGACCTTGATCGTGCGGTTGTCCAGCCTCTGGGGCGTGGCACCAGGGATCTTCGCCTCGTAAATGGCTTGTTCGACGCTTTTCAGAGTCTACTAGTGCGAACGACGGCAGATCGTTAGCTATGACGGAACACGATCGACCTCACAAGATCAAGGACACCCACATGCTCTTCGAACACCGTTACAATGAGCGTTGTGCCTTCCTTTACACCGACCGTGGCCACCTCCTCTAACCGCACTCCCCGCGAGTCTGATGCGCCTGGCACCTTTACGCGGACGGGCGACAGCAACGCGGGCGTGACACGGCCCGTGGCGCGCGTCTCGAGGCCAGCGACCTCTTTCCTGAACCACTCGAGCACGGTCTGCATCTTGCCCTCTGTCTTCTTGTACTCCTCACTCGACACGATCCGCTGCGACGCCGGGATGAGCGAATCTGTGGAGACGCCTTTGGACCCCTTCGCTGCGGCGGGGACCTCTTTTCCCTTGTCCTCCTTTCCCTTATCCTTGTCCTTGGACTTCTTCGCTGCCTTCGCGTAGAAGCGTATCTGCTGCGAGGCTACGGCAGCCGTCCGCCGTGCTGCGAATCGGGAGCATTGTGCGTGCGAGAGGGATAGCGAGGTGGGTGCAGCAAGACGCAGACGAGCAAGCGTTGCCGTAGCGGCCATGATGCACGGTCAAGGTGAGGCGTCCGAGGGTGCTGCCCGTGTGTGCACCCGACGGTGAACGTGTGGTCCTGGGGGAGAGCAGGGAGAGGGTGGCGGCAAAGCAGGCTGCTGTGGGTTTCCCAGTTAGGCTATGCGCCGATCACGTGGACCATTCACACGACGCGACGCGATCGGTGCGCGGGGTCAGGCTGCACTGCGCGCGCCTGGTGGCGCGGACCGCGGGCGGGGAGATGTGAGCGAAACACACGCGCAGGAGAGTCGGCTGTGCGTACGATGGGAGTGAGATACGTTTCGCGACGGTACGAAGCGGCCGAGGGAGCGAGGTGAGTGGACGGCGCAGGGTGAGATGAGTGCCACCGGGGCCAAACAGAACCAAAGCATGTGCTCGTCCAGGCAGGGAGTGACAGAAGTCGGAGCTCGAGACCGAGTGCGCGTCCGACTCTCATCTCTACCTCTCTCCTTAGCGAGCCTCGCCTTAGCGTCTCATCGCCTTCAGCCCCCTCCTCATCGTCTGCGGCAGCCTCGGCGTCGATTCAACCGATCACCAAGGCAGTTTCTGCAGCACGCAGCCGCAGCCACCCCGGATAGTCTCGTGCGTTCCGACGCCTTGTGCTAAATCAGATCAGCTCTGACCAGAAGAATAGCGCAGAACCACAGCCCAGCTGCGTCCGCCTCTCTCCTTCTGCAGTCCAATACACCCGCACCTACCTGCACCCGCCCCCCTCGGCCGGGGGATAGCGCATAAATCTACCTCGCTGGTCTGCTTGTGCTTCCCGCCTCCGCTCCAGCCCGTCTCCTCCCCTTTGGCCATATCATCCCGCTTCGCCTGCGCAGGTTGCAGCACCGCTCTTTGTATACCACCGCTTGTGCCAGTGACGCTGGCTATATAGCCGTAGGTATCGTCATCCTTCCTTGGGACCCCGCGGCGTTCTGAATCGGGCCTGCTTGTCCCTCTGCAGTATTCTCTCTGTATATCTATGCCAGTGCCTATACAAAGCCTTAATCGCCACCACACACCCTCGTACCGTCCCCCGCTGATACCCATCGACTCGCGTCACGCCTCGCTCAGAATATGGCCAACGTCATGAAACCCGCCATGGGCAGGATGCAGGGCCCCTACGCCGATAACGCCTACATCCCGACGAGCACGCACGGCTGGGTCCACGCGAACTCCTGGTACGCATCCGTTCCCTTCAACTCTGCCCCGCCACCCGCCCCTGCCGGCATCAACCCACAGATGTGGGCAAATGGCCAGTGGCAAGCCAACCCATATTTCCGTCCTCCCCAAGGAATGACCCAGCCGCCCAACTCCTTTCAGATGTGGGCGCCCCATCCCGGCTGGGGTGCTGCCGCCGGTGGACAGAGCCGGAACCCGTACAAGCGCATCCCTAATCCGGGAGACGCATCGTACTGGGCGACGAAGCTGTCCGATAATCCGCTCGGGCTGGAGAACATGCACATAAAGTACGTGCGATGATGTGATGCTTTGGAGCAAATGAATGGCACCTCAACTTTGTTCCACAGGGATGACACTCCAGCCGAGGAGCGGCATCGCAAGGATTCTCCCAACGGCGTACCCCATACGCCATGGGTCTGGGTGCCGAAGGAACTTAGTAGTGATACCAGTAAGTCTGCAGAGAACACCGGTGCGTCTGGTTCGCGAGACGGGCAAGGCGGGCAGCCACAGCCAGCCCAGAGTCAAAGAGATCCTCCCCCAACAGCATACCGGCGCGATGGATACGATCACTCCAGGTCAAACAGTTCGTCGGGCAATGCCTATGCACCTCCTGCTACTGCACACGACTCATCATCCCAGAGCCGCCATCACCAACACGATGCTTCCCGGCCTGTTGGCAGTACGAACTACAGCACTGCTCCGTCGTCCGCACCTCCTGCCGTTTCCACGTACTCTGTGTACCAGCAACAACAACAGCAACAACGGCATCAGCAGCAGCAACCCTCTCAGCATCAGCAGCAGTCGCACTACCCGCAGCAACAGCAACAGTCTCAGCCACAATATCAGCAGGAGACACAGCGGTCGACCGATCGCTATCCGGCCTCTTCACAGACACCACCGGATCATGGCCAGCACCAACGTCGCCGCAGTCAGGAGGTCTCCCCTCGTCCGAGTCACGACTCGCAACAGGCGTATCCCTCGCGAGACTACCGAGGTGCACCAGTTGTGTCATCTTCCGCTTCTGCGGCAGCTGCTGCAGCTGCAGCCGCCTCCAGGCAGCCCGAGTATGAGTCAAGGTCTGCTGCACGGGATCGTGAGCAAGAGCGCCGCGATGAGGCGTTCAGCGCGAGACGAGAGCTCTTGCCAACGTTCTCTCCGAACATCGTCCGTACTCCTGATCACTACCACACGTCTGCTCGCTTGCCTGCTTCAGATCGTGAGCGCACACCAACGCGCCATCCGACCACTCCTACTCCTGGGCGTATCTACCCTCCTTCTTCCGTACCGACGCGGTCGAATAGTTTGAACGCTGGTTCCCAGTCCTCGCAGGGGAACACCATCTCGGCGAACTCTAGCCTCGGGCTCATTGCCTTCACCGACGAACCAGACTCTGTGCTTAGCCCGCTCATCGTCCCCGGCGAGACTCCCAAGGAGAATACCTCTTCGCGTTCGAGTCGGAATCCTAGCCCAACTCGGGAGGAGAGCTACCGCCGCCCGAGTCGCAACCACAGCCGTAACCCGAGCCGCAATCCGAGCCCTCTTCGAGAGGATGAGTACTACCGTCCAGAGCAGAAAGTTAGAATGTGCCTTGATTATATGCCGGACGAGTATAATCACCCAGTGTACCGGAAGACACCGCACAACAGGGCTCGTACGCTCTCCCCCGATCGCGACCGTGACCGCGCGCGCGACCGTGAACAGCGGGACGACTATAGGAGATATAGGGAGACGGACGCGACGCCCCAGCCTGGAGCTCGGACGCCTCCGGCACATACACCCCCGCTGTCGCACTACATGCGCCCCTCGCCCGAAGGCAGGTCGGGTGGGCAGCCCATCTCGCGAAGTCAGACGTATCCAGTCATGTCTCCACCTCCAATCACCCCGCAGCGGTCCAAGTCTCCGCAGCGATTTTCACCGGTGCGCGGGCAGCTACAGGCCTCTCCGTCACCGTACCATCAACAGGCCTCTACGTCACCGTACCATCAACGTGGTTATATACCTGCGCCGCTCAACCCTCCTCCTCCTCTCATCCCGGGCCCGCCCTCGCCTCTGCGCCACAATCCGTTACCCCGTCCGCCTCAGACCCATCCCTACGCGGACAATCTCTTGCGCGGTGGCACCTCTTCCGCATCCGCCGCCGCGGCTGCGTTGGCTGCGCAACAACAGCAGATGGCGCCCCGCCGGAGCGTGCGCTACGGATACTGGAATCGGCGCGGAGACCACCTGTATATTGATTCGCGTACCGGCCACCGGTACGTGGTGTATGCGCCACGACACCTCGCGAATCCCGAGGAACTGCGGAACTACCCTTCGGCAACGGAGGGCTGGCGCGACCACCACGGGAACTTCATCAAGTACGACTCGACTGTGCGGGAGCTGCCCGAGTCTCTGCCAAGGCACGGAGAAGCTCCGGAACAGCCGTACTCAAACGTGAGTTTAGCATCGTTGCGCTTGCGCGTCGTTGTAAGCAGCTCCACTGATCACCGTCCTCGGCACGCAGTTTGTGACCTACGTCGATGTCTGAACACTGCGATGTATTTTCCAGCTCGGGTTCACTGTTTCCAGTCTTCCTTGCGGAGCGGACGGACGCGGGACGTTGTTGTGTGTTCTTGCCATCATCACTTTCCCTCCTGGGCCTGCTCTCTCTCCGTCTCCCCTCCTGCAGACTCCCCCTCGATCTCTTATTATCACCATTTCCACCAATGTACTATCTGCGATCTTTTGCATACGCCTCTCGTTGTATCCTCTGTCCTTGTCTCCCCAATATCGCGCGATCTTTATCCCATGCTGCATATGTATCTGTTCATCAATGAATCACAACCGTCTCTCTGCAATACATCCATTATTCATACATCAACCGTCATCATCGCCATCCTCGACGAGTGCAGAACCTCCGATCGGTGTAGTAGGGTAACATTGGGAGGGTATAGAAAGTCAACGAACATCGAAGCCGAGAATAGAGCATGAGTGAGAAGGGAGCTGTAGGATGGTTGAGCTTGCGAGATTACAAGGAACTGGGGACTGGATGATATACCTTACCGTCCGGGTTCGAACACAGGCTCGTTCAGAATCGTCGAAGGGAGGTAGGAGTCCATGAAAAACGAAAAGCGTGTGGTAGCTAGATGACTAGAGAGAGCGCGAAGATGGCCCGCAGACGACATGATGGCACGCCGCGGATGGATGAGGAAGTCGACATTGGGTGGACTCAGAGCCCGATGCCTCCGTGGATGGTCCGCATGTGCTCGTACACCTCCCCGCTCGTCGTGAACGTCGCCAGACAGGCCCAGCAGATGTGCGTCTTGCAGCTCGCGCACGTCATGTGGTTGCAGCCCGCCGAGCGCTCGATGGGCACCTTGCAGTTCGGGCAGTCCTTCACGTCGCGGCCCATCTTCCACTCCTCGAAGAGCATCTCCGCCTCCGGGTCCCGGTCCTGGCACGACACCGACTCGTGGTACTCCATGTTGCAGTGCGGGCAGATGCGGACGAGGCACGACGGGCACTGCAGCGCCGACTTGGTCTTCCGCGCCATCTTCCGGTAGACCTGCGGGCAGTCGGGGGTGGGGCAGTAGTGGAACTCCTTCGGGCGCTCCTGGACGTAGGACGTGAACGCCGCGTGCACGATGGCGTCGAACTCTTCGGTGGAGAGGAGGCGTTGCGCGATCGACAGGGAAATGGGGTGGGCGCAGCGAGCCTCATCCGCGAGACAGGTGATGGGGAAGGACTTGTTGCCGACAGAAGCGTTCAGGTAGCCAGCCAAGCAGTCCTTGCACCAGGTATGTCCGCAGGAGAGGGCCACCGGTTGCGAGACCTCGCCGAAGCACACTGGGCAGGCAGCCCCATTGCGCAGTCCCTGGCGCGGAGCCCTCTGGCGGGCGTGCAGCACCGCGAGCTGGGCCACCTTCTGCGCGTCCTCTTCCCCACGCACGATGAGCTTCTGGTTAGTGAGGTCAACCCACACGTTCTCTCTGCCCAGTTCCTTCTGCAACATCGCAAGGCCTTCGCGCATGAACCCGGCAATGCGATCGCCGGGGATGGAATATCGATGTGTGTACCGCGACCGCAGCTCCTTGTCCTTGGCGATGATCTCCTTGCGAACGCGTTCTCGCTCGTCTGGAACGCCGAAAAGAGCCAAGGTGCGCCGACGGAAGTCGCTGCTGATCCTAACCCTCGGGTACTTCCTCTCCAAGTCTCGCAGGAAGCTCTCACCACCTTGTCCACCAAAGAAGTCATTCCAGACGACCTGTCCGTTGTCGGTGACTTTCTCGCCACGAAGGAGCCGGTCGAAGGCCGACTTCGCTTTGCTCAGCGATCGCATACTCTCCGAGAGCAACTTGACCGTCACGGGGGCGTCAGGCAGATGAGATTGGCGCTTGTCGTGGACGGTGATGCTCGTGCTTGCGTCGTCGCGGATGTAAGAGCGGAGTAAGTCGATTTCGGGAGCCAAGACGTCGTAGATGCGTGACGGTAAGGCGTAGCGTAAGGACTTGATGTGCCGTGCGAAGATCCGCTCTTTGGCTACGAATTGAGGACAGAATCGATGCAAGGTCTCGCAAGCCCTCGCAGCGGCGTCAGGGGTGGTGAAATGGCCCCAAACCTTAACGTATTTTCCGTAGGGCGGTGACACCACGTTGATGGTGACGTCTTCGTCAAACTGCTCAAGCATCCGACGCAGTCCGTGGAACGCCCCGTTCAACGATTGATACTTCGCGCGTTGCAGCATGATGCCCTCGCATATTTCGTCCGAAGGCTTGTCCCCGCTCGTCCGCTTATCGACAGCTTCTTGCACCTTATCCTTGCCCTTCTGCTTACGACCGCGTTTCCCACCTTGCTTCACCCCCTGGCCGACGACGATCAAGGGGTTGACAAAGTGTTTTCGAATGTCGTCCACGGTGAAATTGGGAGGGAGACCACGGAAGCGAACGTTGTACACGCCCACAGCGGGAATGCCTGAATACAATTCAGCGGTAACTTTCGAGTAGCCTATGTTGCATGTAGCGGCCAGCGCGATGGCCTTTTGAGCCAACTCTTCGGTGGGATAACCGACGAAGCCTATCAGGAAAGGCGTCGGGAGCGCAAATAGAACATCGCCGTCGTACAGGGTTCCACGACCCAACGAGGTGGACTTCTTTTCTACGAGGTGGGCGTCGATTTTAACACCGAACAGTTTTTTGCCGTCCATCGCCGCCGCCACCGATGCAGCGGCATCCCCAGTGGCAAAAGTCACCTTGTATGAGATCGTCGAATCTGCTGGTGTAGAGTCGCTCGCCTGGATGGCGGTGACTCTGCCGAAGGGCTCCAATGTGGAGGTGATGGAAGCTGGTGACACATGAGAGGGGACGTTCTCGAGGATCACCTGCAGACATTCGAATCCGGTGACGACCTGTTGAACAGAGAATCCAGGGCCAAAGGTAACTTTGCTTGAGTCCAGGACCGTTATCGTAATGTCTTCGGGGGGTGGCCTTGACTGGGGAGCCCTCGTAGCGCCCTGTCCGAAGTGCTATCAGCCTCGAACTGTGGAGTTTGATCCTGAGAAACCCACAGTCTCTAAACCAAGTCCAGGAGGTACCGCTGGAACTGTGCTCGGAGGTTGGCGAGAGGGTGGATGATTTCTCCTGACATCCTGCATCCGTCCGCCATCCCCTCCTTGCCGCGAGGTGTCGCGGGCGGGCGAGCGGTCTCTCTGCGAAGTAGAAGCCACACTCGGAGCAGCTTGTCTACGATTCTGCAACTCTGGTTGCGATTGGTGGGGTCCTTCCGCAACCGAAGATCTTCGCATTCGCTCAGCATCAGCAGACTAAATGCAGTGAGAATTCAGGATCTTTCAGTTGAGGACAACGCTCACCATGAGGAACTCTCGGCGCATAGTCTCTCGATCAGTGTCATGCGAATATCGACAATTTGGAGAATGGCATTTGCCATGGATATATTGGAAGCAAGGCAACCTAGTTCTTCGATCCCCATGCATTGAAGGAGAGTGCTGCTCTTTTGGAACGGTGTCTTGCTGGAATTATAACGAGAAGCATAAGTGAGTAATTCAATGAAAAGCGAAGTTAAATGTAGGATCATACAGCAGAATAGTAGGAGGCTTCGCTGCTACTCCGCTCGTCCGCCTCGCCTGCAACCTCCCGGTTGGTGGAACCCAGGCGAGATCGTCCTCTCACGTAGGAAGGACTTGCAGGAGGCGCTCGTCCCTGTCCTGAGGTTGCGGGCTGATCACTACCATCTCCGACACGCCTATCCGCGCCGTTGATCCCAGCACCGGCCTCGTTTGACAAATTGCTTGTCACAGTACCCGGCTGTATCAGCATCAGGTGAGCAATTGCAGAGGTACTACAGCATACATGGAACATACCTTCTTCGGTGGTTTCCTTGGTCGCTTCTTGGCGGTGTCGGAGATCCCGGAAGATATGGAGGAGCCGTGCTCATCCACTTGTTTTGTTGCAGTGTTACGAGCCTCCACTGCCTCACGAATCCTCGCCGCGTTCTTGACAACAATTGCATCATCTGCAGGAAGCTTTGCGAGGTCCAAGAGGTCGTGTGAAAACCTGCACGGGATTCTGTAGCAATTGAGCCCTTTGAAGTAGAGGCGGCAAACCTCCCTAGACTTTGAGAACACAATGTCAACAGTGCGACTCGGAACCCACAGGATCAAGCTGAATACTTGCTTGTGCAGAGTTCTTTGCATCGCTCTCAACATCCCGATCCCGTCGGGATGCGAGCGTGTCTCCCTGCGTACTCTCCGCTACACCGTTGGCTGCCACCGACCTTCCGATATCAGCCCGATCTGAAGGGATATCAGCATATCGACCATAGCCTCCGATACAGCACGAACCTGCTGCTTTCCGCTCGCGATCGCCGCGTTCATTCAATGCGACATCCGGAACCTACGAAGGGAGGAATCAGCCGGTATTCGGTCGCGCCGCTATGCCACATACTGTCCGGAGATCAGGAGGTGTCTGTTCAATACGTCCGTAGAGGGTAAGTCATGATAGACGATTCCGTATGTAGGTAACGTACCTCATGGCGCGGCGGCTTCACCTGTGGCGGCCGAAGCTCAGAGATGCATGTATCCGGCACAAGGAAAATGTGAGTTCGGTGACATCTGTCACCGTATATGCAAAGCCCCTTTTGATACGGCTGGCAAACCTGACCCAATCTCTGGAAATGATACATTAGAATCTTACATCGCGGATTTCGACCTTCTGAAGATACCCACCCTACTCGGTCGCGGATCCAGTTCTGCCGCTCTCATCAGACGCTCAACATTCATGTCTTCAGGTTCGACCACGGTATCTGTAATCTCGGTTGAAGAACCTGCTGTAGGTTCCGGGCGAGTAGCAGGGGGCGTCGAACGTTGCTCAGTGGATGTGTGGATGTGCCGAGGCGGATGGTACGGGCGTGGCGGTGGCGGTAGCGATAGTGAAGGAGGGAGTTTATGCGCCATGGGGGTTCCCCTAGCTGTGCCTTCTGGATTTATTGCATCTGCAATGGCACCAGAAGGCGACATGATAGGCATGTCGCCTCGGAAGCTGTGGAGATTAGACATCCGATCCTTGTAGAACCCATTGACGACTCTAATGCTGGGAGAGATAGAGTAAGCCTGCACCTGTCATGGACGTCAGTATATGCGGCCCCCGACCGGGACTTGCAGCCGGTCACCCACAGGATGGATCCGACGACAATTGTCGCCGAGTCTGCAGGTTCCTGCGAGGAAGTCCCGACAAACATTGTGCTGAGACATCTGGACGGAATGATACTCTGTGTCAGGAGGATAGCAAATGTGGGAGATGGACAGAGAGACGCGACCTGAGCTGTGTCTAACGGAGCTTTGAGCGGTTCCGGGCGCTGCGGTAGAGGGTGTGTGACTCTCGCAGAAGTGCCTCGTAGAGAAGCATGCTGCTGCGGCACACTCAACGAGTCTGCGATGGGGCGAGGAGGCCGCGCCTCGGACATGTTTAGCTGAGAGAGACAAGGTCGCCGTCTTAGCGTGGCGCACTACGACCGTGACGGTCAGACGATAAGTGCCACTCACGGGCTGAGTCGAGTAAAGTGCGTCTTGAGCCGCAAAGCCCCCACTTTGTGACTTTCCGGGCCCGTTCTTGTCATTATTGTTGTTGTTAGCGCAAGTTCGGTACCGCAGCACCTCCGTCATCCTTTGTCATAGTATTCCGAGGCGAGAGACGCGCGGGCTCTGCATTCCACGGGGACCGCCCGTTCATTCCCGTCCCATACATGAGCGTGGGGCCTGCATGCGGCATCCTCTGGTCACTGCATCCACGTGTGGCCGACGGCGAATATATGTCGTGTGGTGGTGTGTGCAAGAGACAATACAAGGCTCGAGCGTTTGAGCTACAACGCCACGCTATTCTCGCCCGACTGCATTATGATGCGACGGGCGCTAGCCAGATACCGGTTATAGCCGGGCATAGCTTGGGTAAGAACGCCCGACATCGGAAGCATTAGTCCAGTTACTGTTACTCTCTTAGTCTGATTGTCATTCAGTCCTCGCTGTATACGTATACGCGATGGGACTGTTACGATGTTGGAATGTGTGAACAGACCGCCTCACGCTTGTGAAGGCCCAACGCACGACAGGGCAACGCACGAAGCACTCATTGATTACATACGGCCAGTTGTCCACAACACAGAGCGGAGCAAAGTAGCAAGGTCCACGAAGAGAAAGGAAGCAGCTCGGGATGCGGCGCGATCATCAGACACCGGATCGCCGGTAGAGTCTCTCTGGAATCCGGGACGCACGAGGTCTTGACCGGTGGTGGTAATACGCCACTGGAGCAGCCGGCTCGAAATCCCAGTCAGAGCGCCCAGCATCAGGAACAGCGCAGTCAGAAGCCGAGCCGCAAGTCGTCACAGAGCCAAGATGTCTCAGTCGAGCAGAGTGGCCGCCAAGAAGTGCTGGCGAGCGGTTGTAGCTGTCATCGGAGGAAGCTGAGGGCCGGTCGTTGGAGAGCAGGTGTCTTCTGGAAGCCAGGAGGACAAGGACGCTCTAAGAAAGCAGAAGTATGCATGTGTACGCAGAATCAGAGGGGAACAAACCATGAGTCCGGAAGAAGCAATTCCGAGAAGGGACCACACCACGCGGATGAGCGTGAGCATCAACCGAAAGGCAGGCAGATCCAGGTACCCAGAATCCGCTGCGGCAGCTACCGTGAGCATCTCAACTCAGCGAATACAGTACGGGTCGTACGTACCTATTGCAATGTACTCGAAGCAGTGAATCAGGGCATTTTGTAACCACGGCCAATGCAAACCTCGCCAGTCGCCGGAGATGTCCTTGAGAAGCGATTCTTTGATTGCTGCTGCTGTCCCGTTGATACTGTGCATCTCCGCGTGTGCCTTCTGGGCAATGCTATTGAGGGCGGAAGCAATATCCTCAGTCGTGTGCACCACCTCAGACTGCTTCTCTTGAATGATGAGGGACAACTGTAACCCTCCTTCCAGCGCATTATTAGCTTGCCGGACAGTCCCTGATAAGACATGTACGTCCTGTGACCACATGCCGATGTCAGGAAATTATATCGCTGATAGGAGTGCACCCACATGTTGCAAAGCCTCGACATCGTGTCTGAAGCTCTCAAGCTGTAGTCGTCCCTGTGCCTACCACGAAAGACAATCAACGACTCGGCTCAAGGTGAGATACGACGCCTTACTGATAGGTCATGCATGTGCTGCATTTCCAACGTGACCGTACTAAAGACGCTTTCGATGCTATCCGCAAGCAGCTTCTCGAAAACCGGTGCTACGAAGGACGCGGCTGTAGAAAGCTGTGGCGGACGTTATTGATATGCAGAATTTGGTAGCAACGGAGCGTACTCACTTGGTCCATAACATTGACCATGCCAAGCTCCACCTGCAGCTCCGAATTGTCCCTTGTAGCATGCACATTGACATCCATGATTCAGGGATTCGCACCTGGGTTAGCTTCGATCCGTATGTTCCTTCAGCTCCTGCTTCAAGCCATTAATAGAGCCCTCAAACGCATGCTTCATCTACATGATGAGAAGTTAATACAGTGAGGTACAAAGCCAGAAACAGATATCACCTCGCTGATCACCAGTCTCAGCTCTCCAAAGAGACTGTCTGAAGCCATATCCGCTGCGGAATGCGGATGACCACAGCTGCTCCAATATTGTTTGCATGTTCTGCGCATAACATCAGCATCTACCGTTCCGCAACTGGCAAGACTTCTCAACCTCCGAGATAACGCTCGAACGATTCAACAATTCATCGACCAGCTTTTCACGGTCGGTTAGGTGGTTCAACAGTGTTAAGCTTTGCCTTGTCGTATTCTGATGGAGTTCTTTGGCAGTGTCTGATGAACTGTCAGATATGGTCGGAACATTTTCTCAGGTCGAAGTGCTGTTGTACCTATATCATTCCAACGCTGAAAGGCGAAACACAGTTGCGCTTTACAATCGACGTGGTCAGCATCGTACACGGCACATGAGACAACAATTACTCACGGACTTCACGGAGATATCCTGAGTAACTCGACCAATGCTGTGCACTCCGAGAGAGGGCTCTGAAGCAATTATAGCCCTCTGTACGCTCGAACACGTTACAAGGACTCACTCCACGCATTTTGAGCCCGAGAGGACTTCTGGGCGAGAACGGCCTCCGTCGTAGCCCAGCTGGAAAGGAATGCACTCCATCGGTGGCGAGTAATGCTCTGCTGTAGCAATCTCGCATAGCGTTAGGGATAATGCAGCTATAGCACAAAATCAACGAATATGAGGGAAGCCTCGACGACAAGTAAGACGAGTTATACCTCGCACTCGCTCGTCTTCGCGGGATTCCAGCTCAGCGCAATTAGCGCGGATGGACGCCGCAGCACGTCGAAAGCAGTCTGGCTTCGCAGAGTACCTATCCAGAGACTCTGCAATTATTTCATCATCCAACGATCTTACCTAACGACTTTAAAGCGGCAGTCTGCACATACCGGAGCCTTGCAGGATAGCGGCTATTTCCTCAGGAGGAGGAGGGTCGCCTAGAAGAAAAAGTTGATGGACGTCATGCTAAGCAACTCGGTCTCGATATGTCCTACCTGCAAACGGTTCGGTCAGTTGAGGAGTATGCTTTCCCGGGACAAGATTGCGTGGCCAGGAGAGCGCGTTGACTAGCGGGGAGACGCCGATCAATGGAATCGTGAGACGCATTGCGGTCGTGTGCACAAATTCGTGAGGTGTTCCGAACGTTGCTATGCTTTCCACACGTAGGGCGAGCTTCGTGGGTATGACTAGGAGCCGGTGAGAGCTGATCCAGGCTGCTTTGAGTGAACGGTGAGACTGTATGCGCGTGTCGGGATCAGCGCGCGTGTGAGTGTTCGGTGCAAGTTGAGAGACGCCCGTGTCGCGCGTTGCTGCCGGGTCATGGCAGTGACCGCGTCCGCGCGTCCGAGCCCTTGGCAGGCTCCCACCAGCTGCCTGAAGTTGGCAATGATCAGTCAATGATCTTGCCTTCAGTTACCCAGTGCGACTGGTGGCGTAGAGTGACCGTCGACAAGTCCTCCGTTGTTCGTCGCCTAAGAGTCGTCGCTTGCTGTTCACGACCATCATGTCCGAGTCTGCCAGTGCCAACCCCGTCGATGCCCAAGCCGCCCCAGGCGACGGGCCAAAGTTAGTCGTCCATCATCTCAACAACTCTCGCTCCCAGCGGATCCTGTGGCTGTTGGTACGCTGTCACGGTTTCCTCTCCGTGTCGTTCCCTCCGTTGACCCACCGTCGTCCCGCGCTCATCGACACGCCCGTTCGCCCGACACATCCCGGGCCGACAGGAGGAACTCGAGGTCCCGTATGAAATTAAGAAATATCAGCGCACGTCGGAGATGCTCGCACCTCCCGAGCTCAAATCCGTCCATCCGTTGGGCAATGCACCGGTCATTACTGATGGAGAGCTCACGCTCGCGGAGAGCGGGGCGATCGTTGGTACGTCGTGCCATGGTCGGATCCGAACTGGCGCTGTCCGTCGCTGCTCTCGGACCAGCAGACGGGCAGTTCGACGCGCCTTCATTTGTTCTATGGATGGGTTTCCATGTCTCGTAGATGACAAGCTGACGCCAGTCAAGAGTACATCATACAGAAGTATGGCAATGGTCGTGCTCAGCCGCCCGACGCAGGAAGAATAGATAACCTCTACTGTCAGTCTCTCGGATACTTGGTGACTTCATTCTCCCTGACTTCTATGGGGCAGACACCCATTATGCGGAAGCCTCCTTGATGCCGATGCTGGTGAACAAGCTGATCTTCACCATCATTCCTGAGAGGTCCCCATTCTTCCTCCGGCCACTCTTGAAGGGGGTGTTCAATACAGTGTCCGCGAAGATGCTCACTCCTCGCATGAAGACCCATGCGGAGATGGTGAGACTTGTCCTGCTGCGCCTGGAGCTACGCTTTGTGAAAATCACGTCAACTTACCGTCCTGTTGCAGATCGAGGGCCATTTGTCCAAGACCAACGGTTTCTTCGCCGGTGGCGAAGAGCCGACCTCGGCCGACTACATGATGATCTTCTGCCTTGAAACCTGGGTACCCAGAGATGGCGGACTTCTCGGTCCAAAGACCAAGGCCTACATTGAGAGGATTCACTCGAGGTGTGCACTGCATGCAGTATATGTTCCGACCGTCGCCGTGCTCACGCCGTCTGCACATAGACCTGCCTATCAGCGTGTGAGTATGGCCTATTTCAACTCATGGCAATTATTAAAATGCTCTACAGAGCCTGGAGAAGGGAGGGGAGTATGCGTATGCCAAGGTGCAAGCGACATCATGAAGCTGAAAGTGACTAAGCCTTAGCACCGTCGTTAGTACTAGTATTGAGACAGCGACCCGTAGACCTCTCATACATGTCCAGCAACTGTCGCGTATCCCTTACGGCGAATTTGAGAGACTTGTATGTCAACCTATGCACGACTTGGCAAGAGATTATGGATACAAGAAGGATGCATTATTGGGGAGAAGTACATTACAGAGGTGATGATAGTGATGCTACACAATTCCAGGGCGAGAGACTCTGTCGCGTGAGAGAGCAAATCCTAGAGCTACAGTTGGGAGCGGGGGCGCTGGGGATATCAAGAGTCCGGCAGGTCGCCAAGCAGCGCACGGGTATGGATGTAGGGATACACAAAAAACTGACGAAGGGTCGAACTCAAACAAAAAGGTCTACGTCTGTCAATAGAATAGGGAGAAAGCGACAGACGAAGAAATAGGCCGAGGCACAGAATAATTAGGGCAAACGATAGCACAGGAAAGCAAGAATGGGACTATGGAGACAATGGGTAGGATGCGTGTGGTGGAGGATTAGCGATACAGTGTTGTGTGTTGACTTACGTTCGTCACGTCGAACGGCGCTCACCGTCGGTGCGCGTTCTCCTGGAATGAGGCGCACCGGACGCGAGCTTTTGCTCCCACTTGGCAGCACCCTCGTCGCCGAGCCAGTTCCCAGTGACGGGGTCGCGCTCAAAGTCCCCGTCGCGGTAGCCGTACCGCCGCTGAAGAAGCTTCAGAAGCGGGTTCCTGAGCGCCGGGTCCATGCGGACGCTCTCCCCGGGAAGGTAGCTGCCCACGCCGTGCCGCGCGAGGCTCTCCTCGAAGAGCGCTTCCTCGAAGGTGCAGCCGCAGTTGAGGTACCCGGGCGGTGCGTTGCGAGGAGGGTACGCCCTGCGCTCCCTGCGCGAATCGTGCCACGCGCAGAGGGCGTTGCCCGCGCGGTTGAGCGAGCAGAAGTGCTTCACGCGGGCTTCGGTGCGTGCACGCCATTCCTGCTCGAAGGAAGGCGTCGGCTGGGGGGTGGTCATGGGAGAAGGAAGACCCCCGGGGTACGCGCCGCGCGACACTTCCGCCTCGAGCTGCCTGATCCTGAGGCGAGACGACTCGTTGACGATCTCAAGCTGCCGAATGCGTTCCTGAAGCCGTCTGTTCTCTTCCTCGAGCGTCTTGGGCGACGAGCGAGGGTGGCGAGGAGACTGCATGGGCGCGGGAGTCCCTGAGGGGGAAATGATCATATCCGCGGCAGACGAGGAGGAGCCCTGAGGGTACCCATATTGATCGGGGAATCCAGACGCAACGCCCGGGGATGTCTCAGGCGACGCGTACAAGGGCACGTTGTACGGAGGATACCCGCCAAACGCACCGGACGGGCTCGCCGACGGGACAGACGTGACAGGCGGCATATACGCCAAGTTGGGATCGTCAGGAACAGTCATGAAGCCGCCCGACATGGTGCTGGATGTTGGAGACGGTGTCCAGGAGGCAAGGCCTGACGGAGGCGTCGCGGACGCGCGGGGCTGAACGCCGAGTTGGGCGTCGCCCATCGCACCCGACAAGCTCGACGTCGAGCTCGAATGAGGGCGCATGCCCGTACGCGACTGCAAGCGACGTTGCGCGTCAGCCTATCCATTGCACTCAGCAAACGCGCATGTCGGGATCTCGGACGCCGTACCTGAGGGTAGCCTCCGGACGTCAGGTCTCCTTGTGGGATCCCGGAGTACTGGTGTTGTTCGGATTTGACGCCGGAAGGCCACGCTGGGTACGGGCGTTGTTGAGACATTTTGGACCGGGGAGGGTGGGGGTCGTAGGGGCTTTTGCGGAGTCTAGAGGTTCGTGCGAGTAAGGAGGGACTTGGGCACGCGAGTCGTGCACCGGAAGGAATGAGGGATGTCGAGATCGACGGGGTTAAGGAGGGGGAGAGCGGCGGGGACGGAAGATATGTAGCCAACGTGGAGGATGCGACTCGGGTGAGTGGCGGAGTAGCAGTGAAGTGGGCGGTTTTAAGCTGAAACACGGACGAAGTGGCAGTGCGCATACTCCGTTGAGGGAGCAGGCAGATGTCTACAGTTCAGTTGTTGCAGTCGCGCTCCTCCTACCATCGAGCCGTTGAAAGGCAGCGCAGATGATCAAATATCGCGAGGGACGACGATCCTTGCAGGTGAAGGGGGGCGCGACGCGTGCGGCCTGCCTGCGAACAGCTGCTGGAGCAAACCGGGGCGCGTCCGAGTGACATGGACCGCCTCGGGTTGAATCTGGAAATGGAGACCACAGAGCACCTCCGTAACAAGGATGAAGATCAGAAGATGACACAAGCTCGATAGTAAGTTGATGTCGCGTGCGATGGTACAAGCATTGGATCTTACCATGCATCTCGAGCCTGAGCGTTCTCAGGGTAAGCAGCAGCATCGCCAAACCTCGCTGCGCAGCGCTCGCACCCGGTTTGCGGCTCCCTGTGCTCGAGGAACATACCAGCATCCGGCATGACCGTAGGAGGCAGAGCAGCATAGCGTCGGTAAGTGATCATCTATCACGTGTCGTCACCCGGAAGGGGCATCTCGTCAATGCTGTTCCAAGAGGCGGTGCGCGACGGAAATACCCAGTTTACAATATCCCCTGCGGCACGAGGGAAGTTCAGGAGGCAGCCACCATTTGGCCACACGTTTACGGGAGAATCACTCAAGGCTTACGTCGCGGCTTCCGTAGTGCCTGCCTTCAGGTATCGCAACATTCGGGAACTCAAAGAGACGCGCAGGGAGCATTGTGGATGGGCACGCCGAACCTGACTCGCGTGTAGATCGAGATTGCTGCTATTCGTCGCCATCTCGTGTGTCAGGCTGCGTAATCCGTAGGACGCATACGTCGCCGACAGTCTGCAAGGCGAGCGTTTGCATCGGTAGATGGCAAATGACCGTGTTCACGAACGCCAAGAGTAAGCAGGACCGTCATTGCCCGTCACCGTCAATGCCAAACGATGGGAGGCAAGAACAGGTTGATTTAGCATCTGATCCGCAATGTTGATCATTGCGTCATGGCAAAGCAGGCAGCTGGAAGCAATCCTTCGGAACTTCGGAAGACTGCTGGAGGACTCCGGAGACACTGCGAAGCATGCAATGTTACCGCTCCGCCAAAGCGGGACTAAGAAATACCGTCCAGGATTGCATTATCGCAGGCTCTCATGCGAGCTGGAAGCAGTCGCAATTTTACAACCTCCGCGTCGGAGAGCGTGTAAACCCATGGGAGAAGCAATGGAAGAGCACAAGGTCTTCGCCGTCGCCATGCGCCTTCGTCAACATTGCATACGCGCCATGAGTTCTTGGGCGCGGTGGCGACGGTCAGCAAATTCCACGGCCACGGTGCGCGCACCTTGACCAGCAACATATCGTCTCGCGATCACGTCGCCTTCGAAGCAAGCCATCAGTGATGTATGCCGACGACAACACACCATCATACAATGCTATGTTCGGCTTACATTTCGACTGGAGCATGCCGTCCAAGATTTCTCTTGAGACAGGCGAGAAAACTCAAGGAGTAGATTCACAGAGATCTCTACGCTGGATCAGCCTTAATCACACAATCATGAAGCGGACATAGAATGCGGGGATGGAAACATACCTTCCCTCATGTATCGGCGATCTTCAAGTTGCTCTGCTGTCAAAAGGTTATCAATTAGGGCGATGGATAGCATTCGCTGATCTGCCATGCCATCACAATGCAAAGCATCCACGGATCAGGGTCGTAAGGCCTAATGTGACCGGATGTCAGCATATGGTTACCGAGGCGGTAGTTGGTCACAAACACGTAGATGCGACAGACAGAGGAGACAGATGATGTTGCTACAACTTGCAGGTCCGCGTGTGGCATGCCATCCTGGCTGTAGGCAAGTGATAACCACGGATCGACATGTCAGATTCCTACGTAGTCGAGCAAGCGGCCGGGAGCTATATGTAAA
Source organism: Trametes sanguinea (assembly GCA_008973685.1). Lineage (NCBI taxonomy): Eukaryota > Fungi > Basidiomycota > Agaricomycetes > Polyporales > Polyporaceae > Trametes > Trametes sanguinea. The sequence continues at coordinate 1,081,200 of WAHA01000017.1, forward strand.
ACACAGCGGAGGATCCACTGAATACCGTTTGATTTTACAAAGCGATTCACCTGAGTATCGTTCCGTTTGATGGACGGCCTGATTTACAGCAATGTTCAATTAGTTCAATATGATATCCACTTGTTCACTGCTGACTTCCGGTCCATACGCTGCGGAACGAACATGATTGTCAAGCCAACCCGCAGAGTGAGTGGTCGGTAGTCAGTCTCCCACTTGGCTGATGCTCCGCGGTCTTCTGTGATTAATGCTTCCATGGAGATCCCAACTGGAAGCTTTACGATGACTGCCGGTTTCGCGCGCAGGCTACATGACCGCCCATAACAGATTCGCCTCCCGAACGACGACGAAGACTGCACGCTCCAGTACTGCAGAGTCGTCAGGGCCTGGGCCGAGTATCCGGCAGAGGTATGTCCACGCTTAGGATTCATTACCCACGGCGTGTTCATATCGGATGACATCTCTCCACGCCTTTCCTTTGGGCAGAACTTGACTGGACCGACGTGTCATTCAGGGGAGGTCGCTTGCATGGGTCCCAAGAGATTACATACCTTGACTGTGAGGGTACGTGGACGGCCCCCGTTTCCACGTTTATCTCAACGAACCTGGTGAGTTCAACGGCAGGTCGGTTCTGGCAGCTATCATAGTCATCGTCAGCGTGTCATGTGGGCGAAGGGTGGGAACAGCAGTACATTCTGAATATACGGATGATCGGTAAGCAATGCCATTGAGGATGGTTTAAGTCCTGGGGTGGATCGCAGCGGTACTGAACTATTTCAGCTAGTCGACATTTCTGAGGCGCATCTCGGTTCCTGTCTGCTGTGTCCGAATCCATACGCCGGCTAATGGTGAACTCAGCTGACTGTAGCTGGGCTGCTCAGGCTGAGGTGAGTGACCGTGGATGGGATGGCACGCACGAGCGGCGTGCTGCGGCTCTGGATAGGCTCAGGTGGGCGCTTGTCGATGAGATAGGCGCATCCCACGTGTTCGTCGCGTGGATAAGATGAAGATGCTCTCGTTCGATCTTCAAATAAAACGGCGGCCTCCCCAACCGCTCTTTCTTCCCCACCCCCTCCTCTCATCTCACACCCTTCCCTCTACTCACCAGTATCAACGAGCACCATGGTTTTCAAGGTTGCCGGTAGGTTTTCTAACTGATCAGCTTAACATAGTGCGCTCATGCTCGACCCTAGATATTTCTCTCGCTGCGTTCGGTCGCAAGGAGATCGAGATCGCTGAGGTACAGTCTGGACGAAAGCTCGGGGTACCTGCACGATATTGACCACCCTGTAGCACGAGATGCCCGGTCTCATGTACATGCGTCAGAAGGTGCGATCTCTCGTTTGGCTAGTCTGCAATCCGTGAGCTGATGGCTGTCGATCCCACAGTACGGCGCCGAGAAGCCGCTCAAGGGTGCTCGCATCGCTGGTTGTCTGCACATGTAAGTCATTCTCTCTGGATCTTATCAAAAGACTGGATCTCATTTCTATCCAATAGGACCATCCAGACCGCTGTCCTCATCGAGACCTTGACGGCTCTCGGTGCTGAGGTTTCTTGGTCATCCTGCGTAAGTGCATTGCCTGAATTAGCGCAAGAGAACTCTGCCTGATCTCGTAATTGCCACAGAACATTTTCTCTACTCAGGACCACGCCGCTGCAGCGTACGTGATAATCACTTTGAGGCCTTATGTCCTTTCATTAACCCCCTCTCAGTATCGCTGCCACTGGCGTGCCTGTCTTTGCCTGGAAGGGCGAGACCGAGGAGGAGTACCTCTGGTGCATTGAGCAGACTCTCACAGCCTTCGCCGACGGCCAGCCCCTTAACATGATTCTCGATGACGGTGGTGACCTTACTACCCTTGTCCACGACAAGTACCCTCAGTACCTTGCTGGTATGCGCGCATCTTCTACCGTATCATGTTCGTATTTTGACGCCTCATGTAGGTATCCGTGGTCTCTCCGAGGAGACTACCACTGGTGTACACCACCTGTACAAGATGTTCCGTGACGGCAAGTTGAAGGTGCCTGCCATCAACGTCAACGACTCCGTGACCAAGTCAAAGTTCGACAACTACTACGGCTGCCGCGAGTCTCTCGTTGACGGTATCAAGCGGGCCACCGACGTCATGCTCGCGGGCAAGGTCGCTGTTGTTGCCGGTTTCGGTGATGTTGGCAAGGGTGTAAGTGCCAGTATGTACATCGAAATCGCCCTCATGCTCATCAGCCTATAGTGCGCTGAGTCGCTCCGCTCCTACGGTGCCCGTGTTATTATCACGGAGATCGACCCTATCAACGCGCTCCAAGCTGCCATGGCGGGTTACGAGGTCACCACGATGGAGGAGGCTGCTCCCCGCGCTAACGTGTTCGTCACCACCACTGGTAACCGTGATATCATCACCGCGAAGCACTTCGAGGTTATGCCCGAGGATGCGATCGTCTGCAAGTGAGTGTGCGCGATGCTCCTGTAAAGCGATCTGCTAACATTTTCTCAGCATCGGCCACTTTGATGTTGAGATTGACGTTGCTTGGTTGAAGAAGGCCGCCGTTCAGGTCGTCAACGTCAAGCCCCAGGTCGACCGTTACACCATGCCCAGCGGCCGTCACATCATCCTTCTCGCTGAGGGTCGTCTGGTCAACCTCGGGTTAGTGCAGCACTCAATCACATAGCCGTTCTTGATATTGATATCTATTCGCAGCTGCGCGACTGGCCACCCGTCTTTCGTCATGTCTTGCTCTTTCGCCAACCAGGTTCTTGCCCAGATCGCTCTCTGGACCAACCCTGGCAAGTTCGAGCTCGGTGTGCACATGCTTCCCAAGGAGCTCGATGAGGAGGTCGCCCGCGCCCACTTGGCGCAGCTCAACGTCAAGCTCACCACCTTGACGAAGGAGCAGTCCTCGTACCTCGACATTCCCGTCAACGGCCCCTACAAGCCGTCCCACTACCGCTACTAGATGCAATCGTCGTAACGTGCTGCGATGCATAGACGAACATCGGCCTCAACGCGCCCTCTCCAGAAAAGATCCAATGTGTACGGGATCCTCAACGACCCTCAGAGGTTAGGTTGGAGGTGGGGTGGTAGCAGCGCTTCCCGCCCGGCGACGCCATGTTGCGGTTGGAGGTGACGCCGAGTATGCCGTGTCGAGTGGGCTGTGATGGTGATGCCATTGTACGGGCCTCAACGTGCCCTTGCCTCATGTATGTCGTATAGTGGATGATGATGAGATGAACGATGACGGGAGAGACTATCGATCCTCGTTCCCAAAGGCTCGAGCTGGCGGTGCGATTTGAATCCACTTGTGCTAAGTGGCATGAAGGCGCAAATAAAAATACTATTACTCTGAATTTCACACCTCAGTGACCTCACGACTTGAAAAGCTCCTGATACTGGTGGATATGCGCAAATAGCCACGTTGTTCCTGCCTTCTGTTCCTGCCTTCCCTACTGTTGTCCAAGCGTCTCGGCCCTGAAAAAGCACTCAAGTCAATGCTGTCCTTCCATCCTGGTGATCCTGGTGAGAATCCATATGGACGACCACTGGCATGGATGCATGGCGCCCAGCCACGCCATCCATAATCGCGTGCATGCTGTGTACCTATCATGATAGCACGCGTGCGTGATTGTCCAGATCAGAGCAGTGCAGCCTCACGAGTTCATCGACAGTGGTGCGTAGCACTGGCAGCTACCGTCTTCAGATTCTTCTGCTTGGCTAACGTTGATTATTCGTCCCATCAGGAACAAGAGAGGGCGGCACGATGAGCGACGCTATTTCTCCACTGGGCCCTATCGACCCTGCCTCAGTTCCGGAGGCAGAGCAAGAGAAAGCTGCACCATGGATCGTGCGGAAGCTCGTGGGGGTACGCATGTCATCTCATCTGACGGTCATAGTACAACACACGCTGAACCGTCCGGCAAATTTTTACTCACCATGTATCGTAGTCCATGACAGGCCGTATCGTGCGGTCCTCTTGGGAGACCCTCAGGGCTTCCGGCACGAATGTCGTGTGCTTATCACCGGTATGTCCATGCTCGCTTTTGCGGTACCACCGCAACATACTGACCAGGAACGACGTGGCCACGCCCCAATGCCAGTGGGGTGACTCGTCTCCCCTCCTGCTGCCATGCATCCGTTTCAGAGATCTCGCGGTGCACACTATCATTGCGGCCACCGTAAGCCACTGGCAAATCTATCATATGCTGTGTGAGGATACTTGCTGACTTTTCACCTCGCTACGGCGCGACGTTTCCTTGCTGCCTCACGCTATCCATGATCGCGTAGGGTGGCGTAGCGGCAGTGGCAGCACCTGTTATGGGCCCTGTTTCGGATGCCGTGGTATCTACTCTCGGGGATACGATCTTGGTTGAGATGGGCATGCACGTTGGATTCGACCTCACTACGAAAGCCGCAAACGATCTCAGTTTTCGATGGAGCGATCAAGCAAGTGGTACCGATACACTCGCGCAGGCTGGCTACTACGGGTGTGAAGACAATGACCATCACGCTGAAGTACAAACACGTCCCTGAAGATGCATCGCTCGGGTTCTACCGCAGTGGAATACACAAGTGAGCTCGGGCGACGTTGTCCGGATGTGGATTGTGAAGGGTGCTGACCGGCACTGTGCAATGCGATTGTCATCAGGGACCACTCGCTGTTTGCGAGCGTCATGGACTACCTGGCGGTGGAGAAGGGCTGGTTCTCGCCGTACCTATTCGCAAGCGGTCGCCGCCCTGTCATCCCGCGGTCAGTCAAGCCGGACCTCATCTTTTGTCATGGTCCATTCCTGTCGGGTAAGCCAGCCAGCCACGTAGTGTCGCATGTTCCTGCGCACCACAGTGTCCCGTCGCCCGTCTGCTCATCATAGATCGTAGGTGATTACAAACTGGGCGAGACGCTGCTCGCAGAGTCCGCAGCGGTCATCTCTCTAAGCAAGCCGCCCCCGCCACCACCCACACCCGACGCGACGCCCGCGCGGTCTGCAGCTGCGTCGAGTCTCAGCCTACCTAACCTCTCAAACGTGTTCTCCCGATCCCGCACGCCGTCTCCAGATCCTGCGCTCACACCGCTTCCTCCTCCCCCAACGCCCCGGCGCCTGGCGATCTTCGTCGTTGGGCTGAAACCCCATCGCGCGTTCTGGACCACCAGCGCTCGGCCAGAGGAGAGCGTCATCCAGTACCAGCTCATGAACGGCTGCCCTGCAGGTCGTCATTCCCGCCCGAGTCGGGGCACCGCTGTTGGCGTGGGACACCCTGACACTCGAAAAGCTTTGGAAGGTCGCCCTCCCGGACGGGGATGCGCCGGAGGCGCGGAGCAAGGATGGCAAATTTCGAAGGGATCGTGGACGTGCTCTACGAGTTCCTGGATCTGTGCATCGACTGGGATAGGGTCGTCCTCTCGACTCAACAGAAAGGCGCCGAAGGCGATGTCGAGGATGGCGTTATGGATGTGGACATGAACGACAAGAAGGCCGCGCTCAAGGATGCGCTCAAGGTGCTCGTCGCTGGTGCTGTCAGGACGGGGGAAAGTAAGGAGGTCAGGAAGGAGGTCGATAAGGAACGAAGCGGCATTGCTATGTGGAGGATCCCCTGAAGCAACGTAGGGCTGCGTAAAGGCAGTGCTTCCGAGTCTGAATACCCTGGAGATCTGGAAATGTCTTGTATACCACTTTAAAACCATGTAGATGATTTGTGCGTACATTGGATGTCAAATACCTGAAGACATGATATCTAATATACCTCGACCCGCAGAACGTTTATAGCGCGTGGGTACTGCTAGATCGGTAGGGTTGTCTGGTCACTGAACAAACGAAATAACTCGCAGCCCAATCACGTCACAGTGTGGCTTAGAGATCGAACTTCTTCAGGATCGTCTCCGTCGTGTTCCACAGCTCTTCCGCAAGCTCCTTGTTCTCCGCGTGCGGACAAGGCGGGACGGCCAGCTTGCACGGTGGCACTATGTACGCGCCCTTATACTTGTCCCTTTCCTCCTTGACCACTGGCGATGCTGCAGCGAACACGGAGGGATACGCGCCCACGGTCGGGGTGAGGAAGATCCTGGGGAACAGTAATTTGAAGATAGGTCCGATGATAGGCATTCGCAGGCTGGGATCTTTGTACACGCCCTCTATTGGAGTTTAGAAGTCAGATAGTGCTATGCATACTAGGTAGAAGATTGGACCACGTACCCGTGTTGACGGAACCGGGGTCGATGGAAAGCGCAGTGATAGGAATGCCTTCGAAGTCTACCCTTCGCTGAAATTCCTTGGCAAACAGAATGTTGGCTAACTTGCTGAGTGCTATAGTAGAGCCGTCAGACCCCCAGAAAGGAATGAGCAAGCAGTGTCCGCCCTGTACCATATCTACGCATGTCGGAATAGATGTTGTTGCCGAACTTCTCATTGAAGTCATTCACGTCGCGGAAGCGAATGTCGCGCCCCTTCAATTGTGCTGACCAAGTGTGAAGAGACCTAGAGGGTGCAACCTCCATCCCTGAGACCATGGACTGGCTATGAAGAGCCACCTACCATGACCACGCGGACGTCGCTACCTAATTCCTTCGCCGTCTTCGTGAGCAGCGGCTTCAAGGTGTTGGTGAAGACGAAGGGGCTGACATGGCTGCGCGATTGTTAGCACAGGCAATGTCCCATGGAAGACATGCCTGGGGTAGACATACTTCACGAGCATGTTCTCGTGGATGCCTATACGTTGAAGCAGTCAGCCCCAGATAGGAAGAGAGAATGGGTGCGAACGGTCTAACCGTATTTGCCGTCTACGTTGTACGGGATACGCATGCTGCATCCCGCAAGATCAGCCCTGAGTGTGGGTGGCGGTGGCGGACAGGATCGACTTACACTCCGGCGTTGTTCACTAAAACACAAGGAATCATCGTTTACAGAATACGCTGTGTGAGTGAGAACATATCCTACCGAGGATATCCAGTCTTGATTCCTTCTGTAGGAACGCCTCTGCGGCCTGCTTTGCTTTCGCCGGATCACTGAGGTTCACTTCCAGCCATTCTAACTCCCCATTTCCTGGTTGCAGTCCTTCGGCGCGCAATCGCTCGATGGCTGCCTTGGCACGCTCCTCGCTACGCGCACCAATGTATACCTTCGCTCCATGACGAACGAGGTGCTGGACGGTTGCATATCCAAGGCCGGCGCTGCTCGATAGCGTTAGTGAGCCACCACGCTTCTGGAAACTGCGAACGGGAGACTACTTACTTTCCACCGGTCACAATCGCCACCTTGCCTGTCAGGTCCGGGATATCCTTGGACGGGTCAAACTGTGGTTTCTTAGAGAATGAACCACCCATTCTCGAGACGCACAGGTCAGCGACTGATACGTGGCAACGTCCACGAGCGCATCCGTCGAGAATGGATCGCACGGCACACAGGGGACCAACCTTCGTGATGTTCTCGAAGACTTTTCACACCATCCTGAGATCTGGAATCAGGGCGGGCAGAATCGGGCACACACCGTTGGCTCGTCAAGATGCGGGCTGTCGCTGTTCATATCTCCTGGAAGTTCTGATAGCCATCTCCTTGCGGCACGCGGAGGCAATGTAATTATGGTCATGGACTCACGACCACAAGCTACAGTACATATGGTGACACGCACATGACTTGAAACGCGTCTCGCATCGCCAGCGAACGCGCCCGAGAACGTTGTGGGTGGCAGGAGTACGCAGCTAATTTCGGTGACGAACGCGGTATGAGTATTTAATTACGGGGAACATGCAGCCTGGGGTGGCTGCATGCAGGCGTGTGCACACTGCACGTACAGTTTGCCGCTACCTGTGTTATTGAGATGTGCTCACGGTACTTACAGTCGGTCACTACGGATCCTCGCCGGAAGGACTTACACTCGATTTGAATAGTATGCCGGAACGCTGTGGCGCGCTGCCAGTGTCCCTATTGTGTATTCTCGAATGTGTTGCGGTGAACGGCGCATAACAGGTGCCAGCAGTGACACAAGCACCTGGAGACAAGCATAGCAAATTCAGAACAAATGGGCGCACCTTGCACATAACAGCATGATCCGGAACAAGCAAGGAAGACTGAGCACTAATCGTATCTTTCGTTGAAACGCCTTGTAGTTGAGACGAAGAAAAGGCGGATGCCCAGCCTCGGTTCCAGAGTGCGCGTCGGCATCCGCCGGGAGGCAATACCTGTGGCGGCGAGAGTGGCGAACATGCAATCGACGTCTCAGCAGTTCCGCCGATGTCTGTGGTGCATCGGTGCAGGAACCTGTCGCATATGAGCAGCTGCGTTGGAGTTTCGAAGGGGTGGATGTTGGAGGAAACGGTTGAATGGAAAGAGAGCTGCCGGGTCAATTGTGCTACTGTTCGAGATGACCCAGTGCGCGGTTACGTGAGCGCGGCAAGGCGCGAAGGCGTCGTCCCTGGACGTGCCAGACTGGCCTTGTCTTCAGCCATCATCTGCGAGTTGTTCTCAGCTCGCGCCAGGCTCTCTATTTTTCAATCTCTCCCGCATTCTGTGCGCAATCCTCGTCCTTCGTCTAGATATCTGGCTGCTCCTCAACCAGCACTATATATCGCATCGATTCTCACATCCCTCTCGTCCAATCTCGCCCTCATCATCTCCCGCGCTTGTCCTCCCTGTCTCTTCGCCCAGATCGCTCTCTCAAAGTCTTCCTCTTAGCCACGCCATCTGCAGCCACGCCAGCACTTGCGGAACACATGGTTTCTCCTGCGCCGTTGGCCGCCGCCAACCCTCCTCCTCCCCTCTCCTATGCTGAACGCGCGAAGAAGGCCCAAAATGCAAAGCCTGCGTCTCAGGTAGCATCTCAACGTCCAACTGCTCAGGGTGCGTCTCCCAGCAATGCGAACTCGACAACATCTTCTGCGCCAGGATCCGCAGCTCCTCGACCATCGGGCATTACGTCTCCTCCCACCGCCTCTAAAGCCTCACCTTCTGGTCACCCGACAGCTGACATGAAAGCCTCACCCACGACTTCTCCACCCCTTGCTGCATCATCTTCGAAGCCTGCCACGCCTTTGGTTGCTGAGCGTTCTGCCGAAAACAAGTCCAATGGTGACGTAAACCTCAACGGTGACTCTGCGTCGTCGGCCCCGTCTGCTGCTTCAGTCCAAAAACAGGTCTCGGCGCCTCCAGTCAATGTGTGGAACATACGCAAGGAGCGAATGGCTGCTCGTGCTCTCAACCAGGCTCGACCAGCGAATGCCTCGGCTCCTGTACCGACACAGAATCCTGCTACCGTCTTGCCTCCATCAGTTGCTCTCGAAGGTTCCACCTTGCCTGCCTCCAGCTCTCACACATCTCCCAACCCGTCTGTGAAACCCTCGCCGACAATGTCTGCTACCAATGGTCATATGGCGCCTCCCGGAGATGACGATGATGCGTTCGTAGTGCGACCAGGACGCTCACCGCCTGCTATTGACGATGCCGAGAACTGGCCCGAAGTTGGTCAGGCTGCGGCGACTCCGCCGCATGCTAACAATGGCCGTGCTGAAGGGAAGGCCAAGGAAAGCGATGAGGAAAGAGGACACGAGAGAGAGGCGTCGCAAGGGCATGGCTCACGAAAGGGTACGTTGACTTCTCTACTTCTACTCCTTTTCTCGTCTCGCTCTGCAGTGTTGTATTCTTGGATCCTCTACACCCGTAGCGTTCTGCAATGTCTTGGCCACCCGGACGAGCAACTAATCTCGCTTCTCCTTCCGTCGCTGCGCATCTTTCGCATCGTCGAGCAGGTGAGAAGACAAAGTGGGTTCCTATACCGCCTGAAGAGCTGCAATTCGAGCGCCCCAATCGTGGGCAGCACCCGCGGCATCGCCAACAACATTCCGATCGTAACTCTCGCACGTCAGCTGGGCCTTCTGGCGCTGCTTCATCTTCGTCTGGTCAGGGGTCACAGCAGCAAAGTAGGACGCATTCTGCCTCCGGGATGCGCCCGCCGCCGTCCCATTCGGGATCAGTATCGCATTCCCAGGCTCAGAGTCGCACAGGCAGTGTGCATTCGAGTCCGCGCCATTCAAGCATCCGTGGGGGCGGCAAGCGGTTGCCAGACGAGAGCGGTGCCAGGAGTATGCGATCCTCAGGGCCAAACTCGCCCGCCACATATGCACAGCCTCAACCGCTCCCTGCCCAGGAGTTCATACCGATGGCAAGGCCGTACATCAACACTAACGTTGGCCATGTGGGGAGGGACACCACCGCGTTAAGCACCATTCCTGATGCAAGCAGCGCGGAAATGCCACCTCCCGGTGTATACTATCCTCCTGCCGGCCCACCACTTGGAGTGTCGCCATACCACTCTCCTCGACCAGCTGGTTCTCCAGTCGCCCACCCTTATGGTTTGCCGCCAATGGTATATCCTGGCCAGCCAGGCATGCCCGCGCCTGTACCTGTACCTGGTTACGGCACGCCGCCTTACCCCATGTACCCTCCTTATCCTCCTTACGCATATGGCCAACCTTACATGTACTGGACCCCTCCTGGTGCTCCACCTCCGCCTGGCATGCCGATGACGTCCCCTACGACTAACCCTGCGCACCCGAGCGATGCTGGCGTCCCTCCTCCCACCCTGATTGCGCGGCCGCCGCCACCAAGCGAGTCGGAGGCGGTTGCAGGATACCGCGAGGTTGGTCCGACCCTGCCTCCTCCGGCGGAGTCCAGTCCAAGTCAGGTAGGGGAAAACGTAGCTCCTGAGCGCGGAAGGCGTGGGCGGGAGCTCAGCTTTGGGACGATCACTGTCGAGGGCGCTAAGAGCCCGAGCCTCGCGCCCACATCTCCGAACACGGGCGCTGCGCTGGGGCTGGACACTGCGGGTGAGAATGGATCTGCCTCGGCGCATGCAGAACAGCGGAAAGCTGAGGAGGATGCGAAGACGGATGGGAAGGGTTTCGCTGTCTTCTCCTGTCGGCGTCTCCCCTGGCGAACCCGGTCCTGCGCGCCTGCGGTCGCGCACGCGCACGCACTCGAAGGGCGCTGCTGCCACCGTGGCCGGGCAAAGCGAGGCTTCAGCGCAGGAAGAGGCACGCGAGGAAGGCGGGGCTACTGCCACTGATGACGTTGCAGTGCTTGCAGACGTCGCAGCCAAGGTCATTGACTTGACCGATCCTGAGACGAAGTGGGAGTTCGGCACAACGAAGCAGGCTGACGAGCCTGCTGCTCAAGGACACAACGTTGTGCCGCCGCCGACGAGCGATGTTCCCGCCGTGGACGTGTCAAGTCCTCCTTCCGTTCTCGTTCCTGGTGCGCCTTTCGTGCCCATGGGTGCTCCCTATCCGGGCATGCCTCCCTACGTTCCGCCAGTTGTCATTCCAGGTGCCCCTGTCCCCGGGATGCCCAGTGCACCATCGCCTTCTGCGTACGCCCCTCGACAGCCCACGTCCGCCGCCGAGGCCGACGAGTGGAAGGTCCGCGATTACGGCTATGGCTTCGGGCGCGGTGCGCCTCCTGCTGTCTATCCTCCGCGCGACGACCGGCCTCCTCGCGAGCGAGGTGACTTCCAGCCCCAGGGTGAGCGCGAGCACTTCGGCAGGCCCCGCCGAGGATCCCATACTCAAGGCGGGTTCGAGCGCGGATCGTACGGTGGACGAAGAGGTCGCGGCCTCAGTGGTGGTTATGGCGGGCGCGGTTACTCTAACCGGTCCTTCTCCGGCGGTCGCGGCGGCTACTCCAACCAAGGCCAGCCAAGGCAGCCTGCATACGTTCCCGCCGCCGCCGCCTCCGCCTCCGCCGCCTCCCCAACCTGATTCGAATGGTTACTATGCGCCACCGATGCCTCCTCTCGCTACGTACATCCCTTCTCCGTACGAGGCCTACCCCTACTCCCCATTCCCTCCTGTTCCCCCACCGCCCCCTCCTCACTTGGCGCCGCAGCCTGGCTCGACGATGCCACCTCTTCCCGTACCACAGTCTCAAGTGCTGTTCCCGCTTGACTCGACGCAGTACTATTTGCTTGGCCAGCTGGAGTACTACTTCAGCTCGCAGAACTTGGCAAAGGACTTCTATCTCCGCCAACAGGTGTGTTCAATCTCTTCATCAGCATTATGTGATACTCATGCTAAATGTCTCTTCGACTTATAGATGGACTCGCGCGGCTGGATCCCGATCGGCCTTATAGCGTCGTTCAATCGCGTCCAGAAACTCACGACAGACCCCCAGCTCGTCACAGACGTGCTGACGCTTTCATCCCTCGTCGAGGTGCGCGATGGACATGTCCGCGTGCGCCAATGGCAGCAATTTGTACTGCCGACTGCGCGGCAGAGCCAAGTCGAGCAGGGCGAGGAGCAGCAGACATCTGGCGTCCCTCTCACAGCGGAACAGCCCGCCACAAACGACGTCCATGAGGGCGATGAGGATGAAGACGAGGTCGAGTTCGTCCTCTGAGACAGCGTTGCGCCCTTGTGCTCTGGTGCTCGTGGAACTGACTTTGTCCGACTCGTAGACCGTCACGTATGTATGCTCCCCTGTCCCTTACCCTCCCCGATTGTGGATATTCACACCCAGTTCGGTCCATCGGCGTTCTCCAATTTCCATTCCGTATATGCGACCTAGGCCCTGGCCAGGTGGTAAATATTGTTTCCACTATCCGTATCATTTCTTATGCTCTGCTGTTTTCTAACGACTACTATCGTATTCCCCGAACGATACGCCTCACGCCACGCATACACCCGCAATCCTCTGAAATCTCGCGTCTCATCCCCACCTCATCCATGGCTTCATCGATATCACCCATGCTCCGTATCCCTACGCATCAACAATCACAAGCCCGCCCTCTCAGGCTCAACAAACCGTATATCTGTTCCCATTTTCCTCCCTTGTTCTCTCGTGCCTCTAGGTTCTGTAGTTTTACATGTCAAGCGTACATATATTCCTTCGTACACCGGGCTCCCGCGGTTCGCCTCAAAGCCTTGACCCCTTCTTTCTCCCCTCTGTTTCCTCTCTGCTCTCTTGGCCGCTCCTCTCGAGCTCTGTCTATTACCTGGCCTCCACTAGTACCCTACTATCCTCCGTCTTCTTGCATGGTGTCACATCATCCGCAATACACAAGTATCCTGCTGTGTCTCTGCCGCCGACTGTCTTACATACCAGTACCACCAGATCCGTACATGCATTGGATTTGGACGCGGAGGGGTTCTGCCAGTGCCCTCGTCGCCACACTTGGCTGCGATGTGACTGCTGAGCTCGAGAGAGACAGCTGACCTGCTCGCTTGTTGTGATATCGGCTGAAGTTCACTTGTGTGTCCTTGTGGGACCATAAGCTCCGAGAGCGTGCGCTACTAGTAGTGACGCGGGAGGCGGCTTGCATTCGGCGCTCATGGCATCGGCTTTTGTATCAGCTACCGCTGTGGTAAGTAGCGGTTACATCTTCGACCCACCGCATCTGCTTCAATGCTGCGCACGTACTGTGCTGCCCGCAGCAGCGGGTGCTCTGGGCAAACGTATTCTGCGCTTGCAATACCGGTCTAATTCGCTTGGCAATGGCCAGGTAAGAGTTTCATAAAGTTTACGTTACGACAGGCCAATGCTATCAGGCACGGCGCTCTGCTTGGACTTCCGGGACTCAGGTTCTCCACCATCTTACACATCCACACGGACATTGTCATATTTTGCAGAACGCGACTGCCTCAATGGGGGCTTCTTTTAGGAACACGAGTCCGCAACGTTGCCTACATACCGCACCACCGAAGTCGCGTGAGTCGGAAACGCGATAATGCATCACGTTTCTGACTTGCAGCGTAACGTACACTAGTCTTGAGTCTTGACGCAAAGACCGGTGCTGCGATGTTATTATATACCCAGGAACGACCATCTACCTGCGATGGCATTCGAAACATCAGTTTCATCGCAACGGCAGGGCGGGCTGGTAAACTATCCCCCGCAGGGGTGTTTCCTCCAGGACATCACTGGGGATCAAACCCGCGAGCCGACGCGGACTATCAGATCCCGTATCAACGATTCTCAGAAGGCGTGCCGCCTCGCCTGTGCGTTTCTGGTTCCGCTACACTGCAGCGGGTTTAGCATGCCAGTCACCCGTTGATCTAGCGAAATGCGCGTCTTGCGCGGCCCCTCTTCTGCCCACTGCGCACGGCGACGGCGACGATGAGCTCTGGCCTGGCTGCGCTGAGTTGCTACCGGCGGCGATTCGACTCCTCGGACGACGACCTGGACGACGCGACCACGAAGGCCGACGACGCGGGCAGGCCGCCTCTCTCGGGGAGAGCGGGAAAACGGACAGAGAATGCCTGGCCTCCGTATCCCCCTCCAAACGAGACTGAGCTGGAGAGAGCAGTCCGTTTGGAGGAGGAACGAGAGGCTAAGCTGAGGTCCGATTCAATCGACCGCGAACTGGAGGCTGAACGCCAGAGTGTGCGGCGAGGACGCAAGGCGGAGACGAAGCTCCTTCTGCTGGGTGAGGACCGGTCTAGTTTCTGCGTTCTTCGTGTGCTCACTGTCCCCGTTTGTTTGCCGGTCATGCCCGATGCAGGCCAGTCGGAGTCGGGGAAGTCGACCATGCTGAAGAACTTTCAGATACACTTTGCGCCCAATGCTCTTCGTGCGGAGAACGATGCTTGGCGCGCCGTCATCCATCTCAACCTAGTCCGCTCCGTCAACTTCATGCTTGATGCCCTGACGAGACCTATCCCATCTCCAACAAACAATGACGGCAGTCCCACGGTACCCTCCTTCTCAAATCGCTTGTCTGCTACTCCTCAACCTGTCGGCGATCTACGACGGTTCAAGCTCACTCTATCGCCGCTCCGGCAGGTCGAGGTGATCCTTGCGAGATATCTGTCGGCAAACGAGGTTACAAGTCCGTCAGAAGGGAGAGCTAGCCCTGCTGCGCAGCCTCAGGCTTCAGCAACCGACGTGACCATCCGCGGCGGCCACACGTGGAGAGGACTCTTCCGGCGATGGCAGAACAACGGGGACGAGCAACAGAGCAGGTATTCTGCAAGCATAGTGGAGGCGGTTGAGAACGCTCGTCAGATATTGGATGCGTGTCGAGAGGATGTGATCGAGATGTGGAACAGCCCAAGCATGCAGAGCGCATTACGAGATGAAGGTGTGTCCCTCGAGGATCTGTCGACGTTGTGAGTTCGTCTCTTTTATGGACACTGCGGGGACTGACCACGCTCCCGGATAGCTTCTTGGACGAAGCTGATCGAGTAATGCGCTTGGACTACGAGCCCTCGTTTGGTATGCAAACCCTCAATCGTACCTGCAGGCGCATTCCTTACCTCGGACCCTCTCAGACGACATTCTGCGAGCTCGGTTGCAGACGACAGGGGTAGAGGAGCATCATCTGAAGATGGAGACGGGTGAGTATCTTCCCCTTCATGCGACCGCGGTCGGCAGTACTGATGCGCAACGCCAAGGGGCGGAAAACGGCGAGCACTGGATATTTTATGACGTGGGAGGTTCACGTGGGCAGCGAGGTCGGTTCGGCCCTGGATCTCCTTTCTCTGTCTGAACAGCATAGAAACATCCCTTCAGCTTCGTGGGTCCCGTTTTTCGAGGACGGTGAGTCAGGACGCTGGGCCGACGCATGCCTCGACGTTCTAATGAACGTTGCTAGTGAACGCCATCATCTTCCTGTGTTCCGCCGCCGGCTTCAACGAGGTTCTCGAAGAAGACCGGAATGTGAATCGTTTGGTGAGAACTCTTTGGAACTCTCGCTTAATACAGCGGCCTCATCGAGCAGTAGCTAGACTCGTTTACGACATGGAAGACAATCTGCTCTAGCAAGCTCCTTGCATCTGTGCAGTTATTCTGCTCCTCAACAAAATGGATCTCCTCGATGCGCGACTGAAATTGGGCATCCAATTTTCTGACTATGTCAAGAGCTACAAGGATGAGAATGATACTGAACATGTCACGGAATGTGAGTAGTTCGCAGCCTGCATGCCTTCCGTTGCGACTCATCGCAAATTGCTAGATCTCAAACGCAAGTTCAATGCCATACACCGCCATCACTCACCAGAGCCCCGCAAGCTACATGTTCACTGCACATGTGCAATTGTGAGTCTTTCAATTGTCTACACCATACTCTAGGTAGACCTCATCGATTGGACGCTCGTCACGGGCTACAGGATAGGAATACCACGTCCGCTGTGCTTTTACGCAGTGAGTGCAGATTGTGTTGGTTGTGGAAGCACATTCCTGATGCTCCTATAGTCAGAGACACTATCTTGCTGACCCACCTCACCGCGATGGAGCTTATTTGAAGCACCTTGCATCTGACGCTGCGTATAGACTGGCCGGTGTGCGAGCTGCGCATGAGTACCAGATCTATGCTATCATGGCACTACATTGACTCCATTGTATTATCTTGATATATATTAGTGAGGTCAGGAAACGTACTTGTTGGAGGCGGCGTAGGCACTGCCTAATAGTAACTAGCCCTAGGCCAGTAATGTGTGCGAGTACTTGGCGAGTCGCGACGACCACGAGGCCCGAGGGACGACGCGCCACCGACGCGTCTTGACGCGCTACGTCACGCGTATGTCACATCGATGTAACGGCTCTTACGTCAGTGCTGTTCCTGGGCGCAGCTGGGCTGGGTCGCTGCGAAGCTCCACCCGCGAGTCTCGCCTGCACTAACAGCGCCTGCTGCGACTCTGCTCTTGACTCTCTTCCACCACCACACTTCTGTTTCCTAGACCGAATCCCCCCTCCCTCGGCTGACACTATGGTTCGAGGTTCTGACGTCCTCCTTATCATCGTATGTATCATACACCTTACATAGCGTGCTCCCAAGGAGCTAGGACTGACCGGCTTTGCTCAGGTTGCCATTATCTTCCCTCCTGCTGCCGCTGCATTCATCACCGGCTGTAGTTGTGATCTCCTCATCAACATTCTCCTCACAATGTGAGTTGCCGTCGTTTGCTACGGAGCCAGGCAGTTGCTCACCATCTTGTCACAGTCTTGGTTATCTCCCAGGCCATCTGGTACGCTCCATCGCCCGGGCCCTGTAGTACCGAGTCACTCACTCTGCGAACAGCATGCCTTCTGGCTAATCTACAAGAAGATGCAAGCTGAGGAACGTTATGGCCGCGGCGGCTATATCTGTACGTCCATTATAGACGTTCCCTACATTTCTGCACCGGCTGTGTACTGACTCACCTCATTCACATAGATGTTGGAAACGGCGAGTACCAGCCATGCGTACGCTCAGCCGGGTGTTCCTCCGCAGCCCAACTATGGCGCCACCGGTGGCAATTACGTCCACTGATCATTTTCAGCCACGTTGAACTAGGATGACCAGAACTTCCCTTGAACGACCGTCAGGACACTCTGTTCTACATCATAATATGTATGGATCGTTGTACTTCTATGATACAGATACCATTTGTTTGCACTGTGCTTCGTATCTGTGCTTCTATTTTGCGTGTTGAGTGGGCAACTCAAAGTCGTGGTATGTGAACATATCCTCTGGCTCCTTGCAGCTTGCAGAGGCGGCTCATGTGTATTCAGCAGGGTTTCTGTTTCAGTAATAGACAGACTTCCATTGCACTCATACAAGTGCATCAACATTCCATTCTTGCCGCTATTTGTGCTGGAAATCATCCCGGCCGGATCGTGGCGAGTACGTCAAACTTCACTTGGTCAAACGACAGTGTCCACCTGCGTCATCTCGATGCCAGTTTTCAATGCTTGTCACTTGACACACTGTGTGGTCGTCATCGTGGACTAGTTGTCTCTGATTGTATAGATCAGGTTGAACACATGCTGGAATCAGCTGGATTGCGCATGACACCACGTTCTCTACCACCAATGTCGTCCCATTTGTGCGCAATGACTTACATGCGCCCATGGATCCCATGCTGTGAAGTACATGGTAGGACAATAGGTTCGCTTGCGCGGCCACTGCGAAACCCGCGAGGGTCTCTATGTAGCCACAACCATGATAGACGCTTTGAAGGTGGTTTGAACGCGAACTGGCTTCGCTCTTCCTGCGGCACATCCTTTCCTCTCAGCCACCAGCTCTCCCCCTCTTCAGACTCGCCTTGAGAGAGCGCAGCGAAGGTGTGCCCTCTCGTTACCGCTTGCTCGCCGCTGTACACTTATAGTCTCTCTACAGCTTGCATTCATCGCCAACTCATGGGTGTCTTTAGCCACACGGTCCTGCACAGGAACCTTTACCGGTCCCTCGTCAACACGTCTGCTCTGTCTTTCGAAGCGGGCGACCAGAAGACAGTCCGTTGATGGAATGATTCCTCTAGCGCAAGGGGTTCCCTCAATGGAGCGTCTCGGTCAACTTACCCGACTTACCTATGACGGCTCGTAAGTCACTCATGCCCCTAGCTCTTCTGGAGCTCTCCAAACTCGTTGACGCGCGCCCCTTAGTCCGGCTGGAGCTTCACGTCCCTTTGGGTATGCACATCAGACAACGCGACTGGGAACACACTCTTTTTTCTCAATTCATCGCTGTGCGCTATCCTCTGTATCGGCGGCGAGCGCACCGTGCGCAAGGTTCTCGCGGCGAAGTGGTCTCCAGCCGCACGCCTTCTGCCCGTAATCCCGCCTCTACTGGCAGGAGCTCTCGTTCTGCGTCCATCGGGTAACCCGCACGACGCTCAACACGGTCGGGGACAGATTCGGAGGGCGGGGGATCGTCGTGTTGTTCCGCTTGCCCGAGCGCTCGCATCGCAGCGAGCAGCGAGCAGGTCCTTGCGGAGTTCCCGAAGACGAGCCTGGGATCACTCGACGCACGCGTAGACTACGGGCCTCGCTGCTCGACGTACTGCATCACCCACGTGCCTCAACGTCTCAGCTTTGCCGAAAGAATGCGGATCGAACGCGAGGAAGCCATAGACCACCGCGCTGCACTGGGTGCCGCGGATGATGAGGACCCAATCTCTGCCTCGTAACGAGGACCACGTATCCGAGCTCTCGGAGGAGTTTGAATACATTATTGTCTACGTTATCGTGGACGCGATGGCTGGGCTGTCGCGTCGGACGACCCATTCCCTCACTGCTGGACACGGTGGGAACTTGGACGACTGCAAGTCCAAGAGTGGTCCAGCGATGGAGAAGCGTCCGTCGTGTCTGAAGATTTTGTGTCGGATAGGCCTGATGGAGACGCTTCGGACCAAGGAGCGTATGCAGACGACGAGCGCGAGGTCGCCGCATACGTTCTCGGCGACGGGTTGGACGACGACCATAACGGTGACGACGCCTAGCCTGAGGGTCACGGTAAGTATATGCCGACGAATCACCAAGGGTTTTGATCAACTCCCTTGTCAAATCGGAATCTGGAGAGAAGCCTCAAGAGATGATCATATTGGGGCCTAAGTCTGCTTGTCGTGATCATCCTAAGTTGGTGGGCGAAGGCAGGTATACGTACGTACGGCACCGCAGTATCATGAAAGAAACGGTTAGATTGGATCATCTCGATAATACTATGTACAGTCATCCCCCGCTCCTTGAGACAACCCTAGTCCTTGAGACAATGTCGCCGTGCGAGCCCATTACGAGTCCATAATTCAGAATAAAATTGATTTTGGTTGACAACTATCGTGTCCCATCTAATGTTCATGTTCCGAGAGCAAGACATTCATTGCCGGCCGAGTTATGTCAAGATTCCATGTCGAAACTCACCACCTCAAAGTCGGATTCAGTGATGTATCCATAAGCATGCACTCAAAGTATCCGGCATTTGCAGAATTGCATGCTGAATATGTATTGGATGTTTACATTGTAAGGTCGCGGCACTGAGTGCTCTTGTGTACGATACCGGCTAACCGAGTGGTATGTCTGAAAACATGGCACGGTCACGTGACAGAGGCAATACGCGTAATGCATCGCGACGCGTCTTGGTGCCACCATCGCAGATGCATCTCTTTGGAGAGTTACCCTTGCCATAGTGGAACATACGCATGACCTTGTTGACTGGGAATATGGCAGACATGGATGACAGCTTTTGTGCGAGGAGAATGCTGCCATTTCTCCTCCCGGGCTCGCACCACCCACTGTGCCATCACTGCGGCTGAGTCTCATGCCGGGCAGAGCAAAATCGCAGGCCCTGAAGGCCCAAGAGCGACGAAAGCTGCACGACGAGCTCATGCACGAAGCTGTTGCTTTGTATCGGAACAATAGGTCACTCCCGAAAGCTCAGCACCTTAGTCTCCGCGAGACTTGCTTCCAAATCTCTTCTAGGCATCATCAGCGAACTGGCCAGTGGCTTGAGCTTGACAAAACAACCCTCTCGCGTTTAGCTGCTGATCCAGACTACCGGACTCTCTCCCAATTCAATGCGAGCAAGAGCTGGCTGACTTCCGAGGAGAACGATGAAATTGTCACCTTTGCAATCGAACTAGCAGACCGCGGGTTCCCTCTCAATCATGTGCGGCTCAGAGAGCTCGTAGATGATCTTCTCCGCAAACGGCTGGGGCCTGAGTTCCCAGGGGTCGGCAAGAATTGGACCGACCGCTTCGTCACCCGGAACCGGGACCGTCTTGGCACATATTGGTCACGCTCACTGGAGAGCCAGCGCGGATGGGCCGTTAATCCACATACCCATGCAGCGTGGTTTGACATGCTCGAGACAACCATAAACCAATACAACATCTCCCCCGACTGCATCTATGGGTCAGATGAAGTCGGATTCACAAGTTCACTTGGCCAGAAGGAGCGGGTATTTGGAGGGAAAGGCAACAGCGTACAGCACCAGGTCAGGAGCGGGTCACGCGAGAACATTACCGTGATTCCGACAATCTGTGCGGATGGTTCCAGTATCCCACCTCTCGTCATCTTCAAAGGCCGCGCTTTCCTTGTCCGATGGTTGCAAGATAATCCATTGAATGCTTCGTAAGCTCCTCCACCTTCAAACTAGAATGGAGCGAACTGACCACAACTTCCAGCTTGGGTTACTCCCCGAAGGGCTGGACGGATGGCGAAATCGGCGTCGAGTGGATCGAGCACTTCAATAGTCATACGAAAAACAAAGCAAATGGTCGTTATCGCCTCCTTGTTGTCGATGGCCATAACTCCCATTACACACTCCCCTTCCTGTTGTATGCGCTCGAGCACCTCATCATTGTGCTATGCTATGCTGCCCACACCACGCATGTCTATCAAGGCCTTGATGTGGTCATCTTCGCTGTCTTGAAGGTCTACTGGAGGGAGGAACGTGATAGATGGGAACGAGAAACCCGCCAGAAGGTCTCGAAATCCAACTTCCTCGCTATCTACGCCCGTGCCTGGATCCACGCAGCAACCCCGCAGAACATCCGGATGGCTTTTGCTAAGACTGGGGTTTGGCCACTCGACTGTACAGTCATTGGTCCGGAGGCTATGGCACCCAGTCGCGAGACTGCTCACCGAGGCGCACTGCCATTCTCCCCTCCATCACCAGTTCGGGCTGTTGCTCAGGCAATGAGGTTTCACCACACCTCTCCCGCTGATGCAAGCCTTGACGGTCAATCACATTCGTCGTCAGGCTCTGTACAAGCTGACAGCTTGTCCGCCGCTGCAATACCGTGTACACGGGAGGCCATTGCTACAAGTTCCCTGTCCTTCCTGACCGGTAGCTCCCCCATCCGCTCGACTTCCCATCTCCCAGACTTCACTCATCCTCTGCCAACGCCAGTACCACACCCAGCACTTCTCCATCCCAATACAGACCAGTTGGAAGCGATCCGCACCTTGCATCTGGAAAATGCGACCCTGCGAGCACAGAGGAAGGAAGATCATACCTTACTCAGCCACCAAAGAGCCATAATCCTCCTGCAGTCCCATTACTGCGAGTCCGTCCGCCAACAGCTGGAGTCCAATGAGAAGCAAAAGGAGACCCCTGCTTCGAGCAGCCGCCTGGTCGGAGATGGGATGCCGCGGGTACTGACGGCAGCAGACTTCGTTGCCCGGGTGAAGGAGCATGAAGCCGTCCAAGCAGAGCAGATTGCTGCAAAGGACCGGCGACAGGCTGCGAAGGAGGCGCGAACTGCAGCGATGGCCGAGTGGCAACAAAGAGAGGATGAGAGGAAAGAGGCGAACAAGATGATCAAGGAGCAGTGGGAAGAGGCATTGGGAGAGTGGGAGCAGGAGCGAGAACTGGCCAGGCGAGAGCACAGGAAGCCGGGATGGGTCAAGCCGAAGCGCGGTAAGCTGCTGCCACCTATCTCAAAGCCCCGCTTAGTGGCTAGAGACGAGCATGGAGGATCCGGAGGGGAAGACGAACCGTCCGAGGGAGAAGGGGATGAAGATGAGGAGAAGACGGAGGGTAGCGACGAGGAGTAGCGGGCGTGGGAATTGCGGCTATTTGGTGCCCGAAAAGGCAAGAACCACTGTCTCAACGAGTAGGGTCCAGCTGTTTCGCTCGTCTGTGTTTTTCCGCTTCTTGTTGTATGTCTACTGGCAGAGTTGACTCTAAAATATTCGTAATGTGTTCTCTATAATAATACACTGATATGTAATATTCTCAAGAATATACGCCCTACATGCCGTCCGCAAACGCGGATATCATATTCGCTGTCTCAACGAGCGGGGGATGACTGTATACGTATGGACACTGAGTGTAGGCATGCTCATCTGGATCCGTACTGCTGCATGCCCATTCGTAGGTCAATCGATGGAGCGCGTACTGTGTGATCATGAGTAGCCTAGCCGCTCGCAGCCTAGCAGGACGTGCACAGAACGCCGTGTTCAAGCTTCTGAGATTCCAACATCAGTAAACGGAATGCCATTGATTCCGGCCAGGAAGGTACATGCATCCACACCATCGCTATGTTCGAGGGATATGTACCACCCTTCTTACACAACCCCCTGCACCCTGAACAAAGAAGCGGCACTGAAGAATATCGTGAAGAGGGGAGGGATATTGATATTGCACCTAAACTTCAGGAACTGCGGTAGGGAAAAGCCGCTGAACCTGTATATGAGGGTGCGTGTGGAGGAGTGCGCGGACATCTCGCGGCCACAACATACGGCCAAACTATCAAAGATACACCACTTACCTGTTGATACAAAACAACGCGAGACTGAACGCAGCAGGGAGACCAACGGCGACACGAATAGATTGTCAAGGTGAACGGTTCAGTACAAGATGAAACCAGTCAGAATGTACCTTCCGTGACAAACCTCGCGGCCTTGTGAAACAGAGGCATAGAGGTAATAAAAGAAAGGCTCTTGATCTCGCACTGGAAAGCCACTTCAGGAGCGACGGTCGACATTCCCGCTGCGCCTGTACACAATCGGTGCTGAGTACAAGCAGGTAGGCGCCGGAGACGTGGCGTATATATATGAGTGGCGGAGATCCAAAGCGTGATACTCCGACGAGACGCGTCGACGCGTCTCAATCGCGGACGCGTCTCGCAGCAGCCACCACAGCGCGGGCATCAGACTTTGTTCGCGCTATATCATCATGTCGCTCATGTATGGGAAGGAGAAGGATGCCGAGTACGAGATTGGTACGTTCTCTGAGACTATCACGTCGGAAGTGGATTACAATGGACTGCGCATGTAGACAACTCCTCGCATCCGGGGTTCTGCTCCTTCTTCGCCAAACTCCTAGCCAAATCGCCCGAAAACGGCACGGTTCGCCTCTTCTATAGGAACGAGTATTACTCGGTCCACGGACCCGACGCATTCTATGTAGCAACGCACGTCTTCCGGACAAACTCTGTCATCAAGTACCTTGGTGGCCGGAACGGTTTACCGAGCGTCACCTTGAGCGAAAGTCTTGCGAAGAGTTTCCTCAGAGACGCGCTCACGAGCAAACAACTTAAGGTGGAAATATGGGTGCCGGAAGCTGGTCAGGGAAAGAAGGCTACCAAGTTCGTCCTGGACAAGGAGGTACGTTATAGACCTCTTGCTCGACTGTACCATGCTCAAGTGCCGCCAGGCATCACCCGGCAACTTGTCGGCGGTCGAGGACCTATTGTTCGTGAACACTGACATAGTATCTGCGCCGATTGTCATGGCCATCAAGATAGCTAATGCTCCTGTCGCTTCGGGCAACGCCTCTGCGAAGACCAAGACTGTCGGTGTCGCTTACGCCGATAGTAGCACGCGCGAGCTCGGTGTGGCCGACTTCGTAGACAATGATCTTTTCTCCAATACGGAGGTTCGCCCTGCACCTACATTTCGTGATCCCCTCACATTGAGAAAGACTATATACAGACGCTGATCATTCAACTATCCGTGAAAGAGGCTATCATACCGACAGGGACGGCTACGGGGACCACAGAGCGCGACTTTGACTTGAAGAAGCTGAAGGAGGTCCTCGACCGTTGCGGTGTAGTGGTGACCGAGCGCAAGCCCAGTAAGCCCGGAGTACCCTTTAGTTCACTCGTGGTCTGAAGAATCGTTGTACAGGCGATTTTACTACGAAGAGTATCGGTGACGACCTCCTCCGACTGCTCAATCCCAGCTCGATGCCGTCCTCGTCAAGTACCGATGCAGCAGCAACATTACGTGCGTGCCGTCTCGCATATACTCAGGACTTACTCCGCTCACATCTATCTTGCAGCTCAACTGCAGCTACCTACCGCACCCGCTGCCCTCTCTGCCCTCGTCTCATATCTGTCATTGCTGTCCGATCCGTCCAACCACGGAGCATGGAGCATCAGAACGCACGACCTTTCTCAATATATGCGGCTAGATGCAAGCGCCCTACGTGCTCTCAACTTGACGGACGCTCCTGGAAGCGTTGTAAGTAAAGCTTCGGTATCCGATACAGCGATATCTCACAAGATATGCTACAGAGTTCGAACAAAAACACAACGCTGTTCGGGCTTTTGAACAAGTGCAAGACGGCTCAGGGGTCAAGGCTGTTGGGAAGCTGGCTCAAGCAACCCCTAGTGAACCGCCATGAAATCTGTTCGTCCGGTTGCTTGCTGCCTGTATGACTTGCTAACTCCATATATATTAGTGAAACGGCAGCTTCTTGTCGAGGCGTTCTTCCAAGATGCGGACTCGCGTCGAATTCTTCAAGTGAGATTCCCGAGTTTGTGCGCCTTTATTTGAAAGAAGCTGAAATTGAACGATAATCTAGGATGATTACTTGAAACTCATGCCGGACATGCATCGCATTTGCAAGCGATTCCAAAAGTCTATCGCGTCCCTTGAAGACGTAGTTCGAGTATACCAAGCTGTTCTCAAGGTATAGTACATATCTCTCGCGCAATGGAGTACGCTACTCATCCTGTATGATAGCTTGAAGGCCTCATCAGCACAATCGACCGCATGGACGCAAGCTCAGAAGAACTTAAGAGCCTACTCGACGAAACATACTTGAGCAGATTCAGGGTATGTCTCTCTCTGTCGAACTACAATACTTCCTGTTCTCAACTACCGGCAGGAATATGACACCGCACTAAGCAAGTACTCTGAGATGGTTCAGCAGACACTGGATTTAGACGAGCTCGAGAACCATAGCTTCGTGATAAAGCCCGACTATGATGACCGCCTCCGTGCGCTCGCGGACAAGCTCGCGGAGGTTCGTGACGGATTGGATGCTGAGCACCGTAGGGTCGGCAAGGCTCTTGGACTTGAACTTGACAAGAAGTTGCATCTGGAGAACTCGCCACAGTACGGCTACTGTTTCCGTGTAACCAAGGGAGTACGTGCTCATGCGGAACACGCTTGGTCTCATGGACGCGATGCTCATCGGACCAATTGCTTAGGACGCGAAGGTGTTGCAGGACGAGCCTCGCAAGTGGATAGAACTGGGCGCCCTTAAGAGCGGCGTCTTCTTCACGACCTCGACACTCAAGAACCTCTCGACCGAGTATAGCGAGATCACCGAGCAATATCAGCGTACCCAGAGCGGGCTTGTCAAGGAGGTCGTAAACATTGCATGTAAGCATCCTTCACTCCCTTTATTGTGAGGCACGAGCTCACGAGCTTTAGCCACGTACACTCCTATACTAGAGGCTTGGAACAACGTCATCGCTCACCTTGATGTTATAATCAGGTGCGCCACATTGCTCTGTCGCACATAACTAGTCTCACCGTCCTCACTTAGCCTGGCTCATGTGGCTGTGAATGCGCCTGAGTCCTATGTCAAACCTGAGATTCTCGAGAGAGGTGAGCGTCAGTATTGGAGTGCGTGATTGCTGCCATGTACCAAGCTCTCGTCAGGCTCTGGGAGCCTTGTACTCAAAGACGCCAGACATCCGTGCCTCGAGGTGCAAGACGATGTCAGCTTTATTCCGAACGACGTCGAGATGATCAAGGGTACGTGCACCGTACCATGGTGATTGTGGCGGTCCCTCATGATGTCTACCCTAGATGAGAGCGAATTCCAAATCATCAGTAAGTAGGATGGAAGAACATGCCCATCATGGCATTAATCTGGTTCGCAACGCAGCCGGTCCAAACATGGGCGGGAAGAGCACGTACATCCGACAAGTGGGCGTGATCGCACTCATGGCACAAACTGGGAGCTTTGTTCCTTGCTCAGAAGCTCGACTTCCCATATTCGACTCAATTTTATGTCGTGTGGGAGCTGGTGATAGCCAGTTGAAAGGTATCTCGACCTTCATGGCAGAGATGTTGGAAACCGCTACTATCCTCCGCGTACGTCCTCTTAAGGCACTCACGCCGGCGACTACTGACATTGTTTGATCTTAGTCGGCATCCAAGGATTCGTTGATCATCATCGACGAGCTTGGACGAGGTACGAGCGGCCGCTGAATGTTGTATGCAAACAAAGACTAACGACAGCTTTCAGGAACATCCACTTACGACGGCTTTGGTTTGGCGTGGGCTATATCCGAGTGAGTATCCCTGCAACCGTTTGTCAAGTCTTCCACCGCTGACGCAAGCTCCCTGTAGACATATTGCCTCGCAAATCCATGCGTTCTGCATGTTCGCCACTCACTTCCACGAGCTAACCGCCCTTGATCAAGAGATAAGACATGTCAAGAATCTACATGTCGTCGCGCATGTGTCGAATGTTGAGGACGACGGCCGCGAAAGGGATATCACGCTGCTATACAAGGTCGAACCTGGTAAGCGGTCGGGGTGGTATCTGAGCGCTTCATGATCTGACCTCCGCTAGGTGTATGCGACCAGAGCTTTGGTATCCATGTCGCCGAACTTGCTAACTTCCCGGAGAGCGTGGTCAAGGTAATGCTTATATTTCTCCATCACAACTTCGTTACTAAGTGGTTGCACTCAAAGCTGGCGCGGAGGAAAGCGGATGAGCTCGAGGACTTCAGTACCCATAAGACCGAGCCAGAGCTGCCGTCAGAGGTTGTAGAGGAAGGCACACGCATTGTAGAGGAGCTCCTTCGCACGTGGGCGGAGACCCAGTCCGGGCACGATGGTGAAGACGTCATCATGGGCGACGAAGAACCTTTATTAGAAGCACAGCTCGAAGAGTTGAAGAGATGCGTGGAGAAGTTCCGCCCGCAGATCGAGAGCAACCCATGGGTGCAAAATGTGCTCGCCTCGTTGTGATATAGCCTCCCTCTTGCACCGTCCTATCGTGCGTCTCTTGTTGTTCCTAGCTGTCGTACTTGCTCTGTCGTCTACTGCTTGTCATCGGAATCATCTCCTATCAGACCACATGGATGTCAATGGGAACACAGCGGCTTTGCAGGCGACGAAGCACTTGTTTTTCACTCGGCATCAACCCAGTGGTAAAGGTAACCTGTTTGACCTGGCCATAGCTTGCGTATAGCTCCCGGGAGGAACAAGCGTCGCAAGTGTAACTGGCACATCACAATGTGAGGCTCTAGTGGGCAAATACGTCAAAGGTAGGTATGCCTAGTATTCTAGTCCAACCACACCGCCTGACATGTATTCACCCAGGAATAATCTCGCTTACAGGACGTTCGGTACTCTACGTACCGTAAGATCGCGGAAACATCGAGGTACGCACAAGGCGACGTGGTACTAGAGATCTCCCGACGAGGATGATGGGTCCCTTGGGAGCAATCGAATTGTTCAGTACACGTTGCCCACCCCGAACCAACTGTGGATCCTACAATAGGGATAGTATCAACATCTGACGCATGGACAGAGAAACTACAAGAGTAGTACTACCGCCCCGAAATCTGCCCATGACACACCTTATCCCAGCGTATACTCTTACCATTCTAATGGAACCTCCTCGTCGATGTGCTGGACCGGTCTCATCAAACACCTCGCCTTGCAAGTTGCCGAGTGGCAGCGCCGCCGCGTCTCCCATTTGCCAATACAGTACCATCTGAGCGGCGCGAAGGCGTCACGTGTAGAATTAGGCGAGTGGCACACACCCTCGGCCGAGGAAAGTAAGTTCGGGACAGCATATCTTAGTTGCCCTGTTGACGAGTACCCCTCGCAGTAATCACCAGCAGTGTGATTTTGACGTCTACAAGCGTCCGCCACACTGTCATGTCTCAAGCGTCGTGCATCTGCGAGGACAGTATGTTCCGTCTGCCCATCCTGTTCCTGAAGCTCCTTTGAGCGACCATGCAGCCCTGCTTCCTTCGCCGAACATGCACGCTACAAAGCAATCTCTTTATGTCAGGTCTCCGGTATGATTGCCCTAATCATGAGTATGCCATGGGCGAACAAAGGGTGGCGTGAGCGACCCTTGACTTCCCCGGGTTCGCTCTCTCTCCCTCTCTTTCTTGCTGAACATCTCTGCGTGTTTTCGCCGTGGCTACGGTGGACTCTGGATTCGGCTGCACCATACTTCGCTTCATAGCCCCCTCGCTGGGTGTATATAACTCCTTCTCCGGTATACCCTCCGCTCGATCGCCCTGAATGGAGCAGCCACAAGCCCAGTACTCGTCTGATGTCAAGTCGCTCCAGGCTCCGGACTTCCCTCAGAGGCGGGCTCGGCGAGCATCCAAGCAGATAGATCCACTCGCTATCGGCGTGGAAGACGAGCTGGTGAGTCTTTTAGGTGTGTGATTAGGTCTCTGTGGCTTACGTACCGTTCAAGGCCAGCATCTATTCGGATGATGGGGCTGTCTACCTTACTGCTGCTCCGAATACGCCGTCCTCGATTACCTTCCCCAACTCCTCTGCGTCTCCGCTTCCCGATGCTGAAGGTTACGAGCGGACCCCGAAAACGAGCTTGAGCAACCAGAGCGATCAAACTATGGTGGGAAGCCCTTCGTTCGGCATGGGGAAAATTGGTATGTGTTCATGTCATCTACAGTGGTGCAGGTGCAACTTGCCTAATCACTGGCAAATCTGGCTAGTCAACGAGATCGATAGAGAAGGCCACCGTCAGACCCCTTTCGTGCGAAGCAGTGACATTCCGGCTCCCTTTAGAACTTCGTATATGATTGTCATCTTCACATTGACGATCTCGGCTACTGTTGGGTTGTCGGTTGCTGCCCTATCCAATAGCCATTCCAATGGTCAGTATAGTCCATAGACCAACTAAGTCCTCCGCATCTGCTATCACCCGCTCACACAGCCACCCCTTTGGTTGTAGGGTGGTCGGCGCCCTTTCTGGTCGGCCTCGCAGAGGGAAGCGGGTACAAGCACGTGCTATTCGTAAGTTGTCTTTTGTCAAGACTCAGAGGATCTCTTTGCCGCCTGAGTTGACCTCTGGACACAGACTATCCCTTCTATCGTCTTCTGCACGTTGTTATCCGGTTTGTGGGAGTGGACTGGCATGGAGGTCAGACGGTTGCAGGTAAGCAGCATTGTATCAATCTGGCTGTTGTGTCATATGCTCTCTCACGCCGGTTCTTCCTTGCTAGCCCCTCATCAATCTTGCTCGTCGGGATGACCCCGAGGTCCCGGAGAAGACGCTTTTACTGGACTACACGTCAATGAAGTACGTAGTGCATGCCTGTCTTGATTTGGAACCTTGACTTACATTCGGATGAACCTAGTGTCTTCCTCGCATTCAGTCGTGCCTTCTACAAGCAGGATCGGATGGTTGCTTTGGGAGCGTTTCTTTCCATCGTCACATTCTCTCTCCAGCCTCTCGCTGGCGCTCTCTTCACTTTGCGCGACGTTTGGTGGATTGGACCAGGTGCGTACAACCCTTCACATCTCGGGAACATCTGGCTGATCTGAGATTGTTAGACATTGCCGTGAACAGTCTATCGAAGGTAGGGTTGAACCGAGCTGCGGACTTCATGGACATGACCGGTAAGTCGGCTCACGACTTCAATATCAAACGAAGCTGACTTAGGATTGCCTGCAGCTTTCCAAGCGGCGTCAAGTTCTCGCTTCGGCCGATGTGATCTACCATGTCGGTCCGCCGCCGTTTGTGTCTGGAGGATATACAGTCGCGGAGTTCGAGGTGCGCATATCATTCATCTACCGCGCTCTCACAGACTCTTGTAGATGTTGACTGCCTCTCAGTTGCCGGACGGCGACACTGGCATAGCGTACGCCAACAGATCGGCTGTTCTCAGCCAAGCTGTATGTTCTGCTCCGGACAGCGTAGGTGCCTTCAGCATGTCGGTATCAACGCGTACTGAAATCTTTGATCAGCTCGCGATGGTCAACCAACAGAGTGAACGGTCTGTTTGGCACAACACTGCCCTGTTCGGGCAATGCGAGTATGCCTGGACTGTCAATAGCAACGCTACATACCTGTTCGGTGGGTTCACTTTCTCTTGACCCGTCAGTAGTGGAGTGTCGCTCACTCGTTGCATCCTCGACAGGCGTAGCTACCGCCGATTTTGCGGAATGCGGCCAAGATTTCGCAAGCGTGCCTATTCAGTATCGCCCTGTCCTATTCTGGTTCTTCATGTACTCTCCCGAGCCAACCGCCGCCGTGGTCCTCTGCACGCCTCACGTCTCCGGCATGCCCGTGTCAGTGGCGGTCGACCTCGCTACCAAGGTCACCGAAGTGACGCCGCTCCAAAGCTCCCCGGACGATGCGAACTCCACCAATGTCGGTTCTTTCGCCTACAACGGCCTGTTCTTCGACGAGTCGAGCTTGGACGACACTTCGCTTGCTCGCCTGCAGAGCATTCAGCAGCAGCTTCCTGGAGCCGTCTTCGAGGCCGCGAAGGCTAACGATACCCTATTGTTATCCACATTTAGCAACAACGGCTGCGTGGCTCTCGCTCGGGACGTTTATGTGTGTTGTATCCTCCACTGAGTACAATTGCTATCGCTAAATGCATCTCTTGACAGACCACCTACCTCAGCCTCGTGGCAAAGAGCGTGTATTTCGTCGAAGACCAAGGAGATATCCTAGTGCGCGTTGGCTCCAACTGCAAGCGCATCTTCCTCGTGTGAGATGTGCTCCATTCTCTCTGTTCTTGCATTATACTAAGACGCCATTATCATTGCGAATCCAGAACATTTGCAGTCATAGCCCTCTGCGGCGCCATGTCGGTGCTTGTGCTGGGAGGGGCTGTGCTCCACATCATACACTATCACGCACGCCGGGGTCTATCAATCCCACCACAGCTCGGCACGCTCAGCGCCGCCATCTGGTTGACAGCGCGGACCGACATCGCGCTCGCGCTCGCAGATGACGAGGTCACCCCCGACAAGATTGAGGAGAGGCTGTCCGGGCATCGCTACTTCATCCACAACGAATCAGGCAGGATCCTCAGACTCCCGGACCCTCAGGGCCGCAAGGCTGCTCCGCAGATGGGGTGCAAGGGGTTGCGGTCGTGGTTTCTGCGTCCTCTTCGCAAATGTACCGCATTCATGTCCCGGAAGCATTCAGCAAGCTCCGATGCGAGTCTCGCTGATGCGGTCTAAGGTGACCGCCAAACCACCCTTCTTTCAACTTCGCTTCCATTCGACCTCTTCTGCGGCCTCCGCGCCCTTCTCTCCGACCGACTGTGATTCCTCTCACTTCAATACCAACCAGGCCATCGAGCGCGGCGTCCCTCGATCGCGCCTCGTAACCCGTCAACACTCCCTCCTTCCCACTGCCGCACTCCCGTAGCCGCCTCTCATCAATCGCCGTTGCGCCTTCCTCGCATTTCGCCCTTTCATCTCATATTCACTTCTTCGACTTTTGACCTCCCCTTAGTGCTCTCACCCATCATGACCTGCTCTACGTCCTCTTGGCATTTGCCCTTATTTATATCACCTCCATCCATTGATATTGCCTCTTTGTTGTCGCTGGACACGACGATCATCACGAGCCTTCAGCGACCTATTCTCTTTTCGCACACATTCCCCTCCCTCCAGCTCCAGCCCCACCCATCTTCGATCATCAACGCATTCGAACCATTATCTCTCTTCGTCATCCAACGCTGTACCCCGGTGTATCGTTACGGTTCCCACCAATGTTGTACCCCAGCCTGTACTTAACACAACTTGAAGCAATCATACCGTTTGCCAATATGTATCTCAAACACACAACGATAGACAGTTTCAAGACGAAGTTCCATTTCTATTGATACAATGTCGGTCTAGGATGATACAAAAGCAATAATGATACGAAAACACTTCGAAGTCTGTGGATGAATGAGGGTCGATCAGGGCTCTGCCCCGAGAATCAGAGAGCAGTTCGTGAGTGATAGCGTCGTAGATCGACGGCGTAGTGGGTCGTGATGCGCGAGGGTGCGCGATAATTTCTTGATAGTGAGTTGTTGCGGTGCGGCAAGGCGGAAGGGGATAGAGCACTGGTTCATGAGCGCATGACGAGAACCGCGGTGGTAGCGATAGCAGCGACAAGGAGGATGGTGATGAGGAGCGCGACGAGGCAGCGCTTCGCCCACTTGACTTCCGTGCGGCGCATCGACTCGATGATTTCCTGCCGTTCGTACTCGGGCTTGGAAGTCTCCCAGTCGGCAGGCGCCTGTAGTGGGGAGAGGAGGATGAATGCTCCTGCCAGCCAGAACAGCGGGAACACTGTGCGGGTACTTTGTAAGCACAGGTCAAGGTGCAAAAGCTGGGCAAGAGAAAACTTACAGAAGCCAAACTTGAAGAGGTACATCGCGAGCGTCGGCTGGTCCGACACCGACGAGTACGCTGGGGGCGCGATCGAGTGCTCGTACGGAGGAGGGAGCGACTCGACTTCGGCGTCGGCGAGGGTGGACGCGCGCACATCGTCGTGACGGCTGTCGCGCGTGCCGGTAAGGCTCAGAGTGCGACGGCCGCTGGACGGAGAGGGACGCGAGACGCCAAAGAAGTCGTCAATCGGGTCCGTGGTGGCCTCGTCGACGGACGCGTTCGCACGAGCTGCGTGGGTGCGAGCGGGAGCGGGCTGGGGCAGTTGCGCCTCAATGTCAAGCTCGGGAGTGGCTGAGCGGTCGAAGAGGCCGAAGAAGGTCGGGCGAGTGCTCGAGGCGGAGGTGGTGGACGCAGAGGCAGACATCTTGGATATGGCTGTAGAGTGGGTGCGTTGGACGGCGTGCTAAGTGATGCGAGAGGACTTGAAGGACTCCGAGGAATGGAGGGCGGATGATGGAGAGACCATGGCTGCAAAGTCGAAGGTCTATATATCCCCGGGTGAGGGACGCAATTGGGAGCAATCGAGCGAGAAGCGAGGCAATCGAAGTGGCCGACGGAGGCAATTGGGGCGAGCGTCTGTTGCGAGGGAACGTGAGGGCGGATCGGAACAAAGCAGACCAAACACACGCCCACTGAAACACTTGCCTGTTATAGCAACTTTCCTCAACGTCTCCAGGGACAAGCAAAATCACAGCCCACTCAGATTCGCTTCTCCAACGCGGTGCATACGGTCGCAACCTGCGACGGATGCGCTACTTGTGGTACACTGAGAGTGATATTCATCGTCTGCTTTGTCTACAATAGTACATGTCAAAGTCGTGATACTGATGAACGCGGTCAGGCTGCTAGCGCGCGTACCGTTACAAGGACAACCTAAACTTCACAGGGCGGTGATAGCTACTAGTGGGTGATGAGGTTGCGTACGATAATACAACAGCTGTAGAAATCATAGTTGCGGGATGTGCCAAGAAGGGGGATAATCTGAAAACTGTATGTCATTTGGCGCCGAGGGGAAGGCGGTCACTGCTGTTGGTTAACACCTCTGGCAGCGGGCTCGAGGTCCTCTCTGGACTCCTTGGCGAACCGAAGGGAGTCCATATTCTCGCCCGACGAGCCCACAATGGTTGACTTGAATGAGGACCCGCCGTCGGAGAAGAAGCCAGAGTACGGGGTGGCTGGACTGAGCGACGCGGGAGTGCGAGCGGAGTAGGTGAGAGCCGGAGAAACGACTGGCGACTCTTCAGCGTCCGCATCGCCATCTTGAGGATGGCCACTGGCAGGGGCGCTCGTCTGACCGGCGCTAGCCCCACTGTTCGGGTGCGCGGCGGCTGTAGAGGGAGGCAGAGTAGGGAGAGTAGACGTGTCAGCCGGAATGCTCCGCCCCTTTGAACGGGCGTTCACGCTGGGTAGGTTGATATTGCTCTTGCTGGTGAATAACGTATGGGTATTCGGTTGTGCATTGACGCGGAGATTAGTGGAGTTAGCGCGCTGCGATGCAATGCCATTGCTGTTGAGGGATGGCGGAATATGTTGCTGGTTGGTAGAAATGCGCGGGGCGTTATTCGTGCCATGAGGCCGAGAAGTGTAGCCACTAGTGGTCGGCATGCTGGTGCTGACGCTATTTGCGGAATCGTACAAGGGCATGTTCGCGCTGGAGAGACCGTGAGAGTATTTACGAATGCTTGCATTTGGAGACGGAAGGGTAGAAGACCGCAGATGCAGACTCTGAGCGCCCGGGTCCACGGGCAATTGGGCAGCGAGAGTATGGTTGCGTTGGCGTAGCTGTTGGCCTGGGGCCGATGGCTGCACTCCTACATTGACAGAGAAGTTGTCGCCTCGAGAGCGTCCGTATGCTCCAAAATCAGGCTGACGGGCAAACGTCGGAGCTACGGCCGACTGGTTCTGCAGAAGAGCGGCAGAAGCATGGAAGTCATCCTCAGACATTGCCGGCAAGCAGTTGAGTAGACGTCGATTAGCGGCCTGACCCGTAGAAGTGAGACCAGCCTGGATCGAAGCAGCGTTGTTCACATCCGATACGCGCTCTTGAAGTGTGTCGAGGTTCGCGCCCAGAGTGTTGGCGCGCTGCCGGACGTGGGCCTGCAGAATGAGCCGTTCCACCGGAGTGTAGCCTTGCTGAGCATTCGCACGTGGTCCTTGCATACTCAGTAAGGCAAGTCGAAGCTGCGTCTGCTCGTCCAGCTGGCCCGCACCGCTCTCTGGAAGAAGTTGCTGAGCGAGGCGCAGATCTTGTGCGGAGACGTGAGCGCCTTGTGCGTTCAGAGACTCGAATCCAGAAGCGTCGCTGACGAAGGGAGAGAGGCTCTGTGGGTCTAGTAGACCGCTGACGAATGCCCCTGGGGATTGGAGAGGAGATGCGTGACCAACTGGAGACAATTGGCCTTCCACTGATCCAGAACCAAGCGCATTCAAAACGAAGCCAAGTTCCGGGCTGATAGGGCTCGCAAGGCCTGCCGTTTCAAAGGCCCCAAGGGTGGGAGACCGCGCATCTGACTGGTACTGGGTCCCCTTCAGGTTGAGAAGAGCGGCACGCGCCATAGTCAAACGAGCTGGGGATTGCTCGTCTTCGCGTGTAGTGCGTTCCGTGCGCTGTGTTCACGATCAGAAGAACTGACAAAATCATTCAGACGTTCAAGACATACCCTCAGCTCCCGCTGTTCAGGAGTGTCGGCGAACCTGACTGAGATCCGGCATCCCGCGTCGTTGCGGCCACGAACTAACCTCCCATGAAGTCGTTCTATAATGTCTTCCGCCGCCTCTCTACTCTCAAGCCTACACAGCACAGATGCAATACAAATATCAGCTAATGTGAGTTCGAAAAGAACACTATACATACCTGACGAATGCTATGATTCTCGGAGGGTGACTGAGGCGAGTATGGAAGAATCGCGAGCTCATGATGCGATACGGAGTGACGAGGACGCGTAATTCCTGTTCCGAAACGCTCAAAGGAAGGCCCTCCATATACAGGTTGGTAGATGCGGTGTCACGAAGCTGTTCCATCTTCGACTTGAAGGAGTCAGCGGGGCCAGTATTGGAAGCGGAAGGTGCAGATGCATATGCGGTACCGGGGATCTTGTGTACTTGCTGCATGGTAGGACATGAGCGATGATCACGGCCAACAAGGACGGAGAGGCGTACCTTAGAGAACGAGGGGTGCAGATTGCGGTACTTCCGCAGAGCCTCAATACACTTCTCTGCGGCAGCGAGCCTCTCGAACCTGTGAGCATGGCAGATTGATTAGGCGGCAAACATCGTGATTACGCCTTACTTACAGGACAAATCCGTATCCTCTATATTCACGCGAGGGGTGCAAAGCATCGTCAGCAGGGGACTACATATATACGACACACGGGCGACGTCGATACAATGGTCGGTTGCTCGCGATTGGCATACCGGGGACCAGTCCGAACCCGCAGGCGAAGATGAACTTACGAAGGTTTGTCGCTAACGTGGCGCGTGAATGTGCGGACACTCAACACGTTGCCAAATGGACTGCACATCGCCAGGAGATCTTCTTCAGGAAAGTTCGGCGGGAGACCGTTGATGTAGACGTTTGGTGGTTTAGGCACCGAGTCCTGTGGAGGTTCGGGTGGAGCTGTCGCCGGGACTACGACCTCCTCATCGCGCCGTGAACGGTTCCCAGCAGGAATAAATGGC
Organism: Trametes sanguinea; assembly: GCA_008973685.1. Taxonomy (NCBI): domain Eukaryota; kingdom Fungi; phylum Basidiomycota; class Agaricomycetes; order Polyporales; family Polyporaceae; genus Trametes; species Trametes sanguinea. The sequence goes on from WAHA01000017.1 coordinate 1,117,693, forward strand.
GGGGGCAGCTGCTCAGGCAAACCTTTACGCGATGTGGCGTCCTGCGTGGGCGCTAATTGAAGGAGAACGCGTTCAATTACTAGAGCATAGAGAAGAGGGAATAGAATGCCTACTGGGACTACCTTGCTCGCGGATCTTGTATGCGGCTGAGCCGTCACGCACGGCCTCGGTTCCTGCGGATGCTACGGACGTCGCGGGGCTGTCGAGCTCTGGGGAGAGTACATGGATGTCGATGGGTGTGTCTAACAGACGGGACTGAAACTGAGGCGCGGCGGCAGAGAGCGTAGACGAGAGCGAATGTGCGACGGAGGACGTGTTCGGGCTTGTATCGGAACGGGGAGACGAGGCGAGGTTGGCAGCTGTACGGGAAGAGGAGTCTGGCGGAGTAGGGGGCACATGTAGAGAACAGCCGGATGCGCCGGGAGGCGTTGACGGAGTTTCGCGAGTAGAAGAGCGGGAGAAAGCCGAGGAAAACGAAGGAGAGCGGTCTGAAGAAAGCTGAGCGAGAGCGGGAGTGCTGGACATCGTGCAGAGGATTCAGAAAGAGAGATAGCTGGACGGAGGAGATCAAACTGAAGGAGGTGAGGTCAGGCTGAGCGAAGGAGTTTGGAGGGAACGTAGAGTGCAGCGAGTAGCTGTATGCGGGCGAGAGACGTTTTACTTGCGGAATGGGACGGGCGGTATTTACGGGTATTGAGTAAACTTGTGTCGATTAGGCTTGCGAAGCTGGGGCGACGGAGGTGCAGACGGGGGAAGGAGGGCGGGGGGCGGGGGAGGGGCGGTATATATACCTGGGAGCAGGGGACAGCTCGTCCATCAGGGCCCGTCTTCTCTTCGACAGCACGGGCTGCGTCCATGCCAGTTTCCCGTCCGGATCGGGAAGAGCGATAGCTCATTGCACTGCTTCAGGAAGATGCAGACGCCAACGGACGGCGAACGGAGTGGCACGGACGATCCTCCACCGCATGTCCTGCCCTTCCTCCGCCAAATCCGGTGCATGCCTTCGCCGACTCGCCGCGCTCCCGGGCAACGCGTGGCCCATGACGCGCCGGATGTGACAGTGCGCACAGCGAGAAAGACATTGATCTTCCGCCGAGGCTTCCTCCACGACGGTGACGAGCAGATCGGAGTCCTCCTCGCCCTCTCTGGGTCAGATTAAGAACCTTCCTACGCCCCCATATATGGCAACTGCTACCCGCTGGCGCCCACATCCCCTCTCCCCTTCGCCGCCGGCCTTGAGGCCTCCGACCACACTACGCTCCGGTCGTCTCAGAATCTGCCATACAAGCTACCCACGCCCGAGACAGGTCCATATGGCTTCAAGATGTGCGTTGCCCATGTCTCCATGCCGAGGGCTATCCCAGGTGTTCGGTTGCGCCGCGATGTGAAGTAAGACATGATCGTGAGATTCGAGCCAAACCTTGTCCATGTCGGGAGCACATCGGAGACTTGGACGTTTCTCTGGACGGTTTGATCTAGAAGTTTGCCGGTGTCGTGTATGTCATGCAGCATGCTTCTTCTAAGACAACCATTGGGTCCTCATTGTGAACGCACGCTAAGACAGCAGGACACCGCCCGCCTAGCTCAATCGGATAGAGCGTCAGACTCTTACGGGTCTAGGCACCCAGGGCGATCTGAAGGCTGCGAGTTCGACCCTCGCGGTGGGCTAATGGTCTTTTTTAAAGAGTTACGCTGGCCATTGGCACCATTGCGCTTACTTGGTGAGGGTGTTCACAAGCATGCTCGATCTGTATGCTGTGTACACCTACTACTAAGCTACACGTGTGCACAAGAGGACTTCATCACATTCGACAAACATGACATCAATGCCGACGTGGACATTATGACACCCTTTACCGTTAAGCATAAGCCCGCCTAGCTCAATCGGATAGAGCGTCAGACTTTTATCCATTCTCTAGGGTCGGGATCTGAAGGCTGCGGGTTCGACCCCCGCGGTGGGCTAGTTTGCTTTTTCCAGGTATCAAAACACTTACGGGCAGCATCTACGAACGCGCAACGATGGTTCAGTAGCCTCGTGTGTGCGCGGCGCGACGCCTTCCAGCCGGCCGCTTCCAGATGCCGGGCCTGAAGCGAAGTCGCCCACAGACGCCGACGAAACACCTGTCGTATATGGCAGTTGTTCGCTAGGCGAGCGTGGTGAAGCGGGCGCGACGGCAACGGTCGCGTAGGGTGTGCGCAGCTTTGTACCTGTTTGGTTCGCGTCGGGCGCAGAGAGGGCGAGTAGGCGCCCAAGAGAGCAATCCGGCTGTCGGGACTTGGCGAGCGACGTCGATTGCCTCCATCCCGCCGCTGCACTTCTCGCTTCTCGCTCGATTGCTTCCCAATTGCGTCCCTCACCCGGGGATATATAGACCTTCGACTTTGCAGCCATGGTCTCTCCATCATCCGCCCTCCATTCCTCGGAGTCCTTCAAGTCCTCTCGCATCACTTAGCACGCCGTCCAACGCACCCACTCTACAGCCATATCCAAGATGTCTGCCTCTGCGTCCACCACCTCCGCCTCGAGCACTCGCCCGACCTTCTTCGGCCTCTTCGACCGCTCAGCCACTCCCGAGCTTGACATTGAGGCGCAACTGCCCCAGCCCGCTCCCGCTCGCACCCACGCAGCTCGTGCGAACGCGTCCGTCGACGAGGCCACCACGGACCCGATTGACGACTTCTTTGGCGTCTCGCGTCCCTCTCCGTCCAGCGGCCGTCGCACTCTGAGCCTTACCGGCACGCGCGACAGCCGTCACGACGATGTGCGCGCGTCCACCCTCGCCGACGCCGAAGTCGAGTCGCTCCCTCCTCCGTACGAGCACTCCATTGCGCCCCCAGCGTACTCGTCGGTGTCGGACCAGCCGACGCTCGCGATGTACCTCTTCAAGTTTGGCTTCTGTGAGTAGCGCTTTGCTTGTCTTCGCTGCCTTGACCTGTGCTTACAAGCTATCCACGCAGTGTTCCCGCTGTTCTGGCTGGCAGGAGCAGTTCATCCTCCTCTCCCCACTGCAGGCGCCTGCCGACTGGGAGACTTCCAAGCCCGAGTACGAACGGCAGGAAATCATCGAGTCGATGCGCCGCACGGAAGTCAAGTGGGCGAAGCGCTGCCTCGTCGCGCTCCTCATCACCATCCTCCTTGTCGCTGCTATCGCTACCACCGCGGTTCTCGTCATGCGCTCATGAATCCACCACCACCACCACCACCACCACCACCGTCAAATCCACGACTACTCATTCCATCAAGACACTTCGTTCAACGAACAATGCGCCAAGAATTCGCAACACGCATCAACCCTCCGACTCTCCTTTACCCAAGGGCAGCGCCCGCTCTCACCGGAACTTTTTCACGACGTCGCTCCTTCGCTATATCCTTATTCTTCACTGTATCACTATATACCACTGTATCAGTACGAATGAAGCCCCCAATAGAATGGCTTTCGAAACACCCGCTTCCGATCTCTCGCTCGCAATGAAGGAATGGGCCCTCTTCGTCATCTTGTGCGTGAGATGTTCGAATATGTCATTCATGACGCAAAATCAGGTTATAGTAAAACCAACCAACGATTTACGCCTAGGCAATCGTCACTTGCGATACGAAAGAGAAGTTCTCTGGACTTGAGTCAAATCCTCCATCTGACGCTCCAGGTGGTCCTGAATACCACCAACTATACACGACATGTACTCGTTCAATCTATGCAGGTCAATTGCACGCTACACTACTAATACAATTGCTTTGCGAATGCCTCACGCGTCACGACGTCCATTCACCGCATCCTGCGCTCCTGCGTACCCATGACCGTCCCGCTCTTGTACAGCTCTCCCGGCTGCTCCGCCTCGGACCCCACCTCGCGCGGAATCTCGCCCGAGCCAAACTGCTCCGCGCCGCGCATCTGGCGCTTGCGGTGCGCGCTGCCGTCGTGGTGCCGCTCCGCGCTGCTCATGCCCGAGCCAGGGGTGGCCGAGCCCGTCGTGCACGTCGCGCGACGTCGCGCCGGTGAGCGTGTCCGCGGCGGACGTGGGCGTCGCGTACGGGTCCTTGTCGATCACCGTGCGCGAGTCGGGGCGCGGGCGGGAGAGGGCTGGTGTTGGTGTCGATGGGACGGGTTGGTGAGGGGGCCCGACCGGCGGCTGCCCGAGCGTTCAATATGTCGGACTCGAGGCCTGGAAATGAGCGTTAGTGGATTGTCAGAGATTGTCGGTCAGTCAAGCGTACATACCCTTGGTGTGCGAAGTACGGGTGCCGGGCTCAATGCTCGACGGGGGTGCGTCCCGACCAGTTGAAGGCGGCATGTGCTCCTGCACACGCTGCTGCTGGTCTGCGATCACAGTTGTTAGCACCACGCTCGCATGACGGCTCGATGGATGTCAGACTTACCATGAGGGACGTCGATAGCCACGAAGTGGTGCCCAGTGGTCGCCTTGTCCGCACCAGGGATCCTGTGGCGGCTGGCGTCGGTGCCGACGAAGTCGTTGTGGCGGCTAAAAGTAACGGGGGATTCGTTAGAGCCAGACATGATGGTGAATGCGTTCGAAGGGTGAAGGATTGGAAGTCGTGAACTAAGTCGTGAACTGAAGTAGTCGAAGTGGTCGAATGCGATGCGAATGGGTCGTTGGTTGGTGCGATCCCCTGTCCATGGCGGGCGTGTTATATAGGGAACGGTGCGAAGGCTGGCTGGGCGGTGGCGACTCGGAGTGAGTGGGACGCTTGCATCATAGACGCGACTCGGGGCACGTGCTACGTCATTGTGGATAGTCCCGCCCGTTATGGCAAGTGCTGTTGGGAGCCCTCCTCTGCTGTCGACTCGTTGGGACTTTGGATTCGGCCGGGTGAAATTTCTGGGCAGTTCCACTCCGGTCTCGAGTCAATACGCGTAGGCCCCACGGCGCTCTCGACGCTGGAGCGAGGCGGCTTTCGCGGTGAATTGGCCGATGTGCGGAGGCAAGTTGCGTGCAGGAAGACGTAACTTCGCGCCCAATGGACGTCTAGACACCACAACCATCGATTGCCGTCATAATCGTCTACGTGGCTTTCACTTTACGAACTACTCGTCTCGTCGTGCCGTCATCGTCCCTAACCCACTCACGTACCAGGGTGTAGCCGCCTCGGCGCGGCAGCCAGACGCACCACACATACCAGTACCCGACACCGCCCAGAGAGATCGACCACGCTACGAGAACATGCAGCTGCAATGAAATAGTCAAGCGAACGAGGATTCCCTTCGGTGTATATGGATATAACGCACCCAATATGGAAGGGATTCATATACCCGATACCCGCGGGAAGGTGGCATGAGCGGCACTGCGACGAGGAAGATGTTGGAAAGGAAGAAGAACAGGACCACAGGGGTCCATGCTTTGAACGGCGGACGCCAGTTGTAGGATGCGCGCAGTTCTTGCAGTCTCTTCGGTAGCCAGTCATCGGGCAGATGGATGAAGAGCAAGCCTCCGGATACGAACATATTGATGAGTGCGAGAGGATATGATGATACTAGCAGTGAGCATCGTCAATGCCGTAGTACACTATGCAAGGCGTGTCATATGTCGACTCACGGTTGAGCATGAAGAGGTACGCGTCTCCTGGTGGAACGAGCGAGACCAGAGCCGAGGTCACCAACCACTGTTCGAAGAGACCAGCGAACGGTGCGCCGAAGGGCTTATTGCTCGCGAACAACGAGGAGAACGGCAGAACACCCTCGCGACCCAACTCCTGCACGACTGCGGTCGAAGTCAGTAAAGCTCGGGTTTCGCGACGCAGTAATAGGACATACCTCGTCCATGGGTGAACAATACGGCAAGGATGTTGCCTAGTGTCGAGAATGCGACAATCACACTCACAGCCTGCAATGAATGCCATGTCAATCAACCTGCACAGAGAGTAGAGTACCCTGCATACACGCTCCGCACCGACGCCCCACAGCTTCCCAAAGTGCAACGCTGCAACAATACGGCCGCTTCCTACTATCTCCTCCTTATCTACGACTGCGAGGTATGCGACATTGACGAGCATGTAGACTAATGTCACGGAGAGCATGGCGAGCGGTGCAGCGCGTTTGAACGTCCGTACCGGATCGCGAACTTCGGCGAGGGCATAGTTGGCGTTCGAGTAGCCGATGAAGCACCAGATGACGTTGAAGAGTCCTGTAACGAACGCGTTCGCGCCGCCTTGCAGACCGCCCTCCCACATTCTGTCCCACTCGAAGTTATGCGGAGGCTTCGAAGAATGTCACATTAGCCTTGTCTCTGGTAAACGTACGCATGAGAAATCCTCACGTTCTCGAGTTTAAAACCCTTCACTTTAAAAAGAGATGCAAGCCCGCTGAAGGCGATGCCGATGAGGACGAACAGCTTGAACAGACCAAGCGTGTTCTGTATGCGCAGCCCGGCCTTCAACATCGTCCCATGCAGAAACAGAGCGAACGTGATGCACAGTACTCCGGCAAGGCGCGCTGTCGTAGGGGAGGGCGTTTGACTAAGATTGAGAGCGTGTAACGCATCTAGAGAGCACGACAGCACATGAGGACCAGTGTTTGGGATCGGCAGAGCGGTCTACTTACATTCTCCGAATACAGAGCAAGACGCCGCTTGCCAGCCCTGTATGTTGGAGCGTTAGTGACTAGCGTTCGAATGACCGCAGCCCAGGAGCTTACCGTCAAGACAGCATACATGGCGTATATACAGGTCACGAGAAGCTTCGGACGTCGGTATATGAACTCTAGGTAGTTCTTCTCTCCACCATTACGGGGAAGGCCCTGGATACAAGGAAATCAATGTGGGACTCGTGAGGAAACGAGACGACTGGGAATCCCCCTACAGTCCCAAGCTCCATGTAGACTGCAGTACCACATAGAGCGACAGTGGCTCCGAGTAGCCACATTACGAGCGACAGCCCAACGCTTCCCGATGATCGAAGGATCACGCTCGGGGTAGCAAATATACTGCATATCGTTGTGAGCTTCACTGCAACATAAGAGCCTGGCTAGCTGAGATTACCCAGTGCCAATGACGCGATTGAATATGAGCGACGCAGTACTCAGCAAGCCTGTGATCAGACACGAATATCAGCAACCTCTCTCACAACCTCCAACAAAGTCAATGTCACATCACCTAGTTGCCTCTTATGATCGGGTATGTCTTCCACTGCCAACGAAGCACGAATGTTGTTAGCCTTCGCACAAAACGAGCAGCAGTTAGTGGATTAACTCACATCTTGAAGTCTCATCCTCCTCGTCTACTAGTGGTACAGCGTGCAAATCGACAGACGCGTAGCTCTTCTTGGAGACTTCAGACTCATCGTCTCGCCTGAGAAGAGGCTCGCGTTCGGCGGCGACTAAGTCAGAAGAGCTCGCCACTGCTGGCGTCATCTTGTACGCGGTCTAGCTATGGCCTCCCCTTGAGATTTGACGACCTTGCGATGCTTGTGAGTCCCGCGAAACTGTCGTGAGCAGGCAGCCTATGGGTCGGAAGTCGTGCAGGAGATGCGGACCCTCAGGAAACAGCTGCCACAAGCGTCAAGTAAGTACCAGTTGTAGTACTGGTCGCGAGCGGAATCGCGTCAATATAGGCACCTTATCTATCCCGGACCATTGATACCATGTCGAGAAAGTGCAAGAGGAACGCGCCAATCCGTGTCTGTATGTAGATAGCTGGGAGGGCATGGGCTGAGGCTGAGTGAGTGCAATCCCACGCAAGGATGGCGAGCGTGCGGGACTCGGCACAGCTTGCCGAACTATACGTACTTACGAGACAGTACACTGTACAGACGCCCACTTCTGGGCATAGTACTGGTGCATGCCAGCACTGCATGCGTAGTAGAAGCCTGCTGAGCGTGCTAACAGGTCACTGAGGAAGTACTAGTACTTCCCGTACATGCTTCATATACTATGCAACGGCGGGTGCAGGTCGACGTCAGGCTTCGCTTGTCATACCATCATCTTGGAAGTTGAACGGATTCCGCACACTGGTAGCCTTGCCAGGTACTGTGTTTCGTCGTTAATACGTTGACCGCTGGTCCTTCAAAAGCTGCATTTCCAGCGACAGTCGCACTATGTAGTATGGAGAGGCCAAACGGCCGCCGAGTGTAACAAGGATATCGCGCAAGGATTGCGAGCTCGTGCCGCGCGCCGCGGCTCAGCGCACGCCGTGCCCGCTTTGTGGAAGACATCAGAGCCGCTCACCCTCCTCTACGCCGCCTGCTCGCGGACTTGCCGCTCAAGGCAGAACTCGATGTCTTACTCGCCAGTGAGCTCGCCGGCCCACTCCCCATAGTGGCAGACTATGTCGCAGACATATTTGAACTCTGCGCCGACACACCTCCTATCCTTATTACGTCCGAGGCAGCCTTCCAAGCGCTTCCGACATCTCTTCGTTCATAAAAGACGGGTGCCTACAGGATGGTGCGAGGATTCAGTAGACATGTCTCCATGGGCGTGCTGTAGCGTGTGGCCCTGTGGGTTATACGCGCAGACGTCTATGGCAGACTCGTCCAGATACATCAGGCCGTATGTATTCCGTTGGTAGCGATAACGGGAGTACGACTACATCTAGTTTACTTACTTATGACTGCTGTATGAGTGGACACTTGGGCCCGCTTGAGCTGCGAACTCGAGGCTTGATGACGGCTCTCATAGCCAAATCTCAATAAGTACGTGTGGACGAAGCTCGGGGCATCCTTCCCGACTCTCCGAGAACCGACAGACACACGTTTACAGTACCCTTGCCGCCTTGGCAACGGCATAACGTCGCATGCCGTCATCGCAGTCACGCAGCGGCATTTGCGGCAGAGCCTTGCATACAGCGACAGACCAAGCGCTACTGTCAGCTTACAACAAGTTGATGTTTCGCCGCTCGAGCCACGCCGCTCGAGCCTCAGGCGCACAGGTATACCGGCGTACCGCCGAGCCATCTCCAACCCAACAATAAGATGGTACAGCAATGCAAACCGATACTGGTGCAATTGCGCGTGGTGAGAATACAAGTTGGATTTTCTTCTGCTTCTTTACTTCTCCCGTACCCCTAAGAACGACCCAAGCCGCCTAAGCTACGCTTCGCGAGAAGCAAGCGATTTTAGACGGTGCCAGAGTTGGCGATGGTGATGCGGGCCTTGGGGGTGCCAGAAGCCGAGCCGAGCGCCTCGATCTTCTTGACGAGGTCCATACCCTCCTTGACCTCACCTGTAGCACCCGTGAGTGACTTATCGATCGTCACGTCAGAGGAAAATGACGTACCGAAAACGACGTGAGCGCCGTCGAGCCACGAGGTCACAACGGTCGTGATGAAGAACTGCGAGCCGTTGGTGTTGCGGCCAGCGTTAGCCATGGAGAGGATACCGGGCTTGGTGTGCTTGAGCTGGAAGTTCTCATCTGCAGTCACATACATATCAGGCCATCGCCACACCCAGAGGCGCATATAACTACGTACCCTCGAACTTCTCGCCGTAGATGGACTTGCCACCGGTGCCGTTGCCCTGCGAGGATGTCAGAATCGTGACCTGACGCCTACCGGACAAAGACGACTTACCCGGGTGAAGTCACCACCCTGGAGCATGAAGTTGGGGATGATACGGTGGAAAGAGGAGCCCTTGTAGCCGAAACCGTGCTGGCCGGTGGCAAGCTCGCGGAAGTTACGGGCCGTCTTGGGCACGACGTCGTCGAAGAGGTGGAAAACGATGCGGCCCGCAGGCTGGTCGTTGATGGTGATGTCAAACTGCGCGTCCCACATCCCGCAGAGCAATTAAGCATGATGCAATAGCAAGCAACAGCGAATGAGGGCGAAGACGATGGTCAGCACGGGGCCATGGAGACGCGGGAGGAGCGGGGAAATGAAAGCGACACTTACGAAAACGTCGGGCTGAGACATGGCGATGGAGGTGGAAGAAGAAAGGAGAGAGAGAGTTGGTTGGAAGGACGGGTCGAGCTGAGGGATGCTCTCTTTATGGGTGGCGCAGGAAGTTGCCGATCAGAGGTCATCAGCACCAAAATCATCCCGATTTGATAATCTAACCGCCGTGACAATCGGTCACAATCGGTGACCCCTCCCAATCCGTCCTCTTCCCTGCGTCACGCTCCTAGCTTGTCTCTCATCGACCTCAGCGTCCCCCGACTCGTTTCTGCACAGCCGAACGGTCATTTGAGTGCCCGAGATGGACTACGGATGGTCTTACCCGCAGATTTGACCACATAGAGCCATACTACTTCTCTCCGAAGATCATGGTTTCATCGACGTTGTTCAACCCCAACGGTCCGGAAGAACGAGTAAATTCGAAGAAAACGGCGGAGCTGCAACTCTGCCACATTCTGTGGGACGCGTCCCTTTCTTCCCTCGGGCGCGAGTGCTCATGCCATGATCCGAGTGGTGGGATACCCCTCCTCTGATTGTAGCCGCGAAGTAGCCTGCGCTGATGGATCCTGTGCAGCACTACAATTGAACTTCCAGTCCATGAGTACCGCCCTTTCGAGGCCCCGGAACGTGTCCTGCTTCTGTGGCCAAACCAGGATTCGGCCCTGGCCGCCATACACGCAAACGGGGCTTCGGTTGATAGTGCGAGCGGGTCTCTGTAAGACGCATACGCACACCTGGCGCAGATCGACGCATTGTAGCGCGGCTCCTCGTGTGAGATTTCGAGAGCCCAGTGCAGCCCATCGGCATACAAAGTTCGTTCTCGCGGTGAGTGTCGCGGTCTGTGGCGTCGGTTTGCCCATTCCGTATTCCTACCCAGAGGTATTTTGGCCCAGCTCACACCATGTAGGTACATGTTCGGATGGGGACGACCGGCGTTCATGCGGTCCACGTCTTCCCTTCGCATGATGTCACTGACTGCTGTGCACTAGGTCCTCTCTCCGGAAATATTGAAGCGCTACACCCTCCTGACCCTCGATCAATGGCCGGAGACGGAACGCACCTCACCCAGTCCTTGTGGCTTCCCCGGCCTTCGTAAGGTGGACTGCACTGCGGTCACTCACCTCTTCTCCTCGAAACACGTAGGACGAAGCCACAATGCTTCTTGCCGCAGTCAGGATGCGACGTTCCCCCTGCCGGGCGCGGCGCCCATGTCATGTACCACCGCTGGCACTCACGGATGCCGAACATTACGATAGGTCTGTATATCTGCTGACCATCGTTATGTCAGAATCATCTCAGGCGGAAGGCGCTGTATCATTGTGATGACCGCTTTTCTTGGTATCGTGCGCGCCTTTCACTCGGGAAGCCATTATGGATGATCAACGGTCTTCTCTGTCAGTCTTGGACATATATAACATGCTTCCTAGCGGAACAAGCACACTCGCTACTCCTCTGCTCAGTCGTTGGATGACTTGGCGCGCGGTATTGGCTCGATTGCCTCCAGCTTGACTTAGCTTCTGAGAGGATCTAAGACTCGACGTCGAAGACCATCGTGCGACGCAACTACTATGGCCACTTTGATGAAGGCTCGACTCGTTCTCCCTCGAACCTTACTTAGGCTCTCGTACGCATGCGCAGATGTTGGCGCATCGCCTTGTCAGCAACAGCGTCGTCGACGACGCGCTGGCTGTCGTGTTGGCCCGTCTGTGTCACGTCCTCGATGTTGATATTAAAGAAGCCTTCCTGGAATCATGTTCAGCTGCGCGGAGATGTAGAAGCTGCACGATGTCTGTCATGATCGTGCGTCAGCCTCGCTCATACTCTATGATGATTGACTTACTAGGTGGTGCGACGATTCAAGATTCGTTGTACTGTCCGGATCGGTCGCACTTATTGTACGAAGCCCCTTCTCTATGTGCCATCCACTGTCAGCAGTATTGCGCCAATCACCACCACGATTGGGTCGATGGTTTTAACCATCGGAGCGCGCGAGGCCTCGCTCCGTTCAGTACACTACATGCCGGATTTGCTATCTGAATCCACTGGTGTGTGTTGTCTGATATATTGTATGCTCTAAATAACGGCTGCGATCTGGGATAATGCCAACATCAGCGCAACAATTCTCGGCCATCCAGGGATCGCTGTGCAGTTCGAGGTGGTCTATTTGGACCACGGCGGTTACCTCCGCTAAACTTCGTACCACTGCGCTATCTGCTTCTGCCACAGACCCGTGCGATACAGAGCCCTGATTTGTTTGCAGTACGGGGCAAACTACGCCCATCAGGCACCGCGCGCAACTCGGTTCTCTCTCGCGCGGCGATCCTCGCCTAAGCATCGTATCGTCATGATGCCTGAAGAAAACTGCTCTGCGGCATCCCTGCAGGGCCGCGCGCGACCTTCGGAGTGCACTCGCAGGACGCGGAGGTCTGTTTGTTGTGCGCGCGTCCGGGACCTATTCGCCTCCGTTAGCGCGAATCTCTCTGGTGCCTTTCTTACGCAAGAGGAATAGCTCGCAGGGAGATGGACGCGGGCTCCGTCCAATCTCGGCTGACACTCTGGGACAGCCTGGGACCCACAGCGATGAAGTGCAAGAATGCGGTCTGGTGGTTCGTGGCTTGGTGCGAAACCGCAGTCATCAGTGGCAGTCAGACTCACGGGTCGGGTGAATTGCTCTGATTCTCTGTGGAACTTACGTAAGGTGAAGGGGGCTAGCTACTGTAGTAGCTAGTGGTGGTGCAACATGGTGATATGTTCGATTCTAGCTACCAATCTCTTCGCACGGCGTCGGCGATATATTGCCTTGCTGTGTATGGTGTGGACAAAACACGAAATTTGCGGTTGAATCTGACCAATGCCCAGGCACGCCTACGGCATTGTCGCGCATCGCCGGGGCTCCAGCGTCCTCTGCATTCCATGAACCTGGACGGTCCTGCAGGGTAGGGTTCTCCCAACTCCCATCCGCGCGTCGGTTTACGCACGAGTGTGAAGAGTGAGGAGACGCCAGAAGGTGCCAATGGTCTCTGAATCTTCCGCTCACTCTCCATTACAGTGCAGTGCACACCGTCCATACCGCGGCGGAAGAGATCCCGCGAACGTTTGGCGCGGGAGACGGTGCTGCTCGGGAATGTTCAGCCTGCAGGTTCAAACATCGAAGAGCACTCAATTTGCGTGTGCGCTCGGGTGCTTTGCGAAAACAAGGCACGGGAATCGCGCCCCGAAGTGGAGCGAATGACGATTTGTCGGTGAGGCCGGAGATGTTTGCAAAGCACGTTGCCGGCGAGGTGAGCACAGGACTGAGGAGGGAAGTGCTAGTACAAGCGTGGCGTTCGAGGGTCCATCTCATAGTGTAGTTTGGCGCGACGCAATTGGACAGGGAGTGCTGGAGGGCATGGAAGGAGGATTAGACTGTGGGGCGGGCGCTGGAGGGAAGGACGGATGCTTAGATCTGCTGGAGGGAGTGATGGGATCAGAGCGAGCTCGTGGACGACGAGCGCGTGTGTGAGTTGCGCGGGGACTCGGATTCGGCAGACGATCAGAAGAGACTCGCCTTGAATCTTGTCGGCCAGTCCAATAACGCATTCTTCTCGCAGGACCAGCCGCCATCGTAAGCCCTCCGAGTCCCCGCCCATGATCCCGGTGCACCCTTCCCGAGTCGACCTAGAGCTTACGCCAATCACTCCTCCTCCCTCATATCTTAAGACCCCCTTCTCCCGCGGGCCCACCCTTCGCATTGTCCTCTCCTCCCCCTCCTCCCTCGCCTCCCCCCGGCGACCCTCTCCCCATGTCCTCCCCTCGCTCATGAACACAGACTACCCCCCAGCTCAGTCCTTACTGTGCCTTACTCCCTGGAGTGCTTAGGATGAGCGTGGATGGTCCCGGCGTGCCCAGAATCAGTGTACGTCCCTTCCACCTGTCTCACCCGCCTACCACCTGTCCGCGGATGATTGATCGCGCGGGGCCTGTACTGTAGTTTCATCCACAACTACCTCCATCTCGCCGGCGTCGGTACGTCAAGCTGAACGTCATTGAGCGCACTCAAGGGTCAGGCTGAGACTATCCTCCTCCCGCAGCTGTTCTCTATTACGACTTCTTCCTCACGTTCGGCGAAGAGTATGTCAGAGTATGGAAGAACCCACGAACTATCTCGTCCATCTTGTTTGGCCTCAACCGCTATCTCCCGATACTCGGCGTATGTCATTCTGCGCCAGTGGTACACCCCGCATGAACCTCATCTGCGTTCCCCCACAGGACATCGCCGTCAACACGGGCAACTTTCACATATTTCCTAACGAACAAGTACGTGCCGTGTCCTGCTATTGACATCCCACGCATTTGTTCACGTTCTCTGGCAGGGGTGACTCAAGTCCATGATGCTGTTACCATCAAGCCTTCGCTGATACACAGGATCGCCCATTCCATTCAGCTGCCGACAATATGCCTTCTTCAGGCAACTCCTCCTAATCATTAATCAGGTGGTCGTCTGCTGTACGTACCTGCTTCCCAAGCGTTTGCTTTCGCACTCGCAAATTACTGACGGCGCGCGCGCGGTACAGTCATCCTCTTTCTGAGGACGTACGCTCTCTATGGCAGAGACAAGCGCATCCTCGTACTGGTTGTCGGGGTCGGCGCAGCTTTGCTCGGTAATATCCTGCGTAAGTACTCGCGTTCGACTTCCATACCGCCGCGATACTCAGACACTACGACGGCGCAGTGGTCGATAGTGGGCCAACACCAGGGAGTTGAACTCCGGGGAGGATGCCATCTCGAGGCAGAGCATATGACGTGCGTAACCGGCTCTACCCCTACAACCCAACCCTCGTAGCTCGACCTGACATACCCGCGATCCTTTTCTGTGACGCAGCGCTATCCGTGAGTACCCGTGTCAGGACTAAGCTTTGAACCGTGGCGCTCAATCTCCGCGGATGAAAGGCCTCGCGGTGTCTTGGGAATCGCTCTTCGCGTTCGACCTCATGATCTTCACCTTGACCGTCTGCAAGACCTTCCGGGAACGCTACAGACACCGCATCACCTCTGGCCGACACGACATCATCTCACTCATCCTCCGAGACGGTACGCAGCGCCTGTTCATTTTCTGCTACGTGCCCTAGCTAACCGGAAGTCTATTTGCCCTGCGCAGGCGCCCTGTACTTTGCGTGAGTTCCGTGGCTGCACAACGCACCCGCAGCGTACCCACGCGCTGACTTCTGCTCGCCCCCGCAGCGTCATGGCCTCCGTGAACTTTGCGAACACGCTCACGTTCTACGTAAGCACCCGTCACCTACGCTTACCGCCCACCGCGAACCTCCGCTGACACGCGCCCTCTCTCGCTTCTCTCGCCGCAGTTTCTCGAGGTACGCATTCCCCCCGCTCGGCCAGGCCGGTCTTGCAACGCACACACAGGCGCTAATCTTAGTCCTCCCTCCCTCCCGACATGCGCCAGCCCCTCCTGCGCGGATGCCTCTCCACATTCGCGAGCAGCATCTCGGTGACGATGATGTCCCGGCTCATGCTGAACCTCCACAGCTCCGCGCTCGGCCGCGACCTCGCCGACAGCTCCTCCGGGTACCCCACCACCTCCGAGAACATCACCCCCATGTTCTTCACCTCGCGCATCTCCATGCCCGCCGCCGGCCTCACCACCACCTTCAACGCGCCGCCCGACGCCGCCGCCGGGGGAGACCTCAGCTTCGACCTCGATCACCCCGATCGGCCGCGGCCTGCGCGCGGGCGCGGGCACGGGTTCCGCGACGGCGTGTACGTCCGCGAGCTCGGCGAGCCGAGCGGGAGCGGGGGGTATATCGAGGAATACGAGTTGCAGGACGTGCGGTATCGCGGGGACGACGACGACGACGCGCGGGACGCGGCGCTCAAGGATGGGATGCTGCAGGTGTGATCGCACCCGGCGTCGCGGGCGCAGGAATCTGCCAGTGCGGCCGGGCTGTCGACGGTCCTCGGTGTGGCGAGCTTGTCGCCTGTCGATGTCAAGCCCCCGGGGAAGAGCTGCAGGCGATAATGACAGGCGCAGCGGCGGAGTGGATGCCATTCGGTGTACGATATGAGAGGAGATGGATGGAGGGGACGCATTGTTACATAGATTTGATACCCTAGAGTACCCAAATAATGTCTCCTCACCGTGTATTCTGTTGCGACCAGTTTCTGGGATGTGCACCTCCACAAGGGGGCGAGTTTCGAGAGATCACACACTGAGCTTGGGCGAAGCTTCATATACCAAGTGCAATGAGCATACAACAAGTCCCTATCGATTAGTGGTTAGATCATCACGTTGTGGTTACACAATTCCGTGAAGACGCCGGCTCGAATCCGGCTAGGGACATTCTTTTGCACTTTTTTGCCCTTCAATCTCCTGTGCGACGTGGCTGCGACGTTCCATTGCGACGACCTTGTCGACACCACAAATCTCGTGTGCACCCGGTCAAGGTTGTATCTTCGTTGGCAGGTTCCCGGCCACTCAGCTGGCTGTTTCGCAGCAAAGCATATTAGGGAGCCAGCAAACGAGCGTGTTGGATAAAGGACCGTGAGGTTACAGGGAGGAGACAGTCCGCATCGACCCTCCATAAACGAGTAAAGTAGATGGACCGAGACAGAGGAAGTAAAGACAACAGACAAGAGAGGTACTCGACGTAGCAAATGTCAAGGTTCAAATATGCCCACGGGGAAAGTGTTCGGCATATGGATGGATGGAGGGATGGTTTGGCTCCTAATGTGCCAGTGGCTGACAGCCAGCCCTTTGTTAGAACAGCCCACGACGCCGTCTAAGTGTACCTCTGCAGGAGGGAACATTATTCGCTCAGGCGAACATGAGGCCGAGGGCGGCGATGGCAGCGGCAGCGAGACCACTGGGGGCGGCGAGGCTGCCCGCGCCGTTCTTGGAGCTGTCGCTCTGGGGCGAGCCGGTGCCGGAGGCCGCGGAGCTCGAGCCAGTCGCGGAGCCCGTAGCGGGGGTGGAGGCGCCGCTGGGGGTCGCGGAGGTGGCCGGGTAGGCAGCGCCGACGTTCTTGATCTCGAACTGCTGAGACTCAGCGTAGACCTGGGGGAGCGACCGATCAGCATCCGCTTCGACCGTTGTACACGAATATCAAGGTTCACGCTCGGACGAGGACCGAGGCGGAGACAGGGCTGTCTAGGGAGGGGGAGGAACTTACGTCCGTCTCGTTGAACGGGTTGGCGAACTGGATGGTGTAGCCCGTGCCGGGGGGCTGGTTGATCTGGTCCTTGGTGATGAGCTTGGAGCAGTCGTAGTTGGGCTCCTGGGGGAGGATGGCCAACGGGGACGTCAGAATCGAGGGGTTCGAGTTGGCGATCCTGGGAGGAGAGGTGTCAGACACGCGAACATGCATGACCTGTGAGCATGGAGACGGCGACGTACAAGACAGTGAAGTTCGTGTAGGGCGAGGTCGTGCAAGTCCAGGAGATGACATTGTCCGATTGGGCGACTGTAGAAGACGGTCAATCACCGAATTGAAAACATGGGGGTGGAGGATAGAGGGATGGATACTGACCCCACCAGAGGTTGGGACCGCCGGGGGAGAGGATCTCGAGCTTCTGAGCGAAGGTGCTGCCGGCGAGGGCGGCGAGAGAGGCAGAAAGAGCGGCGGTAGAGAACTTCATGGCTGTCGAGGAGGAAGGGGAGGAGGAGGGCGAGAGGCGTGGCAGAGGGGGCGAAAAAGGAGTCGGGGGCAGAGAAGAGGGACGCGGCGAATGCAGACCTGGACCACTGACACTGATGTGAGCACAAGGCCAGCAGCGCCGTGTGCCATTCCAGCTCGGCTTCCCCGGTTGCCTGCTCGCCAGCCTGTCCCGCCAATGCGGCCAACGCGGCCAACGGCTCGGCCCGCCGGACCATTCCAAGCGAGAACTCCGGCGTCCTCCGGCGGCGCATCACCGTCGCCCGAGTCCATCACAGCACTCACGGTTCTTCTCCTTGATGCGTGGCTTACACCATGGATCTGCACTCCCATGCGAGACGACTCTCTGAACAGTGCGGGCAGAGACTAGAAGCTCAGAACTCACTTCGGAAGTGCCTCACTACGGGAGAACATCGCTAGCTGTTCACCCACGCGCCAACGTGTAGCGAGCCATCTTGCAGCTATTCTTGCCGTGGTTATATGCTGTCAAGATCCCGTTCGGTGGTATGTGCCTACGGCCTTGGGCCCCGTAAACTGGTGTAGAGGGCTGACACCTGCTGTAGCGACATGAAGGTCGGAGAGAAAGAGTCAGGGCATCCGCAGCACATCAACGCTGCGCTTTCTCTGGGGGCACCGTCGGTCTTTGCCACCGCTGCCTATACATTTGCGCCAAACTTTCAGCATGAGAGCGACCAATTCGTGCACGCGCCCAGTGCAAGCCCGAGTCGTTTGCGCTTGTTATCTTGCATTGTATCTCACTGGGGTTGCCAGTCCTGCGAGCGCAAATGCGGGATGACAGACCAATCGTCACCCATTTTGCATTCGCGTTCGTCGTTCAGTGTGTTCCTGAAATGAACGTTGGCCAGAGCCTTTTGTCCTACCGAACATAGGGGTGGCAACGACCGACGGCCCTGCAGGGTTTGCATCCCGCGGATCCCTGAAGCTGAAGTCCTCGGCCGATATTCTTGGACCCTCACCAAATTGCTTCCTGCGCATCCCAGTTCTTGCTTGCCGCTCTCATAGGCAAGCCAGGTGACGGTCTGTGAGCTTACTACCTCAAGGTTCCCGCGTGCCTCCGTTGATAGGCTACGCGACGAATCGCCGACGATGTAGAAATATAGCTGTTTGCTCAGCCCCATCTGACATCTGCCTTTCCCAGCGCGCGTATTCCTCTAGGGCTCTCCTCTATCGCATGGACCAAGGCAATATCCACCATGGAGTTTCGTCGGCGAATTTCTCAAGCCCTTCTCTGCGGCATCGACCGTCCATCCTTCTTGGTACAACAATCATCTGGCGGAGGATGCGGCTTGGCGTCCGACAGAGGTATGTGCGCCTTTTGACCATGTGGAGGAAGAGGAGATGCTGACGCGATACAGCCTCAGGACCATACGTCTGAGGACCTCCTTCCGGCCTTCCTCGGGGACCGCACCATCCCCTCCCGCAACCCGTGGCCGCAATGTGAGTACTGGTGTTATCGGCGTGATTCATAGAGCACAAACTCATGTCACTACCGTAGTTCCTCCGTCGAATGCACAGCTTGTAGATTGGCTATCGACCTGTCAAAGGAGGACTCCGTACAGGTGCCGTGCAAGCATGTCTACCATCCTGATTGCCTCATATCCCTCGTCGACACGGCCATCCGCTCAACCACCCAATTCCCGCCTCGCTGTTGCAGCAAAGTCATCCCAACCCGGCTCTTCCGACGTTACTTGCCTCCCGACCTGAAGAAGGCTCTAGCCGCCCGCGACACAGAGCGAACAACGCCTCGCCGGGTCTACTGTGCCAACCCCCGCTGCAGCCACTTCCTAGGCCCGCGCGACAAATCCATCCCTGTCACCATCTACACCTGCCCTTCGTCCTCTTGCACAACCCGCACCTGCGCCCGCTGCCGAGCAACAGTGCCTCAAGCCACCACTCCAGAGGCGCATGTATGCACTCACGACCCCGCGCACGACGCAGCGCTGCGTCTGGGCTGCCGCATGGGCTGGGCGCGCTGCCCGCATTGCGAGGAGCTCATCGAGCGTGATGGTGGATGCGCGCAGATGAGATGCGTCTGCGGGACGGCGTTCTGCTACAACTGCGGCGCCAAGTACGACAAGTGCGTGTGTCACGAACGTCCGGTCGTCATCGACGACGTCCCTGGAGGAACGGCCCCGCGCAAGCGACCGGTACCTCAAGAGAATGTACTTGCTCCTATGCACCGTGGGGTGACACTGCGGCGATATTCGACCTTCTGGACGTTGCCGACGGAGACACCATATTCGGAGGACGCAACAGTGAGGCCTGAGATGAGGAGGGCGGTGTCCGCCCAGCGTCGCCGTCGCGAGAATGCCACGGGGTGGAATGTTGCCAGCTGCGCTCGAGCTTCCCCCTCCCCGACGTGAACTGGTGCGGCAGGTTCCTTACTCACCAGTCTACGCTCGGGACGTCCTTGTCGAATGCCTCGATTGAGGACTTGGACCCAGTGGAAGGCCTTATTGGGTCATGCATAGTGTTTCCCGTGGACCAGCACTTCTTCATGAGAGGGAGGCGCAGCCAGCAGAATCGCCAGGACGGACGTCTATGCGCTAGCAGCGTCTGACGAGGCTATACATACGTGTAACGGACTGTCTGTCGCTGATTTGCGCCATTGGTGAGTTCCTGTCCGGTCTAGCCTGTCGCCGCTCATTCACGCATACACGTTGCAGGCCACTTTGTTCTCAGGTTCATGACCGTGCACTGGGCCGTGGATAAGATACCATACTGCTGCGTAAGGAAGCGATCGGAACGGAATCAGGTGGACTGGCAGTGTGGCTATCTCCCTGTATGATCACAGAATCCTGCCCGACGCTCTCTTCAAGCCGTTTGCGTTCGCAGGATTGCACGCTTCTCGTCTTTGTAAAGTATACCGAGCACCATGCAGGTGGCTCGGGGTAGGCTTGCCACCGGCCGTGGCCTCTCCACATACCGGTACTGCTTCCATTTACCACGTCTCCTGACGCCGCGCTTTCGCTTCGTCTTCCTTCCGTTTGCGAACAGGTCTGTGCTGCAGCAGCAGCAACCACACCCCTTGTGCGTGTTGATCCCATAAGCAGTGTTGAACGCGCCGCTCTATGCATGCCTTCAACATTGACAACTACGGTAGGGGTTCTATGGCTCTATAAGTGGGCACACGGGCGTGCAACAACTGCCCCCGCTTCTTATTTCACCCTTGCCCTGTACGATTGTCGCTGAAACCTATCTATGAGCAGGCCTCTAGAACGTCGACGCTCTCTCAATCAGGCGTCGTGGTACACGCCGACACCCTTCCAATCCGACAACGAGTCAGAGGCCGCGGACGCCTTCGTCCACACGGCGGACGATCGCGACCACAGCGAGCGCCGCGACCCAGTCGCAGCTCCGGGCCGGGCAAACTGAAGCCCGCATTGCTCGCGGCGTGTCGCACGTTTGGCAGATTATAAGAGCTGGCATCTCGAGGCGAGTTCCGTCCTGACCACATGCGCGTCTGCCTGGCCTTCTGCTGACCCCAGCGGACCAGTCTGAGAGCGAACGGTACGGGTCCTTAAAGCGCACCCGTCCTTGCCTGCGCGCAAGGCCATGGCCCGGCCTCTGCCCCCCATCTCGCTGCCGATCCAGAACGTCGCCGCCTTCCCGCCGCTCGACATGAGCATGGATCAAGCGATGGCTGGATACCCCGCGTTCGCCCCTCCGAGACAGCCTGCGTCCGGGCCAGTGCGGACGGTCCGCCCTCCTACACGCCAAACAACGGCACCTCGGGCGAATCCAACTCGAGGTGCAGACTATATGCGCAACGCAGTGCTCGCCCCTTCCATAGCAGCGAAGCCGCTTCCTCCGATTCCCGCCCCGCCACTCAATGAACGCTACGCACCTTTGGCCTCCAGCAGCAGACTGGACTCTGTCCCGCGCAGGGTGGCGCTCCCACATGTGGAGATCGACACGCACTTTGCCTCTTCTTCGACAAGTCACGCATCAGGCTCGCAGAGAGCTCCATATCTGCCCCGGCGATTAGCACCAGCCAAACGGACCCCAGCGCTGACCATCACGCCGCCAACCCCGATCTACATCCCTCCGGAGCCAATGTTCACCATCCCTTCTTTCCGGTCCACCAGTCCTTCCCCATCCCCACGTAGGATTCGAACCTCCCGCTCCGAGCATTCCTCCTTCTCCACTGGCATTGGACATGCCGGTATTCATCCCGCCCGCCCGTCCACCGATCCGCAGAAGGCGTACAGAGTCGTCGTTGGCTGACGACGATTCGGCATATTCTGTGACGTCCTCTGTGGCTGGTCCGTCCAAGCGAGCCGCGCGCCGTCGTCTGTGAGCACTCAAATCATGATGCTAATTGTCCGCACACTGAAGACGTCTTTCAGGTCCACCATCGAGTGTACGGCCTGCAAAGTGGAGATCAGCGTCTTCTGCGAGCCAGCGTTCCAAGTTCCGTGCCGGCACATCTACCACGCGGAATGTCTCCTGATGCTGGTCAAGACCGCTGTCGAATCCACCACGCAGTTCCCGCCTCGCTGCTGCCGCAAGACCATTCCCACCACCCTGTTCGAGAGCTCCTTGACCCCGGAGCTCAAGGACGCGCTCACGACCCGCGAGGCCGAGCAAACGACACCACGCCGAGTCTACTGCGCGAACCCCAAGTGCAGCCGCTTCCTCGGCGCTCACAACGACAGTGTGCCCGTCGACATCTATACGTGCACTGCGTCTGGTTGCTCGACGCGTACCTGCGCACGCTGCAGGTCCTCTGTGGACGCCCACACCACCCCTGAGGCGCACGCTTGCGTAGAAGACCCACAGCGCGACGAGACGCTGCACCTCGGGAAGCGCCTGGGCTGGACGCGCTGTCCACGCTGCACGGAGCTGGTCGAGCGCAAAGGTGGGTGCCCGCACATGACGTGCCGGTGCGGGGCGGAGTTCTGCTATGTCTGCGGCGAGCTATACGGCAAATGCACTTGCGGGACGGGGGCCCGCGATGGCAACGAGGCAACGCGACGGGAGCGCGAGTACTTCGCACCGGGCCATTTGGAGGACTTGCAGCGGTATCTGGCACGTCCGATAGACGTCTCCGATTCTGACGAGGAATGAGCTCTCTGGCGAACGAGCTATCATCGCATAGAGCCATGTCAGACTCGAGCTTGCGCGTCGTCACTTATATTGACCTTCCGTTTTGACTAACCGATGGTTCATAGTAACACCCAATATGTCTTCACTGATCATGTATGATACCCACGCTTAGAGTGCTCTGAAACAAGACTCATTGCACAGCAATCGAAAACAATGCGTACATGGCGCAGCATACATCCCATATCGTCATATGCATGTGTAGTAGAGACAGCGTGAAGATGGCAATCTGACGATACTTTTGGTCCCGTGAACGCCAACCATCAATGTCATGATGAGATAGACGCAGCGGCTCAGAACGTCGCGGGCCTGTGCGCGACGAAGGTCGAGCGGACCTTCTGGACGCGGTGGGGCAGAGGGAACTTGAGCTTGGGGACGAGGAGCTGCTTGATGTAAGGACGGCGGACGTCCTCGCTCTTCTCGATCTCCACAACACGGAGGATCTGGGAATCGTCGTGAGAAGACGCATTACCTGGATGTGAAGGAGCGCAATGGTGTATGGACACATACGTGGATAGACCGGAAGCGGGCACGGTGACGGGCAGCCATGTCCTGGTAGAGCGCCTTGACGGCGTCCGCACGGCTGAGCTCACGGAACTCCTTGTACATGTTGTGGGTACCGGAGCGCGAGTCGTAGCGGAGCCAGATACCGAAGTTCTTGATCTTCAAGGGCTTCTTCTCGTGGATCTAGAGGGCACGTCCAGAGGACGGCGGTTAGTCCCTACTCCGTCTGCCACTTGAACGGCTGCAAGGGATAATACACACAACGTTGACGCCAATGATCTCGCCACTGGCCTTCTTAACCTTCTTCAATTGCCTGAAGATATTGTCAGTATAAAGAGATGCATGGGCAGAGACAGAACCTCCTCTGGCAAAAAATGACAGAATTCCGTTCTGCACGCACCTCAAGAAGTACCAGAATCGCGACTTGGCAACGACCTCATTGGGCGCGAAGATGCGCATACGGTAGATCTTGGGGGTGGGCTCCGCCTCGGTGGGGAGGTGACGGCCGACGACCTGGTATTCCTGGAAAGGCATCTAGAGACGAGGGTGTAGCATGAGCAAGCCGTCCTTCATCCGGAGCGCAAGAGAGCCATCCAGCATCGAGTCCAGCGAATCTTGCAGAGTTTCGACATAGACGAGATGCGCAGAGGGCCACAGAGACGTTCCAGGGCAATGAACACTCACTTTGAGAGAGAGACCGGCTTACCCTTGAATGTTGGCGTTGGCGTTGTCGCTAGCGGCCTCGATACTCTGCAGCTCGCTGGGCGCTGTGGCAATAGAGTTTGCTGACTTTGACGGAGTCTCAAAATGTGGCAATGGGCGTCTATCTGAGCGATCTCACGACTCGACGCGTTGTCTCTTCTTGTGCTCATCCCACGACGCGACCTTGCGACGATGAAGAAGTGTGAATGAAATCCTCTGGTCTTGACAACATGCTGCTAGTATCTCTACACATGCGAGAACCAACGCAAATCGCAACAACGCAGCAAAGTGAAGTTGACCCCAAGATTTGGTATGCTGCATCATTTTGAGCAACGCGGCCTTCACCCGTGGTCGTGCTTGTCAAGCATGCGATGCTAGATCGAGTATCGAGGTCTGCCTGAATCACCGGTGTGTATCAGCATTGAATGGTGCGCTACCTGGTATTTGTCCTCGACATTCCACATCTCGCTGCCCCGTCACATGTATATAATCTTGCCTGTGACTATCGCAGCTTCAAACACACACGTATTCATCTCGTCGTACGCTTCCGACAAGCCCGCACATACTCCTCCATGCCGCCCTCCAATAACTGCAGTTTCCTCTTCCGGACCGCGTATACCTCCGCCATCTCCGAGACGAAGAACTGGTCGTGGGATACGATGACGACCGCTCCTGCGTACTCCTTGAGCGCCATGATCAACGCTTCCGTCGTCAGGTAATCGAGGTGGTTCGTCGGCTCGTCGAGGACAAGCAAGTGCGGAGAGGTGACGAAGGTCATGAGAGCAAAGGCCACTCGGACCATCTGACCGCCGCTCAGCGACCGTAGAGATTGTAGGGCGGTAGACCCTTTGATACCGTATTTGCCCAGGTGAGCACGACACTCTCCTTCTGCGCTGCCCGAATGTCGTTGTTGCAGGAGAGATAGCGCTGTCGTCTCTGCCGGATGCTGGTGCAACTCGTCGACATGATGCTGAGTGAAGTATCCCAGCTTGGCGGAGAGATGCCGGGATATCTGACCCTTGATAGGACGGAGGTCTCCAACAAGAGCCTTGACTAGAGTCGTCTTCCCGCTGCCATTGGCGCCGACGATTGCAATCCTGGTCGACTGGCTGACGTTCAGCGTGATGTCTTCTAGCACTGGCTGTTTCTTGTCGTATCCCAGGGAAACGCTCTCAATCTCGACGAGCGCCCCTCCTTGACGTAGAGGCTCAGGGTCGGGCATTGTCCAGGTTGGTGCCTGCTCAGCCTTCTCTAGCTCCACGTCGGGTCGAGCGTTCAAGTGAAATCCTACGCGGTCGCGATTGAGCTTGAAGCGGTGACCCTTCTCGTTCACCTCCATTCCCATTCGCTCAAGTTTGCGCTGCTTCGACGCCGCCTATGCCATCTTCTTGTCGTCTCCAGCCCTTCGTGCCTGCGAGATTGCCGATTTGACCGCCTTCTCTGCCGCTGCCTTCTTCCGCTCGATAGCCTCGGCCTTCCTCTCCTTGTACTTGCGCTTCTCCTCGGTGTGCTCCAGATACTCGTCGAAGTTTCCGACGTGGTACGTGAGCGTCTGGTTCTTGAAGACGATTACCTCGTCAGCGATGGCGTTCAAGAAGGCGCGATCGTGGGAGACGGTGACGATGGTTGTCTCCGAAAGTTGGGAGAGATAGTCCTGGAGCCAGACGATTGCTGGGAGATCCAAGTGGTTTGTGGGCTCGTCCAGCAGCAAGATGTCCGGTTCGATCTGCAGCGCGGACGCTAGAGCAGCACGGATGCGCCAACCTCCCGACAGCTCTCTAAGCGGACGGTCCTGCCAGTCAACCGGGAACCTTAAGCCCTTCAGGATACTACGAGCTTTCGCTTCGGCGGCCTCCTCTCCGTACAGGTCCATCGCTGTGAATAGCTCTGTCAGGAGCTCATGGGCTTCGATCGGGGCTCGGGAGATCTCCTCTTCGGACGGAGGAAGAGCGTTGGACTCGACCGCGACCGCCAAACATCTCTCACGCTCGACGAGCTTTTTCCGTGCGTCTGCACCCCGGGCGCCGCTACGCTCCAAAGCAGACTTGTCTGCAGCCTCGAGCTCGTCCTTTAGGCGTTCCTTCCTCACTTCGCGCAAGACCCTCGCCACCTCCGCCGAGTCCCCCGCTTCCATCGCGCCCTGAAGCGCCTGGAGCTCCCTGCGAGCACGCGCGGCCTTCCGGTCAGCATCCATCACCACCTGCACGACGGGCTGGGACATGTCGGCGCCTTCGAGCTGCTCGACGTAGAGCACGCGGACATTCGACGGGAAGCCAGCGAGGAGTTTGTACCCGATCGCCTTGAGTAGCGTGGACTTGCCGACGCCGTTCTGTCCGACGAGGCCGTAATGTACGCCCTGGAAGAGGCGCAGGTTGGCTCCGGAGAGGAGTGTGCGGGTGCCGATGGTAACTGTGACGTCTTTGAGGTCGATGTCGTTGGACAGAGTCGTGAGCGTTTCGCTGTGGAAGCGCGAGACTTGAGAGGTGGCTACTATCGGCGTAGAGCCCTTGAGACTGTCGTCTCCGGTAGTGGTGGGCTGTTGTTGACGTTTCGAAGAGGCTTTGCGAGATGAGGACATAGCGTGGTTACTAACGAGACATTATCAACGATGCACATCCAACCTCATCGTCCCCATCTATTACCTTGTCTTTGCAGTTCTTGCGTCTGTGAGGCTGAGGGCTGTTTGATACTGATAGGGATTGTGGACTGCGTGTTCGTGCTAGCGTAAGGTGTTGTACTTGGTGCACGAACTGAGCTCGGCTCCGACAGCATGCTGGAGTCAATGTGTGCACGACGGCACCGAGCTGCCAAGAACGACATCGCATACACATGCAAGTGACATGCATCTTATACATGGCTGCTTCACGCTGCAATGTGGGTTGAAATCTGTGGATACAGCTGGGGTTCGCCGTGCGTGGTACTCCAGAGAAGCAAGTTGCCATAATCACGATGCGTGAGACACAGGAAATGTCTATTCCACCACACTTGGGTTAGAGCTCCATCATGTACATCATGCCTTGCGAATGTAGGATCCGACAGTGATGTGTATCTGCTACATCTTCTTACATATGTCTGCCTAAAACGTCGTATTGGGCTCAGGCCATCCCTGCCCACAGCATGACCAGAGTCAAGAAACAACCCAAAAGGATACCATTAATCCTGTTCATGTGTATGGCGGTGTCGGTCTGTGTCGCGCCGTTGTCGGTCGAGATTGAAGACCCGCGCACCGCGGCTTTGCCAGGGGTGACGGTATTGGCAGTGGCGGTCGCAATGTAGCGATTCCATGCTGCGATGGTTGCCGAAGGGTACGTGTAGGTCGACGTGGTCGAGAACGAACCCTCATAGATTCCAAGCTGCCCAGGGATCGCGTCTACCGCGAGCGAGCTGCTTTCGCCACCAATTACTGAAACAGTCTCGTCGGAGATCGTGACGAGACCTGTCTGGTTATTACCGAGAATGAACTCTCGAAGCAGGATGAACGCCTGAACGACGAAAGCTAAGCATGTGATTCGACGCGAAGAAGAGAGCCTGGCTTACGCGGCGAGGATTCGTGTAAGGCACGTAGTGGCCTGCGCCTTCGATCAGCACGTAGGTCCAGTTGCGCTCTTGATGCACCACACCGCCTCGTTGTCCATTGTCGTCGAACCATGGTGTAGATGGCCTCCTTGTGAAGCCTTGAATACCACCGAAAGTAGTGTTCTACGGCGAACTGGTCAGTATGAACGTTTTTGTGGATCTGGTCTCTAAACGATACCTGAATAGCAACTATAAATCGTTGTAAGCGTGATCTACGGGTCGCAAACTGACAGGCACGTACCTTCAGTTCCACGATGCGACACAAGCGCGTCGTCATTGCCGGAGTACAAAAGTACACCCACATTCTTGCGGGTCGCATTGGTAGCAAGATCGTCGAAGAAGGCCATTGGTCTAAGAGATGTGAACCCTTGCATGATTGATACATGTGTGTAGCGCTCACGCGATGCCTACACGGGGGACGAACAGTTAGCGGATTCATGCGGAGCAGACGAGGAGGAACTACTGCACTGGGATCGAGACCTTCCACCGGTGGAATCGCCAAGGAATGGATAGAGTATGAGGCTTTTCCAGTTCTTGCTCGTGGGCGCGTGCAGCGCTGCGCGCGTCTTGGGGTCTGTCCAAAGTTGGTGGATAACATGCTGCTGTAGAGGGGAGCCCGATGACCTTACCATTGAAGAAAAAAACGGCGTTCATGTTTGCCTCTGGATCCAGCGCGTTCGGAACTTGGTCGGCCTATAATGGTGGTCCTTGCACATTTGGAATGATCAAGATTACGACCTAGACAGTGACGTACATCAAAGCCATTCCCACCGTTGCGCGAGATGTCTATGCAGAGTTGCCAGGTAAGTTAGAACTAGAACTAAGAAGGACTAACAAATGATCCTTGAGCACTTACTATTCCACGGGAAGGAGAAGTTGTTTGCATAGTCCATCAATTCTTGGTCAAGATCGCAAGCATACCATGGGTCCAAGGTACCGTTGGCCCGCCCGCTCAGGTCCCGCTTTCGTACGAAAGGGACACTCCTCTGCGTCTGGTCCTTGCCCGCCCGCCTCGCAAGCTGAACAGCGGCGCGCAGAGATTGCCTGCGCATTGCGCGAGCGGTCGGATCCAGATGAGATGCAGAACGTAGCGACGAGAAACCGAGATTCTGGCCTGGAATGAACTCAAGTGTAGGAAAGTGACCCTTCTGAGGATATGTAAGGTTGAGATCATATCCACAGTAATGTTCCCTGAAGGATTTCAGTGAACAACTCTTGCAAAGTACGCGGGAAGATGCCGTACTGCTCGCGGAAGTATTCATATACTGCACTGTCATAGCCAATGAGCTGAGGGTAGGTCTCGATGGTAGTCAACTGTCAGGCGATGACGCTCCGTGTGAGCTGTACCCGTACAGAGGAAGAGCACGGGCACTCACGGTGGGCATGACCGCAAAGGTAACGTCATTACTGATTGTACCGTCACCGATGGCAAACTTCACAATATTAACAGGCGGATCGGCCAAACCGAAGTATGTCTTCATGATGTAAGGCTATTGCCGTATCTCAGCACGGGCGACAAGTTGTGTATGGCGGAACTACACACAATATATGTGCCGGCATAGCTCTCTCCGGTGAGGTACAACGGTCGTGTCTTCAGACTCGGGAAACACCTTGACCAAATTGGACAGGAAGTTCATCTGAAATCGGTGGGAAGTTAAGTAGGCATGAGGAGATAGCTTCTGGCGTACTCACGAAGTCTCGACCCATCTCATCCTCATCATGCACTGGCACATAGTCATGAACATGCAATATTAGGGAAGCCGCTGAGAATCCTACCGTAACCAGCGGAGTCAGCCGTAGAGAATCCGACACCACTGTAGCGAGAATTCACGCCATCAAGCTCAAGAGCGGTCCGCTACCTGAGGACTGCACTTACACTGGCTGATCGACCCAGAAATAATCTACGAGCCGATCCCAGCTGAAGTTGTTTTGAGACGCGCTGAAGTCGGAGTTGATGTGTATAGGTCCGTTCTACAGACGGAATCGCCATCAGTCTCAATTGCAGGATATATGTATAGCACTGCGCTGACGCCTACCTCAGATGTCAGGCCTAGCATGCTGGACGATCCCGGTCTTATGAACGCAATGAGAACGTTTGGTCATCAACGCCATACATGCAAGCTTTGCGGTCTTACCCTCCATTTAGCCAGATGGCCCAAGGGTGATTGGAGCGCTCATGGGCTTTGGCTGTCAATGATCCGTTCTCCTTCTCGAACGCCCAGAAGAACAAAGTGTTATTGGGATGACCTGCTCTGTTGACTGGCAGATTCCCCGCGAAGTTGCGCGATATGGGCCAAGTAACGTTGGGGAGCGGATCCTTGACCTCGAAGTCTGCCAATGTGAGGTCAGTGATTGTGGAATAGTATGGCAGCCTCCTTGAACGAGTGGTTCACATACATGTCTGCCAGGCTGGGCTAAAGTCTCCTGACGGCTTCCCTAGGTAGTCGTGGGGCCAGCTGCTGGGGACTTCCTGTGGAGGGTAAGCAGCACGGACGGCGGTCGCGGCACACGCAGCGAGTGCGGTAAGACGCAGATAAGGCATCACCATGGTATGATGCGCTTACCGCCGCAAAGCAAGCGTTGTGAGAGTAATATTAAGTTT
Organism: Trametes sanguinea; assembly: GCA_008973685.1. Lineage (NCBI taxonomy): Eukaryota > Fungi > Basidiomycota > Agaricomycetes > Polyporales > Polyporaceae > Trametes > Trametes sanguinea. Next base: position 1,147,687 of record WAHA01000017.1, read on the forward strand.
AGAGCAAGCTCATTTAAACGTATGATGAGTCCGAGCGCCGTGAGATACGGTAACGTCAAGTTATCGGTAATGGTCCTCACGATCCGCGCTGTGACGCCTCAGTTTGCACGAGACGGCATGGGTTGTCCGCCTTGTCAAATGTAGATCATCATCCATGGGCGGAGAGAGTACGGCTGAGCCAACGACGGTCACAAGCGGTGGCGGTTGCCCTGGTCATGGGCTTGTTCTGGCGTTCACAGTTCACTTCGGTGCCTGTACGATAACAGGATGCCGCATACAGACGCCTTGTATACGTCGTCATGCTCATCTACAGATGCAATATGCGAGGGATCAACGCAGACGAATTGGGATGTGTGTGCGCACTCACCATGTTTATGGTACGCTGAATGCTGTAGCAACGCTCCGTAGCCTGTCTGATGGGTCCGGTGCAGTATTTTACGGAAGCATGGTCTGACGAGCTCGTCGGCTGTCATATCGCAGCAGCGAGCTGAACGCTGATTAACGACTAATTTATAGGCAACCATAGGCAACGAAGGAAGCTAATTCTGAGAGTCGTCACAAGACCCAGAGGCTTCACAAAACATAAGCAGATCATGGATGCTACACGATCAGGGCATCTCACGCCTCGGTGTGGTCCACGAACCACTGGAGAGGCACCAACCCATCAGCCCACAGCGGCCAAAATACAAGGCGGTATACACGTACGGTTCTCAAGAACCCATACGAGTCTTTCACAGTCCGATTTTGAGTCGTGAAGTCCACATACGTTACGCCAAAACGGGTGTCGTAGCCATCGGCCCTGTAATACAGGTACATTCCCTATGAGCCCAGCGAGGCTCCTTTGAGAAGTTAATCGCCCACCATTCGAAGTTGTCCAAAAGACCTGGTTGTGGGTCAGCGCACGAATCAGGGGGAGTATTAGTCGTGCGACGCTCACTCCATGCGTAGTATCCCTTGACGGGCACCCCGTCCTCTGTGACAGCACGTAAGAGGGCATCAGCGTAACCCTCGAAGTACTCAATGCGGTCCGCGTCATTTATGGCCTTTGTCGACCGGGAGGGCGTTCTCGCCTTTGACGGGGAAGCCGTTTTCGGTGACGTAGATGGGCATTTTGTAGGTCTGCAGGCGACTGATGAGCGATGCGTATGACTGGTGCATATATGCTCGGAACCTACCTCCCACAGATAGTTGAGCAACTGAGAAGGGATCAGGTTTGGACAGAAAGCGTATGAAAAGCAAGGCAGCATACTGAGCGAAATCCCTGAGGATCTATGCACACTGTTTGTAAGTACCATTTTGTGGCATAATCGGGACGACTCACAGGATTGCAACCAAGGTACGTGCGCTGGAACCAGGTCAGATAGTTCATATTGCCGAGTACGCTGAAGCGCTCTTACATTGCTTGCCCAGCTGCGTCCCGTCCGGGCGGGTGAACGTGTACTTGATCTTGCCCTGGATCTCGTTGTCGCCTCCATCCTCTATTCAACATAGACATCGATTTGACGGCCAAGCCTGCATATAGAAGGCCATCTACTCACTGACGAGCTGACTGGTGTACGTGTTCAACCCGAAGAAGTCCGACGATCCCTTCACGACGGCGATCTCTTCCTCCGTGAACTCTGGGAGGCGGTCGCCTATCATCTCCTTCACGACGGAGGGGTAGTGACCTTTATATATAGGATCCTAGAAACGTGTTAGGTAGTGCAGTGTTCGTTGCTCGTCGTGCATACAGCAAATCTGCCTAGAGCAGCCTATCAGTATGAATCCCGAGAGCGTCAGGGAGAGTAACTTGCCGACTTTGAATGCCAGACCGCGTTTGGCAGCAGCGACATCTGGAATGGAAGATCACTCAGGCGATTCTCCGCTGCGATGAAGGAGACACTTATGTACTCTCGGGAGAGTCGTCATAGGGTATCTGCCAATGACAATCCAGGGTGATACCGATCTCGCCCCCCTGTTCTAGCTTGAACTCTTCTCTGTACGCTTTGACCGCGTACGCGTGCGCGAGTATGAGGTTGTGAGCGACACTGGTGGTGAGATAAGCCGTTGTTCAGTCGGGACGGTGCGTGATATAACCACACGCACATCCAGTGCTCGGTATTGCTCTTGTGACCCGGAGCGAACTCTCCGGATCCATACCCTAAGACGGAGACGCACCACGGCTCGTTGTGGGTGATCCTAGGACAATGATCAGCTCGAACGCGTATCTATCTCGACAAATGAAAATCAAGCCATGTGCGTACCAGTCCTTCACCAAGTGACCGAAGTACCTGAAGCAAGTCTGCAACGAAGCGTCATTGGAATCCCGACGTTGGGTTGATGGGTCCGTTACGAACCCTCGCGTAGTTCACGTAGTCCGCCACAATCTCTTCTTTATTGAGCCAGCCTCCATAGCGATCGTGAAGGGCCTGAGGAAGATCCCAGTGATACAGCGTCTACCCCGCGTAGAGACACAAATCGCCTCCTTAGAGAATACGCATGCGCGAACATAGGCGACTCCATGCTTACCACCACCGGCTTGATATGGTTCTTGAGCAACGTCTCGATGAACACAATATAGTGCTCGATACCAGCCGGGTTGATCGGGTCCTCGCGCCCACCCTTGGGGATGATTCTGCTCCACGAGATCGAGAATCGGTATGCCTTCGCACCCGAGAAGCGAAGCAGCGCAACGTCCTCGCCCCAGCGGCGGTACGAGTCGCACGCGAACGTCGCCCGTCGAGCCGTCCTTGATCTTGCCTGGCGTGTGCGAGAACGTGTCCCAGATGGAGGGCAGGCGGCCGTCGGCGGCGGGCGAGCCCTCAATCTGGTAGCTCGCTGGGGTGAGGGGTAAGCACGTAGTTGTGGGATGAGAGTACGGGGAGCGTGCAGGTGTCGGGGACTCACCGGTAGCGTAGCCCCAGAGGAAGTCTTTCGGCAGCTTTCCCGACATAGCGGTTCACAACTCGAGATCCTTCGCTGGTGTAGTGCTAGCAGCAAGCGGGTTCTCTGAGGCAGGAGTTGCACCCAGCAGATGCACGGTGTACTTATAGGCAACAGCACGGTCGGGGAAACTTCGGAAGGGCAGGGTTTGCCTGAGCACCCCTCATGACGCCTTGGACCTACATCTGAATGAACGAGGCAGGATTATAGAAACTCACTGGGAATTGGAAGTCAGTAGTGTGCACTCGGCTAGTGCATGTCCGTGCCGACTTTCACAGCTGTGGTTCTGACTTGCGACGGATTTGCATTTTCAAAACGCTGTGCCTCAAAGTTCCTTCTTCATCGGGGCTGACATGGAGGGAAGAGCTCGGTGGCAGCACACACATGCTTCTGTACGGAGCCAGTGATACGAATACAAGGCTGATAGTGAGTCTACTATAGATACATCGTCCAACTCTCTCTGACATAAACGCGCACGTGAGCTAAATGCGCTCCAGGAATTGCAGAGGGATTCCTGACTTGCCTGATCAACGATTGCTGAATAGCACCCAACGAATGCCCCTCATACAATTCCTGCATTCCCGGCTTGGGCTTTGGTGGCCTCTTGCGAACAGTCGGAGGGGCTACATGGCCTGCGCAAACGCGACGATCTGAATACCGAACCAGGCTTTGCGGCACGTCAGCTAGCGGTATACTGACCCTCCACACGATTCGTAGCACCCTCCCCTCCCTGGGCGATAGCTTCTCGTCGCTCGCGTTCCTTCTTCTCGCGCAGCTGCTTCTCGAGCTGCTCGAAAGCACTGAGGATGACGTCCGGGCGCGCAGAAGGTTCCGGAGGAGGCTGGTTGCGCCGAATGTCTGGTGGCCATTCGTCTTCCGGCACTCCCATTTTGTCAAGGTTGGCGCGAATGTTATCGACGGCCTGAATGTAGTCGTGTCGAGCTTCGTCATAGAGATCGTATACGCAGACTGCGCATCCAGACATGCAGCATTCTGCCATCGTGTAGGGATGAATATCGCTAAAGTGACTGAAGACATAGGTAGGCTAACCGTCGTCTGCAGGAGGCTTTGGCGGGTCGGGTATAACGAAAGCCTTTGAATATCCGTTGCTGCTTCCTACCCACATTCGTGCTCGTCTGCAGGGTGTGCTCCTCTTCGGTGTATGGAGCCTGCTCCTGCGAACTCTGGTGCTGCTGCTCTAGCAGGTCGAGAATATGTCGACCGATTTCTGTCTTTCCTCGGACGGCGCGTTCAAGGCGGTCATGTCGCTGGGAGAGGTCTTGCCCGCCGCGTTCGGGCCACTTCAGCTGTGAGAGTTGCTGGGTATCGACGGGTGGAGAGACGGCGGGTGAGTCCTCGGTGTCGCTGAGAGGTCCAGCGGTTGTCAGAGCCCGTATGGATGCGCTATGACCACCAAGACATCGGAGAAGGGTAACGCTGTGGTCGGAATGTCGGGTGAGGGGTCGAGATAGTCGTGCGAGGGACATTCACGGTGTCAACGTCGAGCATGGTCGAAGACGCTCTGCAGTGTGAATTGCTAATTACTGAGGACGTCACTCGGCCGACAGTGGGTATACCGGGCGTCCGCTTTGGAAGGTCGTTCCCACACTGCTGATATACGCGTGCTCCTGTATACGGCTTGGCTTCGCACCTGCACTCATTGCCAGTGGCGGCAGCAGCCATGGCGTCCTCCTCATCATCACAAGCCGACATCGCGCTCAAGACGTTCTCGCTCGCGAATGACATCAAGGAGCTCAGCGCGCAAGACGAGATCTTCAGGTTCGATCCGCAGGAGAACAAGCGGATAAACAACGACAGGCCATGGGCACGCGAGTGAGTATCCCGTCCCAAGCCCCAGAACACATGCGCGGAGAGTGTCTCTGCAGGACAACAGACTCGGACGCTGACAGGAGGACCTTGTCGCAGCCCCCACTACTTCAAAGTGTGCAAGATCTCTGCTGTGGCGCTCATTAAGATGGTGCGCACCTCCTCCGCCGGACTGTCCTCGCTTTCCTGCTGAGCCTTCCCCTGCAGGCGATACACGCACGATCGGGTGTACCTTATGAGATTATGGGAATCATGCAGGGCAAGGTCGTGGGGAACGCCCTCGTCGTCGTCGACTCGTTCGCGCTCCCAGTACAAGGCACGGAAACGCGCGTCAACGCCCAGAACGAGGCGAACGAGTACATGGTCCAGTACGTCCAGGGTAGCGAGCGCGTGCGTGTTCCGTATACATCCTCAGCTCATCTGATTGTGCTGACATGACGCCGCAGGTCTCGCGCCTGGAGAACGCCATCGGCTGGTACCACTCGCATCCCGGCTACGGCTGCTGGCTCTCGGGTATCGACGTGAACACGCAGATGCAGAACCAGAAGTTCCAGGATCCGTTCGTCGCCGTCGTCATCGACCCGAACCGCACGATCTCCGCCGGTAAGGTCGACATCGGCGCGTTTCCGCACGTACCCCGAGGGCTACACCCCGCCCGACGCGGGCGGGAGCGAGTACCAGAGCATCCCGCTGAGCAAGATCGAGGACTTCGGCGTGCACGCGAACCAGTATTACCCGCTCGACGTGCAGATATTCAAGTCGTCGCTGGACGCGGAGCTCCTCGGGCTGCTGTGGAACAAGTACTGGGTGAACACCCTCAGTCAGAGCGCGCTCATCTCGGTACGTGTCCGTCGCCTTGTGCCATGACGCTGTTGTTGATCTGTCATCAGAATCGCGCGTATGCGGCATCGCAACTGGCAGACTTGCACCAGAAGTTGACGAAGGCGCAAACCTCAATACCCAGCACGCGTGCGCCACAGCCTATCGTAGGTCGATGAGAAGGCCGTAATCAAGGTAGGTTACTCCCCTCTCGTATGCGACACCCTTATGAACCAAAACCCGCGTTTCAGAACAAGGAGGACAAGAAGAAGGACGACTCGGCTCTCTTCAAAGCGGTCAAAGATAGGTCGGTGTTGACTTTGTACTCGCTCCTCACGTGTCTTCGAAGCTAACCCATCCTCGCGTGAACAGCGACAAGATCGCAGCAGAAGCCCAGCACGGGCTCATCGCGCAGGTCCTCAAGGACGTCATCTTCTCGTCTCGTCTCAGCAACGGCGCTCCCCATGTTCATGCGTCGTCGAGTGTCGGGGACGTCGTCGACACCACAATGGCCATCGGCTAAACTTGTGACGGGTGGGAAGCAAGGGAGGTTCTTGGATCTGTGTACGTTTCGCCGTTTTGTAACAAGTACTGTCGCTGCGCTGTCCTTCGCAAGTAGAGTCTCAATGTACAGTATTACATGCACGATACCACGTCTTGCCACGACGCAGCAGTACCGGATGGCTCGAGTCTACCAACATGACAGATCTTGCCAAGATGCCAGGAATTAAAGGTGCTACACATACATGCGGATTACAGTGAGCCGAGTCCGATCGTCATCATCATGCGCTCGCAATGCCTCTCCGTTTGCTACAACCTCACGACTCCTCGCGCTCATATCTCCTCCTCGGTGTCCCACCCGCCTCCATCGTCGCCGCTGCCGTCCTGCGGCCCCCTCATGCTCAGCCACGGCGCCGCGCTGCTGACGCTGCTAATCGAGAACCCGTCCACCTCGACCGACCCCGCGCTCCCCGCGCCGTCCGAGCTCGAGCCGTCGTCGTCGTCGGACCCGCCGCCGACGCTCCGCCGCCGGCCCCCGCCGCCGACTCCGCCGTCCTCGCTCCGTTCTGAGGCACTTGAGGGCGTCGGCGGGGCGAGGGCGGAGAGGATGGCTGCTCCCGGGCGCGGGCGCTTGGACGGGGGCTGGGAGTGCATGGAGGGTATGATGACCGGCTCGGCTTTGATGGGCGGAGGGAAGTCGACGACGGCGGGACGGCGGGAGGGCCGCCGCTCTGGTCGCGCGTCCTCGTCGTATTCACGCGCGTCGCGGGCGTTCTCCTTGTCCTCCGCCTTCACCCTCTCCTTGCCATCGCTCTCACTGTTCTCTCCCTCTTCTTCCTCCCCGCCCTCCGCCTTCGTCTCCGCCTCCGCCTCCGCCTCGCCCTCCTCCTCTCCATCACTCATCTCGCTCAGCCCCCGACTCACCTGCCGCTCGATCTTCTCCGACGCCCGCCTCACGCGCCGCCGGAGCGCAGGATGTGCCGGAACGGAGTCTGCAGCGGCAGCTCGATCATGTACCGCCTGTTCTCCGCCGCGTCCTCGTCCTCAGTCCTCGTCCTCTCCCGCCTCGCCCCTTCCTTGCCAGAGCCCGAGGCATAACCGGGCTCGCCGTCGGTGTCGTCAGTCCAGACGTCGCAGTCGGAGGGGAAGACGATCGGGAGCGTGCTCGGGCTGGAGGGTGGGGAGCGCGTCTGCGTCTGTGCCCGTGGCGTCGTCGTGACTCGGCACGAGCACGTCGCGCTCTCGGCCTGCGTATTCGTACTGTCGCCCATAGACGTGCAGTGCCGTGAGGACGGGGACGCAGCGGCGAAGACATGCCAGTCGCCCTGCATTGGCCGCGCTCTCCGAGCGGACGGCGCTGTGCCAGCCCTCGCCTCCCGCGCACTCGCGCGGGAACTGGGTTTCGAATTGGGATTGGAGACGCGCCGCATCGCGCGCTCCCTCGCCGCCTCCCGCTTCAGGAACCGCTCGAAGGCGCGATGGGCATTCCACCGCTCGAGCTGCTCCTCGCTCGCGTCCTCGTGGCGGGCGCAAATCCGGGACCTCCTCCCCATCATTTATCGGCGGGGGTTCCTCCGCGCGTTTGCGTTTGCGAGCGCTGGATGAAGAGGACGATGAGGACGACCAGCCTGAGCCAGAGCCCGAGGCTGAGCCGGAGTCAGAGTGAGACGTGTGGGAGGAGCTGTCGGGGTCGCGTTTACGCCGTCGCTTTGGGGTGCAGAAACATTGGCTTTGCTGGGCGGAGCAGAAGACGATGCCGGTGGAGAGGGTGCGACAGTTGGCCATGCGCACGGCGCCCGCCGTGCCTCCGTGTGCAGCGAAGACATGCGGAGTGTTCCCGATGCCTTTGCGGGGTGGCACGCGGGACTGGTTGGCTGTGATGTGAATAGCGGTTGTCGCCGTATGATGCTGCACGATGGGCGATTGAGTATTTGCATTGATGAAAGCATGGAGAGTCACGTACATAGATGATGCCTTTCTTGAGGTCCGGGCCCTCAGACCATACGTTGGAGAGGAGGTAGTCGTCTTCTGCCTCCCATACCCAGCCATCGTCGTCGTCTACGTCGCCGGTCATGAACACGTTCTCGTCATCCACGGCGATCTCATCCGGAAACAGCTTGCGCTCGCGTGTGCTCGACAGCCTCGCATACAACGTCCCTGTGCCCGCCTTGATGACTCCAGGACGATACTTGTTCGCGTACAGCTTGATGTTCTCGAAGACTTCAAAGAGATGTCCCTCGCTTTCCGCTGACTCCTGCGCATCCTTTGATGTAGAGGCTCTCAAGCTAGCTCCAGTATCCTTGCGCGCTGTCACAGCGGCAGCACCCTTCGGACGGCGTACCCTCAGCCGGGCGTCGCTTGCGAAAGAGAAAGAGGAGCAGCATGTGCAGAAGCCGGAAGGAGTAGTTCAAAGGGACCTGCACGATACGATACGGCAATTCAGGCGGCATTACTCTGCGTGAGCTCAGCCGTCTCCGACGCGCAGACGCAGCAGTCGACACGATCTGCATGCGGAGGACGATATGCTTGCTGAATCCGGTTGGTCGAGGAAGCGTGAGCGCGCGTAGGGCGCGATTGAGCCCGAAGGGATTCGAAGGCGAGTCGTGAGGAACGGAGAGAGCGAAAGGAGAGCGAAAGTATGGGAGGGTGTATGGGGTGGAGAGCGGGGTTGTGTGGATGGTCCCAGGAGATGAGCCTGCGGGTGCGGCGGGAGAAGAGGAGGTGAGGACGCGACGCTTGCTGGCTGGAAGAGGGGGCGAGGAGGAATCGGGCGTGTCGAACGCATCCCGAGGTCGTTTCAGCATCGTAACAACAGCAAAGTCGGACAGTGGTTTGTCTGATAGACGCGATATGTTCCCCGAGCGTTGAGAGCGAGCGTGCTTAGGCGAGGAAGAGACGATCCTCGCGATCCTCAGAAGCCGGCGCTTTATCAGGACGCCTCCCATTTCCCTCGCGTCAACACATCATGTGACCGCGTATCCCTCCATTGAGCGCCCTTTCTCCGTTCTCCATCCCCTCTTTCCTCCATTGCCTTCTGCTTGTGGCCTTCAGTGGCCCAGTGGCGGGCTATTGGGCTCGGGACATGGAGAAGGTGCGCAGCTCCATGCAGTACGGGTGGAGGGACAGGACGAGATCAGAAGAGTATGCAGTATAGAGCAGGTATAGTACAGCACAGCAGACAATCCATCGTCCTTAGATTTCGTAGGCAAAGAATGCAGGATAACTATTACACCTGCGCATCACCAGCAACATCCGCCAGGATATCCGTCAACACGCCCGCGAGCCTCACGCCTCCCATCGCCAACAGCCGCTCCACCACCCAGCGATTCGCCAGCTTCCCCGCATACTCGGGCGAGTCAAGCTCAAGCAGCTCCGGGTGCCTCGGCGTGCGCGCATCCTCGCCCTCCTCAGACAATCCCATCGCCTCCTCCGTCTCCCGCTGCTTCACATCCACACCGCCCATCAAGCTCTCGTCCCCGTACTCCACGACGTCGTACGGCACCGCATGCCACCCGCGCACCTCGCTCTCCTCGCCCTCGTGTTCGCCCGGCGCATCGAGCCCGTGCGGCCAGATCGGGAGCTCCGCGTCGCAGTTGAGCGCGTGCACGTCGCGCGCCCACGCGTACGGGCACATCCTCGCGTCGTCCCACCGCTTCTCCGTCCCCGCGGGCGTCGTCAGCCCCAGCGCCGCGGAGAAGTTGAAGTCGAGCAGCGCCTGCAGGCGCGGCGCGCCCAAGAGGCCGATGTCGACGCCGAGGGCGCGCAGCGTGTGTTCGAGGGCTTGGCCGACGGGAGTGCGGGGCGTCCACTGCGAGGACGGCGAGGACTGCAGGTCGGGAGAGGGCGCGGGGCAGTCGAGCCAGGCGTCGCTCTCGTCGGCGAACCTACCGCCGTCGGTGAGGCCTTCGTGCATGATCCGGCGGATGTATGGGTCGTAGATCGCACCCCGGAGGTGGGGCTCAACGAGTGCGCCTTCGGAGCCGGAGAGTGGCACGGTGTAGTTGCGGGGTGTTAGACGGACGCCTTGGGCGATAAGTAGGCCGTCCCAGACGTGGTGGAAATCTGCAAGCGATCACGGTCAGTCTCTTCGTTTCTAATCGCAAGCATGCGGGAGACGCTACGTACTCGACACTCTGCCATTCCACGCGACGCGCACGCCGTTCCCGCCTTTGTCTCTCCCACACAGGTGCAGCGGCTGGTGCATCTCGCCCACCCAGTGCACCAAGAATTTGAGCGCCTCCTCCGCATCGCCCACCGCGCGCTCGCCCTTCGCGTAGTCTCTCAGCACATTCGTCACGTTCCCCAGCGCAGCGAGGATGTTTGCCGTCGGGCGTCCCATCCACCCGTTCGGACCGGGGAACTGGCAGCTATGCGGGGGCGCGTCGTCGACGGAGTTGATGTAGTGCATGGGCGCGGTGTAGCGGTACTCGGGGCGCGTGCGGATGGCGTCGGCCCAGGTGGAGATGGGCGCGAGGTGGCAGGGCGGGGCCGCCGCATCCTTGGGGGAATCAGAGAGGTTGAGAGAGGGATGGAGGATGTCGCAGACGAGGGAGAGGACGGGCTTGGGAAGATGGATTTGGGCTATGGTAGCGATGATTTCGTGTCCCACTGCGGCCCAGGCGTGCACCGCAGGGAGCGCAGCGCAGGAGGAGAGAAGGGCGACGGACAGAGGCAAGGTGCGCATGATGTGTCCAGTTGATGTGGGGGAATGCACTCGTTGTCTTTGATCACGGTCGACAGGTAGGCTTGATATACTCTTCGAGACCAGACAAGCTCCACTGAGCAGGACAAGAGGATGCGGAGCGAGTGTGGGGGATCTCTAGGGCGACACGACGGCGAAGACGGCCGAATATAACGAACGCAGGTTGCGAGGACGCCGCAAGCTGAAAAGACAATGCCTAGATCGCTGTCAAGCACCAATTACTGAGCAAGAAGATGAAATAGCTCGTGTGTGCTGCGGTGAGGGTCTACAGTGAGACCGTACTAGATGTGTAGCACCTGAGGTCCTCGGGAGAGGGAGGAGAGAGCGGAGTGTTCTGGGAGCGGGGCGGGCTGTTCTGTCCGACTCGGTCCCCGCGGCCGCGTCTCTCTGATAAGATGAGAAACGCGGTCACGTGAGTACCTCGACGCCGTCTCACCCACTTCAGCTATTCACCAATGCCATCCAGGAGCTAGGACCTTCCATACCAAAGGGAATCCTGAGCTGCGTAAGCGAGACAACGGGCTTCTGCAGAGAGTCCTAAGGGCAAGTTTGTCTTACTACCACTACCAAACATCATGTTCGGCAGAAACTGCCATGAACACAACAAGCCTACTCCTCATTCCGTTCAACGGTACAGATCAGCTCAGACTCCATTGTGCAGGCTGGGTACCTCCAGTTTGCATGGATAATATTGTGACAAGATCTTGGCAGATCACGCGTTCATAGAGATGGAAATCAAGAAATGCATACTATCCGTCTAGTACGACATATAGTACATCGGCACAATCACAAACCCAGCGAAGCTCCCTGCCTCAAACACTAGCGAGAAAGTGGTTTTGAGAAGCACTCAAGCGTTGGCGTTCGGTGCCATGCACTGCGCGACCAGCGGCTGGTCCGGTCCACGTGCCGTCAGCGTTTTGTGTCGGGACCTTCGCTCAGGACGTAGCCGTTGTAGAAGTTCCCGGCGGCCCATCCGACGTAGCCCAAGAAGACTGAAGGGACGATTCGGTAAGCATTCATATACGATGATACTACTGAGCAGAATGCAGCTTACCATCAGAGTTCGCCTTCTGGAACTCGACCTGTTGGCACATGAACTCCTCGCAGGACGCGACATTACCGCCGCCCGTCTCGGTGTTGAACGCCTGGCGACCGTTGCAGCGCAGCCACTGGGCGAGCGGCGCCCACGCGTTGTCGATGTTATTCGTCGTGCACTCCGCGTTGGTACCACTACACACCCCGCCATCAGTACGACAAATTGCCATTCGGAGCAAGGAAGAGAGCGCACGAGTTGTCGAAGTCGAGGTACTTGTGGACGTCGAAGATCAGGCCGGTTATGCTCCCGTCAGGGTTGGTGACCTTGTTCAGAGCGTCGGCAGAGCCGTTCGAGACGAATGTCTCGGCTGAGGTCCAGTTGTTACCGGGGAGCAGAATTAGCTGCGACGTCGCCCTAAGGAACGTTACGATCAGTGAGTCCTGGGTAAGGCAGATGAGTGAGCTTACCCAGCATTGCGGATCGCAGTGACGGCCGCCTGGACACTCTCAGCCCACAAGTTGATGTCAGGAACGTCATGCGGCTCATTCATGCTACAGATAGATTGTGAGTACGGGAGTACATAGAGATCATTGAAATTCACTCACACTCCGAAGATGATCTTGTCGTTGTCGGCGTACTTCGCCGCAACACTGCTCCAGAGCGCAGCAAAGTCCTCGTTTGTCGGGCCGCCCTGTCCGATGATCTGCAGCCCGCGATCGTCAACACGGAGATCATTACGTCGCGGAAGCCCGGGAAATGCGTCCATACCTTGCCATTGAAGCGCGCGTAGTTGTGGATGTCGACGATGCAGGACGCGCCGGTGTCGAGGCACGCTTGAACGAGCGCGTCGTACTCGGTGAAGTTGTCCTCATCGATGTCTCCGTTTGCCGCGCCGTTGGTCAAGAATTGCCAGCCGACGGGCAGGCGGAAGACGTTGTACCCATCGTCCTCGACGAAGTGCTTCATCTGCCCAGCACCGTCCATGCCTGCACGTTGATGGTAAGCATCGAAGCGCAAGCCTCTCTGAAAGCATGCAGATCGAAACAGCTTACCGTAGTATTGAGTCAACGGCGGCCAGGCGCCGCTCGCAGAACAAGTCCCGTCAGTGCTGCATCCGAAGTCAAAGCCAGAGATGTTCACGCCTGCGAAGCGTAGCTTTCCCGGGTTGGCGGGCGGGCTGTTAGGAGCGCACGTCGAGGATGCAGTGGGCGCGGAGGCGGAGGTCGTCGCGGATGGTACACCGACAGTCGCGGTGCCGGGAACGCATTGGGAGTATGCTTCAATCGGAGCAAGGATCAGTTGCTGAGGGTTTGGACGACGATTTAGATGATCCGGAGTCTTACAGGGGTTGAGTTCAGTGCAGACTGCACCCGATTCACAGGTCGTCGCAGCCGGTCCAGCCCTTCAAGAGAACATTAGAGGCCGACAATTCAATCGCGAGCTGTACCTCTACTCACAGTACCGCCACCTGATAGCAAGTGAATTAGCTTGCCGATCACTGTCTCCGTGGAACATACAATACACTCACATTGGCTCCATACGGGGGCCTGCGCACGAACTGAGAGAGCGAGAGTGACAGCAGCGAGCAAGGCGGAGAACGTGGACTTCATGGCGACCGGGTCGAGTGCTAGAGCCTAGGGCAGACTTGCCTTCCTGCCCAAGCACGCTTATATGCGGGGACGCGGAAAGCGACCGGGCTACGGAAGTCGCCATGGTCGACTTCTACCGCGCCGAGGACACCAACGAGCACTTCCGGATCCGAGGTTCTTGGCCAGGTGTGCGCTGAATGCCGTAGTGCTTGACCATCGCTCGAACGGTCTACGTCACGATGCGAGAATCATAGGACGTCCGACAAGTGTCCGTGAACGGCAAGCGAGGTCACTCGACGACGACGTCGCTTTCGAAGAACCCGACAACGACATGAGTGGCGCCCCTTTGCGGTCACATGAGGAAGGCCGACTGTCGTGCAGGGCAACAGAGAGAATTGAAGACGCACGGTTGTTCTTCGCAGCATTTTCGGTATGTGAGGCCTCCTAGACTGCTGTGCTGTTATGAAGCTTTTCGCTCAGCAGATGCTCCTGCACTGTCTCAGTGATCTCAAAATGGACCAGCTATTCCTAGAATACGTATCAGCAGCCTCGCATTACAAGCGCCGTCACGGTCGGCGGTGGGGGGACGGGGCAGGATCCCTGACGGGCGGTTCAACATCTCGTAAACTTCGGAAGACCATACCTGGCAAGAGACATTCGAATGGATCTGGCAGAGCATTGATATAAGAGCGTGGTTTTCCGAGTCCAACCAATGACTGGCCAGGTGTTTGGACAGTCTCAAGTTCAGGCAATGCCGCAATGGTCGTGATGCTTGATAGGGTATGACGATCAATTGTATATATGGGACAATCCCTATATCTGCAGTCTCTAAGAGGAGGTCAGCCTAAACGGCAGCCGAATGCAGCGCACAGTGTCGCACCATCGCGTCGCAGCTCATAACTTCCCGTGTTCTGAACACTGACAACGAAGGTTCCCTTCAGCATCCAGCGCCCAAGTCGTGCCCGGTAGGCACATGTCCTCGTCGCGTTCCCAGCCATCTCTTCGGTAGTTAGCGAATAGCACGTCCCATTGCTTGACTAGCTCCCAGCGCCTCCGGCGTGCGCGCATGGAATCTGAGTGACGATATGCCCGTAGGAACGTCAGTAGTGGAAACATAGGATCGAAGAGCGGAAGTGCTGGTAACGGCAGCGTTGTTGGGTTCGGAGGAATAGGAGCGGGGACGTCCGTGAGGTTTCCCTTGAGACCTTCGTCCTCGTTGTCGGTGACTGGCTCCTCCACTGATCCGTCTTCGTCTTCTGAATCTGAGTAGCGCTCGGATGCGAACTCTTCGTCGGTAGTGCTGGACAGATCGCTCTCTTCAGTAACAATCGGAAGGGACATACTCCTCGTCTTCCTCGTCATCTTCCGAAAACTCCACCTCGGCGAAAGTAGGTGGTCGCGGTTGTGGTGGCATCCACGTCTCCATTGCTTCGCACGCAGCGAGCCACTCCTCCCGTAGGCTCGCGACAGGCATAATCCAGTGCAAAGGGCTGGATAGATTGGCCATGGCGTGACGAACGGTGAAGACGAGCGTGGTGCGATCTAGAACTCGAGTGTACAGGTCCTTGCAGGTCGATGCGAGTGAGAAAACGTCTGCGAGCTGGACGTGCTCCAGAAGCTCGGGAAGAAGTTCGTTCGGGAGCCGACAGATTGCAGCTTGTGGCTGAGGTGCGATGTTCGACACAACAGCGATAGGGTTTGGGTCGTAGGGCCCGGGCAGAGGTGCGCGTGGCCATCTGAGAAAAAATGAGTTCGATAACATACCATGAAGAGGAGCATACCAACTCACAAATCAGGGCGTACAAACATCCAGAATCTACAGTCTTTCAGCACGGCTGGAGTGAGGCGTTCATCACGAAGGCCCTCCTTCAAAGCCCGTAGAAGATGCTTGACGCCTCTACGCGGACCCAAGATGCAGTCCTGGTACTGGTCACCTTCATCGAACGCTTTCAGCGTGCCGCCATAATTGATG
This sequence comes from Trametes sanguinea, assembly GCA_008973685.1. Lineage (NCBI taxonomy): Eukaryota > Fungi > Basidiomycota > Agaricomycetes > Polyporales > Polyporaceae > Trametes > Trametes sanguinea. The sequence goes on from WAHA01000017.1 coordinate 1,163,055, forward strand.
CATGGAAGTGACCCCCTCCAGCTCAGCCGCCGGTCTTGACGGGTGCTGGCTATCTCGTAGAACTCGCCTGCGAAGTCCAGTGGTCTTCCATTTCGGCCATCGCGTGGAGGTAGCGGACAGTCGAGCCACTCCAGAAGGTACGTCCAGCATGCCGCGTGGATCCACAGGTTGCAGGAGTAAACCCAGGAGTCTTGCGCCCACAGACCGCAATCCGTGGTTTTGTTACGATCGACGACGCGTTCGCCGCGCTCTATTTTGACGGACTCGCCGAACAGCCCACCGCCGACAGACGAACGAACCCGTCGAACCTCGACGCCGTCCCCGGAAGGGTGAAGAGAGCGGCCGTGATGCCTGCAAAGCTGATATCCGCCGCTGCGATCGAAATGGCCAATCGCAATGGAGTCGTGGTCACATCCGTAGTCGACAGCCTCCCTGACAGTGTAGTTGGGAATCACGGTGTCAACGCTGCCAAGTTCGACAGCGAACACCTTGGCCTGGAGGATAGATGTGAGCTCATCCGCGCTGATATCGAGAGATCCTGGGAGGTTCAGTATTTCTTGCGCAATCTCCTCCGCGGCACGTCTCTGCTCGCTACCCCACCATGTAGGGCCGCAAGGTTCTCTGATGCCGCAGAGCAGGCAGACCTGGTCCGAGCCCATCTTCGTCGGGAGGCGGGAAGGAAAGGCGACTGCAAGTTGAGGTGAGTGCTAGCTCGGCCGCTATGTAGAAGACGAGCAGATGCTACTGGCAGTGCTGATGATCGATATCAACGAGCATCCGGCAAGAGACGGTCAGTTTGTGAATCACCAAGCCAAGAGTTGAAGTCATAACAGTGCACGGGTGATCACCGACAGATTCAGAGCTTAATCTGCCCATGAGACCGTGCATTGACTTGAGTTACAAGTAGAGCTCTTGAGCTGAAAGTTGCACTGCGTGGACGTCCTCTGGCAACTGTGAATGGTAACGCGGTAGAAGAAGACGTGGTTTGAAGGTCGGACAATGGTACAACCGTACAGGATAGATTCTCGGAGTTGGTGGTACAGTCACAAAGGCCAATGCTGCGAGCGCCTCCTTGCCTCCCCACGTTTACAGTACCGTGTAACAAGCTAGCGCTCACGCCAGAGTGGTAGTACTAAACATATTGATGCAGGAGTATCATCCACAACTTGAAGTCCAAATTATAGATGTCTGCGTCCTCAACTCTTGCTGAACGAATAGGATGACCGTTGCCGAGAAACTCACTCAGTACATCATGCATACATCTGGCCATTGCCAATACTAGTACTGGACCACGATGGTATCGCGCGGCTGTTTCAACACCGGTCATTCTACCACTTACGTCAGAAAGACACCTAACTCAACTTCTCCAAGTGCCTATATGAGCCCACTCAACCTCAAATATTAGCTATCGAGTAACATTTGTTCAGCCCATGACGCGCGCGGCTTGATGACACAATCAAACGGTTCAGGATACCTAGACACCACCGAGATTCCATGAGCAGCCGGGCTCGAAGTCTGGACTGAGAATGGCGACTTACGAGATTAAGCCATCGGAAGGTCTGATCTCCGGGCGTATTACCAAAGGCCTGCCATCGCCTTCCACCGGTGGAGATATACATAGGGTGTGCAGAACAGACGAGACGATCAAGAACAGCGATGCTTCAGCAAAATGCCTGCCGGGGCAGATCCTAAGCAGTCGGGAAGCGTGAGCTCGAGTTGTGAGGAACGCGCAGCCAATGAAACGCATACCTTCTCCCGTATCCGAATACATATTCTAAGGATCCAGAACATTAGGGTCCAACTTGCCGGCCTTCAGAAAGCGCTCAGGTTTGAAATCGAACGGATCGGGGTACACATGATGGTCGCGGGAGAAAGCCCTAGGGAGGATGCAAACATCAATATCGCTGTTGAACCATTTTGCGAGTGAATGGGGGCGATGGACGGAAACCCACCATACGTTCGGGATGACCAGTGTGCCCTTCGGTACGAGATACCCGCGGTACTTGTCGTCTGCGACGAGTCTGTGAGGAACGGCGAGAGGCAATACAGGATGCCACCGCAGGCATTCTTTGATTAAGGCTGAGACGTAGGGGAGAGCCTCTTGATCAGAGAAATCTGGAAGACGCTTTGAGCCAACCACGGAGTCAAGCTCCGCTTGGGCCTTCTTCTGAGCATCGGGAAACCCTGCCATAACCAGAAAGAAGGCTTGGATGGACGATAGAGTCTACAGGGTGCAGATATTAGCATTGGCGTAAGCACTGCATGGAACATGTGGCGGAGGATGGACAGCTCACTGTGTCTGCTCCAGCTACGAAGAGATCAATCATCAGCACGTTGCTGTAGCCATTCCACAGCAGAATTGCAAACCATGCTTACCAGCGTAAGCAGCGGCTACTGTATGCCTCGCGACTTTCTCCTCCATTGCACCCTCGTGACCACTCAGCTGACTGATATGATCCAGGAAGGCCGCAGTCATGGAGGCTGGTGCTGTGCCGTCGCGCTGTACCATCTATAGTAAGCATCGCTCTGAATCAGGCGACAGGAAAAGGGCATACAATGGCGGCGACTGCGTCGTCCCAAGGCACACGAACAAGATCACGCAGCATTGCTTTGGCCTGCTTTGCTTCGCGTTGGAACCCTGCTCCGGGAAACCATGCTGGGACGTATCGCAGGCTGGGAAACAGCTCCACTAGGTACTTGCCTGGCGCGAGCAAAACGTTGAACGCGGCAAGGCTATCTTCGGCAAGCTTCACAAACTCATCGTTCTCGTCCTTGATTTCTCTGCCGTATGCGATGCGGCTGATTGTCGCACCAAATAGACTACATCGCTCAAACGAATCAGCACAGATTGTCATCATGATGATAGGGATGCAGAAATATGCGACATACTGTCTTATATGCTCCGAAAACCCTTCCGGGGCCTTCAGCAGTTGGCAAAGGAAGTGGCCAACATGTGCGCGCTGTAGCGAGCGGTAGCCTGCGACGGCGTTGACGTTGAAGAACTGATGGAATGCACGCCTGTGTCGTCTCCACCACGGCCCATATCTGAGCACAGTTAACACCCATTCGAATCCGCCGCTGCATGGCAATCAGGTGTAATAACATTCGTAGCCGTGCCGAAGAGACATACAGCTCAACCATGGGCGTCGGTAGCCTGTCGGAGTACAGCGCTGACCGCTTCTCCAGGAGATCGACGGCCGTTGCATGTGAGCCTAGTACCAATATGGGCTGACCAAAGGCGTCGAGAAACACCAGATCACCTAATAGAGACACCCAAGTATCAGTCCAAACCCAGATAGAAGGGCAAACAGGAAATCCAACCGTAGTTCTCGCTGAGCTTTCGATACCCCGCCGCCAATTGCTTTGTGGGGACATCAAGCAGATTCCCGATGATTGGTAGTCCAGGAGGCCCGGGAGGAAGCTTAGTACGGGACCGTCGAGTCCTGATGAGATACCTCCACAGAAAGAGAGATATCACGGCCAGACATGCAATAGGACTGGGAACGCCTAAGATGTGAGCCATAGTGAGTGAAGACAATGCGAGAGTGTCTGTTGAACACGACTGGCTACCGCCTTGGGAGCCTATTATATAGATATGGGACCCTGCAACCTTGCGATGTATTGCTGTCGCATATCACCGGTGCGTGAGATTCCGCCTGCGTATCTCACGAGAGAATGTCAGAAACACTCACTCATGCTTGAGATATAGACGACAGCATCAATGGAACTAATGGTGAGATATTTCGGTCATGGAGCGGCAGCGCTTACGGGATGACATAGGTCACGGAATGGTTTAGCCGCAGTGAGTGCACCTGACGGTCGATAGTTAACGAGCCATGCATTCAACAGGACCCGGCAGGTGCGACGAACTGCGCAGCAAGTCCGTCGTGACCAAGTGAGCCACGACTGCGAGCACAATGCCAAGAAACGATAACGTCGCCGTGCCTCATTCATCCTCGCCTTGGATACCTGACAGCGAGCACGTACCGAACGTTCCAAGTACTACGTATGGATTTTCAGGGCTTCACAGCGATCTTCACCGCCGTTCTGCTACGCATCTTCTCCAGGACCTTATCAAAGTCCCCAACCGGGTACACATCCGTGACCTAGACGCGAGGGTTGAGCACTGACCAGCTGCATGGAAGGGACATACATACCAGACCCTTGACCCTGACCTTGCCGCTGTCAAGATAGGCGATGGCTCGAGGGAAGCAGAAGGTTTGTGCGAACGAGCCGATGATCTACAGGAACCCCGTTCAGCACGGAACCACATGCGACATGATCAACTATTCGCACCCGGATCTCGTCCACGAATATCTTCGAAGGAGACCAATGGACGAGCGAGTCGTTGCTGTAAACTCCATAAACCATCAAAGTGCCGCCCCTGCGCACGTAGTTTATGGCTTCGTTGGCAATCTTCTCGGATCCTGTGGCCTCAACCTGCAGATATGAGGATCAGTCACCGCAGAACATCACATCGCGAAACCAGATGCTACTGACTACCACATCGAACCCGTACGGGTTTTTCTTCTTAAGCTCTTCCCACTGAGCACTCGGATTTTCTCGATCGAGTTCGACATACTCGTCCGCGGTCTCCAGCTGCTTAGCGATATCCACCTTGATGCCCTTGTTCGCCGCGACAACGACGCGAGTCGCACCATTGAGTTTGAGTAACTGAGCGAGAATAAGACCGGTGGGTCCTGAGCCAATGATCAAAGCCTCCACGCCAACAGGGGCGTTAAGCTTGTCCATCCCGTGCACGGCGCATGCTGCTGGTTCCACAAGTGTAGCCTCCTCATCCGAGAGGTTATGGATCTTGTAAACCTTCTTCGCATCCCTAGAGAATGGCTCATCAATGCATGACAAAGGGTGGAAGGTGTTCCTGTGTACCGACATGGTCACGTATTCAGCGAACCCACCAGGAAGGCTGACGCCAACGCCCTTATAGTTCTCGCATAGAAGGGCCTGGCCTCTCCTGCAGTAGAAGCAGGATCCACACTAGAAGTTTCACGCTCAGGTTTTGGGGAATGCGTCTAGCATCGGCACTCACCAAGACACTGGGGTCGCCAACAACGCGGTCCCCGCGAACGAACCCAGTGACATCCTTGCCTACGTCTGCAATCTCGCCTACGATCTCATGTCCTGGAATGAGCTAGTGACAGCTTGGGTAAACTCATGTCAGAGCACAATTGGATTCGCTGAGACTAACAGGGAACGCCGCAATGAATTCGCCCTCATGCACATGTTGATCGGTGCCACATACGCCTGTGCAAATGGTGTTTGAAATCTTCGGATGACATTTACTTCATCGACTTACCGCAAGCCCTGACTGGTAAACGCGGCCGCGGTGGTGAGAAGCGAGCTCGACATCGATATCCAAGCAATTTACTAACCTTTCAGCAGGACCTTCACCATCGCCAATCTGGGGAATTGGCACCTTCCCGGACTTCGTAGTCTCGAGGCTGATAGTAGGATCGCAACGCGTGAGCTGCGAACCCCTATCCTACATACTGCATACCTTGTGATAGTAAACCGCTTTCATCATTCCGTTGTTGGACATGGCGCTTTCAAGAGGGTGTTTCAATGCGCGGCGAGGTGGTGAGGGGTAGATGTGGCAACGCCGGCATCAGGATTTGGGACTGGCGTTTTATCTCTGGGAGGTTGGAGCTCACGGACCGCCGATGGTAGATACCGGGATCCGATAAATTAGAAGTAGTCCGCATCCAATCTCATTGACCAGCCAAAGGAGATCGGAGTCGGAGGATCTGTGCAATGGCACCTCAAGATCACGTTGAATTTGAATGTGAATGTGAAAGTCTTTGCGTCGATGCCAGGGTGCTAGTCTTCGATGGACAGCCCTTGAAGAGCACGACAGAGGCAGAGCACAATTGTTGTCAAGACCGAGACTCTGCATATGCACGTCCGAGTCGCACCGGTTTCCGGAGGGACGGATGCCAAGTCACGGTGAGATACGATCGGTTTCAACGGCCCGAACGGCTCGGATAAGTTTGCTTGTAGGAGGCTAGTCGAAGGCGAGAGAAGTTGTTGCTTGCAAGGCTCACGCCAGTTTGTCGAGCCATGGTCAGCTCTTGTTAGCCTATGTATAAGGTGTAAAGAGACGCGACACTGACAGACGAGAGAGAGGTTGTGTTCGCGTGAGCGGCGCGACGCGACGCGTTGTTGTGAGTTGTTTGTCGACGATGTCATTGGCGGAAAAGGGAAACGAAAAGGGAAATTTGCGGACTTGAGTGGGCGCTTGAATGAGGTGCAGAGCTTGAGCTGCTTCTGCGACGACTGCACACTTTTGACGACCGGACAGACAAGTACTGGGACTTCGACCGCAGCTGCCATGACAAAGTACATCCTCGTCTCCGGTGGTGTCGTGAGCGGCATTGGCAAGGGCGTCATCGGTGCGCCTCCATCTCTGTGTGTACAGAACATGTATGTTCAAGCCACATTGCAGCTTCTTCTACTGGTCTGCTCCTCAAGACCACCGGTCTCAAAGTCACTGCAATCAAGATCGACCCGTACATGAACATCGATGCTGGGACGATGCGGCCACAGGAGCATGGTGAGATTCTCCTGCCAAGCGCCGTAAACCATACAATGTCTAAGAGTCGAGCCAGGCGAGGTGTATGTCCTGAACGACGGTGGCGAGGTCGATCTCGATCTCGGCAACTACGAACGCTATCTCAATGTCACTCTGAGTCGGGATAACAACATCACCACCGGCAAGATCTACCGAGAGGTCATTGAGAAGGAGGTGTGTGCCCTGTACATCGCGATCATGCACCTTCGACTCAAGAATGGTTGTCCGAGATAGCGCCGGGGAGATTACTTGGGCAAGACCGTCCAGGTATGATAGGATGCCATTCGCGCTTGCGCACCATCGCTCTGAACGTCGTGGGCCTAGATCGTCCCTCATGTCACGAACGCAATCCAAGATTGGATTGAGCGGGTGTCGAAGATCCCGGTAGACGAAACTGGCGAGGAGCCGGATGTCTGCATTGTCGAGGTACGTCTGCCGCAGTCTGTGGTCATAATGTCACGGGCTTACTGTGCTGCAGTTGGGTGGTACCGTCGGAGACATCGAGTCTGCCCCCTTCGTCGAAGCAATGCGCCAATTCCAGTTCCGTGTTGGCCACGAGAACTTCGCGCTCATTCACGTCTCCCTTGTTCCCGATATGCACGGTGAGCAGAAGACGAAGCCCACCCAAACAACCGTCCACGCCCTCCGCGGTCTGGGTCTCCTCCCCGACCTGGTCAGCACACCTTATGAGCGTTTTAACTTGCAGAATCCTGACCATAACGATTGCACAGATCGCATGCCGACTCATCGTCCAGAAGCCTCTCGAGCCCGCCACTAAGTCGAAGATCTCCATGTTCTGTCACGTCTCGCCCGAACAGGTCGTCGGTGTTCACGACGTCTCCTCCGTTTACCATGTTCCTCTCCTGCTCCAGTCCCAGGGTATCATCCAGTACCTGCAAAAGCGCCTCAACCTTGCCAGCATCAAGATCACTCCTCAAATGCAGGAGAGAGGACGATCATTAGAGCTGCGATGGCGCGAGCTGACGAAGAGGTAAGTCAAAGTGGTAGGATCTGGAGGTTGCCCCAGTTGCTGAGGAGACCACAGGCAAGAACGCCTCTTGGACGACGTGACAATTGCGCTGGTGGGCAAGTACACCGATATGCAGGATTCCTACATGTCGGTGGTCAAGTCTCTTGAGCACTCGGCCTTCCGGTGTAACAGGAAACTCAAACTCAAGGTTTGTCCATGTTCTTCCCAGTCGTCATGATATTGTACAATGCTTACATCGGTCCCAGTGGGTTGATGCCTCGGACCTTGAGCCAGAAGCACAACACGCCAACCCTGCCAAGTACCATGACGCCTGGCGGGCAGTGGTCTCTGCGAAGTACGCGCGCTCTACCTCCTAACAAACACCGCAGACTGACATTCCGTGCCAGCGGTATCCTCGTCCCTGGTGGCTTCGGCACCCGTGGCTCCGAGGGCATGATGCTCGCTATCAAGTGGGCGCGCGAGCAGAAGATCCCCTTCCTCGGCATCTGCTTCGGCTTCCAGCTCGCGGTCGTCGAGTGGGCGCGGAACGTGTGCGGCATGGCAGGCGCGACGTCCGCCGAGTTCGACCCGTCCGCGCCCGAGCCGATCATCGTGTTCATGCCCGAGGTGTCGAAGACGCACATGGGCGGCACGATGCGCCTCGGCCTGCGCCCGACGGTGTTCGAGGACGGCAGCGAGGCGTGGTCGAAGGTGCGCAAGCTGTACGGCGGCGCGGGCAAGATCTGGGAGCGCCATCGGCACCGGTACGAGGTCAACCCGGCGCTCATCGAGCGCCTCACGAAGAGCGGGATGCGCTTCGTGGGCAAGGACGAGCGCGGGGAGCGCATGCAGGTCCTCGAGCTTCCTGGTACGTCCCCCTTCCTTGTAGCTCCCCTCCTCTTCCGTCAACTGAGGACGTCTGTGTGTGACAGACCACCCGTACTTTGTCGGCTTCCAGGCGCACCCCGAGTTCTGCACGCGCCCTCTGAACCCGTCCCCTCCGTTCCTCGGCCTCGTCGCCGCGGCGTCCGGCCAGCAGGTCATCGAAGAGCAGCTCCAGGTCCAGCTGCAGTCCTTCAAGCCTCCGCATCCCGAGGGCGCGATGGTCGACGAGGCTTCGCTCCGCCACGACGAGCCGCGTCCCCAGGGCGAGGAGGTCATCCTCAACTCCGAGCAGTGAACGCTCCAACGCGGGGCTCGTCCTTGGGTCTTGGGAGCGTGAGAGGTGTGTTCGTGAGAGTGAGTTTGTGTACGCTATAGGGAGGGGGACGGGGCGCGAAAGAGCGTTATCTTACACATATAGCCGTAGATAGTCTAGAAAAACTGCCCGCCGCGGCAGACAAGTGTAGAGTTACATGGTACAGACCACTCTTCTGTCGCTTTGCTCATCAATGGGATACATGCTATCGCTCCGTTCGGCCAGGACCCCTGACGCACTGCCATAGTAGGGCCAACATGACGCGCCTCAGATTCATAGAGCGAGAGCGGACAACAACGTTGACAACATTGCATTACGACGGAACATGCGACGGATACATACAATACAACTGTACACACGGAATCCTGATAGTCTGGACAGACTCTAGGATATAAACGTTCATTCTGGACGGACGACCATCGATATAACCACCAAAAGCCAAGAGTATCGCACAAAACGCCGGGTATCCGACACCGTCGACACCAGAACCAGGCCTCACCGCGACCACACACGCACGCTCCGCTCAGTACTGTATCTCAGCAACGCGGGGCTTGTCCGGGCTCGCGCCCAGCTTCTCGATCACCTCCTCGACGCCCTTCTCCGCCCGCGCGAGCGCGAACCCATGGTCCGGGCTCTCATGCCCCGCAATCACGCGCGCCTGTGCGCTCCCGCCATTCCTGGCATGCTCAACAACGACCTTGCACGTCCCCTCCAGCGTCGTCACGCGGCCATTGTACCCGAGCCCGCCCGCGGCGGGGTCCGCGCGCGCGCGCGTGTCGTCGAACACGAGGTGCACCTGCGTGAGCGCCCACATCGACGGCTGGAGGTACACGATGTCGCCCGAGAGCGCGGGGACGAGCTTCGCGAGCGCGGAGAACGGCGCAGGGGCGCGCAGGAGCGCGTGCCGTGCGAGGTAGTACGTCTCGACGAGCGTCGCGAGCCCGAGCATCGCGGTGGGGGAGAGGTGCTGGAACGTGCAGTCGCCCTTGGTTAGCTGCGTGAGCGCACTGTAGATCTCGCCGTACGTGGGTGGGGGGCCCGCATCCGCGACGCAGAACGCCTGCCCGCCGATGTCGGGGTTCGTCGTCGCCGCGCCGCGCTCAAGGTCGATGAGGCGCTCCTCGTAACGCAGGTGCGCGAGCGAGCAATTCTCGACGTAGATGAACGACTGGAGGATGTTCGAGATCCAGGTCATGTTCGTCTTGCGAATGAGGTACGCGCCAACGAGCAGGTCCCCGCCAGGTCCGTATATGCCGTTCCCGGGGCGAATGCAACCCGTGCGAAGCACGCCCTCGCCCGAGGGCGACTTGTCTGCCGCGCGCACGAACAGCTCCGCCTTGCGCTTCGACACGGCGTAGTTCGAGAAGTAGTCCTCGTGCCGCGTCGGCACCTGCGCGTCGTCATCCCCGATCTCCTGCACGAAGAACTTTGGCTCAGACTCCCAGGGCCAGAGCCAGAACCGCGAGCGGCGGACAGAGACGGATCCCGAGGACGTGTACACCAGCGTCCGCGCGCCTACCTTGCGCGCGGCGTCCACGATGTTCTGCGTGCCCTGCACGTTCACGCGATCCGAGTACCCCTGCAGCTTCGGGTCGCGCTCGTAGAACCGGATGATGGCCGCCGTGTGGAAGACCGTGAGCGGCGGCTCGGGCTCGCCGTCGAGCGTGGCGTTAGGCCATGGTTTGCGGAATGCCGCTTCGACGGCGACAGCGTCGGAGACGTCGACTTGACAAAAGTCGACCTCGGCGGCGGGCCCTTCGAGTAGGTCTTGGCGCACGGGTCGACGGATGTCGAGGATGCGAATCCGACGCGGGTCTTCGCCGCGTGCGATGAGGTGCAGGACGATCCATCCGCCCAGGAAGCCAGCCTGTGCAAGACATCATTCAGCACACGAGTTCCACACCTTCCTCGCAAAAGGTCAGCCGAAGGCTATCAGTACGCTCGATGCCAGCCTTCGGGTGCTGAGCACCAATTTGCCGAATATGACGAGAGGTACAAACAACCAGTGCTGGCAAGGATACATATATGATATCACTCACCCCGCCAATCACGATATACCTCCTCCCCGTCTTTGGCGGGAGCTCCTCGGGCCTGAACAGCGACGCCATGGGCCCGTTCACGCCCTCCCCTGCCGCCGCCTGCGCGATGTCTTCCGGGGCCCAGCGGCGGGGCGAGAACGCGGTCGCAGCGGGCGGGAGGCGCGTGAGCTTCGCGTCATTGGCGCGCACGTAGAGGTAGAAGAGGAGCGGGAGCCCGGCGGCGAGCGAGAGCCACAGCGAGAGACTCATTTCTCTCCCGGGGCTTGTGCGTAGGGGAGAGGCGGTGTGTTGACGTTGGGAGCGGGAGGAGGGGAGACGGTGGTGGTGGAGGAAGAGGGAGGAGTTAAATGAAGGGAGGAGATGGGAGCGCCCTGGAGAAGGCTAGTTCCGTGCGCGGCGCTGGGCTGCGAAGAGAAGATCGAATGTCCGAAGAAACTCAGAGCTCTCTGTACGCGGACATGGACGCGGTACTAACCCCGCCAATGGCACATACATACCGTAGGGAACACTGGGCGCAGTGCAGGAATGATAGATACCACCACACAATACAGTCCTCGCTCTTTCCCGTACTTACGATTCAACTGGTCCTCTGCACGCGGGCGCTTTCTTGATGTCACCGTTATGCACTTCGAATTCGAGGCCAGGTTTTGCGCATTGTAGACGAGTACAGACACCCTCGTGCATGAACCACTGTCAGAACGTTCAGAGTAAACAAATATGATTACCTATGAAGTTTCGTGGTGATCGGAATACATACGCAGTAAGCCGAGGATGAACACGGTATGCCGTGACATTTCCCAAATATCTATCTCACTCAATGATCCCCCCACCGCGCCCACGACGCTCGCAACACCCTCTCACGGCATCCAAATCCTCAGCTTACCCTCCTCGGGACGCTCACACCGACAATCACCACCGATCGTCAAGGCCGACAGCAAACATACAATCCCTCACGCGCGGAAGACACGGAGACACCCACGAGCGGAGGCTTCATCCCATTGCGGCACTACAGTACATCGTAGCATATCCCAATTAGATACCGACCTTGCACAACACTCAGATAGCCCGCGCACTCTTCATCACGCAGGCCGCGGCGGCGGCGGAGCAGGGTCACTCGGAGGGGGCGCAGAGCCCGGTGCCGACGGAGTCGGTGTGGTCCCAGTCGCGCCTGCAGTGTAACCTGCCTGTGCGTAGTACTGCGCGTATTGCTGCGCCTGTTGCGCCTGCCACTCCTTAAACTGCGGTGAGTTGACATCGTAGCCGTACGCAGCCCTGAATGACACAAAGTGAGCGCGGGTTTGACATAGCAGAGACCAAGCGAACTGACCAGTATGCCGCGTACGCGTCCATGTCCGTGGCCGCGGGGGCCGCACCAGCCTGGCCGGCTGTGGGAGCCCCCGCGGGAGGTGCAGGCGCGCTGCCATCTGGCGGTGGAGGAGGTTGTTCACCAGGCGGCGGGGGAGGCGGCGCGCTACCCGGCTGCGGCGGTGCGTATCCCTAGAACACAAGAGCGAAAGCGTGTGAGCGATTTACACCATATGAGTATACAGACCGGAATCGTGCAGAAGGGGCAACTTGGGTGCCGTAAAAGACTAGCACGGAGAGGAGGAGGACATGAGTGGAGCATACATACACCGTAAGCACTGTAAGCAGCGTACTGGACTTGGGCTTGATGTAGCTCCATTTGCTGCTGCTGCAGGAGCGTCTTCATCTTCGCGTGTTCGGCGCGTACCACCTCGAGCAGATCCTCGGTAAGCGCCTTGGCGCGCTGCACCTGCTGCTCATCCGGACCGCTGGGATATGGTGTAAACCACTGACGCCGTGTCGGAAACGGTGCGCTACGTACGTGACGTGGATGAACATAGGCTCGTCATGCTCATGGCCTGTCTCCTGATCGACAAAGCCAGAGCCCTGACCCTTGATTTGCACACGAGTACCTGTCTCCTGTTGGATGTATTTTACGAACATACCCTGCGAGTAGCGGTCCATGAGCATGAAAGCCCTGTCATCATGCGAGGACGAACATACCTGCGGCCCGACCACCTTTGCGCGAACGTTGAAGTTCCTGATGCTTTCCAGACCAATCGGGATCTTCTCCTCGGGCCATTTTCGCTACAAAGCTGGTTAGATGACGTGCTTTGAATCCACGCAATAGAATTTAAAGATGGTTGTTTATAGTTTGAACCACTCAGTTGTAAACCAAGTCTGCACCTCGTTTTCAGACGATGGAACCGGCGCTCGACTTGGACAAGTAGTCGTCTGCACCCCGAGATCCACTGCATGACTCCATGATCGCTCGTACAGTTTGTTAGCGCCTTAGGCCCCGTTCGGCGCGCGGGTTCAGCCTGGGTGGGATTAGGATCTAACAAACCTGTGGAGTGGATCTAATGGTTGTGGACCCCAACGATATCGGTCCAGTGTTCATGAGGTCGTGAGATGGCACGGACGCTGTCCTGCTACTCGTCCGTCAAACCATGCTCCAAGTTTCCGACCATCGCTTGGGTTGAGGGTCGATGCATCTAATATTTTGGCGTGTAACCCAGTCTTAACCCGCGCGCCGAACGGGGCCTTAGCTTGAGCTGTGCCGGCTGCGCCCTGGTTCATAACCGCTTCCCGCGGTTCAAACCGCAAACAAGTACCTTTTAATAGAGTACTTACCCGTTCCCTAACACGGCTGCTCTTGTCCTCCACGAGAGGACCGATGTCAGTGTTCAAGAGGTCGTGAATCTAGCCGACCGCCTTGTCGAGCATCTCCTTGCTCGTAGCAGTGACATGGAGGTAGAGAGGAGGGTCCTTCTCGGTCGCCTTTGACCTGTCGGGGTACCACACCCCCTTGGTGCTGACCGAAGCACCGGTCTCTTCATGGATCTACCGCAAGACGCGTCGCGTCATTGTCTCCTCAGACTTAGAGGCAAGAGCACGCACCTGCTGCTGGGTCGCGCCCTTTGTGAGGAGGTAGCGGTTCCGGACGTCGTTGATGTCAATGTCGTGCGTGAACTCGCCGTCATGTGGGTCCCTGGGCGCTGGAGAGCCGCTCGAGTTTGCGAACTGGGCAGCGATTTTGGCGGCAATGGCGGCGGCGGCGGCAGCAGCCTCTGACGCGGATTTGCCGTCCTCGACCTTCGTGGCTTTCGCGGAGGGGGCGTCGCTTTCTGGCTGATCCGGGGCTGCTTGATCCCACTTGCGCTTGGTGGCAGACATGGCTGTACGAGCTGGGGATGAACGGATAGCGCGGCGGATGAACGTACAGAAACGCGGCGCGGGGTGAAAAGCAGGATGACCGCGACGACGAAGTTGAGAGGGAGAGACGTGGGCGCTTGCCAATGCCATGCGCGCACGGGGAAGGTGTGTTTGGCTGTGTTGTGAAAGTGGCGGGAGAGTAGTGGAGAGAGAGTTTTTTCGGAAGCGCCCAAGGCAGCAGCTTCGTGCCAAAAGCCGCCATCTACTCTTACCCACAACAGCCCAGTCGCGCACTGCAAGCTCGGCCGTCCGACTTGCTGCCACTCGGCCCCCTTCCCCTCCCTTTCCACCCCAATGGCGGCATCACTATGGACAAAGTCCGTAGCTCTCCTGCCTGCTGCTAGGATATGCCGCTGCTCGTCGGCCGCGCTCGCTGTCCACGGTGCGTCCTTGTTTGCCACGCTTCACTCTTTTTTGTCGCCATCCTTACTTTCTTTTTCTCGTAGCACTACGCGCAGGCCGCTTTTCTTCAGTGCGGTATGCCAGCGCAGCCGCGCTCAAAGAGAGCAGAGAGTACACGACATCTCATGACGCGGCTCGTGAGGCCAGCACATCTTCGAGGCCGAGGCACGATGTCGACGCGAAACGAGGAGCAGGCCTCTGATACCGCCGAGGAGCAGGTTCCCTTCGACTCTCTTGAGGGCAAGGTCTCCCCGGCCGTGCTCAGAGCCCTCACCAAGGACTCCTTCCGCCTCACCCATATGACCCCCGTCCAGGCGGCTGTCCTCCCTCTCCTTCCCGACCTCGTAGAACCCTACGATCCCCGAAAACCCTCCCGCTGGCCCTCGCGACCTCCTCGTCAAGGCCCGCACCGGTACTGGCAAGACTCTCGGCTTCCTCATCCCCGCCGTCGAGTCTCGGCTGAAGCGCATACGGCAACACGCGGAATCTGTCACTAAGGAACTCCCCAGTGCGAACCGGGTCACCATCTCTCGTGCGGTCGAGCAGTTCGCTCGCAAGAATGTCGGCGCCCTCATCATCAGTCCTACTCGTGAATTGGCTACTCAGATCGCGAACGAGGCTATCAAGCTCACCCGTTCCCTCGACCGCTTCGAGGTCAGACTCGCTGTCGGTGGTCTCCCCAAGAGGCCCCAGCTTCGGGAGTGGAACCTCGGCCGTCGGGATATTATTGTCGCTACTCCGGGACGTCTTCGTGACTTCATCGAGAACGAGCCAGGTTTCAAGGAGGCCCTCCAGACCACGGACATCGTGAGTCTCGACTGCGCCCTATGTACAATCACTGTTAACTAACTCCTTTGTTTCATAGTTCATCCTCGACGAGGCCGATACGCTGCTTGAGATGGGCTTCCGCGAGGACATTGAGGCTATTGCGCGCGAGCTCAAGCCCGCCCCTGAGCGCCAGACGTTCATGTTCTCTGCCACCGTCTCAAAGGCCATCGAACAGATTGCTCGTGCGACGCTCGACAAAAACCACGTCTTCCTCAACTGCGTGCCAGGAGAACGCCGCCCCTACGCATCTGTCCATCCCTCAGTTCTACACCGCGGTACCCAGCCCGAAGGAGCAGCTCCCGCACATCCTCCGCCTCATCGCCGAGGACCAGCTCATGAACCCAGGCAAGTCCAAGGTGCTCGTCTTCTTCCCGACGACGAGCATGACCAAGCTCTACTCCGCCATCATTAATGACGTCGCGCCGGTCATGCTGCCCGCGGGCAGCAACACCCACTTTGGCGAGTTGCACGGCAAGAAGCAGATGGCTACGCGCGTGCGGACGTCGGACTGGTTCAGGCAGTACAGTCACGGTAACGCGGTCATGCTCACCTCCGACGTCTCCGCCCGTGGCGTCGACTACCCCAACGTCACGCGCGTCATCCAGGTCGGCGCGCCCAACAGCGCCGACACCTACGTGCACCGTGTCGGCCGTACCGGTCGTGGCTCGAATAAGCAGGGCCGCGCAGACCTCGTCATCATGCCGTGGGAGCTCGGTTTCCTCACGTGGCAGATGAAGGACATTCCCGCTCAAGGAGCTGCCCGTTAATAAGCTCAAGGAGGACGTCGTCGCGCTCGCGAAAAAGTACGACGAGGACCCGGAGGCGTTCACGAAGGACCGCCGCGCGCGCTTCCGCGGCGGTCCCGTCGCGGAGAGGCTTGAGAACGTTGACGACGCGATCGCGCGCACGCTGCACGGCCGCGTCGACTCCATGGACATCCGTGACATGATCGTCGCGCTCCTTCGCTACTACCAGGCCAACTACTCCACGCTCCGCGTCGCGCCCGGCGTCGCCGCCGATGGTGTGCACGAGTGGGCTGCCGCGCTCGCGGGCGAGGACATCGACCTCCGCATCCCCTCGGACCTCCTCCGGAACGAGAACCGCCGCCGGGGCAACGACAGGCAGAACCGCTCCTACCGCCGCGACGACGGCGGCTTCAGCAACGACCGCAACGACCGCCGCAACAGCTTCTCCCGGCGCGACCGCGATGACGACGGCGGCTACCGTGGCTTCTCCAAGCGCGACCGCGACGGCGGCGACAGAGACGGCGGGTACCGCAGCTTCTCCCGCCGTGATCATGATGGCGAGGACGGCGAGCGGCGCAGCTTCTCGCGCCGTGACCGCGATGGCGAGGACGGCGGCGAGCGGCGCAGCTTCTCCCGCCGCGACCGTGACGACGAAGACGGCGGCGACCGCCCCAAGCGCGCGTTCAGCCGCCCCGCGTCCGGCAACCGCTGGGAAGGCCGCGGCAGCCATGCGGTGCGCCGTGACCAGGCCCGTTCTCGTCGCGAGGCTCAGGGCATGTCCGCGTACTATGATTGAGCCTGCGCTCTCGTCCGTGTCCGTTTCGTCGGTGTCGGTATCGGTGACGCTTGCTGGAGATGTCTCGTGCCTCGCGGCGGGATGCCGCTGTACTCATAGGTTGCTACGTACGCTATCCACGGGCTATTAGTGCTATCCGCATATATCACACTTCATTCCCCAGGTTCTTAATACATATAGACAACTCTATCGGCTCCGCTCATCAAGCAGCATACTGAGTACTGTGTGAGAAAGCGTGGACAAGGGAGATGACTATCGATGTTCTCAGATGGGGTCATGCAAGCAACTCTCAGTCTGGGTCTCAAATGTCATTCAAGTCGCTATTTGAGACTGATTGTGCTCTTGAATCGTAGGTCAGGGCACCGAGTTCAGATCATTGGACTGAGAGATCAGACGATGTGCCAGCATCGTGATTATTTTCCCGATTACACCCAACAGTAGCTAAGCTCCGTAGCACGCCCGGCCGCAGTGGACTACATGGGTTTATCTCACTACCTTGCGTATACCCGCCGTTCAGAAGGCGCCGTTTCCACCAGCAGCAACCACCAGTTATCACATCATAGGAAC
This sequence comes from Trametes sanguinea, assembly GCA_008973685.1. Classification (NCBI taxonomy): domain Eukaryota; kingdom Fungi; phylum Basidiomycota; class Agaricomycetes; order Polyporales; family Polyporaceae; genus Trametes; species Trametes sanguinea. The sequence continues at coordinate 1,180,430 of WAHA01000017.1, forward strand.
AGCGCTAGTCCCGCTGGAACGTATGAAGGTGGAAACCAAACCGGACGGGCTCAGACTCGACATGCCGGTCGAAGTCCTCCTCCCGCTTGAAGAACCGGCCGCAGCACGCGTACACCGCGTGCCGGCGCACATGCGCGAGGTGGTAGCGCAGGTCGGCGAGCGAGTTCAGCTTCGCGTCGCAGTAGACGCACGTCAGCGACGAGATCATGTCCCGCGTGACCCAGTGGCGCATGCACAAGATGTCTGGGCGCGGACGTGAGGACGGAGAACGAGGGAGGGGAGAGAGAGGGAACGGTGAGGGCCACGCACCGGGGTCGTCCATCCAGTCCAGGCTCTGTCCCCGTCGGCGGGGAGCCACCGGGCGCGGAGGAGCAGCGTGTCGGGCAGGCGGGGCGACCGGTTGTATGCCTCGATATGCGCCTGCCCGTTCGCGTTCGCGCTCGCGCTCTTCGAGCAGCATCGTCTCGTCCCAGAGCTCGCAGGACGGCTCTCGCGAACATTGCTTGTTTCGGACGTCCCAGAGTGCTGCAAGGGGGTGCGCGCTGAGGATCAATGCGTGGAGTTGCGCCTGAGGAGCGACTTACAACCGCATTTGAAGCAAAACTCGGTCTTGCAGCGACACGTGATGTGGTTGCAGCCGTGTGTCAACTCCACGATGAACTGAAGAGCCAGAGTGAGCCATGTCATATTCGGTATGATATGCAATAGAGTATGTACTGACCGAGCAATTTGGACATCTTCGCCAATTCTCGGCCTATGATTCGGATTGGTCACGACTGTACTTGCCACTGAATGTGGGAATCTTACCTTGATGAGCCGTAGGGCATCTTGATCCTCCGGCGACCTGTCGTCCAAAGGTAACGCCTGTGACTACAAGTCAGACAACCTATCAAAATCTCTCGAGCAATTCCTGTACCTGATACTCTTCACAGTTGAGATCTGCAGCGTACTGTTCAGAATCACCTCTTCATCCCCATCTGCGACGGACATACCTGTGTGCCAGAGTACCCGGCATGGCACGCATATAAGCGAGCTGCATGCAGGGCAAACCGCCTGTGGTTCTTCTGATTCCTCATCAATCTGTACTAGTGCAGAGCACCTCGGGTTAGGACAATAGTGCCGAGGCCCGCTGTCCAGGAGCTTCTGCGAATGCTATGATACCGATGTTAGAGTCGTGTCAGCAGTCCTCAAGCAAAATCCGACATACCCATAGCACCATGCCTTTCTCTGACAAGACCCTGCCTGCAACCTCGTCGGGTATACCCTCCGGCCACTCCGCTAGGGAACATTCTGGGCAGCGTATAGGGAAGATGACTGCAGTTTGATTGACCATTCCGGTGCCATCAGGGTCTAACTTGCTGTGTATGTAGCCGTTCAAGCAGGAGATGCAGTACGCGTGGGACCGGGGACAAGGCAAACGAATTCCAAACTGAAGACGTGAGGAGGAGTTCGCCGAACGTGCCGCCGCGACGGGAGAGTGCGTCACTTGGAACGGCTCCATGCATATTCCACAGATGGGATAGAGCGTCGAACACGAGTCCTCTCGTTTGACTGTAGAGAAGCTGAGTTGGGAGAGGCGCCAGGACTGGGTAATGCGGATAGCACTCACTTGTCTCCATGTAGGATGGCGGAGGAGCGTGATGGTCGACCTCCATCTTGACAGACACGTTGCCTTTACCTTTGCCCTTTCCCTTTCCCTTGTCATTCAGATCACTGGCCTATGATGAGACAGTTCAGCTTTGATCGTAGCTCATCGCCGGCAAACGGTAATCAATCACCATGATATCCTCTATGGTATGTTGACCAAGTACACTGAATATCCATATTGCTTAGCACAGCGTGCCCCCATAGAGATAAATACAAGCTACCTTTCGGCGTCCATATTCAGATCGTCGTTGCCGTCGTCAAAGGCATCCTGTAAGCGTTTCGCAAACTCTGCATCGAGAGCGCATTTCCTCTCTGCAGCGGCGAGCTTTTGAGCATATTGACGGCTCGCCGTCAAGTCGCTCTCTTCCGCATGTTGTAACTCTTGTGCAATGAGTGCGTCTTTGCTGGCAATGATTTCAGCAGCCAAGACCTCCATCGCGAGGTCTTCGTCGGAAGGATCCGTCTTGACGGCTTGAACGTTCTTTGGAAAACGCCCAGCTGCGAGGGCTGACACTCGGAATGTCTCGCTCAGTTGGAGAGCCTCAGCCGCACGCGCATTCTCCATATCTTGCAGATCATCTTCGAGTAGTCTGGCGATGAGTTGCTCGGTGAGCAGGTCCTGATTCTGGGCGACCTGCAACATGTCTATTTGCCTTGAGTGAGACTATCCTTCCTTTCAGAGCAATCAACAATCGCTTCGTGTCAGCTTCTACTACTGGTGCGGCATGCTCAAAGACTGTAACACACCAGCAGTGATGGAGATAGTGACGGTGTGAACAAAAAAGGCTCGTGGCTCGCGTAGGTCCAAGTTGGTCCCCATCAATGTACGGACATATCGGACCGGAAGCCCGACGCGTCGATCGCGAGTCATTTTGGGATTATTGCTTTCCATCTCCGAGTCTTGACTTTACTCTCCTCCTCTTCATCCTTCCCTCTTGCTCTCCTACGCTCTCCGTCTCAGCAAAGCGGAGAACACCCTCTCAAAATGGCGGCAGATCGTCTCGCGAGGGTCGTCGCACGACTCCAAAATCTGCCAGAGATCTCTCTGCCGACCGACTATCCCAGGCCGACCGGAGGTCACAAGCTAGTCGAGGCTGCAGTGACTGCCGAGCTCTCGGAACAGACATGTGTATCTCTCATGAAGCTCGCGCTCTACAATGAAAATGACGAGGAGGCCGAAGAGGAAACCCCGGTGAACAACACACCGTCCGCTTTCCACCTCTTGCTCTCCGCCTTCTCCGTCCTCCTGCACCGATACACCGGCGATACTGATCTGGTCATTGGCTCTTCCTCCGCATCCGCGCGCGACCCTCTTGTTTTGCGCATTGCTGTGGGACCAGAGGATCCGTTTTGGGCGGTCGTTCGCAAGGTGCAGCAAGTCGAGGCAGAAGCCGAAGCGGACAGTGTCCCGTACGAGTCCATCATCCGCGCTCTTGGCAAGGACAAGGCCGACACCGTCGAAGGCTCGCGCCCCATTTTCCGAGTTCGTTTCTTCGATGAGACGGATTCTCCACAAGAGCAATTCCTCCGCTCAACCAGCCTGACCTCCGATATTACCATCTTCATCACCCGGCAGCAAGAGTCCAGCCGCTCCTCGATCGCGCCGCATCTATCTCTCCGCATTCTCTACAACTCGCTGCTGTTCACTCCTGCTCGGATCTCTTGCATCGTCGACCAGCTGTCGATACTACTCCGCCGTGTCTCTGCGAATCCTCTGGCGCCTGTTGGATCTGTGCCTTTGCTTACTCCCGGGCAGCGCGCGAAGCTGCCTGATCCTACTGCTGACCTTCACTGGTGCGACTACAAGGGTGCTATCCCCCATATCTTCTCCCGCAATGCCAGACAGTGGCCCGACCGGCCTTGTGTCATTCAGTGCATTCCCTCGCCAAGCCTCGACCAACCGCAAGAGAGGCGTCCCTATACTTACAGCCAGATCCTTCACGCGTCGAACATCTTGGCCCACCATTTGATTCAAAATGGTGTTCAGCGTGAGGAGGTAGTCATGGTCTATGCCTACCGCAGCGTCGATCTCGTAGTCGCCGTCATGGCCGTCCTCAAGGCCGGTGCCACGTTCTCGGTCATCGATCCTGCGTACCCGCCGACACGCCAAACCATCTACCTCAAGGTCGCTCAGCCTCGCGCGCTTGTTGTACTCAAGGGCGCAGGCAAGATCGCTCCGTCCGTTCGGGAGTTCATTAACACGGAACTCCAAATCCGTGTCGAGGTCCCTGCCTTGGAGTTGTTAGCTGATGGTTCAATTGTCGGAGGCTCTCACTCTCAGGGCTCAGAAGATGTATTACAACCCCAGAGGCACTTGGCTGATACCGACCCCGATATTCCGCTGGGTCCGGACAGTGTCGCAACCCTTTCGTTCACCAGTGGTAGCACCGGTATTCCCAAGGGTGTCAAGGGCAGGCACTACAGTTTGACGCACTTCTTCCCTTGGATGGGCCAGCGTTTCGAGCTTGGGGAGCACTCCAAGTTCACGATGCTTAGCGGCATCGCGCACGATCCCATTCAGCGAGACAGTGAGTGTCATCTGCGAACTGTTTAGGCCTCGTGCTGAAAAGTGTTCAGTGTTTACCCCGCTCTTCTTCGGTGCTAGCCTGTACGTTCCCACGGCGGACGACATTGGCACTCCCGGTCGCCTCGCAGAATGGATGGCGGATAACGAAGTCACTGTCACTCACCTCACGCCTGCCATGGGTCAGCTCCTCTCCGCGCAGGCGACGCGGCAGATCCCATCTCTGCGCAACGCATTCTTCGTGGGCGATGTCCTCACCAAGCGCGACTGTCTGCGCTTGCAGTCGCTCGCTGCAAACGTGCGTATTGTCAACATGTACGGCACCACCGAGACGCAGCGTGCGGTCTCTTACTTCCTCATTCCCTCCGTGTCCGAGGACCCCACTTTCCTTGCGACGCAGAAGGACATCATGCCCGCCGGAGAGGGCATGATCGACGTACAGCTCCTCGTCGTGAACCGCAACGACCGCACTGTCCCCTGCGCCGTCGGAGAGGTCGGCGAGATCTACGTCAGGTCGGGCGGATTGGCGGAAGGATACTCCGACCCCCAGGCGACTGCGGAGAAGTTCGTCAACAACTGGTTCTGCGAGAATGCGCCCCCGCGCGAGGACACTCTCCTTCACCCGCCCGATGGTAAGCCTCCGGGACCGGAGGCGCAATTCTGGAAGGGTGTGCGTGACAGGATGTATCGTTCGGGTGACCTGGGTCGATACCTCCCCGATGGCATCGTCGAGTGCACTGGGCGTGCTGATGACCAAGTCAAGATCCGCGGCTTCCGTATCGAGCTTGGCGAGATCGACACGCACCTTAGCCAGCACCCCCTCATCCGTGAGAACGTCACGCTCGTACGGAGAGACAAGGACGAAGAGAAGATCCTGGTCACTTACTTCGTGCCTGTCAGCGGTCCTGCCCTCGAGGGCTACATTAGCGACGTCGGCGACGATGGCGACGAGAGGGGCCTCGTTAGTGGCATGCGCAAGTACAGGCGTCTTATCAAGGAGATTCGCGAGTATCTCAAGAAGAAGCTGCCCACTTACAGTGTTCCGACCTGTAAGTAACGGCCCGTTCTTTTCACCACTTCCCTAGCTGAACTTCCGTGATCAGTGTTCGTCCCTCTCAAGCGCATGCCTCTCAACCCTAATGGGAAGATCGACAAGCCCGCTCTGCCTTTCCCGGATACCGCGCAAGTTGCCGCCTCTGAGCCTCCTCGCGGTACCGGAGCTGCACCTGCCGCGAACCCGACCGAAGAAGCGATACGCGCGATCTGGGCGCGCATCCTGCCAAACGCACCCTCGCCGATCCCACTAGACGAGAGTTTCTTCGACCTCGGTGGGCACTCCATCCTCGCGACGCGCCTCATCTTCGAGATCCGCAAGGCATTCCTTGTCGAGGCGCCTCTCGGACTTGTGTTCGACAAGCCTACCATCGCAGCGCTTGCTGATGCCGTCGACCGCATGCGTAACGCTGACCTCGGGCTTGACGCCTCCAACTCTTCCTCCGCCGCACCCAGCCCGACATCGGCTACTGCTCCTGCTACTGTCTCAGGGGCAGAGGCCCGCAAGGTCGAGTACAGCAAGGACTACGAGCAGCTTCTCGGCCAACTGCAAGAGAGCTACCCGTCCACACCTTCAGACTACTCGAGCCGCGCACTGACGGTGTTCCTCACCGGCGCGACCGGTTTCCTCGGTGCGTTCATCCTGCGGGACCTGCTCGTGCGCCCTGCATCGCGCGTGAAGAAGGTGATTTCTCTTGTACGTGCGTCGGACGATGCAAAGGCCCTTGCGCGTCTTAGGGATTCCGCAGAGGGACGTGGCGTTTGGAACGAGGAATGGGTCAAGACCGGCCGTGTGGAAGTTGTACGCGGCGATTTGGATCAACCCAGGTTTGGGCTGGATAGCGGTGCTTGGATTCGCGTCGCCGGTGAGACGGATGCTATCATCCACAACGGTGCCTTGGTACGTATACACACATGCCTTCGATATGATTCGAACTGTTCGCTGACATATGGTCTGTGAACAGGTGCATTGGGTGTACCCTTACGAGAAGCTGCGCTCCGCCAACGTCCTCGGCACGCTCACTGCAGTCGAGCTCGCCGCCACGGGCAAACCCAAGCTCTTCACCTTCGTCTCCTCGACGTCCGCTATCGACACCGAGTACTACGTGCAGCTATCGGATAGTGTCGGCGCTGTGCCGGAGAGCGACGATCTTGAAGGCGCGCGTCATGCGCTCAAGACTGGGTACGGCCAGAGCAAGTGGGTGTCTGAGAAGCTGCTGTTCGAGGCGGGACGGAGGGGTCTGAAGGGACACATTGTGCGTCCCGGATACGTTGTTGGTGATTCGGAGACTGCTGGTGCGTTCCTAGAATCTCTTGCATCGCATATATACATGAGGATTTATGAATTTCTTTCCCAGTCACGAACACGGACGACTTCTTGTGGCGTCTCGTGAAGGGCTGCATCCAGCTTGGGCTTGTGCCCGACATCAACAACACGGTGAACATGGTCCCTGTCGACCATGTCGCGCGCTGCTGCACCACTGCTGCACTCTCCCCCCTTCCCCCTCCCAGGGATGCCCTCTCTGTGCTGCACATCGCTGCCTCTCCGAGACCTACTTTCAACGACTTCCTCGGCGCGCTCTCGCTCTACGGATACTCCACCACGCGCGTCGAATATCTTATCTGGCGGCGGCAGCTCGAGAAGCACGTCATGGACGTACAGGACAACGCGCTCTTCCCGCTGCTGCACTTCGTTCTCGACGATCTGCCCACGAGCACCAAGGCTCCGGAACTGGACGACGCCAACATGGCTGCGGTCCTGAGCGCACAGGGAGAGAAGACGCATGCGACGGTAGACGAGGCGCTGATGGGCAAGTACTTGGCATGGTTGGTCGGCGCTGGCTTCTTGCCTAAGCCGAGTGCGGAGGTCGCGGAGAAGAGGCTGCCCGAGTTAAAGCAGGGCACGGCAGTGAGAGCCGTAGGGAGGAGCGGGAACTGAAGGATGTCGAGAAGAAGCAATCAAAAATATCATTTCAAGGCTGCGAGCTCTTATGCGAGTGTGTGTAGACAGAAATGTAAGAGGATGTATGTATATCTTTGGGAGCTACCGCCGCGCCTTACAATCACGCCTCCTTGAAGACGATGAGGCATGCATGTATGTGCAGGAATGTGCATGCAGGTACTTACTAGTACTGATTCAGCAACAAGCGCCGGCCAAGCATGCTGAGTCCGAACTTGCTGGTTGGGACTCGGGACGACCTAAACCTATCTTCTTCTTCGCTGGCATACTGCAGCTTTCACGAGTTCGGCAGAGTCTTTCTGCTCTGAACACGCCTTACTGTGCTCAACTAGGACTAGTACTTGAGCCTGTGCAATAAACCCTTCAGATCAGCCTGAGCCCTGATCGTCACAACTTGGGCATAGGTGCTTCCCGTCGCATACGCCAGCGGTGGTATGGATTCATTAGCCGACACACCACCATCCACTAGTACAACCAGGTAATTTCTAGGATACTGAACCTGAAGGACCCCTACTGACATTGTAGTTCATAGTGACGATACGAACCGATGCGCTCTACACCGCTTGGATACTGATACCCTCTTAGAAATTATTGACTACTTGCCACGCGACAGTCTTCTTGACATCTCTCTTGCCTGCAAACGGCTCTGGGAAGTTTGCAGGCCACCTCTGTTTCGTGATGTGGTTCTCCACGTTCGTAGGATTGACAGAGTACAGGAAGCGCTCGCTATGCGGCAAACTGACATTTGGAAGTATACTAAGTACGTCTGCATCGACTCGTCCCGGTGATTGTGATAGTGAATCATACTGATATTTGTATATCAAGCCGTTTGGTCTTCACCGGAGAATGGCAGAACCTCTGCAGTGTTGTGCCTCACAACGCCATAGCGACATTCGTGGCGGATATGCCGAACTTACATCGCGTCATCATAGAGGGCGATGAATTACCATCCCGTGTCGAGGTATCCATACCGTGGCCGTATCTACGGGCAATACTGTCGTCGACGTCGCGCCTCCGCTATCTGGATATCTTAGTAGCGGTCGAGCTCAATGGCGACGCCATTGCCAAATCCGAGCTTGTCTTTCCACTACCTTGCTTGACGTCCTTAACCTTGACGATCCCTGACTACAAACGCCACCCGCGCCACGACACCACCAGAGTCAAGCTCTTGAGCGCTCTTCTCCCCAGGCTTTCGTCGATGCTCACACAACTTTTTGTCTCGCTTGATGTGGCCCCACTTCAGCTCATCGCTACCTCGCAGTGGCCCTGTCTACGAGAGCTCACCCTCCAAGGCGACCGTCGAGCATCACTCGACTCGGATGCAGATTTGGCCTCAATCGCCCTTGCGGCAGGCATGCCTGAACTCCGCTCCTTTTCGATACTACATGCACAACGAAGCAAGAGGCGACGCCCTATGCTCTGGCCCGCCGATTGTACTGGCGGCGTGCCGCTCAAGAAACTCGAACGTCTCGAGGTGTCGTATCCGAATCCGACGGATGACCTGTATTCGCATCTGCCCGACACGCTGCGACGACTGTCTCTACGCTGCTGGCCTCGCCACTACATGCATCAGCAGCGGTGTGACCGCAACGCGATGAACCGCCTTCGGTGGCAATCGCCAGTCTTGCGCGCGTCCGAAATGCTCAGCATACTGCAGCGCTGCCGGTCTGTGCCGTTGGAACAGCTCGAGATTGAGTACCGGGTAGACGACAATGACGAAGCGCTACTGCGTAGCCTCGCCGAGGATTTCCCCGGACTCCGAACCCTTACAGTGTACCGATACAGGGCAGAGGGCAGTAGTGATGACGTCTCAGTCGTAAGTTCGCGTGACTGATTATCGTCAAACCACTCTTTCATTCACGTGCACATAGGAGTCCATCGCACAGGCGTTGTCGCACCTGCACCATCTGCGGGTCCTCCGAGCTCACCTCGACTTCCCTCACGCACCCCACTCGCTCTCTCCTTTCCAGACATACCCTCCAATGACCGAGCTTGATGCATTTCGGGACTTATTGAGCCAGCCTGCGGATACCCTTGCGCGGCGCCTCAGTCCGTCCCTGCGGTTCGTTTGCCTCCTCCACCGTGTAATGTACGACAACCTGTGGGTTCCGTTCCGGATCATCCGCGATACCTGTGACGCGGCCGATGCCGATGATGCTCGTTCCCCCATCAAGGAAGTCCGCCTCGAAGACGCGGTTATGACTGTAGAGGGGCTACCGTGAGTGTGGGAGACGTTCTTCCATAGCATTCGTCTGGCTGAAGCACATATCCTAGGATCATGGACGATCCCTCACCTTATACATGGGAAACAATTCCACCGGGGCCAGACTTCATTGATGACTTTGAGTTCTGAACGTCGCTTTCCATGCCATACCGTGTTGTATAGAACGAAATGAACATATGTACAGATCGGTGCGGTGCCAAGCTGATAGTGAGGCGAGGAGAACAGGGCAAGGTCGTTGTCTGGCCCACCTAGTGTAGAGTCCTTCCGTTCCCGGAGCGTCTCCCGTCATGGGAGAAGCACATTGTCCGGGAGCCGTGTCTCTGGAAGAAGCGTGTCCTGAGCAAGGCGATCTCGAGCTAGGCAATTGTGACCTTGCGCAGCGGCAGCGGCCCCCACTCCTTGACTACGAAGCCATCATTTCGGGAGCTGGACGCCTTTGGAGGGTTGTGAATTGATGCAAGGCGGTCGTGCCACGAACGCGTTACGCCATGCGAACTTGACATCAGCAAAAGTGCACTTTGTCTGCAATGGTTTGTGGGATTTGTAGGGATGGGGAGGGGGGGGGGGGGGGGGGGTTATGTACATGGGTTGCGATCTTTACATGACACTTCGAAAGCCATGTAAGAACGCCTTGACGGTGCCCCGCCAACTTGAAGTCACCGCTGTTCCTTCTGCCAGTGTGCTTCAAACTAAGGCAAACGGTCCGTAGCGCTCGTTCATCCCCTTCCTATCTCAGTAGAGCGCTTCGGTACGTCTGCCTAGGGGAGACTAGGGCAAACGACTCGGACAGCTCCGAGCGCGTCAACTCACAGTCCATCCCTCTCCATCAGCCAACAGCCTGAGTACTACTAGTGCACATCTGCTCACTTTCGACATATCGCAAAGTATATGCCCGCAGATTTGTTACCATCGTCGTCGTAAGTAGGTCGTGTCGTCTCCGGAAATGCGTCATGTTGGTGCAAGAAGGCTCACCTTCAGACCCAGCCTGAGCATTCAAGTTGACGACTATGCCAACTGCCCCCTATGCCGCTTGGATACTGATGCTCTGCTGGAAATAATCGAATACTTGCCGTACCGCAGTCTTCTTCACGTCTCTGTTGTTTGCAAGTGGCTTCGGGACGTTTGCAAGCCATACCTGTTCCGCAATGTGGCCTTCCGTGAAGTTCTTGGGATTGACAACGTCCGAGAAGCGCTCGCTATGCCGCAGGCTGATATCTGGAAGTACACCAAGTGCGTCTGCATTGATGCCTCCTAGTCCCTTGATAGTAACTCGTACCGGCATATGTATCTCTAGTCGTCTCACCTTCATCGGGGACTGGGAGGACCTTCGCGATGTTGTGCCCTATACCGCCATGGCGACATTCGTGGGCGATATGCCGAACTTACATCATGTCATCCTCAAGCGCGCTGAATGGCCATCTCGAGTCGAAGCATCCATACAGTGGCCTTACCTACGGGCAATACTGTCATCGGCGTCGCGCCTCCGTGGTCTGGAGATCTCGATAGCCGTCGAGCTCAATGGCGCTGCCACTTTCGCCTCCGAGCTTGACTTCCCGATACCCTGCTTGACATCCTTCACTCTGACGATCCCCGACTACAAATACCACCATCGTCACGACACCACGAGAGCAGAGCTCTCGAGCGCTCTCCTCCCCAGGCTTTCTCCGATGCTCAACCAACTCTTTCTCTCGCTTGATGTGGCCCCACTTCAGGTCATCGCTACCTTGCGGTGGCCCTGTTTACGGGAGTTCACCCTCCAAGGCGATCGACGGGCATCACTCGATCCACACTTGGTCTCAATCGCCCTTGCGGCAGGAATGCCCGAGCTCCGCTCCTTTTCGATACTACGTGCACGACGAAAGACGAGGCGTCGGCTCATCTTGTGGCCCGCTGATTGGAATGGCGGCATACCATTTCCAAAACTCGAATGCCTCGAGGTATCATATCCGAATCCGAAGGATGACCTGTATTCACACCTACCCGACACGCTGCGACGACTGTCTCTACGCTGCTGGCCTCGCCACTACATGCATCAGCAGCGGTGTGACCGCAACGCAATGAACCGCCTTAGGTGGCAATCGCCAGTCTTGACTGCGTCCGAGATGCTCAGCATTCTGCAGCGCTGCCGGTCTGTGCCGTTGGAACAGCTCGAGATTGAGTACCAGGTAGACGAAAATGACGAAGTGCTACTGCGTAGCCTCGCCGAGCTTTTCCCCGCACTCCGAACCCTTACAGTGTACCGATACAGGGCAGAGGGCAGTAGTGATGACATCCCAGTCGTAAGATCTTGTGACTCCACATCGTTGGACCATCTCATCTAATCGTTCTGTGCTTGCAGGAGTCCATCGCACAGGCGCTGTCACACCTGCACCGTCTGCGGGTCCTCCGGGCTCACCTCGACTTTCCTCACGCACCCCACACACTCTCCCCTTTCCAGACATACCCTCGCCGCTTTGCCGAGCTCGACGCGTTTCAGGACTTCTTAAGCCAACCTGCGGATACCCTCGCGCGCCGCCTCAGTCCGTCCGTGCGGTTTGTCTGCCTCCTCCACCGTATAATATACGACAACGAGTGGGTTCCGTTCCGGATCGTCCGTGATGCATGTCGCGCCGCCGACGCCGATGATTCTCATCCGACCTTCAAGGAGGTCCGCCTCGACGAGGCGGTCTTAGCTGTTGAGGGCCTACAGTGAGTGTGGTAGACGTCTTCCCGTACCTTTCATCTGGCTGAAGCACGTATCCTAGGATGATGGACGATCCCTCTCCCTACACATCAGACACAATTCCACCCGGGCCAGACTTCATCGATGACTTTGAGTTCTGAACGTTGCTTTCCATGCCGTACCGTGCTATATCGAACCGAATGAACATATGTACAGAGCGGTGCCGTGCCAGGCTAATATTGAGGTGACAATAACAAGGCCAGCAGTTCGTCGTTTGCGGTGCCATGGCCCTCCTGGTGCTGCCTTGCACAGCGGCAGCGGTGTCAGCTCCTCGTATTCGAAGCCACCGTTTCGGGAGCTGGACGCCTTTGGAGCGCTGTAGGATCATGTAAGGCGTCCCCGCCGGGTTTTCGCGTGGCGACCGCCATGCAAACGTTAATTTGATCTCGCGAGGGAAGGTCTCGGCGTCTGAACGTGGAGGTGGCCGCACAGTATGAGTGTAGGCACGGGTGTGCTGTGGCGGACATATTGGACATGGCAAGGGATCTATCATGAGTGAAGTTTGGAGTGTTGAGCAGTGGCGGTGGCACGAATACAAGTGCGCTTGTTGCTTGCCATCATGCTCTCGTTCGAGCCGGCGTGTACGATAGCGAATCTCGCTTCTAACTACACTACCCAACCGCGTCGCGTACTTTTTCAGCACAGCAGCGTGCACGGGCAGGGGACAGCGAGAAAGAGCGACATCAACGAGTCTCTTATGTTGGTCACGTCACAGATTGAACAGATGGAGCCCGAGCCCATAGTGAGCAATACCGCCCCGCCTCACTGCTTCCGCTGCTCCTTCAATATCTCAAGGCACGCCGAGGGCACGCTCTTTGCGCCCTCCTCTATCTCTGGCATCCCTGAGTCCCTCACCAATTCCCTCTCGCACGACCATGAGCGCGTCAAGTACCGCGGAGGCTGTACGCGGGGCGAACCACTCCTGACCCTTTGTGGCCAAATCGCTCGGGATGAGCAGCGCGGCGTACCGCTCGCCCCAGTCGTCCGCGTTGAGGCGCGCCAACGCGCTCTGGACTTCGAAGTCCAAGAAGTGCTGGCCAGAGGTCGGACCGAGCAGCGCGACGGTGCGGCCGAGGATGGAGGCGGCGGCGCGCATGCGGGCGATACGGGCGGCGGAGGGAAAGGAGACGACGCGGTCGGGGACTTGGAGGAGGGCTTTGGCGTCGACCGCAAGAGGTCGTTGTTTGAGTTTGACAAGTTCGGCATTCGATCTGAGTTGCACCGTGCATTCGTCAGGAGAAAGAGTTCAGTGACGATTGTGAGTTGCGTGTAGGCACGATGCTGCCGATGGCAAGGATGGCACGAAATGGCTCTGCTGTCGTACGCCTTATAGGGACGAGAGCGAGGATGCTGAGGTACGTCTCGGTCCATCGCAGGTCTGCATCGTCACTGTCAGACTGAGAGGCATCCGGTGGGTGGGACAGCTGGAAGATGTCAATTGCCGGTTGTCAATGTTCATAAGGGCTTCCTTCATGCGAGAGACAGAACCTACGTAGGGTTGCAGGTCAAAGGCATATCGAGCTCGGACTTCGGTGCCCGAAGTTCGCTCCTCAGGCCTTGGACTATGTGGTCCCGGACCTCGTTTGGGGATGATGCACAGACGGTGGTGCTCTCGGACGTCACGTCCGGCTGTCTCAGATGCGAGCTACATATACGGGAGCTGATAGATGAGGACGCGTAGCTCGACTGCCGCTATGCAGATACGTGGCCAGAGACGGGTTCTGCGCTTGGTGGAACCTAAAGCTACTGCGGCGGACGGGCAGAGTGGATGGGTGTCTCCGGCATGCCGGAATGTGTCAAGGACGGCGATGATCACGGGGTGGTGGCTGGGTGCAATAGGGAGACGCGAACGGTTGTAGAGCGATTGTGCACATACTGCACGACATTGACCGTCGCAATGTTTGTAGGGACGAGTACTTTCTGCAAACGCGGTACCGAGAGCGGGGTCCGGGATGTTCGGAGGAGGATTGGAGAAGGAAGGAAGGAGTGGCGAGAGGGGAAGGAGGAATGGCGGATGAAGAGGTGAGGCGGTGCCTGTTACTACTCTGTTTGGGGCAAGCTCAGGGACACACGCTCTCGGTGCCTGGCTCTCGATTGGCGTGGGCGCGGGCGCTTAGGACGTGTATCGCAGTGAATGGCGATCTGAATCTGATCTGGTCAGAGTCTGCAGGGCAGCAGCAGGCTCAGCAGGAGGAGTGGGTGGGTGGGTGGGAGTGATGTTCGCGCTTTCGTCCGCTCTCCTCGCAGTCATTGATCTCTGCCATGTCAGTCCAATAGCCCAGCCGCCCTCCTCCCCCTCCTCCTCCCACCATCCTTCCCCTCTCTCTCTACAAGCCGCGTCCATGAACACCGGGGCAGGCGACGGCCTCGGCGGTCGCAACACCTCCTCCTCCTTCCTCCGTGTCATCTCCCTCTCCATCGCCCTCTACGAGTCAGTCCATCTCCATCTCTCGCTTACCACCCCCTGCCGTACTCAATGCGCGTTGACCTTCTCTTCCTCCACACGCACACACACAGCTACATCCTCACGCTTCCTGCCGAATGACAGGTTCTACAGGAGCCAGCGTTCTTGGCGCCTCACATTCGGCTGCATCCTCTTCATCGCTATCCGGTCCGTCCCTCCTCATTCTGCGCGCCCTCGCGCGTCGAGCTTGTATTAACATGCGCGATCCACGCGTCTTGCAGCTACTCGAGTATCGCCGTCATCACCCTCAGCAACGTGGGCTACTTTGGTAGCTTCTTCTCCCTTGAATCATGCAACCATTATTACATGGCTGCACCCATATTCAAGGGTACGTCTTGCGCCAACCCTCAGTGCCATAGCATCTCATTCACCGTCCCTTCAGTGTTGCAAACAATGGTCTCCCAAATGATTCTGGGTATCAGGTACGACAATCTCCATCACATCTGCATGTGTCCAGCTTATCGAACGTCCCCAGAACTATCAACATCTCTCGGCGCTCTAACGTCGTCACTTGGATCGTCGTATCCGTGTTCCTCACCTTCACATCCGTCAGTAGCGACCTGCTTCATGTCTCCCACTCAGCTAATACCTGCGTTGACACAGGCACAATGGGTTCTGAATATGTGGAACCGAGTCCGTGAGTCTAATTCCCTGGCTTGGTCTATCCAACGACGTTCTAACATCTTCCTTTTCGTCCAGCTGTACAAGGCCGCGTAAGTGGCGCGCAATCTCGTTGTCCTATACTGTCCCATTGACACACGCACGGCAATTCGCACTATAGCATAACAAGTACGTAAATCTCCCTTGCAGGCGTATTCAGGCTAATCTGGCTCCTCCTACCATAGTTGCACCGCAGGGAACAGGCCTCCTGTGCTGACTGTCTGGCTGTACTACCTCCTCTCGATGGCGTACGACATTCTCACACTCGGCATCTCCACTGTATACCTCATCAGCTTTAACCCCAAATCCGGGAAGTACGTGGACGGTCGAGCCTCGTTAAATGTGGACGCACCACTGACCTACATGGTTACCCAACCTCTAGGATGGCCCATCCTGGTTCGCATGTACGCGCACGTTGGACTGCGGATACGACTGAATTAGACTGACGTGAGGTTCCTGTACAGAATGCTCACAGACGGGCTGGTGTACTTCGTCGCCCTCACCGGTAAGGCGCACTCATCCGTATATTTGGCACGAGACCACCTGACCAGTCATCGCGGTCGCTCGTCCTTGACAGGCGTGAACATCTTCAACCTCATTCTGTACCGCGGGGAAGATGAAGCCACCCAGGTACGCTCCCGTCCATCCCCCACTATGCGACATCTCCCACAGCCTGCTGCATATTCGGGGTAATCGAACGGGTGCTAACTCATGTGCTTCCGCGCGTCTCCCACCTTCGCACCTCGCAGTCGTCAGGGTACGTACCACCCCCTCCCTCTCAATCGCCGCGCCTGTGAACGACAACTGACGGATACGCTTCATCTGTGTGCCTGGGCGCGCGTGGCGTGCTTTGCATCTGCATTTGGCCTGTCTTCGTACGGATCGTGGCGTCCCTGCGCATTTCGACGTCCTACTTGACACCCACCGCATACCGCCGTACCAGGGTATCGCTTGGTTACGCCTTGACGTGGATCATGAGCCAACGCATCCTCATCCACCTCCGCGGTACGCCCTCGCCCTCGTCCTCGTCTCCGTGGACAACCCTGCCCTGCGATGCACTGACGACTCTCGCGCCCCGCCCGCACAGACGCAGCCGCAGCGCACAACCGCACCATCACCACCCAGCTCGTCGTCACGCACGCCCTCCCCTCCGGCGCGCGCTCGCACTCCGCCGTCGCGCGCGCCATGCGCTCCCTCTCCTACCGCTCCCGCTCGCGTTCCCGCGCGGACAACCGCTCCCGCTCGCTCGCGTGGCGCCATCCGGGCTCGGGCTCGGGCTCGGGCTCAGGCTCAGGGGAGGACTCGAAGCGGGGCGAGATGACGATGACGGAGTGGACGGCGCTCTCGACGGGGTTCGACGTCACGGACGAGGGAGATGTGGATTGGGCGTATGGTGTGGGGTCGGGGGCGCGCGAGCGGGAGCATGAGCATGCGCGGCGCGCGGTGAGGGATGAGGAGAAGGGGGAACCTGAGAGGAACGTCGTGGCGGTGTCGATGGAGCGCGTGTCGGGACCAGAGAGGAGAGGGGGGAAGGGGAGAGACGGATGCGCGTGCGCGTGCTCGTGCGGGTCCGCCGCGTCCGGCTCGGGCTCTGGGTCTTCCTGTGGACAAACCGACGAAAAGCGCGCGCCGCAGGACGAGAAAACCACTCCTTGGTCCGCGTTCTCCGCCGACTACGACGCGGACGCGGACGAGGACGGGGAGGATGGGGAGGTGTCGGACGTGCGCGTGCAGGTCGAGGAGACCGTCACGGTGGAGGTGGCGTACGACCCCGAGGCGCTCGCGCGCGAGTCGTACCGCGCGCCGAGGGTGCTGTGGGAGGTGCGCAGGGGGCGCGCGGTCGCGTGTGCGGGCGGGGGCGGCGCTGGGGGCCGGCGGAAGGGTGCGGCGAGGGGCGAGAGGGGAGGGAGGGAGGGCGATGCGGGGACGTGAGGCGACTGCGTGCGTGCGTGCGTGATCACCTCTCTGTTACTTCGATTTGAAGTCGAGGACTGACTGACCGGCGTGTGTTCGCAGCGCATGCCTTCGAATTCGCTTCAACCTCCCTTCTGCTCACTCAGCCCAGTCTGCAGCCCTGGCCGATATCGTTATTCTTCTTGCACATGCTTCACATCCCGCCTTCCCCTTCGCCACCGTCCGCCCACTCTCATTCCTCCATCCCCGCTTCTCGCTCTGTACATCACGCACTCCGCGCATGTGCCCTACCGATACCTCATTGCGCCTCACGACCCCCACACGACCACTCTCTCCCCTCCTCCCTCCTCCCTCCCCCACTTCCCCACATCCCCTCGCACACGCATCGAAATCGTCGCTTTGCTCTGCACCTGTACATCGCTCGCTATCAGCTGCTCCTCCGCCCTGCCTGTCGTGTGGATATATAGTACATCGCCTCTCGCTCGTTTAGGTCCGTGCGTACGTTACAGTCTCTCCCGTAGTCGCGTTAATCGTGTGTGTATCATATTAGCATGGCTCTCGCCTCTCGTCGTGTCTCGTCCGCCGCATGCGCAATCGATCAATTTTGTGCCCTGTTCGGTGTCCGTGGTGGTGATCTACATACATGGTAGCAGTGGCCAGTGGCATGCTAGAAGAGACGTTCGGACCCTAAGTTTGCGAGAGGCGGTGGTCATGCGCGCGATGGGTATGCATAAGTTATACACGACCGTCCAAGCTACGTACACTTCCAGCCACGAATGCTGATATAACTGCACGCACCACAACTTACGACTGCGCCTCCCTCGCCTCCCTCCTCCGCTCCCTCTCCCTCTCGCCCCTCCTCTCCCGCTCCCTCCCCTCCGCCCCCGTCCCCGACCCCGCGACCCGACTCTCCTTCCTCTCCCTCTCCCTCTCCCTTCCTTTCCCTCCACCGCCCGCCGCCACCCCCCACCACGCTCCTTCGTCTGCCTAAAGCACAGAAACTCGACGCCGGTCGCGCGGCGCGCGTCCGCGAGCGTCTTCTTCACGCCGTCGAGGTGCGCCTGGAGGTTCTCGTCGCCGGGGCGCTTCGCGTACGCGTGCGAGATCGTCGTGTACAGCGCGGAGAGCGTCTGGTCCGCGGGCGGCGTGACGTACCGCGAGAGCGTCTGGTGCATGAACTCGATCTCGAGCGTCGCCTGCGGGGCGTGCGGACGCGGTACACGGTGCGCGTCGGTCAGCAGCAGCAGGAGGAGGAGGATGAGGAGAGAGGGGAGGACGTGCACGTACCCGGAGCATGCCGCCCATGCCGAAGCGCTTCACTTGGCGGAAGCAGCGGAGGGCCTCTTCGGCGACGTCCTCGACGAGCGCGTTGAGTGTGCCGCTCGAGCAGCGGCGCGGCGGCCGCGCTCACCTGGGCGTGGCACGCCGACGAGGAACATGAGCGTCTCGTACACGTACGGCCGGATCTCTAGTAGACGGAGAGCGGAGCGGTCAGTACCAGAGCGAAGGGCGGCAGGGGGAAGGGGACGGACCTTTGGGCTGGGGCGTCTCGTACCAGTCCATCGCGGGGTCGAGGATGCCGTTGCGGACGATCGCGGTGAGCGCGGCGGACTTGGGCTTGAAGTAGCTCTCGAAGAGCGTCTTGTCGAGCTCTTGCACGACGGTCATCAACGTCTGCGGCGGCAGCGCCGATCAGTGATCCGAGCGCAGGAGAGGGAGAGAAGGAGGGAGGAAAGGGGGGGGGAGGACGTACTTCCTTGTCGTGCGCCAGAGAAGTGTTGAACGCGGTCTCGAGCTCGGTGAGCATGTTCGGGATGAGGACGCGCATGAGGTGACCGAAGTTCGAGACCACGAGGAGCACGCGGGTGTCCTTCAAAGAGAGAGCGTGAGCAGAGCGTATCGGGGCGCAGCAGGAGAGGTACATACAGCATCCTCGACTTTCACTAGCTCTAGAGGGTTCGCGCCAGGCACGACAGGTGCTTGGCCAGGCAAAGGCTTGATCCCACTCGCGCTTGGCGACTCGTCCGAGGCGAGGTGCACCATGCCGTCGAGGAACGCATATAGGGAGTCCAAGAACGCCTTCGTGATCTTTGCGACAAACTCAGTCGGTAGAGAGTTCTGCTTCGTTTGCCGTGATGAAGACGATGACCCGGATGAGGATAGGTCAACGCCCCCGGCGAGCTTGAACGCGGATGTCGTGATCTGCTTTTGGAAGGTGCGGATTTGCGAGAGGTAGACTGTGGTGTATGGATCAACAGTAGAACCGATCCACGTCTCAAGATAGTAGAAGATGTTGGCATCTGCAGTCATGTTCAGCATCAACCATACCAGGACTTCACGCAACTTGCCTCGTAGCCAGGCATTCACCAGGAGATCGGTGAATTTCCATCTCGCGCTCTCCAGGAGGTTCTTCAAGATCGAGGTTGCCTCGCTTGAGATTTCCATCCCCGTTACGTCGTTGACGCTGTCCTGAATCTCGCCAAGAATCTTCATCAAGTGGTGGGCCGTCGTGAGCGAGTTCGAGTCCTTGGGGAACAGGGGAGGGGTCGTGTTACGCCCAGGAGACATGACCGCCATGTCTGAGAACAGGAAGAATTCAGAGAGGAGGGATATGTACAGCTTGATGATGTCCAAGGCCATTGTTCGACACTGAGTGGGACTACGCCGCGAGGAACTTGAGGCATTCTAATGTTGTGACGATGAGTTCATTGGTGTCGACATGTCTGTGCACACCACTCATAGTCACCTTTCGATAGCGTCCCTCCATGAACGACCTGGATACCCTCCAGAAGTTTGGCAGGGGCGTCATCATTGCCTCAGAGATGTTCTTAACCATGGTCTGGATGGCTTCCCAGATTTCGCGACCGCCAGATTGCGCTAGAGGCCCATCAGTATTGACAGATTTAGCACATCTTGCAGGATGAGAAACATACCAATTACCGGTTCAGGCTGCTTGCTCTCCAGCGCTTGAACACAAACCTGTAGCTGCGAGGCCAGCTCGTGGTTCAACGAGGCGTTGTCGGGACCAGACACCGGCGCTTTCTCCACCAGGGCTGGAGCGGGTGTAAGCGTATTGCGAGACATCTACGAGGCCGGCCATACCCTGAATTGTGCTGACAGCGTTGGTGTACGCGTCACGCATGTTTTGCACAATATGCTTGTGTTGCGCGTCGAAGTACGTCCAAGCGGGGTCGTCCGAGGTGCTGAACTCGTATAGGATCCTATACAAAGTCAGGAAGCCAATAGCATAGAACACATGGTGGTACATACTCTATCGTCTTCTCTTGTTCTTCAACGCTACGCGAGGGCTCCTGAAGCTTTGCCAGGAGATCGTTACGCATCTGACTCATGACCTTCTCGACCGTTGCCCAGACTTTGTCTAGGATTCGCTTCTGCTGCTGCTGGGCACTTCCGGAGGGCTGACCATCTTTGGTCGTGCCGACGGGCAGCAGCTGATTAGGGCGCGTCTCGAGCAAAAGCTTGCCCTTCTTGTAGTCACGCATTGCTGCCTCGTACCTACCCTGTTCACAGTCAGATGGTAGGCATAGGAAAGAAAGCCTAAGGCCTGTTCTCACAGCTTCGATACACTCAATGAGCGAGCTTGGCAGGTTGAAGAAGAACTTGGAGCGATCGAAAACGCCGAGTGTCGTGCGCAGCTTCTGTGCTTTCATCGCGTTTTCTAACACAGGCAGAAATACCTGATCCGCTTTCTGAGCAGCAGCTACACGGAAGTGTCTTGAGTAAGATGTGGTGGGAATTGCGCATCGACCGACCTTTCAGGTGGTCTTTCAGAGGTTTCGAAGCATAGTCAGTCTGTTCAGCCAAGATACCCTCCTTCATCTCGGCATACAGTGCTTCGGTCGGAGGTACATTAGCGTCATCTCACTCGTCGTTTTACAGTCTCTGAGAGTAGCGCACCATCTGTCGAGGCTTTGACAGCGACGAATCTGTCGAAGTTCTCTTCGACGAGCACTCGGATGGCCTCCGAACGTGAATCCAGGGACGCGCGGAGATGTGCTATCCCGGCAGACAGGTCTTGGTAGGTCGCATTAGGATGTACAACTGACAAGAATGTCTTCGGATTGAACGATTTGGACGTGATGAGCACAGCGGCCTCTGGGATAGTATGTCTCAGCAACCCATGGGATACGAGCGAGTCTACCAGTATACTGACTGGTTTCCGCATCGAGATCGCGCAGACTAGAGCATTGATTGAATCAATGGGACTGAACATACATAATATCTGCTCTACATACTCAACGGTTGCCCCAAGACCCAATGGGTCAGTGTCCACCTCCGCGGGGCCTGTCAAGCCAGGCACGGTATTATCGGAATCTTGGTCCACTTCTTCCCAGCGCCTGTGGCACAGAGTATGGTATTAGCACCGTCTCCTATACATTCGACACGTTTCTGTTTACGTGGCCGAGATTGAGGACAACTTGTACGCCTTGAGCAGTGTATCATCGTCGATGTCGATGTTCAGCCGACCCATTGTGGGATGAGGTTTGTTCCCACCCCCCTAGACCTGACCACAGAGGGTAGAAGGATCACAGAACTGAATTCAGTTAGCCCACAAGTTCCAAACGTACAGCAGGCTTTGTTTGGGCAATCAGAGTCAAGCGAGCCAGAGAGATATAGCAGAGGTAGAGGGCGGGCGACTTGAGAGCCGGAGCAGCTTCAGCCACAGCAACGATCGCACTGGCTGTGTGGACCCCGCGCACCGCCGCTCAGTCCCGTCAACACGTGTCTACTGAACGCGGCTACTGAACGCTCGCAACGCGTGCCTCAAAGGGGTTCGCCTTTTGCTAGTCTTATGCTTCACCCGAGCAGCTAATGTACCCCAGTTACGAGATTGGTTGAGTTTTCCCGAGAGTACGTTCAGGACAGGCTGGATGATTGTATGAACATATGTGCAGGATTTCACCTTCCTCCTCTTCTACTTGCAGTTCCGCAACATCTGGTCAGCACTGAGCAGATACAACATTCATCCAAGCTGTATTGCCTCAGGTTCGTTAGCCAAGAAATCACTTGTCCTGCAGAGATCACGATCGCTCTCTTATTTCCCAAAATCTCAGTATCAAGCAATGATACGGCACGAGACCCAAGCTCAGCTGAAGGTACCTGGGCCGCCATCAGTGAAGACAGCTTCATCGTTGAGCAGGTTGTGTAGACAAGCCTCTGTGTACCGTCAGAACGGTCGTACTGCATGTCACTCAGCTGCGCTATGACATCAGAGATCACGCATCGCAGGTTTCCACAGTACGGTCCCAAGCGGAATGTGATACTCTCCAGACCCAAGGCCGGGAGATGTTCCTGAATACGATGGGCAACAGGACCAGAAGACCCTTACAGAAAGATTTCTCCGGTTGGTACACGGTCGTATCACCTCAACCAACTCTAGTCCATATGGCCCGCACCATCTCGTGATCACTAGTGCGCCTGCAGGCATGCTCTGAAAGGTCACATTCGCAGCTGTAGTGAAGGATTGCGACCATCGGTGAGGTTGACAACGGCCGTTCATTCAAAGGGCGCCTCGAACGAGCTCGTGCCGGGTCGCCCCAATGAATCAGAAGAAGCCGTATGCGGCAGGGAGTATGATGCTCCAATGCTCGGCCAGTTCCTAGCAGAGCACCATGGGACTTGTCAAGAGAGCGCTGGAGGGCATTTAAGAATACGATCACTCTTGCATTGCCCGGCGGATCTGACCTCTCTGCTGGCCTCACTCAATTGATACAATATGGTAAACTTCCGCGTTCTCATACAACTCACCTTCACGGCTGTGGCAGCTGCGCGAACCTTGACCGTGGTCAACTCGTGCTCGTATATGATATGGTGCGTCTTCTACATTATATTTTGTGTTACCACATCGTAACAGCTCGACTCCGTAGGCCTGCGGTGCGTTGATAGTGACCATGGCGTCCCAGAACAGGAGATGGACGCTGATTGTATCCTAGGTCTTCAACAACGCAGGGAGTTCGACCCCGAATCAGCCTGCAGGGTTGGTTAGATCACATTCGCGCTACCCATCCAACTGAGCTGACAATTGTCGAAGTTGGCAGCAGGACCCGCAAGAGACGATCAGCTTCAGTGTTCCGGACGACTGGGCTGGACAGCTATGGGTGGGCATTTCCGTGATTGCTAGTCAGTACGCCAACACTGACTCGGAGATTGTTGCCTCTGGCTCTAGGGCCGTCGCGATTGCGACTTCAGCGCTACGAACGGTACGAACTCTTGTCTTGACGGAGGATGCGACGGCGGGCTGGAATGTACGAGCACGGTTAGTAACATAGCGCCATACCTCGCCTATTGACACGCCCTGATTTCAAACTACTAACGCAGGCTACTCCTCCTGCGACAATTGCGGAGTTCGAGTTGAACATCAGTCAGCAAGACTTCTATGATGGTGAGCAGCACGTCAATTGTAGAAGCTAGACTCTGACAAATATGCTCTGACAAATATGTTCATGTGCGTTAGTATCGTTGGTCGGCGGCTTCAACATACCTCTGAGCGTCACCAACAACAAAGGCTGCGCGACAGCAAGTTGTCCTGTCGACCTCAACCCAGACTGTAAGTGAAACGGAGTCATCAGTGGCGATCAATTGCTGAGACGATGAGCAGGTCCGGCCGAACTTGCAGGACCGTTCGACGCTAGCGGCAATCCTGTGGGATGCAAGAGTGCCTGCGCTGCCGGGTTGGGAGACCCAGGTCAGTATTCTGCTCCCCTTTGATCGTCCCATATGGCTGATTATCGAGCGGCGGAACAGTGAACAGCCCAAACTGCTGCACGGGAACCCACAGTACACCAGCGACTTGCCCTGCTTCTGGCGTTGAATACTATTCATACTTCAGTACGTCTCCAAGTCTAGTCACAGACGATTGCTTGTACTCACAACGATCACCCATCGCGTCGCAGAGGGCAATTGTCCAACCGCGTATGCCTTTGCCTACGACACTCCAACGACGACCCTTCCTTGCACATCTCAACCCGACTACACGGTGACGTTCTGCCCATGAGCACCTGCCTGGAGGAACTCTTCGGATTGGGTACTGTTCACAAGTTGTAGGCAGGATGTGTGGGTTAGCGACATGGGGTAGCCAACTATCAATCACATATGCAGCATTCCTGGCATTCCACCAGGCCTGCGCTATATTTCCAGGATAGTCCTGGTGCCTAGAACCCGTTTCGGCTGTTCAGGTCAGCATGATGAATATGTGTACGCACGTCACATGCCGAGGTTACGCATACATACGGCGCGTAAGTACTCGACGGCGAGCAGGAGCTCGACACACGGTCAGTTCCGATGGCGAAGGGCTCACGTACCGCAGCTCAACACACAGCACAAACCAACAAAATGCAGCAAGAATTGCCTAGGCCACGATGGACGTTGGTTCTAGGAGCAGACGGGAGCCGGAAGCTGAGCTCGGTCGGATCGCGACCGTCGCTTAGATGTTCCAGCTTACAGCACAGAAGCGTGGGAAATTCAGTGCTTTCATATAATGCAGCTGAAAAGTGGCGTGACAGCGCCCCTTTGCCGTCCTTTTCCTTCGCGCAGCGATCAGGGTCCCTCTGCTCTAGCCTTTGCTCGTCGTCTATCCAGCAATGTCCAAGAGGATTCGCATTTTCACCGAGGAGGACGTCTCCAAGCACGCGTCTTCTTCCAGCTGCTGGGTCACGCGCAATGGCAAGGTTTACGATGTCACCCAGTTTCTTCCCGACCACCCTGGAGGCGAGGACTACATCCTGAACTATGGCGGCAAGGACATTGGCGCAATCATGAAGGACGCTTCGGAGCATGATCACTCCGACTCGGCCTACGACATGTTGGAGGAGTTTGTGATTGGCAGGTTGGGTCAAGGAGAGACTCTTGTCAGCGACGGTCAGCTACGTCCATTACTTATATTCCAAAAATACGCTAACGCTGCATAGACTGGGAGGCTACGGATGACTTTGAACCCGAGGAGACAGATACCTCAGCGGACTACGAGAAGAACAACTTCTTGGACCTTCGCCGACCTCTGTTCATGCAAATGTGGGAGGCGAACTTCTCCAAGTCGTACTACCTGCAACAAGTGCATCAACCCCGGCACCTTGTAGAGTCTCCTCGTCTGTTCGGACCATGGTATCTCGAGGTGTGTTGTTCGCCATTGTATGTACCATATGCAAGCATTGAGCGTTCGTCTTTAGATCTTCACTCGTACGGCTTGGTATGTCGTGCCCACCATTTGGCTCCCGATTGCTGGGTACCTCTTCGTCCGGTCGTTGGTCCAGTTCTCGATTGGATCCTATGCGCTCCCTCTGTTCACTACGGACCCGGCGGCTCCTTTGAGGGCTGCGCTCGCCGGTCGCATTGTTCCAATGGCATTCGCGAAGGCCGTGCCGTGCTTCTTGTTCGGGAACTTCGTGTGGACCATCCTGGAGTACATCTTCCACCGGTTCCTCTTCCACATTGACGGTCTGCTTCCGGATCACCCTGTGGCCTTGACGCTCCATTTCCTCATGCACGGTATCCACCACTACCTGCCAATGGATAGGTAAGCATCTTCTCTCCCCTATCAGCTTTACCTGTACTGACTTGACATCGAACAGACTGAAGACTGGTCATGCCTCCGTTGATGTTTTCCTTCCTATCGTTCCCGATGACCAAGCTGGCGCATCTGCTGTTCCCGCCCGCGATGGCCAACAGCATCATTTCTGGTGCCTTTGTCTTCTGTGAGTGCTCTTCTCTATGCCACCTGGACTGCGATCTGACCCTGAGATAGACGTCTTGTATGACTGCATGCATTACGCGTAAGTCATCGATGCATCCAGTTGCTTACGCGCCCGTAGTTCTAACACCCTTTTGTAGCCTCCACCACACGAGACTCCCTGCCTACGTCCGCGAGATGAAGAAGTACCACCTCGCACACCACTACAAGAACTTCGACCTCGGCTTCGGAGTGACGAGCAAGATCTGGGACTACGTGTTCAACACTGTCCTGGTCGTTTAAGCCCCAGAGGGTCGTTATTACCTCCCTTGCCCGCGCCGTCCACAAGTACTCTTTTTACGTTCGCCTAATGTCGGGATCTGGGATGTTGTTTTAGATATAGCTATACCTCTGCCTTAATGACGTCCATCCGGTGTTGAGACGTCGACGTTCTTCCTCTGTCCCACCTCTGCCGCCCCCGCTCGTCGATTGGGCTTGTCATGTTGCAGTTCATATACACTCCGTAGAGAATGTTATATCGATACCCGGCCCAGTTCAGCCCATTGCGTGCTTTTCTTCGCGCCTGGCCTGGAGCCGCATCCCAAGGATGTTGCCATAGATACAGTAACTTCAGCGAGGTTCGCAACTTGATGATTCCCCATTTGTTGGATGCTTCGATGGCTGGGACACAGCCTCTGGATGCGCGCCTATGGATTTCTGGGCTCTCGCCAAGCGCAAGACCGGTCGACATAACCCACGACGCACACGACCCAAACGACTCTAGTACTCACCCGATCCTGTTGGACGCGTTCCAGGACGTGCTCTCTCTCCAGTGTAACGGTCGAGCCTAATCTCCACACATAACCAAGGCTAGCCGGTTGGATGTTCAACTTCTCAGTCACGCACCTCCTCCATCTACTCTACGGAACTCTATCAGGTCCAATCCTACGCGCACTCCATCGAACGGGCTGCATCCAGCACTGACATGGGCTTACTGGGAGGAAGCAAAGCGAATAACAGCATCAAGCGCGGGCACGTCCCGCTAGACGTCGACGGCTATCCGGTTGCTCCTCCGGAACTAGAGCTGGAGCAGGTGCACATCTATGTCCGACACGGTACGTCCCTGCACGCGTATAGCCCTTGTGCTACCTTATTGACCTCTGCCTACGTCAAGGTGAGCGTACACCGGTTGGCGTGCGCATGGCGGACCCACCGGCGAACATCCCCGAGCACTGGATGTTCTGTAATACGGCGCGCCAGTTCCGCGCGGCGGTCGCAAGTGCCACGGCGGAAGAGGGCCAAGTTGCCTCGTTTCCCGCTGTGCAGTCAGGTCCTGCAGCTGAGGAGCTTCGTGCGCGTAGGAATCGTAGAACGCAGAGACGGCACGGCTGCAGTTGGTGAATGGTCAGTCACCACACATTACGCTGTATGTGTATGCAGTGCATTCGTGTTCTGACATAGACCTGGCAGCTTGCTCGGGGAGCTGACGGATGCGGGACGCGAGGTACGCGACCCTATGACGACCCTGAGGCACATACTCAAGGAAACTGCAGTCGACATACCATTTCGGCACTGCCCTGAGGAAGCTATACATCGACAGGTACGCTCCATAAGCCGTTTCCTACCCTGCTTATTCCGTCGATATCAGCTGAATGCCTTTCGCAGACTGAAATTCCTTCCCGACGTTGTTCATTCTAATGATGAGATTTATTTGCGTTCCACGAACATGCCACGGACGATCGAGTCTTTGCAACAGATCACTCACGGGCTATACCCTATGACCAAGCACGCAAAAGACTTTGTGCCCTTACTCAGGATACGGTAGGTTATACATGTCGGTGAGTGTCTCGCGGATCTCTCACAGACTGCGCGCGTCTTGTAGGAATGGCAAGGACGAGAATTTGTTTGGAAATACCCTCGCATGCAAGCGACTAGAGATCTTACAGGTTGGCTTCGCGCATGGTGAATCCAATTATTATCCGAGTTATTGCTATAGAATTATAACCGCTTCCTCCTAGCTGCCGCGGCCGCATGGAACTCTACCCTCGAACCTCTCGACAAGAAGATCTCAAAATACATTGGGGGTAACCCGGTCCGTCTGGATGGAAAGCCCAGGGCGTCGGGCATCCTCGATACGGTATATAGTTCCACCTGCTGTCTGGTCTATGGGTTTGAACGTGTGCGCATAGATACGCGCTGCCGAGGCGCATGGTGTCGACGTACCTCCCGAATTCAAGGAGAAGGGTGTCATTGACTTGATCGTATGTTGACGCGGACTTTCGCCTATGCACTGACGTAACGTAGCCATGCAGGAAAAGGCTGTGGTCACTGAATGGTTCGCAGGTGCGTCGATATCTGTCATTGTACCTCACCACTGCTGACTTACGCGCCGCAGGGTGTGAGACGCCCTCAACTCTCGGTTGACATGATTGCAGATCACTGATAGACTTCATAATGAACAGATCGCACCGAGGAAGTTCGCAGACTAGGGATGGGCCCATTGCTCAGTGATCTGTCGGAAAAGATGCAAGCAAAGGCAGAGAAGGGTGATACAGATCCCACGAAGATACTCATTCACAGCACGCACGACACTTGTCTTGCCGGCCTATCCAATACGCTTGATATCTTCGACGAGAAGTAAGTTGGACACATTCCTCGCAAACCCTTGTACTTACGTTCTACAGGTGGCCTGCTTTCACGGCCGCTATCACGTTTGAGCTGTTCAAGAAGCGTGCAACAAATACTCGGCCTGCTTCACCATGGCAGAATGTGCTGTCGCTACTCGGCCGCTCGCAAGACAACACAGAACATTGTATGCACCAGGACAAATACCTCTGCCAAAGCCACACTTCTCACCCACGTTCTTCCTCATAGACGTTCGCGTCCGCTATCAGAACCAGAACAAGCCTCTGCCGCACTGTGCGGAAGAAGGCAAGCACCTGCCCGGCTCACCTGAATTCTGCACGCTCGCTGCCTTCCGTGAACGCGTGCAGGAGTTGACGCCTGACGACTGGGAAGCGGAGTGCGCATACACTCCGGTAAACAAGCAGAAGGAGCGTGAGGAGGCTCAGGCTGCTGCGGCTCAGGTCATTGCGAAGCCCCAGCTACCTGCAGACTCGGATTGAGCATGTGGGCTTGTTGTAGCGTAGCTTATCGCTTGCCATAGAGTCGTCTTCCCTTAATACAACCTACACATAACACGTTCTGGATTCATTGTCCACAGCGATCTACTAGCGCATCTTGCCTGTCGACAATATTGACAATATTGAAAGCCTCTCCTTGCGATTCATGCAGGATGTGAAATCGAATGACTGCGTGCTAGTGGCGAAACATACGTGCACAGTTTACTGTTCAGAGCTACGATGAGCGATACGCGTAGATGATCAAGGAGGGCTCACCAGTACTGTAGTACAGTACGTCGTACTGAGTACGATGCCAGGGGTTGTATGTAAACAACCAGCCAGCGTTGCACATGTGGGCGCAGCGCCACACCACTAGCCCAGCGCTCACCGTAGAATCTCAACATCGCGAGTCGCTACTTACCACCTACCACCTTGCCACCAGAAACTACTGCACTCTCAATTGAGACATTCACGGCTACAACGCCCGGAGAACACTAGGACATCTTGATGGGCCGTATAGGTCTGGCGCTGGGCCCGCGCATACTGCGTTTGTCTAGTAAGAAACATCGCAACTTGTGCCGGGCAACCCGACTTTGCCAACCCTCCATAAGTCCCTTGGGAGGTCCTGTATGTCTGCCACAGCACATTGGCAGAGCCTACGTGCATACTATGCCATTGGCATTATCGCGCTCGGAAGCTGAGACCCTGTTTTCATATACTTCCAGTCGTTGGCTTTGCAATGACGAGGACGGTACGTTCAGCCACCACCTGATCCAGGGTACTACACGCGCCAAATCCCTGACCCATGTTCACAGAGCGTAAAGCCCGCTACGTAGCATTCGATCCGCATGCTCTCCAGCGCATTGCATGCGAAAGCGTGGGTGCTCAGGAGTGCGTCTCGTGGCAAAAGATAGGAGAAGGTGTGTGACGTGTTCCGATACTTAGTTGATTGTTCATTTCTTGAATGGCATCTTATGCTTCCCTTCATTAGGGGCTTTCAACAGGGTGTTCTTGCTCAAGTTCAACAACGGGGTGGAGGCGGCCGTTCGTATCCCTTTCCCTAATGTAGGCAACGTTGGGAGGAGCGTCGCGAGCGAAGTGGCCACGATGTGCTATGTCCGGGAGAGATTGCGCGACCATCGTTGCGCGGCCAAGATTCCCTTTCCTCCTAAAGTATTCGCATGGAACTCCTCGTACGACAATCCGGCGGGAACGCCTTTCATCGTTCTAGAGTACTCCAAAGGCGTCCCACTCCAGCAACGATGGCTTCATATTCAAGGGCCGGATACCGCTGCGGCCGTGCTATCCCTCGGGGACCTCGAGTTCGCCTTGCTCGATCTTCAGTTCTCCCAGCATGGCTCTCTGTACTTCGTTAACGATGTTCCAGAGGAGCTCCGAAATCGGCCTCTACACCAAGAGGACCATCCCAGTACGGACGACCTTGCTCGCCAGCTGGACTTGAAGTACAAGATTGGCCCGACCGCGAATCGAGAGTGGTGGCGCTTTTCCTATGGCCGCGTGAACGCGAATCGAGGTCCATGTACGCCCCTCGGCAAACCTCAACGTACACTGCTCACCGTTGATTTGATCGTTCGCAGGGCTTGACATGGAGACGATGATTCGGAGCGCGGCTGAGTTTCAAATCCGTGCCATAGACACGGGCGCTGTCGATATTTCATCTTCGAGGGTCAAGTCCAAACCGTCAGACATACCACTGCTCCGCCGAATGTTGGACATCTGCATCCGCATCGCTCCGCTGGTCGTTCCGACAAACCCGGCGTTGACGGCCCCAGCGTTAAATCATCCCGATCTGGCGTTGTCAAACCTCATCGTTCCCTCTGAGGGCCCTCCGCACATCCGCCATAGCATTGACTGGCAAGGTGCGACCATCTCGCCCTTCTGCATGCAAGCCCACGTACCTCGCGCATTTTCGTACACGCCCGGTGTCATCCCGATCCCCGATGACGGAACTTTGCCTGTGTTGCCCGACGATTTCGACTCAAAGACGCCTGAGGAGCAAGAGTACCTCCGCATGCATTGGCGGCTCACGGGCCGCTACGTCTGGTACAATGTTCTTATACAAGGCGGGCACCGGTTGCGAAGAGAGGCGTTCCACCTTCCTCATTACGAGCCGTTGTTGAACCTCGTCCCGTTCATCACCCGCTGCGTGTCAGAGGGCCCTGCCGATCTGCAAGGCCTTCTGATCGGATTCCAGCAAGTGTGGGCAGAGATCGTTGGGGATAAGTCGACGCCTTGTCCGATTGACTTTACCCCGAAAGAGGTAGCTGCCCACGCCCAGGAGGTGGAGCGGCAGGCAGAATACGAAAAGAACGTGGCACAGCTATACGAAGAGCTAGGCTGCATGAACGACGGCTCCGTCGTTCCAGATGCATACGAGGCCGCAAAAGCGCGTATGGAACGCCTCCGTGAGGAGTGGGACGAGAGCGCCATGAAAGGGCCCTTCCCCTTCTACGAGGGCGCGTACTCCTACTACCTCACTTGAGCTGATCGGTATCCCATTCAGCTATGTCGTATCGTATCCCTTTGCACGTTAATACTTACAAGTTCTGTCTCTGGCGCACACCTCTCACACTTAGTATTGAATATATCGCAGCGACTCTGCGCTTCGTAGACTAGGATCGGGCCCGTTGCTGAGTAGAGATTCAATGTGCGGCATCATTGGCCGACCGTCATGATGGCACAACGTACTGTCGCTCCTTGGTCGCTCATAGCCGGCCACCGAAATTGCACGTCCCAGTCAGACAGGTGCATGCGAACTGCTGTCGACGTCCTGTGTCAGAGTCGCGCTGCCCATGATGGTCACGGTGTAGAGGTACTGTACCACTTGCAGCTTCGGAACTCGGGCCGGTAACTACTACGTCGCCGACACCGAGCGTCCGATGCGCCCTTCTCCTGCTCTTGACCGCGACCCCGACACCTGGCTGCTTTAGCACAGATCCGACACACACCAATCAGCATTAGGCCCCCGCGCCACGCCACGACCGTCAGCAACGCCTCCAACGACCTCAAACATGGTCAGGGGAAACGTTATGGCGGGCGGGGACACGGTCACCTGCCCTCCAGTCAGGTTCACCGGATTGCCGAGCGCCCCGCATCCGAGTCCGGGGTAGTGATCGACTCTTCGCGCACCCCGCCTTTTACTTACCTCGAGCAGCCCCCACGTACACATACACACCCCTCTCGAGCTCAGCAGCACTGTCGTCGACTCACTATCTCGCTCTCACCCTCAAGCTCATCAGGTCGAACGATGCGCAGAGCTCTGCTGCTGCCCAGAACAACACTGAGGCGCCTCTCAACAGTCGTGCCGCCCCCGCCCCCGCAGTCCACAAGCCGGCTCACGCTCTCAGCAGTGGACGGGCCCACCGAGCCGCCGCTCGTATCTAAGACGCTACCAGCGTACTTCCGGGACGACATCCTCGAGAAGCACGGCGCGCGCCCTGCGCTCGTCGCGCGACAGGAGGCGCCCCGCCCGCACGGCGGGCCGCTCTCGCACAACCTCGGCGACGCGAAGCACCTCGCGTGGGACTTTGCAGAGTTTGACAGGCACATCGAGGCGCTTGCGAGGGGGCTGCTGGATCTGGGCGTGAAGAAGGGAGACAGGGTCGGTGTGATCATGGGCAATAACAGGTGTGTCTGCGGGCGGGACATTTGGGCGGCCCGTGGAACGTCGGGCAGGTGTTGACGATATGTCGGACAGCGCGTACGCGTGTCTGCAGTGGGCGTGTGCAAGCATCGGCGCCATTCTTGTTACGCTCAATCCGGCATATCGACTGCCAGAACTGGTACGTCAAGGCTTGTATCAGTGACGACGACGGTATGATAGCTCATGCGCGCGTCTATTGCAGGTCAACACATTGAAGCTCGTGGGTGTGAGCCACCTCTTCGTGGTACCCCGCATCCGCACTTCAGCCTACGTGCGTATGCTTTGCGACGCGTTCCCCGCGCTCGCGAACTCGAAGCCGGGCGAGATCCAGGAGGCCGCGCTGCCCGATCTGCGGCATCTCATAGTGGTGGACAATACGGGAGACTTGAAGCAGTATGAGCGCGAACTCGAGGGCGTGAAGCCTGCCGTGGACTTTCGGGAGGTCATGGTGTGGCGGGAAGACACACCGGAGAAGAGGATCGTTCATGACATTATTGACAGCCTGGATATGCATGATGTGATTAACCTGCAGTTCACAAGGTACGGGCCTTATGGCCGAAGTATGTTGCCTTCGACAGTAGCACTGATGACCGTGCTCGCAGCGGGACCACGGGCCTGCCGAAAGCCGTCTCTGTAAGTCAGGCCTATCATTTACTGGAGGTAGGGATGTTGAGTAACATGCTTCCCTAGCTCACGCACCACAATCTACTCAATAACGGCATCTCTATCGGCCGTTGCATGCACCTCACTCCGTCCGACGTTCTCTGTAAGAGACTCATCCCTGGTCGTTCTCAGCATGGTCTGACGTAGGTCCTCACAGGCAACGTACCACCATTATTCCATTGCTTTGATGAGTCGCTTTTTCATCCCTCTCGATCAGGATATCTGTGACTGACCTGCCGTGTGGTATATACGCCTTGTTCTGGGGAACCTCGCAGCCTGGACACACGGCGCGTGCATTGTGTATCCGTCCGAGATCTACAACCCGCCCGCCATCGTCGATGCTGTAGTGGAGGAGCGGTGTACCGCTCTGCACGGGGTACCGACGCACTTCCTGGGCGTCCTCTCCGAGGTGCAGAGGCGGAGAGAGGAGGGACAGATCCTCGACACGCGCTGTTTGAGGTAGGTATCCGCAGAGTCTGGCGTGCAGCGGCCGATGATGGGGCTCACTATTGGCGTGTAGGACTGGGATCGCGGCTGGTTCGCCGATACCGATAGACCTGATGAAGCAGCTCATTGAGAAGCTGAACCTGACCGAGCTCACTGTAGCGTATGGCATGAGTGCGTTGACTCTCGTTTCTCCGGCGCTGCCCATAGCTCACCTTCTTCACAGCGGAAACTAGGTATGGCCCTGGCCTACCGTCCTGATGCAACGGCTGATGGCTTGCTCCCCACGAAGCCCCGTTTCATTCCAAACCACGCCAGACGACCCAGTGATCAAGAGGGTGGAGACGGTAGGCAAGATCCTCCCCCACGTCAAGGCGAAGGTCGTCGACCTCGAGGGTCGCGTTGTCCCCGTCAATACTCCCGGTGAGATTCTCGTGTCCGGATACCTCGTGCAGAAGGGGTCAGTGTTCCGTCATTCGAGGACATCGTGCGAGTGTTTGCTGAGGCGGACGATATGCGCAGATATTGGAATGATCCGGAGCAGACCGCCCGCGTCATGCAACCGGACGAGGAAGGTCGGATATGGATGCATACTGGAGACGAGGGCATCATGGACGAAGAGGGGTATCTGAGGAGTAAGGGTGATTGCTTTATTTTACGGGGGCTCTACTCAAATTGTTGCTCGTTAGTCGTCGGCAGGATCAAGGACATCATCATTCGCGGCGGAGAGGTGTGTTGTCCCAAGTGCCCGCGTCCGACGGTCCGCTCACTCCTTGCCAGAATCTCTTCCCGGTGCAGATTGAGAACATCTTGACGGCACACCCTCACATTCGTGAGGCAGCCGTGGTCGCCGTACCGGACTCCAAGTATGGCGAAGTTGTTGGGGCGTGGATTGTGCGGGAGCCCAACACGGCGATCACGAAGGAGGAGACGCGGCGTGTGGTCGCTGAGGGAATGAATCCTCAGGTGCGTTCCATTTCCGCCGCGGCGTACCGAGTGTAATGGGCAAGTCGCATCGAAATTGACTGGCTCTCGACGCGCGTACGTGTGCGTTAATGTCCGGGACTGATCGCGATCACGCACTTGACAGAATTCACCAGCCTGGGTATGGTTCCTGGGCGAAGAAGGGGTGCCCGACGAGATACCCAAGACGGCGAGCGGGAAGGTGCAGAAGCACATTCTCCGGGACTGGTCGAAAGAGCTGGCGAAGAAGGGCGTCGGCCGTACGTCTTCAGAATCGCGGTAGTGCTTGTGGCAGATGTTCGAATTCTTGCTACTCATTGGAACGAGATGCCTCCGAGGCTTTTAATTGCGGCGGGTGGTGGTACCTGGATTGGATATCGATACTGACGTAGCCTGGTATGGATGGATGGATGGACGGAAAGCGGCCGAGTGCTGTATCTATAGTCTAACAGCTTGTCAATACGTAAACGAGCGTGCGTGATGCGGGTGGAAGTGGTTCTTTGGGGGTGGCCTTGCGTACGTGAGATGGCTGAGCGCAGCTTGCGTTGTGCAGTCTGCAGTACTCAGTCGCCTGGCTTGCAGATCGAAGCACTCGAGCAATCGAGGGTGCTGATTGAGATAAGCCGCAGCGGACCGAGCGACGGACGACGACGGCGCGCGCCTTGGCCGGTGTGTACGCGAAAACTCGGGCGTGTGTCCTGCATATGGTGAAAACGCGGTCACGAGCGCGGCGGGGCGCGTATTTTTCCTGGGAGGACGTCGGGCGCCAGCGCCGGCGGGGCCGGAGGGCCGATGAGCGCCGGAGTGCCGAGGGTGGCAGAGAGGTCCTATGATGTCACGGACCGGGGGCAGGACGAGAACAGAGAACAGAGAATTCTCTTCGACGAGGTGGCGCCGCCTACGAAGCGGGCAGATAAAGATCAGCCTCGCTCGGACAGGCCCACGTCTGCGCATCTTGGCTTTCTACCGTCATCTACACCCACCACCGTCGTTTGCATCGCCGTCTACTTCCAACAACTGCTCATCTAACATGCCCGAGGGAACAATGAAGGCGCTCTGGTACAGCGAGGTACGCACTACCCACGCGTTCCTATTGCGTCTTCATCTAATCACGATCCCGTCCCATTGTCTAGCCCTACAAGTTCGAGATTAAGCAAGTCCCCATTCCAAAATGCGGTGACGACGATCTCCTTCTCAAAGGTCCGTTCTGGGCTCGTGCAGCCCTCGTGTTGCGATCATAGCTGACATGCTGCGCATACAGTGTCCCTCTGCGGTATGTGCGGCACGGACGCACACATTCATGAGGGCGAATTCATCGCAAAGTTCCCGGTAAGTGGGATCTTTCATGATCGTCGCCCGTGCGATCGTACACAGCAACTTACTCATCTCCCATCAGCTCATTCCCGGTCACGAAGCGATCGGACGCGTGGTAGAGAAGGGCAAGAACGTAAAGGACTTTGAGGTTGGTGACCGCGTCGTCGCCGACGTTGGCACCTCCGTAAGTATATTTCTGCACTGCGTCCGCGATACCTTCATATGCTCACGATGATCCCGCTTTGTACGTAGTGCGGAACTTGCTTCTACTGCCGGCGGGGCGAGGCCGTCCTCTGCGAGAACTTCCACGCTCGCGGCGTCACCCAGGATGGTGGTTTCGCCGAGTACATCGTCTACCACCAGAGCAAGTGCTACAAGATCCACAACCTCACCGATGAGGAAGCGACGCTGCTCGAGCCGGCGGCATGTGCCATTCACGGTCTCGATAAGCTCAACCCGCCGGTCGGTATCGACGTCTTGCTCTTCGGCGCGGGTCCTACCGGCTTGATCCTCGCTCAGCTGCTCAAGCTGAACGGTGCCCACCGTGTCGTAATTGCGGCGAACAAGGGTATCAAGATGGACATCGCGAAGCAGCTCAACGCTGCGGACGAGTACATTGAACTCGACAGGCAGAACCCTGGTCCTCAGTGGGAACAGTTGAAGAAAGACAACCCCTACGGCTTTGACGTCGTGGTCGAGGCGACTGGTGTCGAGAAGCTTGCCCAGGACTCGATCAACTACGTCCGCCGGGGTGGCACCATTATGATCTACGGTGTCTACGAAAACAAGGCCCAGGTCCACTGGCCTCCGTCGAAGATCTTCGGTGACGAGATCAGGGTATGTTCCTTCATCGTGTCGCCCAGTACGGTGCGGTTTGCTCACTCGACCTCGCACAGATCATCGGCTCGTTCTCGCAGGCATTCTGCTTCCCCCGTGCGGTTGCCTACCTCGATGGCGGCAAGGTCAATGTCAAGGGCATGGTACGTATACGTTGCCTCTCAACTCTTTGGACGAGTTATTTACGTCTTCCGGCAGGTCACGGATGTGTTCAAGCTGGACGACTACCAGAAGGCTTTGGACAAGATGAACAGCCGTGGCGCGTTGAAGATCGCCATCCAGCCCTAAAGAAAACTATTTGGGTTGAGGTTGTTATTTGCTCGGGGGCCGTATTGTACGTATAGAAGCGCGCTATGTATCGATATGTTTTCGATTCTTTCCTCAGGGAGAGCGAATGTATATACCCTGTGCAAAGCATCTCACAACAACTTGCAACGCATCATATGCAACCGGTGTGATTTCTAGCGGTGCGTCGATTGTGATAAGATGGACAATATGCATAGAGGTTCTACTGAGGAGTCCAAGAACAAGGCGCTATCCAGATTGCTATATTACAAAATGAAATATCGAAAGCAACGCCCTAGGCCTGACGTGTACGTACGTATCAAACGACTTTCCATGGTATCACCGTAGACGTTCGATCTTGCAGCTTCCGTCTTATGGACCGGCGCCCGTGAGTATGACCTGTATCTACGAAAAGAGGTCGACGATGATGGTGACGATGCCAAGCACTGCCCATCCGCGACACGAGTCAGCTCGCCATTTCCACTTCCCGCACCGAGCGGGGGTAGGGCACGCACCGATCTCGACCGCAATGAGCGCGATGACGATCTGCTCGAGGCGCTCGGCGTGCCTGGACGTGACGGTCTCCTTGAGGAGCTGGAGCATGTCCTGCAGGACCTCGACGCGCGCGTTGAGCAGGTCGATGCGCTGCGGGATCTCGAGGTAGCTCCGCGCCGCGTCGTACAGCGGCTGGAGGTCCGGGTACGTCTGTCGGGCGGAGACGTGTCAGCCGGGCGTTCCACGGGGTCTGAGCACAGCGAGGCCGCAGAACGTGCGGGGGCGTGCGTGTACATACCCAGAAGACTTCCTGTGGGGCGAGAACGCGCGGAGAGGTCAGCTCGACGGCATGCAGAGGGACAGGCGGGCGTCTGGAGAGAGAGAGGGGGGAGAGAGAAAGGCGGGGATACGCACCGGCGAGTCGAGCACCGAGCCGACCGAGTTGATGTTCGTGCGCAGCAGGAAGAGCTCGCCGATCTTGCGCATGATCTCCTTGTGGCTCATGTCTATCTTGCCCGTCTCGCTGATGATCTCGGGAATGTCCTTCGTCTCTTCTATCGTCGTCGAGATGAGTTTCTCGAACTGTGCGTTTTCGCGGGCGCGGGCACGGGACACGGGCGAGGCGTCAGGTGTCAGGCGGTGGAAAGGCAAAACGGGCGAAGGTCGTCAGCGGCGTGGAGAGATGCGCGCGAGATCGAGCGCGGACGCGCTTACATACCAGGGAAATCTTGACGGACTGCGCGAGCGCGTGCGAGAGCGAGAGCTTGGTCCTGCGCGGCGGGGAAGCTAGTGTCAACGACCGTCCGGGCGCGCGGAGAGAGTGTGAGCGTGAGGTAAAACCGACATGTAGCTAGACCCCTTCCGGAGCGTGATGACATCGTTGTATATCCTGAAGCGGAGTGTGAGCGGGCGTAGTGGCGCGCAATGACGGGTATGCCGACTTGCCTGCTGTAGCTGGCGTAGTAGAAGTTCAGGTCTTCCATCTCGACGTCCTGCGGCGCTGTAGGGCCGTCAATTCGAGACCTCTCGTACGTTCCGATGCAGTCCAGCATACCTAACCGCTCGACCTCGAACCGTTTGCTGAATGTTGACGTCAGGAACTCTGAGCGTATCAAGCATGCAGGGCAAGCTCTGAACTCACAGCGAGGACAAGAACCGCTTCTCCTGCGCCTCGGTCATGCCCCAGATGACGACCGGTGCCATACTCGAACATGAAGATTTCCGCTTGCGTCGGCGCCTCCGAGAACTTGCTCTTCTTCTTGCTCTTTCCGCTGGCAGGTTCTTGTGCCTCCACATTGGAAGAAGCGGCGCGGTCGGCGTCTGACGCTCCAGGCGCAAGCTCGGGGACACCGAGAAGGTCGCCCGTCTGGCTGTGGCTCCTGCCCTCCCCGTCAGTCTGGAAGCGCACGTGGTTCTGCGTGTTTGGCCCGTCGTGCGGCGACGGAGGCTCGTAGACGTATGGGGTGTAGATGACGTCGACTATAATCCGGGGATTGGTGTGGTACGAGGTGCGGCGGGCGTTGAAGAACTTCATGAGCTCGGGGAAGCGGTACGAACTGGGTGGAAGCGCTTCAAGAATGCATCAAACGGGGCGAGTATGGAGCGCACGTACCTGGCAGTCGCATAGGCGGTCACTCGAGGGAGGGACTTGGCCTTCTTCTTGGTGAGTCGAAGCGCATCGCGACGCGCGGTGCCAGCCGGGATCAAGTCGATCTGGTTATAGACCTATCACAAGCAGATGCGAGGTTGACGCGCGAAGGTCAGTCTCGAGAAGGGACAGTGGGATTCGGACCCCATTGACGAGCGAGCGAGCGAGCGTACGTACCTCGACGTCCTCGGCCTCTTCGATCTCTTCGTCTTCGTCCTCGCTGTCTGCGAGCGTCCCTGAACCCTCTCCAGCCTCGTCTCGGTCTCGCGGCGGAGGGGGAGGCTTTGCCTCCTTGTCCTCCTGGAGGAGAGGCTCTGCGTGTTCTGGGAGGACCTTGAGCTTCCCCGCAACCTTTGTCGAGCGGTTAGCGCCGCGCGCCTTTGATTCGAGGGCGCTGGAGCTGGCCAACGCCTGGGCCTTTGGACCTGGTTGACTTGCAGACATTGAAACTAACTTTTTGGACGGGAGAGGGAAGGCTGGCGATGAGGAGAGAAGGCAGAGCGCGGTGACGGTGGCGAGGGAAATGAGCAGAGTCTCGAGACGCGCCGGTGGTCCGAACTATGATCTCATCCACCAGGCGCGCGCGGTCGCGGACTTATCCGGGCTTACAGCGATTGATTTACCGACCCAAGTGCGCCGATAAGTGGTGTAAGTAACTTTTAAAGGACGCGTTCTATTACGTCTGCAACGCCGCCTTCCGCGAGGCCCAGACTTTGAAATTGCACGCCGCAGGGCGAGGACGAGGACTCGGACTCGGACTCGGACTCGGAGAGTGGCACGTACGCGGGGCAGATTGAACAAGGTTCGCTCGCACTGCTCTCCCTCTCACGCCGCCTTGCATGTCTATTCACTGAACCCAGCTTTCACGGCACTCGCGGTCTCTTTCGTGGCAAATGCCAGGCACAGACGACCCCCATGCCGCGTCCACCATCCCAGGCGCAGGCGACAAGGAATACTACTAGTCAGCGACGCCTCCCACTCGCTCTCCGACCCTGGACCCGCTAACCTCATACTCATCTAGCTCGGTACTGAACTTACCCAAGACCGCATCCGACCAGGAGATCAGAGAACGCTACAGGCAGCTCTCGATCGTCTTCCACCCAGACAAGCAGACAGACGAGCGGCGCAAGGAGGCCGCCACCGAACGCTTCCTCGAGCTCCAGAAGGCCTACGAAGGTCAGTACCCGCCTATTCTCCGCCCACGATGCATATCCTTACCCCGTGCATCCAGTTCTCTCCGACCCAGTGACGCGGTACGTCCCTTTCCGTCTGCGCCACCTCCCGCGACTCATGCACATGCCCCCTTCAGTCGCGCGTACGACATCTTAGGTCAACCTTACTTGCACCCTCATTGCGGCCCATTCCGAACTGACGCTCTGTCAGCGCAGGTCAGGAAGGCCTCTTACTCCTTCAGTCCGCGGACTTCAGGCATGTCGCAGAGGAAGAAGTGAGCTCCCGTTCTCGTGCACGACCGTCGCGACGTTTGACGTAAATCATCGGCGATAGTTCGAGGAAGAACTGCGGCGACAACAGCGCGAGCTCGACCGGCTGCGTGTCGAACAGGCCATCCATCCAAAGGGGAATATCACCGTCGGCTTAGACGCCTCGCCCTTTTTCGACTACGAGTACGAGACCGAGGATGGCTCCCCGCTTTCCCCATGGCAGCACCTTAAGGCCTCGTTGGGCGACGTCAGGCGCGATACCTTCGCTGTGAGACACCGTGTACAAGTAAGGAGCGTCTTCTGCAAGTGAATCTTCACGCTGACGCGGTCGTCCAGGCGCAGATCCGCGACAAGACGTGGTTCGTGATGACGGGCCGTGTCACCACGGGCAGCAAGCCTCCTCCGGAGCGGGGCGCGTACATGAGATCTGTCCTCATGGGCACGGTCAAGCACCAATTCTCCCCTCGCTTAGATTTTGAGGTCCGTAATCTACCTGGTCAGTTACGCTCTAGAATTCTCAAACTCGCACGCCGCAGGCGACGACGAATTTGCTTGCGGTCTCTGGCGTGTCTATGAAAGGCACCTATCACACCGCGGATTACACTGTCAGCTGTCAAACTGGTATACACCCGCTCCTGTTCCTGCAGCTCTTCACGTACAAGAAAGGAGATGTGCTCCTTATCCCAGGGGTGAACGTCTCGCTCGCTCGGCGGCTGTTCCCGAAGTCGCCTATGCAGGGCGTGCTGGAAGTCGGGATGACAGCCATGGGCCCGAAGATCTCCGCTGCCCTTGCCTCGTCGAGGTTTCACGATAGCTTGCCCGGAGAGGACATGGACAATGAGCCGTCAGGGACGTCCGCCTTCCGGGCACCGTCTGTATCTGGCGTCGCATACTACTCAAGTGAGTGGCAGTTTGGCTTCGACCTCGCAGGCTCCGCGTCTGGTTTGAACGGACGCTACGCCTTGATCTTCCATGAACTCGGGATGAATATCCAGGCCGTGGTGCGCTTCGGACTCGCCGAGCTAATGTGGCTTTTCGGCGGCGAATGGCGGGGCACCAATGCGGCCGTGGGTGCCAACGTCAGCGCTGGTACCGGCGGCGTTACGCTTCGCGTGGAGTGAGTGCAAGAGCTCGTTCTATTCTCCGTCAGAGAGCTGACGGGCAGATAGTGCGACGTATTTCGGGCAGACGCTCACCCTTCCGGTCGTGCTTTCCCGCGAGCATAACGATTCGCTGGCGTTCTGGACGGCGGTGTTACCGTCGGCTGCCTTTGCTGTGGCCTATTACTTCAAAATACGGCCAGGACGCCGTAAGCAGCGCATCTTGTCAGCGTTTCGCGCTTCAGAACTCTCGGCAGGATTCTCACGGTGCGATCTAGGTTCCTCAACGAGGCCCGCCGCCAGTTACGGGAGGAAAAATCCGAGCTCCTGCGCCAGTGGAAGGAGACGGTATCGCTGCTGGAAGACACCGCGCAGAGACATATGCGTACGGAAGAAGCATGTGACGGTAAATCCAAGTCGTTCAGTTCGGGAGGAGCTTGATTTTTGAGAGCGCTTGGGCGTATTTCACACAGGCCTGGTCGTTCTAGAAGCCCGCTACGGTCCATCAGAGGAAGAGGAGGGCACCGAAGGCCTCGAGGTGGACGTCACCGTCCCCGTGCAGGCATTGGTCAACTCGAGCCAGCTATACATCCCAGGGAAAAGAAGCAAGGTGAGCGGTGGTTTGATTCTGTACATAGCACGTTTCCCTGCCATTCCTGTCTGCTGTGATAAGCCCGTCGTTCTGCGCCGTTATCCGATGCTGCCTGCCCCCCGGTGCCATTAGCCCTGGAG
Organism: Trametes sanguinea; assembly: GCA_008973685.1. NCBI lineage: Eukaryota > Fungi > Basidiomycota > Agaricomycetes > Polyporales > Polyporaceae > Trametes > Trametes sanguinea. The sequence continues at coordinate 1,222,993 of WAHA01000017.1, forward strand.
GCCCATGGGATCGGGGGACGGCGGCCGTGATCCTGGCGGACGCCCTGAACAGTCGGTTAAGATGCGTCTCGGAACTGCTCGTTACGCTGCTGTCAGCTGGCTGCCACAGGTGTGCGGCGGATAGCTTGCGGCTATGTTGGCAAAGCGTTGCTCCGCTGCAGCTGTCTCTACCCACCTTGTTTGACCTGCCTTGTGCGAATTCATTGTTCGGCTGCTGTGGGAACGCCAGGTTTGGGGGTCTTCTCCCGTCAACCATCTGTGCTTTAGGGTCTGCGGCTTCCCCCGATAACCCCCCGGCCAATTGACGCATTCTGCCATCACAATAAATCTCCAACCACCAGCCAGCTGCCTTCATCGTTTGCTGACATCGACCCTTCGCGCCACACGACAGGCTGGCATCCCAGGGTTTTACGATCCCGTCGTGGGGGTCCCGAAGACGCTGCGGATACGGTACAAGTTCCGCGGGCGAATGCACTACGCAGAAATCCCCGACCATATGCCGGTCGTGCTTCCTCTGAAAGGTACGTCCTGAGGTGCCTTCGGAGCTCTGCGCCGCGCCCACGCTTTCGACGAGCGCGAGTCGGTCGAGCTCCGCCACTCCGCGCGTGCATGTGGGCCTGCACCGCCATGGACGGCGGGGAGGGCCCAGCACATGTCGGGATAAGCCTATTATAAGATGCTGATATGCTTTCATCTGCCGTAGATCACTTGGTAGGAATGAGGGAGGGCACGCACGCGCTGGCGGCTCGCGCATGACACCGCGCGGCGCTTCTGCCATCAGCGCGTCCATCATGAGGACCCACATCCTAAGCAGTATGTTCGGTGCTTCGTGCTCGCCGGTCGCGATGAGAGAATTTTCGTGTCGTTCTGTCGTGGGTGGGCCCGGGTGCGCTCGTATCACACCCGATCTGCACGATTACCGTACGTATCCAGTAATTGTACTTAATAGAAGCGGCGTTCCCCCCCTCCCCCTTCCTCCCATCCCACCTGCGGCACGTTTCGCCATGCGGGCCAGCTCTAGCCTCTCTCGCCGCTCCATCGAAATCAGAAGACGTCGAGCGCGCGCAACTCGCGGTCCCCCGTGTGCGCGCCAAAGCGCACCACGCCCGTGCCCTGTGCCCGTGCCCGCCACCCGCGTCCGCATCCGCATCGGGAACGCGCATGGCCCGTTTCCGGCATGCGCACCCACGTCCTGGGGGCTTCTGCATACATGATTGAATGCATCCCGGGCCTCCTCGTCTAGCGTGAACACGCAAGATCGAAGAAGAAGAACAGGGCGCAGGAGGCCCGAGCCTGGATCGATCGACCTACCTACTGACCGACCGAGCGAACGACCCTGGAGGGGCTTCTGCAGCGTTTCCCCCAGTGGCCGCCACATGAACGTGGGGCCCCCCGAATGCCTGCGGGCCTCACACGATCCTCCATCGCTTCGATCGTGTGACTGGCTGCTGCTCCTCGGACGTCGCTGGCGACCGCGCAGCCTATTCGGGAGCGCCAGCAGCAGAGACGTACGTGCGTACGGCAGATCTTCCGCACGCACTCGTCCGCCGGGGCTGCAGCATGGCGGGGCAATCGCGAAGCCGTCCAGGACCCGCCGCCGCAGCCAGACCGCTCTCGTCTCTCTCGAGACGCGTTCTGAGCGACACGTAAGAGCAGCGGGGTGTGAGTATGCGCGCGTGCGTGCGTTCGTGCGTTCGTGTGCCGCGGTGCACATGCGGACGGCCGCGGCGGCTGAATCAGCGAACCACGGAGGGGATCTGAACGCGGCCGCGCGGTGAGAATGCGCTGTTCTCACCGAGCAGGCGAGCGTACCGAGATGACCTCATGCGTGTCACTTTCGCTCACAGCGCACGTCCCGGGCAGCCCGTTTCCGTGCATTCGTTCCCTCACTCGCCGCAAGCGAGGCGTGGAGAAGCAGGAGCGGCAGCGCGACGTGTCGAGTCGAGTCGAGTGCTAGGCCCGGTGCGGTGTGCGGTGTGCGGAGCGCTGGGGGGCGTCGCAGGAGGTTCTGCAGAATCGAGGGGAGAAGGTGTGGTGTGTGGAGGGCATTGGATGCCCGACATTGTCAGCGAGGTCATCTGCGCCGGGGTGGCATGTGCGGAAGAACTCAGAAGGCTGTCTGATAGAGCAGAACCGGTGCGTGCCGGACTCAGGGCCGCGGCGCGATGGGGCACGTCGAATGTCTTTCCCTGGGTATGGTGCCTACATGCGGGCGGAAGGCGACGTTCGTTCGTTCGTTCGTTCGCGCATCGCGCATCTCTGCCTTGCGCACTGGTCATGCCCGTCGCCGTCGAGGGCGCTCTAGGCCGCGTCCGCCCGCGAGCGAGGTGCCGCTGGAGGTTCTTCGGGCTCCTGGGGTGGAGGCATGTGGCGGGAGCTTGGGAGAGCAGCGCGTGATGGTACGGAGGGCGTTGCCGTCGAGTGGCGGAAGACGGACGAGAGGGTGTGTTCATGTGGTCGGTGCGGTTGGGAGCGTCGCTTGTCTTCTCCCGCGATGCTTTTTGTTCACGTCAGAAGGTCGGCAAGGGAGGGGGGGGGGGCCTGTTGCGGCCGTCCAATCGCTTGGAGGCGAACGTGGAATAAGCGTGCAAAGTCGCGCGTACGTGATCTGTCGTACGTGATCACCGCGCGCGCTCGAGCGAACTGAGTACTGTGTCCGTGGGCAAGTGCCAAGTTGACGCGCTCTCGCGCTGATTGCGATTGAGTTCCCGACCGACCGTGGGGGTGCTTGTCCTTTTCGAGGCGGCCCCTTCGCCTTTTTGCTCTTAGCACCCCCTTTCGAACACGTCTCTCGCCTGTCAGTGCTGGGTGGGCCCGCGAGAAACGCCCGTCGAATCGTGCTCTCGTCCGGAGGATGTTTCCGGGCGCGACGGGTGGCGTAGCGATGTTCTGATCTGCAGCTTGCCGCACCACGCCGAACACGCTTTGTACTCGATAGGGGCAAGCCGCGCCAGGAGCGATGGACGCGCGCAGGGGAAATGGGGATCGCGTCGGACATCGCGAGGCAAGGTGCCCAGCTGCAAGCGAGAGTACAAGGGCGTCGTCGGCTGGGAGTGGTCTTTAGCAGGAGGAGGGTGGAATGGACGTTGACGCTGGCTGAGTTTGGATTTGGGATGGGCGCCTGTGAGAGACCGAGAGCGCGGGATGCCGACAAGGTTCAGAGTCAAGTTCAAGGACAGCGCGGATTACCGTGGAGCGGAGGACGATCGGACCGGGGGATTGGAATAAGACGGGCGGGGATTCGCACGGTCGGTCTAATCTGAAAACGATTAGGTCGACGGCGGTTCGTGCTGTGTACGTACGACCCTGATTGGGATGGCACTCGCGGGAGCATTGGAGCTGGCCAGGCAAGTCAGGCAGAGATCTGCCCATCTCGTCGGCGGAGGAACGCGGCGGCGGTTGTCGTTCGTCGTCTCGTCGTCTCGTCGTCGACGCATCGCGTTCGCTTGCATTGCATTGCCTCCTCGCAGCCGCCGTCATCATACGTTACCGGGTACATTCAACGTCCGTCGCGTTAGCTGTTAGCCGGTTGCGGCTGCGGCATTGGCCAGTTGGCGTTGTTGCTTCCCGCGCAGGCTGCTGGAATGCGGGTCTGAGCACAAGGTGCGATGCCGCCAATCCAACTTCTGCGGTTGCGCGAACGCCGGGCGCAGAGTGCGCACTGCGCCTGGCGTTGGAGGGCGGCGGCTATCAAGGGGAGCATCAGCTAGAGCTGGATAAATACGCTCGGACGAGCGTTGCGGGACGAGGGCGCGCGGCAATCATGAGCAGCGTAGGTGGGGCCCGGAGAACGAACAGGGAAGAGACGCGCAATTGTCTGATTGACTTGGGTGGCGAGTGATGGACTCGGCGGAGGAGAGCGAGGAAGGGTGTGATGATGATGATGATCAAGAGAACAGAGGAGAGACGGGGGGCTATCAGGCGTGTGCAGGCGACGGCGGCCTGAGCTGCGGACGGGGAGGGACGTGCATGGCATCGATTGCAGATGGGCACAGGCAGCTGGTAATAGGCGAACAAATTTGGGATTGACGGTGGAAGATGCACTGGCAGAGAGGCGCAGTGGAGGGAGAGGAGGCCTAGGCCGGGAGGGGAGTGTGGGGATGTGTCAAACAACGTTGGTCGGGAAAGGGTATACTTACCGCCTGGCGTGTTTGATTCAGACCCCGATCTGCGGAGTTGAGGGTTTAATTTGGGCGGCAAAGTTAATGTAAACTCAATCGGGGGCTTCTTTGAGATTCGGGGATCCCCTGCTGAATAGGGCGAGGGACGAGGAGAGGAGACGCCCGGCTGCTTAACCTTTCTGGATTCCGATGATGAGCCACCAGCGATGGGAGCCGACGAGTGAGGGTCTCTCTACTACTAAGTGCTACTTACTTGCAGGTACAGCACTACATAGCACTATAGAGCATTCTCTCCCCCGCTATCACTCCTCCCTCGCCCTCTCCCTCGCCCTCGCCCTCGCCCTCTCAACCTGCCCTCCCCTGCCCAGCGCTTCCTCCCCCGCCCATTATATATCCCTCCCCCCTTCTCCAACCCCCCGCCCCCGCTCCCTCCGACCTGCCCCCTCCCATCACTCTCCCCGCCCCTCCCAACACCCCCGCCGCCTGCGCACCATCATGCAGCAGCCCACCCTCACAAACGTCCGCATCCGCTCAACACGCGATGCCCTCCAGATTTTCTACGCCGTCGCCCGCAACATCCTCCCCATGACCACAAGGCGTCTCGACGCCGAGGAACGCAGAGCGTGAGCTTCCCTGCCCCTCCTTCTCGCCCCCTCCACCCGGCATCCATTCTCTTGCCCAGTCTTCCTGTCCAGTCCACACGCTGATCTGATCTCCTCCCTCTTCCGCAGCATCACCTCCGGTTGTGTGTACATATGGGAAGAGCGCTGTGCAAACTCCGAAGCCACCGGCATGGGCATGGAGAGGTGGTGCGTACGCGCGTCTCCCTATCATCCCTCGCCCTAACCATCTCTTTCTATCCCTTCCTGCTAGGACGGACGGAATGGGCTGGGGACCCAGCAGAGTGCGCGACGTGAGTTGCTTCTCCGCCACATTTCCCCGTCCCCCGCCGATACTGACGCCCTGCCCCAGGAATTTCTGTTCTATCACCAGCGAGAAAACGACGTCCACGAGGACCCGAATAACCCTTCTGCCCGCTGGGCGAGCATCATGAGGTACTGTTAGCCCTGGATCTCGGCGCATACATCCATCATGCTGATACGCCCACCATCTTGTTCCAGACGACGGGACGCGCGGGGCAATCTCCCCTTCTCCCGCTCAGAAGCCGAACGCCTGATCAAGCAGACGTACAGCGTCCACGTCTCCTTGCCGGAAGACCGGCCGCGGGGCATCACCCGCAAATGGCATCTCAGTACTGTCCGCTTCACTCCACGGCCGTCTCGCTCTCCAGACCGCTGACCATCATGCGCAGCCGCATATTTCAGCCAGACGACCATCGACAGTCTCGGCACGATAGACGACATTCCCGGCGTGGGGGACGTCGTCGTCCCGGAGGGCTGGTTCAAGAGCGCTCGGGCAAGCAAGGCCAACAAGCGTATCGACCCTCCACCGGTCGAGGACATCGGTCCCACGACACACGAGCCCTGGGGAGTCACTATGCCGCCGGCCTCGAGCCACCCCGTTCCACAATACGGGGTCGAGACGACGACCAAGTGGCCCACTCCCTCCCCACGGGTGCCTCATTCGACGCATGTCGGCCAGTCCTCCTACGCCAGTGCGCTCGAGCACGTACCCGCCAGTCCCCCACCCGTACGAGTCGCCAAGTCATCACTCCGCGCATCCGCCATTGCCACCGTCGACGAGCCAATATCCTCAGGGCGCCCCGCTACCCAACCTCCGCGACACGGGCCTCAGCATCTACCGCGACCCGTCGCCGTATACCCAATCATCGTCGTCTTCCTCCGATCCCGGCTTGTCCCCTCGTCCCTTCTCTTCACCGCTGACACCCCCGTCGAACGTCTCGCTGCCGCTCTCCATGAACGCCGAGAGAGCCACGCCTCAGCTTGTCCCCCTCTCTTATCTCCAAGGCCTCCAGCAGCGGCCCCGAGACCCGATGGACGAGCACTACCTGAAGCGCTTCTCGTCGCCCGATATCGCCTCGCACGAATCGCACCGACGGTCGTGGGACTCAGTGAACGGCCGGACGCCGTTGTATGACCGCTTCCCCGAGGACGAGGCGAAGCCGACGCTCATGCAGAGCTCGCGGTGGTGAGGATTGCTCGGGGAAACAATCGGTCATAACGAAAACAGGGCCTCCCTCTCGTCATCACAGGTCGTATTCTCCCGCCTGCACGCGCCTGCGTGCGTCTTGCGCGCAGGTGCCAGTGATCACGCGGGACTCGCGGTTCGTATGTCACTCTGTGCTGCTGCCAGCACACTCAGGGCGCCCCGGCAGTCTAGGCCTCCTGTTTGAATCCGGAATGGTTTTCCAGCAGCGTCAGCATAAGTACCCCCATATCCCAACCTGCCCTGATCACGACATCACCATCTCAACCTCAACCCTACCCCGGGCCCCGACCGTTTGGCGCGAAAACATTACGATCCCACCGTCGGGCGGCGGGTGCCTCTTCCTGAGTGCCTTCACATCAGCCTCACCTATCATCGCACCGACAACTCCGCTGGCGTGGCCGACCGACTCCGCCGCGCTGTGGAATGGTCCTCCTGAGCTCGGACGCGCTTCTTCCATTCTAGCCCTCGAGGCTCTCCACGACGTGTATTATTGTATCCACCTGGCGTACTCATGGACCTGTTTTTTGTTCTTGTTCTGGCTCGGTCGCGTCTCTATCTGGTGTCCTTCTGTCGCTGCATCGCACGCGTTCTGCCTGCCTGCCTGCTTGGTTGCTTGCCGCTCCGCTCTCCCTCCCCCGCACACACACATGATCCGCACGCCGCGCTTGCTTGTACCGCTATCATCCATCATCGAGTTGTAACAGTAGATACATAGGCCGTCTGAGATGTCATACACACACCCATATACCGAATGTCCATAGTTCGGCTGTACGCATATATACGCATACGATCGGTAGACACCGCGCAAAATAATTTTCTCTTGCTCGCTGCTCGCTGCTCGCCGCGTACAGTACGAATGAAGGAACGGACGGACGCCTCCACCGAGAATATACGAGCTGTGCACGTCCGAGAGCCGGACGCCGGGGAGAGCGGGCTGGGGTCGGGCCATCTCTGCAGGCTATCAGACAGCTCGGCGCATGGCCAGGCCCCGATCTCCCAGCCTCATCCCTCCGGGCGATCGCCGCTCAATCGACGGACGCAGTGCGTGTCTGAGCCACCGACCGGGAGCGCCGCGTCGGGCGCGCTCGTCTTTGCACTGATGTGCTACGGTACGGTATGGTACGTTATGTTATGTTATGTTACGTTACGTTGTACGACCTCTGCGATCGCCGTCTCAGGCCAGAGGTTACAGAGGTTGGTTGGTCGCTCATGATCATCGAGGACAGCCCCGGGCCCGGGACGTCGACGGTCGACCCCGCAGAGACTCCGAGGCGGGGTAAACGTTGATCGCTGCGTCCTGGCACGCACAGCGCACGCACAGCAGTTCTGGCGGCGCGCTCGGCCAGAGCCATTCGCCTGCCTCGCATTTTATCCGCATTCCAGAGTGGACGCCGACCTGGTCTTCGGACCTGACCTGACCTCGCTTGGCTCGCCGACCGCGCGAGCGAGCGAGCGTCGGGCGGGCGGGCGGGCGGGCGGGCGTCGAGCCTGAGCGTGACAGGATCCCTTCGGCAGAGCACGGCACGCGCTGTTGCCAACTTGCTGCTGTAAGACAGTGTTACGAGCTCGAGTGTAAGTATGTATGCGTCGCACTCCGCAAGTCCAAAGTCAAACCGTCGACAAACTGATCTGATACCGAAGTAAGTACTAGTGCTACTGACCGGATCAATCGCGCGCCCCATCGATGGTGGCGCGCAGTAGGTTTGCGCTCTGCAGCCGCTGCGCTGCGCCTGAACGTTTGCGGTGTACAATTGCTGCCGGTCACGGTGGCTCGAGTCTGGAGCAGCGTACTGCATACATACGCTCCTGTTGGATGGATGTATTGCATGGTGGGCGGGGCCTGGACTGTGGCACATATCATACATATCACGGAGAAGACAACAGCATTTTTGCAGTTGCACTGAGTTGTTCATAACGCCCTGACTGACTGGGCCGGGCGATAGGATATTCTTTCAGATCCGCCGGGCCCACCTTTCGCCGCCGGGTACGGACTGAGCTTCAAAATCTCGCGACGACGCCCGCCCCGATGCGCAACGTTCAGGCTCATCGTCGTCCAGACTCCAGCTCCGCTAATGAGCACTCTCGCATTCTTCGGAGTCGGTGGGCGCCCGCCGCAACGCAGAGCCATCAATCGTATACTTATTTAACTACAGTACCGCTCCGCTTCGTGACGGCCGATCCCAGGGGCAGGAAGCCCGCTGACGGGCGAGGCACTCGCGCTAAAATGCTCGGCGGGCCTGAATGCTGGCTGGCGCGAGCTTCCTTCCGAACACTGGCACGCATGCGCGCACGCACGGGTGGAGCTGGCCGAGGTATTATGCGGGTGCGAGGATGATGGTGCTCAAGGGCAGAGGGAGATGTGAAGATGATCATGAAGCGGACGAAGCACTGAAGCGTCCTATTGCGGACGAGTCGACTCAGGTCTCAGACAATCGCGCGACGCAACTTCTGCATGCAGAACAAGACGATATCATCTCCGTCCCGCGAACGGACGGACGGATGTGCTTCCAGAGTGTGCAAGACGCCGGCAACTTTGTAGGAACGCCACCCTGTCATTGGACGGGCTTCGCGGCATCTCGGGCGGCGAAGGCAGGATCATCAGATTCTGTCATATCCCATGTTGCGCACTCGCTCGCGTATACGACAGCGCACCCGACGGATGGCTTAGCAGATCGTCACCCTCTCACGGAACAATCAGTCGACAGTTCGACAGACACGACGACGACAACGGCGGCGGCGGAGAACCGTGATCCATGCTGCTGCTATCAACCTGTATCGACCTACCGTGATCATGTACGCATCCGCATCCGAGCGGAGTGCACATACATACATCCCCTTTGGGCGAAATAGACTCGTCCAGCGGGCGGCGCGGCTATGAACGGCGCGCTGCACGCGTCGTCGCTTCCCCAATACCGTCCGCCGTGCCAGACGTGCCGAAAATGGATATATTGGTGCGTATCCTGCGAACGCCAGCCCAGCTCTCGGCTCCGGCTGCACGGCGCACACGCCCAGGCTGGGACCCCAGCTGAGTTTTGCGGTCGGTCGAGGGTGCTTCTGGCGGGCCTCAAGCTCGTCGTGGTGCGCTCGCGCCGAGCTGCGGCAGGTTTAGACTTTCCCTGCGCCCCTGCACTCGGCCGACAATCGTGAGCCCGTCCAGGGCGAAGCCGGGCGTGCCGTAACATTTACAAGTGAGCGCGCGGGTCGATGTCATATCGCAATATGTACGCAGCGCATCCAAGAAGTGGTGAGTCGGTGGGGGGCAGGCTGGGGGACTTGACAGAACCTTAGTGGCGAGTGCTGATACGTGTGGACGCAGGCGCGGAGCCAGGCATGAACGGGAATGGTTCAGCGTCGTCGCTCCTAGTCTGCGCGGACGCCGTCGCCATCGTCGCCCCACAGAGCGCGGACTTGCCGCCAGATCTTCATGACGCCCGTGCCGATACTGCTTCCGCGACGCAGCGACGGACGAGTTGGGAGCCAAGGACGGGCGCAGGAACGCGCGGTCAGACCAGCCCAGGTCGGGGAACAGAGAGCACGCACTTCGCTTCGGCCACATCTTCCATACGAACCCACTGCGTCACCGGTGCGCCAGGCATCCCGTGAGCCTCGTCGGACGCCTTCACCCGCTTCTTCCCAGGCGGCTTGCCTTTAGACGTCTTGGGCATAGCGGCACCGAAGGCCGCCAAGTCTGGCTTCTGCACGAGGGCCGGGGGTGTGTCGCTGCTGCCCCCTTCTAGCACGACCCACTGCACGCGGTACGTCTTCCGAATGTGCGAGAATACGTGCAGCACGTCGCCCGCAGGCACGATCTTCGCCACCCTGGGCCAGCCGGGTGAGGGGTCGCCTGAAGTGTGCTGCTGCGAAGTGGAGCGTCGAGCGGTCTGGCCGTGCAATGTCGTCGCGGAGAACGAACGTGCGGACGGAGGGGAGACTAGAAGCGCAGACAGTAGCGAGTCTGCTATCTGGATATGCGCAGAGGACGAGGAGGTCACGGGGACGTTCGCTGCGGTGGGAAATTCGTGCAGCCCGGCCAGAAGCCCTGCGTTCACGTCAAGTGGCTTAGTATCGCGCGACTCGCCAGAAAGAGATGGACACGGGAAGATGGAAAACTGGATGCGAGACGCAGGCTCGACGACAAGGTTCGTGATGGAATTAGACGACTCACCTCCTTCTGGGCGCCGGACGAGCAAAAACCATCGCTCGCCGGACGGATGATTTCGCCACTCGATAACGTTGACGATATCCAGCTCTTCACGCGCCTTCTTCTTCTCGGCTTTCATGGGATACGCCGTCACCGGAGCCCCCACCGGTAATGGCTCGCATAACGTGCAGAGCTCTTCAATGTCTGGGACCTCATGACCACTGGGAGACGTCGCTTCGATCGCACCCTGGTTACATCGCATGCCCTCAGCTCTAGCCGCCGCAGCTAGAAGACGACGCAATAAAGAAATGAGCATGACTGACCTGGCCTTCACTCCCCTCCCGCTCCTGGCGCTTGTACGCTGCACACCACGGCCGCAGCGCGCAGGAGCTACAAGCAGGGTCGCGTACCTTGCAGACGGTTGATCCAAGCTCAATCAACGCCTGGTTCACATCACCTGGGCGTTCGGCACCTTCGACAAACGCGCTTGCGCCTGCCCAGAGAGCGTCTAAGGTTTGCTTCGCCTTCGGCGGAGCATGCAACGCCAGCAGGCGGCTCAGGAGCCGGTGAACGTTCCCGTCGAGCTGTAGACGCGCGCCTTGGTCAATATCATGACAGGGTGATCTCAGGAAGCTGATGCAGATGCTGCGCGGGATGATTTGCACAAGGGCGCGGGCACTGAGTGCGCGGTACTCACCACAGGAACGCATTGGTTGTACGCTATGGAGCATATGGCTCCGGCACTGTACCTCCCGATGCCGGGAATCTTTGATTCCATATCCTGGGCGTTATCGGGGAGACGGCCGCTCAACTCCTTGACGGCCTTCTGCGCACCGCTTAGCAGACGAGCGGCTCGTGAGTAGTAGCCAAGGCCTTTCCACAGACTGTACACGGTGTCTATATCTGATGCCGCCTAGGAAGAAGACGGGGTTAGGATCAAAGCCGGTGCGGAGAAAAGCCTCGCTGACCAAATCCCTTATTGTAGGAAACCTGAAGGAATGACAGTAAGCACTCGTGTATGTATGGCAGATTGTGAGATTGCAGACCAACCTCTCCATCCAGCGGTTGTAGTAGGGTATCACGGTCGCGACCTGAGTTTGCTGGAGCATTATCTCCGAGACCCACACCTGAGAGCGGATGCGTTCCGGTCGTGTCAAACCCCAAAATGCAGAAGACATGAGGCGACAGACCTCATATGCTCGCTGGGCTTTCTCTTCCGCGTTCCACGACTTCTGGTATGGCTTCCGCCATGGCATACCACGGACTTCGTGCACGCCATCGTACCACTTGAGCAGTGCTTGTCTTGGGAATTCGGAGTTTGATAGCACATGCAGAGCTGCTGCGTGCGGTTGTGTGTGTGCCATCACAGCAGCCTCTCCGTCCTGTTCATCGAGGTAGTCGGACGCGTCTGCCAGTGATCCTTTGTCGCGCTTCTTTCCCTTGGCCCTCGACGGTGGGTTCTTGCGTTTCGTTGCCTTTCTTGGCTTCTGCTGCTCATATTCCGCGTCGTCGTAGTCGCTATCATCGTCGCTGGACACTCCCTTGCGTTTCCTGGACATCTTGCGCGTGAAGCCTGCGAAAGCAAGAAGACGAACGGGCAGAGAAGGCGCGTCGCGATCGGCGAGAAGGCACTTTGACGCGTCGCCCGCATCACGTGTGCCGCCACCAAGCGCCCACCAGCGCAATCGGTGTAAATTGGAAGATATATTGACGAGTCATTGTACGGGCTCAAGAGCGTCGAAGGCGATGTCGGCGAGGCTGAGACTTGGGATGGTCGTCGACGACGGCCGTTTCAGAGGGATGATGAGATGATGTGCAAGCTGATGGGAAAGGCAGAGAGCGGGACACACAGGCATGTTCCCACGGGTCCAAGTACGCCACGTCGCCTTCAAGTCGACGGCGCGTCCTCCGCTTTCTCAACAACCACCTCGCTCTCTTTCTCTTTCTTCGTCCCCGTCCGCCATGTCTGCCCGCATCAACATTGCCCGCCCAGCCTCTGGAGGCTACAGCCCCGACCCACACGGTTTCGGAAACCCGCGGCCCTCAGCAGGCTACAGAGCCGCCAACCCTGATGACCCGGTCGAGAAGCTCCGCGCGTTCGCCCGCCAGGTCGAGGACTACGTCGAAATCTACAGCCAGCCCCTCAAGCCCCATTTGCCTGCTATTGGCAGATTTCTTATTGTCGGAACGTTTTTGGAGGACTCATGGCGTATCGTCACGCAGTGGGGCGACCAGCTCTGGTACCTGCAGAGGTAAGCGAGTACGTGGCATGTTGTATGCTGCTGCTACATGGTCATGCTGCATAGGCATCGCCATTTCCCATGGGGTCTGTCCCACATCTTCCTGATTTTGAACGTCATTGTACGTGCCATTGCGTCTTGCTCGTCGGCGGCCTGAAATCAAACACGTCTTTTCCAGACCATGCTTGTCGGCTCTGGCGCTGTGATCACGAAGAAGTACTCTGAATTCGGAGTCGGCGGTCTTCTGGGCGTCGTAATCGTCCAGGCGTTCGGTTACGGCCTCATTTTCGACCTCAACTTCTTCCTCCGCAACCTCAGTGTAATCGGCGGCCTCCTCATGGTCTTCACCGACTCAATGTACCAGCGCAAGAAGATTTTCGCTGGTCTGCCTACGTTGTCTGAGAACGACCGCAAGAAATAGTAAGTCTACCCCAGGTTATGACGTCTATCCTCCGCAGGCACGTGACCGTAGCTTCCCAGCTTCCTGCTCGCGGGCCGTATTCTCCTCATCTTCCTGTTTGTCGGTTTCATCCTCCGTGGACAATGGAGCATTTCTCGTCTGTTCGTTTCGGTCATCGGTCTTGCAGCCTGCGTTATGGTTGCGGTCGGCTTCAAGGCGAAGTGGTCCGCGGGCTTCCTGGTCATCATTCTCAGCGTCTTCAATGTTTTCATCAACAACTGGTGGAGCATTCACTCGGCGCACCCTCAGCGCGACTTCCTCAAGTGAGTTCTAATGCTTGTGAATCATAACCTCAATACTGACGAGAGCATCAGATACGACTTCTTCCAGACGCTGTGTCAGTTTTCTCCGCAATCTCACTGTTGGAGGCGGTTACTGATAGATTATTCCACAATCAGCGATTGTTGGTGGTCTCATCCTCCTTGTCAACATGGGCCCCGGTAAGTAGCGCTTTACTTGTATCTGGTGTGTGAGCTGACTTGCGTTCTAGGCGGTCTCTCCGTGGACGAGAAGAAGAAGACATACTAGATGTCTTCTGTAGACTACGTGCTGATGCAGCGTACTGTCCGACAGGGCGTGCGGCCCTCAAGCGGGCCGCGTCTTGCAACCCAAGGCGCGCACACAAGGGCTGGGGTACGATGTGGCAACTGGTTTTTCTTGTATCTTTCGTGAAAATGTGGATCAGCATGCACCGCTTTCGGGGTTTCTGCAATGTAATTATTCCTGATCCCGCTATGTTCGGTGGTGGTGCTTGTGTGACAGCTCTGGACCGACAAAATCATGAGCTCTATGACCATCGTAAGTTAGTTGATGACCAATTTCTCCGAAATGAGTTGTTGGGCCATGCTTTGATTGACAGGGTATTGATTAACAGGCAACTATGTTCCAAACTCGAGACCATCGTATCGGCCCTGTCTTCCGGAAATTTCATGTCATGACATATGACTTCGCAGATGATCTGCGCTGACCACCATGACGCTGGGCTCGCTTGACCAAGGCACGATAACATGAGATGATGCAGAAATGGGGGAGGAAGAGGGTTATGAAGTCTAGGCACCGCGGGGTTTTGTACGTATCGTACGTGCAAGAACCGACCCCCATCCCTCTCGCGATCCGGTGAACAAAGCGCCGCCTATACAGATGTTTGAATGGCGAGGAGTGCGTGCCGGACATTCAAGTTACGCCCTATTCATTCCGGTCGGGTAGACGTACGCACGAACGTATTGCTTGCACGAAAGCCGGCCGCTGCAGACGCTCTCGGAGGCTCAGAGTCGGACCATCAAGAGGGACCCTGCGAGTGTGGCGCACCCAGCCTCCCCGAGGGCCGCCGGCGGTTTCGCAGACCGCCCGAGTGGTTCTCGCGAGGTTATGGGTGCCGTTCCTCCCTGCTCGCATCGGTTGAGCAGTTCGCACTCCGCCATGAATATGTGGGCGCAAGTGTGGGAACGCGTCCGGCTGTGGCGCACTAGTCGGTAAAGGTAAGTAGTGCAGAATAACACGGGCGGCCAGCTCGACGCGGCTTCGCCGACTCGGAGTCGAATTGCCGCAAGCGCCTGCCGTATCGTAACGCTATCGTAACGTGAGCATGAGGTGAGAGCTCAGGTCGCCCATGCTCGTCTCCAAGCGTGGGCGTGTGGAAAAGACGTGTGACAGCGCAAAGGGCGAGCGGTTCGGCGGAGTTGGGGACGTCTGGCAAGCTGGCACTCGACGCTCGGGAGCAAGCACGTTGTAGGCAGCGTGGGCTGTACGCGCGCGGTCAGTGACAGCGAATGCACCCGCGTCCGCTCGGGTCTTTCAGATTGACTGCGAGATGCGCGAGATAAGTGCGGAAGGTTATCGGGGCAACCTCATGAGAAAAATAAGGTGAAGACGGCTGGCGGATTTACGGGGCCCCAAGGTTGTGGTGGCAGAGCGGGCTGTGGTGCAGGGTCGTGTGGGGAAAGAACCAGCAGATACGCGAGCGGAGGAGGAGCTGAGGCGATAGGTCGGTTGGGTGGGGGACGCCGGGCTGCTGCTGCCTGCGAGTGGTCGTGGCGGAAAAGGACGTGTGCGCCGCTGGAAGATATTTACCGAGGCTGTGGGAGTCGATGCAATGTGATTAGAGGGCTTCTGGGGGTGGTCAATGGGGCGATGTGAAGGTGTGCCCCGATGGAGAGACGGAGAGCAGAGCTGTCATTTACGCAACGGGCAAGAGGATGGGAAGGTGGGGTTCACAGAGCCTCCAAATCATAGCAGAAGCACGTCGCTTAGAAGAGGGTGTGCATCCCTCAGGAGCATTCCCTGCGCGGGCTCGGGTGCGCACTCCTTGAATAGCGCAAAGGGCATTGTCAGCCATTCAGCCCCAATCGGAGGTGAGTAAGCATGCCTGCTCTCTGACATCGGTACTAGACGTGAGGTACGCCAGTCACAGCAGCCGACAGACTTTCTGGCAGCCTTAGAGTTGCATTCACAAGCATCTCAAGCATGACAGACCCAGCAGGCTCCTTCCCAGCTCTGAGAAGCGCAGTGCTGACCATTGACCGCGGATGTCACCGTCGCCGACCGTTTCAGGCAACGATCAGAAGAGCACTCATGGTCCAGAGGCAAAGGCGACGTTCGAAGCCACGTTCGTGGAATGTTCGCTCCCGCGATGCTATAGAGGAGTAACCATAGCCCGGCATTAGGCGATCGACGAGACTGCTATCTGCTCGATCCGGAGCCCCCTCTCCTAGACAGTGAGCAGCGGGTGTTTAGAAAAGGAGCGAACGTAACATACCGCACGTTCTATCGTGTAGAACCGCCCGTGTAGATAGCCTGGAATAGACTCCCATGAACTTCGCCGCGGCGAAGTTCAGAAACCACTCTGCGTCCGCTACTAGGGCCAAAAGATTGCGTGGTGCGAGGGATGGGAAAGTGATCAGGGATGATCCCGTGAAGACAGCAATGAATGCCAGGCAGGCGAGCCGTCGCGTAGCTGTCAGATAGGCTACATTGTCAAGGGCCGCGTAGAAATCCAGCTGCGGGGTTCGGGTGCGTCAGAACTTCTGTGTCAGTGGGTAAAGTGTGATCAGACCTGTTCGTACAGTCAAGAGGCTCAGGGTCGCGGCCATTTGACGGACAGAAGGGGGAGGCAAGGCACGCACCGGATATTTTTGCTTACCACGCTGGAATTTACGCAATGGGTTGGTCTGGATGGAGTCCATCGTCACACGAGTAAGAGCTCCGCGCATGAGAGCTGTTTAGATGTACGACGACACTTGACATGGATCAGATGATCGCCTCGAAGGTCAATCAGCCCATCGTACCACTGGCAGCCTGTTGCTATACCTGACAAGCATACTCAAGAGCTGAGTAATATGAGAGAGCACGGTGAAAAAAAATCTGATAAA